>OY728157.1:919592870-920842870 GCA_963277665.1 Viscum album
TTATAGAATAATGAATATCACAACCCATGAGCAGTGGTAACTTTTTGTAACCAAATAAATATTCCAAATCAATCTTCATTCAAATAAGTTTTGTTTCCACATCTGTGGTGAAAATGTATTTTCTTTTAACTATTCTAATAGTATAGATTTTTTTGAATACCAACTAACAAAACAGTACCCATGAAAACAAACTACACTATATTTGGATCTTATATCTACCATAAATAATTTCCAATGAGCATCTTCATAACAAAAAGTAAATAAATTATTTATGAGATATAAAATGTTATTCCAAAATGTTTCCATAAATTTATATATCAAATTATTTGTTTTCTAGATAATATATGATATTCCCATATATGAATATGATGTAATATACATAATGTAATAACATATATAAATTATATTCATGATGTTTTCAAATATTAAAATCCACCAATCAACTTCTGAAATTCTATAGAAAAATATTAGGTTGAATGTAAATCATTAAATGACATGGTCCCAACTATTATTGGTGTTTAAAAATGTTTTCAACACTAAATTACAGACTTCTTAAGAATTACCATAATTTGTATATCTTGAGAGAGAATAATTTTATTCTTCTATTTTGATATTATTAAAAGAAAAACGTATTTTATATCAACAACCATGAAAATGTGAGACAACTTCTTCATATTTTCAATAAGATTGTCAAAAATTCTCCAATTACTACGATCAAAAATAATATCATAAAAATAAAAATCTATAAATAGGGATACCCCTTTATTTTCATTGATTTAATGATAATTATAAACTCTTCCTTTTTTGAAATCCATCTTTCTCAAGGAGGTATAGAATTTGGAATACGATACAATATAAGACATATTTATCCAATTAATATATTTCATAAAAATTGAAACATCACATTCATCTATTCCAATAGTTAATACACGTGTTTTTCTAGTTTAAAAATATTCGTCAAGTTCTCCATAAAGAAATTCAGACTTTATATGCACATGAAATTTTTTCAACTTCCTTGTATAGAAATTTAATGAAGCATTTTAATTTATTTTTCCTTACTAATGGTGAAATAGCCTAATAAAAATAAGTTCCTTCTATCTATGACTAGTCATTGAAAACAAATATTTATTTTTTTCTTATCAATTCACCATCATTATACAACTTGTTTCAGGAAACCAAGTATTTACCAATTACATTTTTATTAAATATTATAGGTTTGGGTTCCCCTGATTCAATATTCTCAATCTGATCAGTCTTTTCATTTATAGAATGAATCCATTAATATAATTGATCAATTCATAATAATCTATGTCTTCAATTTACTCTTTTAGATAAAAATTTCAATAAAAATAAGTATAAAAACAAACCTTGATGTTACTTTTGTATTAACCTTTTATTTGTTATCAATAATGATGTTATTGATCATCCCCCTATTTCATGAGAAAAATATGATATGTACAATGTTCTTCTTCATCAGAAGAAAAATATGAGACTAATTCTTCCATTTACCTGGCATCACCACTATCTGAATTAATTTCATGTTTCGTAGAACCTATTATTTCATATTTTACATCTTCTTATTATATATGAATTTGTGAAACATTTTCCTCAATATTTTCAAAAACATATACTTCAACATAATCAAAAATATTTCATGTATGTTTATTTAAATAGCTATATACTCTACCATATATGGAATAATTATGTAAGATTTAATCATTACATATTTTCTCAAATTTTCAAATATTTCTTCTATTGTTCATTATTGAAAGGGGACTCCAGAAAACCCTTATGTTAATGAAATGTAGAATTTCATTGTGGAATGTTTCTGATGAAGTCATATTAAAACATGTTATATAGAAAAACCTATTAAAAATATCTTCTACATTACTAATAACCATTATCCAGATTTTGTAAGAAATACCATGTTTAATTAGAATAGAACATCTCACCTCAAAAAAATTAAATTCTTTCTATAAGAAACATCATTCAATTATGGGGTGTTTGGTTTGCAGAACACATGAAAATTTCTATTTATTGAAGATAATTTATGTAATTTTGACTTCATTCATTCACCAAAATTATCAGTTTGTATTTTCTTCAATGAATACATAAATAATTTTTTTACTCTTCTATTGAAATGTGTAATCATCTTTAGAGCTTTGGATATATGATTCTAATACATAATAAAAGTAATAAATGTTATATAATCAATGAAATAAATAATTAGTTTCACCAAATGTTGATTACATACTCATGGATCCATAAATAGAACAATGTATTAGTTCTAGGAGAAACTTTGAACGAATTTCAATATTCATGTGCCAAGGATTGTAATATTACCTTTCTTACAATTTCTACATAACCAATACACAAATCCTTTTTTATTTAGAATACAATGAAAACATTCACTCATTGATAACATTATCTTATTTATTTGACACATATACCCCAAAATTATACTCAAAAATGATGTCCTCCATCATTCGTAAATAACATGAATTATGTATATCCCAAAATTATATAAAATTCCTTATTGTATGTTATCCTCACATAATAACCTTTTTATATAAAAATATTCTCAAAACATAACATAATTTTAAAATAACTTTATTTTCCTCACATTAATGTTTTGAAACAATCAACATGTTCTGTTTAAGCCCCTCCAACAATAAATCCTTCATAGTTTTTAATATTCATTCCCCTATAATATATGATCCAACTACCATGATTTAGAGATATTCATCATTTAAAAATATAACTAAAATTATTATAAATTCATTCAAGGGTTTAAGAGGATTCAAATATTTCATCATATTTGAGGTGTACCCACTATTTATATTCACGGATTTTCCTCCTTTTGTATCATTGAGAAATACATCACTCATATTATCCTTATCATTCCATTATAATTCGTCATATACCACATTTAAGATTTGTTATAAATATATCATTGCGTAGTTTGAAAAATAATAAATCCTTTTTCAATATTTCTAGGTTGTTCACATATTTAAAAAATATATTCCTAAGGTGATAATATTTTTTCTATTTTTGAAAAACAATATCATAATTACTTATTTGAGAGTATTGGATCGCTTCTGAACAATGAATCATGTAATTAAAAGAATAATATTATTATTGAAGATTAAAAAATCAAATATTTTTTGTATGACCAAGTCGACCACAAAACCAGCAGTTACCAACAAAGGAATACATTCCACTCCATCATCCATACTGCCTCAATTGGTAATCATATTTTTCAAAAACATACATTCCATCATCATTAGATCATTTTTTAGAACAAAATTATAGTTATCACCCAAAATATTCTTCTTAAATCAATATTCCATACCAAATCTACCAGAATCACATGTTTTGCCGTATTTTTTCATCATATAAATTTTTTGATACATTTGACTTATCAATAATGTTGGTAAAAATAATATGCATGATTTATCTATTTTCTTGTTCTTAATAACATATTATGTTTTTATTTCACCATTTTTTGATTAATTTTAATAATCCATCCACTAATAAAACGTTTTTCCTTATTTTATAACATAAATTATAGATTTTTTGAAACATGAAACACTATATTCGGTGTTCAATAAAATTTGTTAAAAAGGTTGAAAATCTCACCATTATCTTGTATCTTCCATTCTCGGGGTTCATTTTGAATCATTTATTTTTCTTGATATTTCTTCATTAAATAAATATCTTATTTCTACTTATCATTCACATCAAGAAAATAATTATGTTAATTATTATATGGAATTTTTTTAAAACTTCTTGATTTCAGCTTCATGTCATTGTATATTTTTATGAAATTCATTCAAATATATTTTCATGTGAAATTATAACCAATAATGGTATTATTAGGAATAGTTCATTACAATTTCATCATTATTTACACTAGAAATTGGAATATTTTCTCCCAAAACTATTGTGAATTTTTCTTATCAAACTACACTATCATGAAATTCATCATAATTTGAAATAATATTCTCATTTTGGATTTAATGGAATATTTTACTTTTTTTCCTTGGTAAAATATTTTTGTTTTCAACCTTATTCATCCAGGAAATTCTTCTTCTTATTTCATCATCATCCATAGGTTCGTAATTAATTATTCTAGGGTAATTTATTGATAAATTAGTTTATCTCCACATTAATAACATTTTATTGTTATCTTATCTTTTTTATTTCATGGTAAAATTTTAAAATTTTTATAAAACAATGAATATAATTCATCAATGATTTTACTGAACTCATTTTTAATGTTGGAGTTAGTATCTTCCTCATCATAAAAACATTAATTTATTTACCTTTTATGTATGATTTTTAGAAAATTTCATCATCATGTTTTAAATTTTTTAATAAATTTTCCCCTTGAAATTTCATAACCAATGAGTCTTCAATAAATGTCATTAAATTATTATACATTGGAATCAAACATTTCTGGATAAATTCATATAATATTTTCAACCCTATTTTAACATTTTATCTTATCACCATGCCATCATGGAGTGTTGACAATATCATTCACCATTGGGAAGTATCAAACCATAGAATCATAGTCACCCATTTATAATTGCTCACACATAAATCTCTAAAATTTTAATATTTCAATATTCTCATTCACATTGAATTCATCAATATTTTTCGACCTATCGTAGATCCCTTTAGTAGTTTTGACTCACATCCCTATAATTATTTCACATTCCAAATGTGATTATAGTAAATTATTATCAGGATTTCCATCTTCATACAATAGTCTTTTATTCATATATTTAAGAGTAATTTTCAACAAGAGATGTAAATTAAATTTTAGTATCTTAAAAAATATCTTAACCTAGAGAAAAGAGACATGAATATATTCTATAATTCTATATATGATAGTTTAAAACATCAAGGACCAGTATCCCCATATAGTTTATAAAATTCCAATTCTCCATTAAATAACCCTTAGAAAACATCGACAAAGAGTTAATATAATAGCATAGGTTATAATACCAATTGAGAATACCCCACATTGTTTAATGTAATAATTGATATTGTGAGGGGTGAAATAGTTATACCTACTTCTCTTATGTTACCCTTCTTGTTGAACAACCTTCACATCTTGCTAATGTTTTATCAGTTTTTGAGAACCTGTCATTCAAAAATACAAAAGAATAGAAGTATTTAAAAGGATCACTACTTAGTAAGACTAACTATATCATGGTACAGTTTTGAAATAATCTAAAACCACACAATCCACTAGAATATAATCCTTTTGTGTTGACATAATAAGACTGAAATACCCTTATACATTTGTATCCCTATGATGAATACAAAAGTGTATGCGATTGTTATATCATAATTGTGGTAAATATGTTTTTATAACATGTTTGGAAAAATAAAATATTCCTTTTAGTAAATGCTATTGTGCTACATCAAAAAATATCACTTTATTAATTCTCTTGAGAACAATTCATTACTTCATTAACCAATAATAGGTAGGATTAACATCTCTATACTACTAACAAAAACACATTCTAATTTATTCAAATTTTTATCAGTCTGAAAACGTGTCAAATTATCTTTTCTGGAAAAAATAAGGATTATCTTCTCTATTTTCATAGAACTGAATGTTTTATTGATTGGTCAGATCAGGAAATTAATAACAACAATATCTCTTAAACACTTTTCTTTTGAGAAATGTTTATCATGAAAATTCCATGTGAAAACCTTCTACATAATATTTTTACTCAAAACTTTCATCACACACACTCTCTCTCAGTTTTGAATAGTTTATGAGTACATTGTACTTTGAATACAATTTATCTGATTCTTGTTTGAGGAAAGTTTCAAGAGCCAATTTTTACCAACTAAAAAAAATTCCCATATCATTATTTCTATTTTTTTTATTTTGAACATTTAATTGTCATTATCAAATATAATGTATTATTCTGTAATAATATCAAAGTATATCAAAATATGAACAATCATAAAATTTACAAAAATAATCCTTAATACGATACAATATTTCATTCCAATACTATATATCACTCTGATTCCTCTAATTTGATTAAATACATAAAAAAAACATATCCCATACCAATTCTTCACAAAAAAATGGACAAGTTATAATATAAGAATTATTGTAACTTTTTTAGACATAAAAACAGAAAAAATTAGGATGAAAACATCAATAAAATTGTATATTGATTATATGTTTAAATACAACATCTATTGATGAAACTTTGTCAAATGAATGACAACATCTTTTTACTTATTTGTGTTATTATGAGTTTGATGAAATAATATTTTTCCCCATCATATTTTTCAATCTAAATCCTTTTTTTAGTAATATTTACCTAATAAAAAAATTCAAAACATGTTTACCATAACTAGAAGGAAAAAAATTGAGACCTCACTCTGTTGCTTGGATGAAAATGGTTGTCATTGTTGGTGTACATCATCTGATTCATCGGTGCCAGAAACTCCACAGATTCATTGATTCGAGAAACACAATAGATTTATTAGTGTAAAATTTGTATATTCATTGTTTCATTCAACTAATCTGGTCCATGAGATATAATGTGGATCCTCTAATTCTCTTTATCTATTTTCAATTAAATATATAATTATTTATTAGTTATTCAGCAATTTGAATGATAAGTCTCTAGACCTGTATGATAGATTAGTGGGACATCTTATTCAATGTATTGATATTATTAATAACTTGATTAAATTTTGAAACATTGAAACTAATGGTTCATTCAAATGATTAGTTTATTTGATGGATCATCTCATCCAATGAGAATGTCAATTAACTTTTTTTACAAACCTTAGGCTTTATCAAATTCAGACATCCCGAGAACAAATAAAATCTTCACGAAGGACATCTTAAAATTATTATTTCTATTGAAAAAAATAAATACATAGGAACATAAAAAAATAAAATTCCACATTTCTTAAATAAAATACTACTTATACAATGACATATTAATGGTGTATAAAATAATTAGATCTACTTAGAGTCGTCAGTCAATGTTTATCCCTATTTCATTCACAATGTATGGATAACAAGATTTCCACTAATGTATTACATTTTTAAATAATTCTATATAAAACAATCATCATATTTTGTGTCTAATATATATAATTTTATCTTGGATATGATATAACTTATCAAATATTTCGACAAATTCATTATAAACACAATATGATTCAAGAAAAACAACTTTACCCAGAAATCATCTTCTGAGCAGAGAAATGATTTTTATAGACCATCTTATTAAAAATAGTTCTGTTATTTTAATCTATTACATATTAAGTTGATCATCAAAAATTGCATTTGATTTGATTTCTTGACATAATAATGAAAATAAAACATTCAATATCCACTTCTTCCAATATATATTCAGCATCCAAAAAACATATTCCAACCATCTTGGTCCTAAAAACCATATTTGTATTTATAATACCAATAAGGTATATTTATAAAATCTTATCAAATGTTTGTCAAGATTCCTATATTATCATCATCATTTCTCTTGCTATCAGCTTCGTTTTCCCTGTAGGGTTTTATTTGGTAGTTATAGTACTAGACCATTGATCATTGATTAATGATATGCATAATTTAAATTCTGATGTTAATAAAAAATATATTTTTATTTACATCCATTCCAGAATATAGTTAATGAAAAATAGAATTACATAACGAACATTTTTTATATTCAAGGTAAAATTACATAGGTATTTGATTTTTTTGGTTTTTTACTATACATTCTCTAAAAAACATCGTAACATAATTCATATTGGTGGGACACATCGAAATATTTTTTTAGACTTGAAAATTGTAACTCCCCAATATTTTAGGACATATTTTCCTTCTAATTTCATAGATTTTTTGTGTTGTATTCAACACAAATATTAGCTTGTGACACATGCACTATTGCCTTAGCTTGCAGTATGAGCAACACTATTCTTGTCTTGTGTAACTCTAAATTTATTGTTCTTATGCAAGAGAGCATTCTACGCAAAACTACGTTTAAGAGAAAAAATAAATACTAATTTGATACCTTGAAAATTTACCATTATAATAGAGGGTCTGAATTGTATTAACATAATTATGAAAATATTCTTTATTTTTTGGGAAAAATTTAACTGTAATTGAATATAATTATTTGTGTTTAAAATAAAGTATTTTTTTGTAAATCTATTTAAATGAAAATAAACGTGTTTATCAAATATTAAAATCACAATATAAGGATTTTATTAATTAATTATATGTGTAATATATTCAAAATAATGATTAAAATTTATCTTATATGTTTGATAGATATAAAATAATAAAAAAATTAAAATATTTCGGAGAAAATAACTATTCTTTTAAAAACATGTTTTTGTCACCTTCTAAGGGTTTACACTTTTTAAATTCAGTTTTATTAAAAATTTATAATTTAAATTTGAAAAATAAATTTTTTTTTGTAAAAAGGACATGTAATTTTCTTTGGATATTTTTATGGTATTTTTTATGGTAACATTAACATTTTAATTAATTGTTAAAAATACTTCATTTTCATTCAAAAAATATTTTTTCTTATAACTTATTTTTATTGTTATATTGTCATTTTAATATGTATTAAAAATAGTGAGATTTATTTTTAATAACTTAATAAGAATTTTGTAATTGAATGAAATTTTACCTTGAGATTTGATATAATCACATCTAATTTTTTTAGTGGTTTTTATTTTTTAAAATACTTCTCTTGTTCCCTCAATATGATTACATTTAATTTAAGTATCCAAGGGTCTAGTAATTGTAAATTGGGAACCACATATAATGGTTTATGAAATCTATATTATTTTAATTTATGTAGAGTCAATGTTGTCACTTTAATATTTTTAATAATATATCATTTTAAATATAGGATTAAATAGAAGATATATTCTATTATATATACTCCAATAAAAATAGTTAATAAAAAATCTTAATTAGAATTTTATTTTTAATTTTTCGTAAAAAAATATGAATATTATATAACTAATCAAAAATGATATAGTAATTATTTTATTAAGGGACTTATCAAATAAATGATATTCAAAATAATAAAATAATTTTTTTTCAATAATTAGTATTTACAATGAAATTTTTATATTTCATTGAATCTTTAGGTAAATAATTAAATAATTTTTCTAATTTATCATCTTATCTTCATATTTTAAAAAAACCATGAAATGTATAGTTTCATAATTGAAAACATTGATATTTGGTAAAGATTTTGATTTATTAAATTATTTAAAATAACATAGGACATATTTAAAAATAAAAAATATTAATAATACTATAGAAATTTATATAAATTATCCATTTATGTTTTATTTTACATAAAAAATTTAAAATTAAAAACTTTTAGTAATGTAATAGTTTTTACCTTTGTAAAAATTAAAATAGATAATTAAAGATTAATTAAACAAATAAGGATTATGTTGAACTCAAAATATAACAATATTTTATTAGATTATTATATTAAAATATTATTGTATCATAATATCTAATATATCTCATTTTTATGTATTTGGATGGATTTTGAAACTAAAATAAAAAAATAGTTTCATAAATTCAAATGTGCCTCTAACCTAAATTATAAAAGGGAACCTCTTTCCTCAAATCCGAACACCACATTGAGGTTTGAAGATCAAAAAACCTCTAACCATTTCCATTACAAGTATTTATAGTCACATTATATAGGTCATGGTAATCTCAAAAGACCAATTGTAGTTTTCCTAAGATGATATTTAGATAGTGAGCATCAAAGAAGAGGAACATCATTATTGAAATTTCCTACTAAGTTATTCATATACATCCTAATTTTTTGTTGATTCCATTATAATATAGAAACTATAGAATTAAATTTATTCTGATATGTTATTATGGTTATGGAAGAACCATATTCCACCTTCTATCCATTCAATGATAACAACACAATCACCACGCATGGGTAAGTATGGCATACCCTCTCCCCGACGTGGTGTAATCAATTTTCACTCACCACATTATTTGGATAGGTATATTTATCGATATAATGAACAGATAAAATAATTATAACAATATATTTAATTATAAATTACATATATAGCATTCCATTCAATAATTATTACTAGAAAGGAAATGATGTTATCATGGGTGTGTACATATGTACTACCTTCTCCACGACGCGATGAGATTTATTTTCCTTATTCACCATTAATGAATGATTATATAAATTCACTTAATGAATAAAGGTGGTATTAAATACCTTAATTATATTCTTAATATTGTATTACTATAACCTATAATGAATATTTTTGACTTCTATGATATAACATGCTTAGAAAAGATGAATGAATTAACACATGAAAGAAGAAGAATAATTAAATGTTATTAAATGTTTGATTTTATGATTGTATATGGTATTATAAATACAATTATGGATCTAGAATATGATAATAACATTTTCTATTTAATCATATAGAATATTTTTATACGTATAATGGAACCCTGACCTATAGTAAGGGAATTTCATCTGACTTTTTATTTCCTTGAGATTCATGTCTTGTTCACTAATCATTTATTTTGTGTGGGGTACATACTACCCATTAATGTATTATATGAATTTTTACATTAATTTTTGTGTATTTTCATACACATGTTATGATCTCTATTTCTTGGGGCTTCACTATTCAAAACCTACCAAACTTGTAAGGTAGTTTTTGTCTTCATATTCCTTCATCGAGAGGCATGTTTTGTGGTGCACATATGTTCTTATACGAGGTGTTTATACTACCATTTGACATGTTATATCTGAAATATTGTTCATTTAATGATATTATACACTTATATTATTCTTATAAAATCACGTGGATTGTGATTTAAATGTTTCAAATTGGCATGACACACTTTGAAATGATTGATGATAATTTTCTTCTTGAAAAGCTGATAAAAGATCTCATCTTCTCATTTTAATGGAAAATTATTTTAATGAAATTTTTTATTTTCAAATGTGCTCCATTATAAATTTTAAAATATATTTAAAAATAAAATGGATTACAAAATATAATTTATGTTCTAAAAATAAATTTTCAATCTAAAAGGGATATTTATCTCATGAACGATATTGAACAGTTCTCTTAAAAGTATTTTCACACTACAAATAGGTTATTTGTGGTTAATTATTTTTTTGTTCAGGATATGAATCAATGATGCAAATATTATTATCTCTTTTAATGGTGTTGATTTTTTATATAATGGTTCTTATGAATATTTTTTTCTTTTCTATTATTTATTCTTCGATGAAGTGTTTATGAATCTCATTTGTTTTCATGGTTAATGAATAATTTTTGTTATTGTTTAATACATAAGAGGGATTTCATAATTATATGTGTGGGACCTAAATCTCCCTCCATTGAAATGGGAAATTATTTATATCTCGTTAGATAGACATTACTGGATCTACATGTATATCTAGTTCTATAATATATGGATCGAAAGACATGTAAATGTTGTTTAGTAATACATGGATAGAATAAAGGATGAACTTGGTTATGTGAAGTGATTTTTATACTATTTTGGTCTTGGTGAGATGAAAAGGAATCAATGGAAATCATATTACATGCTTATTTTTTTCCTCAAATTTCATTTATTATTCAAATGTTATGATTTCATAGATTTTTTTTCATTTATTTGGGATTCATGTCTTATAAAATTCACATTATTATTCCAGGACTACTATTTTTTATTATTATTATGAATGGTATCATCTTGTACTATTTTGATAATGTTCTCTTGCCCTTATATTCATGTTTATGCTTACATATATTTCTATTTTACTCATACCAATAATTTGATCTCACCTTTTCTTAACATTCATTTACCAATGTTAAAATGAATGACGTCAAGTGAGTTTTTTGTAAGTGTAACACCCCGACCCCAGCTACCCAGAGTTGGTGCATTACCTCGTAACATTGGCATGATCACAGAAGATCAAGTCTCGAAAGACCGATTAGTTTAGTAGCCTTGGAAACAATAGATACATTCATAAAACTTTCAATACATCAAAAAGTAAACAAACTACAATAACATGGTCTTCATAGTCCACACTCATATCCCTTTCTGACTATCCCTGCAGGTCATTCATAAAATACTTCTTCACATCCTGGAAAAATATTAAAACATTGAAAGGGGTGAGCTTAGATGATAAGTAAGGAAAACAATATTGCGGAAGCTTTCAGAAATGAACATAAAAATTTAAGGCAATGTATAACTAAAACCAAAGCCTTTTAAACTTGAACATCAAAATAATATGGCAAAAGAAAAAAGAGATAATGCCATCCACTTCTTCACAAGGATATTCTACTGGTCGAATAATCACATGCAATATCAATAACCACTTTCATAATGATGGAATGCATAATGCCAGACTATCATAACCACGTAACCAAGGCCTCGTGCCAAGACCACAAATAAGATTTTTTTCAAGGCCTCGTGCCAAGACACTAGTTTGTCTCATGAGACCTGCCGATGTATCGAGGAGATATAGCGGGATCCACCCGTCACATGTTAAGTCCAATGCATTCCTCATATGAACAGGTTTAAACATATCATAAACCATAACATAATCATTATCACATAAAACATACATAAAGGAAACATAAAATTTCCACATTTCAGTCACAAGATATCAATACAACACATTGATATAGTAAAAACTCTTTCAAAACCATTTTCAATACCAAAATAAAAGAATGTTAAAACTTTGAATTTATTTTTCATTTAAAAAAAAGTGATTGCTTGTAGAGGAAGCCGAAACTCAAATAATGGTCATGGTGGCGGAGAAGTCGTTGTCGCCGCATATTTATGGAAAGAAAAAAATTACCTTTTTTTCGTTTAGTAAAACGATTCGTATAAAAAAGATTCGTTTTGAATAAACGTAAAAGTCAAAGGGGTTTATACACCGTATAAAAGAAAGTTGTGTATAAAACCAAATATTCCTCAATGAAAGGAGATTGAGACGAAGTCCTTAAAAAGATCATTTTTAAAATAAAATAGATCTATTATGTGTATTCACTATAGGTACACATGAAGAAAGTAAAAATACAAAATAGGACATAATAATACCCTGACATAATTTGAAAGTAGGAGATTATCCCAAAGAATGGAAGCTGGGTTAAGAAATTCCCATACCTCGTGTCTGACTTGACTCAACCGTTCTTTAACCTCCTGAATAATAAACAAGAGTTAATATATACCTTATTAAGAACCATTTTCAATTTCATTATCCTTTTTATATCACTTATTACAATGATATGAACATTATGTAATTATTTAAGTTAATAACGGTCGTTTTGTCGATTTTTGGTACTTGAGTCAACAATAAACTTCTTATAATTACATGTTGTTTATGTGGTAGAATATCCATTATCTCCAGAATTATATTCATTATTTAGATGTCATATATATCATATATATCCAGTATATACATTTATTTATAATATTACATAACATTTAGAGGTAAGAAATGAAATGCACCGTTCATGGAGACGGTAAGCCGTACGTACGCATGAACGCTACTTTCATTTCTATTTCGTATTTAATGGAATGAATATAAATGAATAATATAATTCCAGTATAATATAGTGTATAATACCATTTACTTCATCCTTTATACATCCCACATATGGCATTAACGATTCAAATCACTTTGAGGGGGCGGTAGTCCGCACTTCCTAAAATGAAATTATCGCGTTTACCCATAATGGAAATCATAAAGTATGCCATAAATGAGAAATAAATAAGAATAAGTAAAACATAAACATATTATATATCATATATAAATATAGTGACAACTTAATGGCCACCTTTGAAGGTGTTATATGAGTGTTGAACAATCATCGTTTCGTGAGGCAGAAATTCGCCATCCACAGAAACCGTATGTTCTTTAACCATTAGATGTAGGTGTGTGTAAGTGTAGCTCGAATCCTTCTTATAACAAAATCCTAGTATATTGAGGATACTATTTTTGTTACAAAAGAAATGTATAAAAAGAGTTTAGGGGGTTGGAGAATAAAAATAATACAAAACAACATTAGAGAAGACATTACCTCAAAATCGGGTAACTCTTTTTTATTTGAGCCAAAGGCTTCCTTGGGAAGAGTTATGCCCAAAGTGAGGATTCTAGGAGTAAGAGGGGGAAGTTGGGAGAGTATTTGGGCAGAGTTTGGCCGAGCCAAATGGCTTGAAAGTGTGAATGAGGTGGTAGAGGTGGGGGCCTTTTATAAGAGGAGAGGAGGGGAACTTTTGGAAATCATGAAACTATTATTTTTTTTCAAAAGTGTTTCGAATTTCTAAGGTCCCACATTGATATATTTCGAAGATAAGATGATAAGGCTTCTAAATATTCCCATACAATAGTTTTTGGACAAGTGTAGGTCTTAGATATTACATTATCATTCCATTTTATTTAAATCGTTAAATAATGAGGTCATCGTTGCATCATCATGATGTCATAATTAAATTAATTTATTTAAGATGTAAAAATTATAAGAAAAATACTATGATGTAGGAAATATTTTTATCTTTCTAAAGAATTTTTATAGTCGAAATTTGGACTTTTGTAACCCCACTTAAAAACTGTTTTAGTAAAACAACTCATGTTTGTGTCAATTTAATTTTAACATTAAATATATATATATATTAATGTCATTTTCCAACCAAAGTGGCTCCATGGGGTCCCCAAGTTGACCCATGGGTTGTCTTGGTCGGCCGTTACTCATCCAATAGGATTAGGACAAGTGTAAATCTCAGCTCATATTATTAAAACATTATTTTTACCTTAAACTACACTAATTAACTCTAATCGCGATTAAGAACTTAAAAATTACTATTCACCAAAATTATTTTAATCTCATTGAACCACATTTTACTTCTTAATGACAACCATGTATGTCAGATTTTTGAAAATCAAATCATAGAAGTGGTAATATTTCATTTAAACGAAAAATCAGTTATTTAACTACCACTTAGTGGTTTCACTATTCATCAAAAATTGATGTTTTTCAGAACAATGCCAAAATTTCACCCTAAGCTATAATTGATATTCCAATTTCAAAAATGATGTCTATTTTACAAAATTCTAAACATATAATTTTCATTAATTAATTTTATAATTACTTCCTGCTGTCCCAACAAATAGCATGTTTTTAAGAAACAATTTATATCAAAATATTGGCAATTGTTTATGTCCAATTTCAATGTTAAATTAATTATAATGACCACCATTGGATAAAATGGTAAAAATATATTTTATTATACTCTAAAACCACTATATAGTATAATTTATCACTATAAATTATTTTGATTAAAAAATTTGTTTCTAAGTATTTTTCACTATTCATAAAAAATTAGAAGTTCTCAGAAAAATACAAAAAATTCAACATAGGCTAATTTTGATATTCTGAATCCAAAAAGGAAGTCCATTTTGAAAAATAAAATTTCTATAATTTTAAAAAGTGGTTATTACTATTCATAACGGCTACTTTGATTAGTCACGATGTTTTAGAACTCGAAGTTGCGTACAATGCAAGCTATTGAATTATTGAATGAGAAGCGTATCGTGGAAGCTCAGGGGGTTACATTCTCCCCTCCTTCAATAAATTGCTTCCTCACAATTTGAAATTTTTTATTTGAAAATAAAAGGTTGAAAATAGAAAATACCTTTGTGGAAAACCCACATCGGAAATAAGGTTAATAAATATATAACATTAAAAGAAAGCAAGATAAGTACAAAGGTCACCCAAGATAGCCCATTCTTGGATTCTATGAAAATATGGATATGGAGGAGAAACAAACCATCAATGTCTGATGGAGAGTTATAGAAAACAGGATTAGGATAAAGTTTAACTACAAAGAAATCACAAACTTGTGATTGGTTAAACGATCATTGATTCCCCAGTAGGAAAAGTTAACCGACAACATTTTTGTTTTGAGTTAACTTTTATAATGTTGACGAATTTATTTAGGAGATTTAATAAGAACGTAAGAGAATATACATACTTGTCATGTAGACTTTCATTCATTAATAAATTTTTACCACAAACCCATCTTTCAATCTAAAAGGTAATACAACTCAAAAATATTCTATTTATCCTAATTGTATAAGGTTCCAAATATTAACACATACCATTTAGATTAGTAAAATTATTTTGTAAAAACCAGGGACTTCCTGTAGGCTAGTGGAAGGAAATAAAGGCCTGTCGCACTTTGGTTGTGGGTTCGATTCCTGCAGCTTTGTCCTACGCGACGGGTTATGGCCCACCCTACAGGTTGTCCTTTTCCTAAAACTATAGTATTATAATATTCCAAAAAAAATCTTCATAAATTTTATAACCTTAAACAATACTATCCAAATATCAAATTAATCCACTCAAACCTTTATAGTTATCCAAAATACCTATATCCAGACTTTCTCTAAAAGGTCTCTTAATTCCAAAATCAATTTATCAGATTCCCCAAACAATGTAAAGTTTCTCTTATTGTCCCATACTAAAAATATAATTACCTTCATCATATTAAAACCTTACTAAAATCAACAAGTACTGCAGTACAATCCTTCTATATATATCACATTATTCTAATAACCATAATATAATCCATGAGTCCAAAAGCACCAATACATTAGTTATTCTACTTCAACTGTAGAAACAGCATAAGATTGTCCGTGATCCCTTGGCCTTTTCTGAGGTTTGTTTCCCTGACGCTTAAGACATTCATTTGCATAATGCCCCATTTCCCTACAATTGTAGCATTCAACATTGATAGCCTCTTTCTTTCCCTTGTAATCACGCACCAGGTGACCTTTTTCCCCACATTTATAACAAACTCCCATTCCTTTTAGGCAAGTACCATGGTGATTCTTCCCACAATTATCACATAATGGAAAATCCTTCTTTCCCTGTTCCACCGTTCTATTCTTCTCTTGCTTTACATTGTTGTCATAAGACTTAGAGAATTCATTTTCTGTCTTTATAGAACACGAGACAATATCTTCGTTTGACGAGAAGGTTTGTGAGACTAATGCTCGACGGAGAAATGGTTTTAACCAATTAAATAAACGATCAATCTTACTTCTTGGGTTACGTATATAATTTGCAGCATGCCTCGCTAACCTTGTAATGTTGGCCTCATAATTTGCGACATTCTCATCCTCCTTTTGTCTCATACTCAAAAATTGTCTTTCCATATCTTCTCGATGGTCACGAGGATAGTATTTTTCTAGGAAAATCTCTTTGAACTCCCTCCATTCATTATTCGATACGTCATCATCTTCCTTTGTGTTTTGAATCAGCGACCACCACTGATCGGCATCTCCAGTGAGGCGGTAAACAGTCATGACAACCTTCTCCCTTTCGCTACTCCCCAAGGCATGGAATATTTTTCTATGGAGTTTATCCATTTCTCAGCTACTAATGGATTTGTACCCCCATTAAATGTTGGCAGTTGTTGCCTCATGAAGCGGTATAACATTGATCCTCCACGTTGTGGATCAGGGTGATCCATACGAGTAAGGTTATTATTCATAACTTGAGTGAGTTGTCCCTGTATGGTAATAAGTTGATCAGCACCAGTTGTATCTCCAGATCCACAATAATTATCTTGAGCAGGAGGGAAATCCCTACCCGGAGTGCGTGCATTGATACGGTTTCCATTCCTTCCACTAGGCGCCATTTCTATTCAATGGCATAAACTATATTAGTTTATGAATCAAAATACATAATTACATACATGTAAGATACTTAGCATAAATTGAACTATTTATGGATATAATCCTTAAAATGTTTTCTTTGAGAAAGTATATACTCATAACCCTTTATAGTGGTTTGTAAAGAAAATGAGAATTATCCTAAGCATATCCCCCGGGAGTGTCGTAACCAAGAGTGCAGCAAGGCCTGTTGTCATGCACCAGTTCCCGTTCGAGTCTAGCTTAAAGTGGTGTTTTCATGTTTTACCCCTAGGTACATCTGTGCCAGAGCCACCTCTACCTACTCGTATCCAGACAGGGATGTATTGCTCGGAAAACTCACAAAATCTCTACAACAACAAAATTCTAGGAAGCTCTTCTATACTAATCCTCAAAGTCTATCTTTGGTCTATGTGCTCTAATCAGAGTTTATCTAAATCTAGCTTTCAAGGTTAGTACTAAACTGCCTCTGATACCAACTATAACACCCTGACCCTAGCTACCCAGAGTCGGTGCATTACCTCGTGACATTTTCATGATCACAAAAGATCAAGTCTCAAAAGACCGATTAGTTTAGTAGCCTTGGAAACACTAGATACATTAATAAATCTTTCATTACCTCAAAAAGTAAACAAACTAAAATAACATGGTCTTCATAGTCCACAGTCATATCCCTTTCTGACTATCCCTGCAGGTCATTCATAAAATACTTCTTCACATCCTGGAAAAATATTAAAACATTGAAAGGGGTGAGCTCAGATGCTCAGTAAGGATAACAATATTGCGGAAGATTTCATAAATAAACATAAAAATTTAAGGCAATGTATAACTAAAACAAAAGCCTTTTAAACTTGAAAATCAACATAATATGGCAAAAGCAAAATGAGATAATTCCATTTACTTATTCACATGGATATTCTACTGGTCGAATAATCACATGCAATATCAATAACCACTTTCATAATGATGGAATGCATAATGCCATACCATCATAACCACGTAGCCAAGGCCTCGTGCCAAGACCACAAATATGATTTTGTCAAGGCCTCATGCTAAGACACTAGTTTGTCTCTTGAGACTTTCCGATGCATCGAGGAGCTATAGCGGGCTCCACTTGTCACTTATTAAGTCCAATGCATTCCTCATATGAACAGGTTTAAACATATCATAAACCATAACATAATCGTTATGACATAAAATATACATAAAGGAAACATAACATTTCCACATTTCAATCACAAGATATCAATAAAACACATTGATATAGTAAAAATGCTTTCAAAACCATTTTCAATACCAAAATAAAAGAATGTTAAAACTTTGTAATTATTTTTCATTTAAAAAAATGTGATGGCTTGTAGAGGAAGCCGAAACTCAAATAATGGTCACGGCGGTGAAGAATTCGTTGTCGCTGCATATGTACGGAAAGAAAAACATTCCCTTTTTGTCGTTTAGTAAAACGCTTCGTATAAAAAAAGATTCGTTTTGAATAAACGTAAAAGTCAAAGGGGTTTATACATCGTATAAAAGAATGTTGTCTATAAAACCAAATATGCCTCAATGAAAGGAGATTGAGAAGAAGTCCATAAAAAGATCATTTTTAAAATAAAATAGATCTATTATGTGTATTAACTATAGGTACACATGAAGAATGTAAGAATACAAAATAGGACATAATAATATAATGACATAATTTGAAAGTAGGAGATTAACCCAAAGAATTGAAGTTGGGTTAAAAAATTCTCTTACCTCGTGTCTGACATGACTCAACCGTTCTTTAACCTCCTGAATAATAAACTAGAGTTAATATATACCATATTAAGAACCATATTCAATTTCATTATCCTTTTTATATCACTTTTTACAATGATATGAACATTATGTAATTATTTAAGTTAATAACGGTCGTTTGGTCGATCTTTGGTACTTGAGTCAACAATAAACTTCTTATAATTACAAGTTGTTTATGTGGTAGAATATCCATTATCTCCATAATTATATTCATTATTTAGAATTCATATATATCATATATATCCAGTATATACATTCATTTATAATATTACGAAACATTTAGAGATAAGAAATGAAATGCACCGTTCATGGAGACGGTAAGCCGTACATACGCATGAATGCTACTTTCATTTCTATTTTGTATTTAATGGAATGAAATCATAATGATATAAATGAATAATATAATTCCAGTATAATATAGTGTATAATACCATTTACTCCATCCTTTATACGTCCCACATATGGCATTAACGATTCAAATCACTTTGAGGGGGCGGTAGTCCGCACTTCCTAAAATGAAATTATCGTGTTTAACCATAATGGAAATCATAAAGTATGCCATAAATGAGAAATACAGAAGCATAAGTAAAACATAAAATATTATATATCATATATAAATATAGTGACATCTTAATGGACACCTTTGAAGGTGTTATATGAGGGTTGAACAATCATCGTTTCGTGAGGCAGAAATTCACCATCCACAGAAACCGTATGTTCTTTAACCATTAGATGTAGGTTTGTGTAAGTGTAGCTCTAATCCTTCCTATAACATCAACCTAGTATATTGAGGATACTGGTGTTGTTACAAAATAAATGAATAAAAAGAGTTTAAGGGGTTGGAGAAGAAAAATAAAACAAAACATCATTAGAGAAGACATTACCTCAAAATCGGGTAACTCTTTTTGATTTGATCCAAAGGATTCCTTGGGAAGAGTTCTGCACAATGTTATGCTTCTAGGAGTAATAGGGTGAAGTTGGGAGAGTATTTGGGCAGAGGTTGGCTGAGCCAAATGGCTTGAAAGTGTGAATGAGGTGGTAGAGTGGGGGCCTTTTATAAGAGGAGAGGAGGGGGACTTTTGGAAATCATGAAACTATTATTTTATTTTCAAAAGTGTTTCGAATTTCTATGGTTCGAAATTGATATATTTCGAAGATAAGATTATAAGGATTCTAAATATTCCCATCCAATAGTTTTTGGACATGTGTAGGTCTTAGATATTACATTATCTTCCAATTTTATTTAAATCGTTAAATAATGAGGTCATCGTTGCATCATCATGATGTCGTAATTAAATTAATTTATTTAATATCTAAAAATTATAAAAAAAATTACTATGATGTAGGAAATCTTTTTATCTTTCTAATGAATCTTTATTTTCAAAATTGGGACTTGTGTACCCCCACTTAAAAACTGTTTTAGTAAAACAACTGATGTTTGTGTCAATTTAATTTTAACCTTAAATAAATATATATTAATGTCATTTTCCAACCAAAGTGGCTCCATGGGGTCCCCAAGTTGATCCATGGGTTGTCTTGGTCAGCCATGACTCATCCAATAGGAGTAGGACAAGTGTCAAGCTCATCTCATATTATTAAAACATTATTTTTCCTTAAACTACACTAATTACCTCTAATCGCGATTAAGAACTTAAAAGTTACTATTCACAAAAAATTATTTTAATCTCATTGAACCACATTTTACTTCTTAATGAAAACCATGTATGTCGGATTTTTGAAAATCAAATCACAGAAGTGGTAATATTTCATTTAAACGAAAAAATAGTTATTTAACTACCACTTAGTGGTTTCACTATTCATTAAAAATTGATGTTTTTCAGAACAATGCCAAAATTTCACCCTCAACTATAATTGATATTCTGATTTCAAAAATGATGTCTATTTTACAAAATTACAAACATATAAGTTGAATTAATTAATTTTATAATTAATTCCCGATGTCACAACAAATAGCGTGTTTTTAAGAAACAATTTATATCAAAAGATTGGCAATTGTTTATGTCCAATTTCAATGTTAAATTAATTCTAATTACCACCATTGGATAAAATGGTAAAAATATATTCTAATTATACTCTAAAACCACTAAATAGTATAATTTATCACTATAAATTATTTTGATTAAAAAATTTGTTTCTAAGTATTTTTCACTATTCATAAAAAATTAGAAGTTCTCAGAAAAATACCAAAAATTCAACATAGGCTAATTTCGATATTCCGAATCTAAAAATGAAGTCCATTTTGAAAAATAAAATTTCTATAATTTTAAAAAGTGGTTATTACTATTCATAACGGCTACTTTTATTAGTCGCGGTGTTTTAAAACTCGATGTTGCGTACAATGCAAGCTATTGCATTATTGAATGAGAAGCATATCGTGGAAGCTCGGGGTGTTACAGTAAAAATTATTTCACATGTATTATGATGATGTCCTAGTTTTGAACAAAAAATTCTTAAGATAGTTGAATACGTGTGTTTTTATTAATGAACATGTTGTTTATGAACCATGGTTTCTAAATGTTTTCCCAATTATGTTCAACTATAAACCTAAAAGGTCCTTATTTATGTAATTGATTCATTATTTTCATTTTCATGTATTACTATTTGATAGAAGAAATTGGGATACATTTTTAAATTTAATATAATTGAGTTCTAATTAATATTTTTAACTTCTATGTTATTAAATTTGGAATTAGAGCAGGGTTTAGAAAACATTAGATATTTTGTTGTTTTTTTAATATTTGTAGATACTATAAAGGGATTATAATATTAAGGTTGAACATAATATTAGTGTATTAGAACCATCTTTTAGGTATTTAGTTTATTACATTTTAAGGTGATTAAAAATATTTTGGAAACATTTAGTTTTGATTTGATTATGGGTAATTGCATTTTTGGGACATAAAATGACAGGTATGATCCAACCATTACGTTAAAGAATGTAATGGTAATTTTTGATCATTTTATATCATTTTGGTTATTTTATAAGAATAATTTAGTTTTAGAAAAGGAAAACCCCACAGGAAGGGTGACAACCCATCGCTTCAGACAAGGCTGGATGAATCGAACCCACAACAGAAGGGCAACACGGCTTTATCCCCTAACACTAGCGTATGTGATGTAAATAGTTTCTATAGAGTTTTATTATTAGAAAAATATGTTGATTTGATAAGAATAAATGTTTTTTTGGGAATTTATTATTTTTCAAATATATATCCTTAGTAGTTGAAAAGGGAATTCTCTTTTTGAGAATAAATATTATTTTATAAGATGTACACTATTTTGGGAACATTATACAGTTAAAGTAAATAGAATAATATTGAATTTTTATTTAGAAGTGATGGTATAATTATATTTTAGAAGAATATATTATTTTAAATAATTTATTATTTGGAATTACATTTTTTATGTAAATTATTAACCTATCATGGAGAATATGTGACATGGTTAGTTACATTTTGTATAAGACATTATGAGTTGTTGATGATATTTGGAGATAAACGATAAATTTTATATTGAAAAATTATGTGCTAAAATTCATCTGAATTTTGGTCTTTTATAATAGTCTATATATTCTTGAGTGAAGTTATTTGTTTAATGTTATATGTTAACATTGTGTATTACTATTGATTTTATGAGATTGAATTTTTTTTATCACATACTTGTTTTTCACAATAATCATCTCTTTTACTAACAATTGTGATTAACGACCAATGACATGAGAAATTAATAGTTAATATTAATTAGATGATGTGACTCTTTAAAAATTGACTCGAGTCCTTACGGTTTAAAAATTTCATCTTGAATACTCAATTTTTTGATTGAAATTACAGTTTTTTGTAGAAATTGATTAAATGATGAAACTCTACTTTTCAAAAAAGTATAATTCCTTATGATCATAGTGTAGGTAGTAATATAATTAATCAAAACTATGATAAATGGTCATAAAAATGGTAGGAATTTATTTTCCCCCTATGACATCAATTATTTTTTTACTCGTAAATAATTTTTAGTTTTGTGATTATTAACTTTCACGAAACAATTTTTTCTATAACTCTCCATCAGGTCATAATGTTCAGTTTTTTCTCCAATATCCATTGATTCCAATATGGGACCCTAGAATATTTTATCTCAGTTTACTATCTTACTTCAATTTCATTAATTTTAAAATATTTCCATATTGAACCTTTTTACGATCTTGGTTTCAATCATTTTATAACCCCTTCGAATTTTGAGGGTGAAATTCATTTTTAGGCTGGTAGAATCTGGCTCCCTTCGATTTAATGAGATATATTAATTTTAATCTCATTGATTCCATTTTGTGTATTCTAAAAAAAATTATCTTTATCTCCACACACCACTGTCTATGATTTCTTTATAAGAAACACTATGCATTTCTTCTATTACAAACAATTTCGTGTTATTTTGATAGAATTCATTTTACGCAAAATTGAGTTTAAGAGAAAAACTAAATATTATTATGTTACCTTATAACTTATCCATTATAATTGAAATAATTAAGAATATTGGCAAAATTAGGAATATATTTTTAATTCATTGATGAGAAATTATTTAAAATGAAAATAAAATCCATTATAAAAAAGGATTATTTTTTGAAAAACTATAGAAATGTAAATAAGTGATTATAAATTAATAAAATCACTCGTAATGTAGATTATTAAGGAATTAAATAATTAATATATTAAATATAATTCTTAAAATTTATCTTATATAAGTTCTAGTTGTGATATATGAAAAAATTCAATTTTTCTTATAAATGAAGTATTTTTTAAAAACAATTTGATGTTTTTCCACCATTTGATGGTGATACCATTTAAAATATAGTCTTTAACATTTTTATAAGTTAAGTGTGAAAAATAAATTTCAAATAACTAATCAATACATCTATAATTAATATGGATAAAATTTTTGTGTTTCTTTGATAACATTCATATTTTAGTGAATATTGAAAAATATTGCATTTAAATTCAAAATTAAATTTTCATCTAATTAATTTATCTTGATAGATTTTCCTTTTAATTAGGCTTCAAGTATATTTAGAATAATCTTTTATTATTTAAGGAAAATTTGGTAAATGGAATTAATTTTGATTTAAAATTAGATATAAACACATGTCAATCTTTTGATGGTTTTATTTTTTTAAAAACAATTTTATCTTTCCCTCAACAAGGTTAATTTAAATTTAATCACTGAAACATTTGTGATTAATATTTTGATAAATGGATTCCATATTTAGAATTAGTGGGTAAAAATTATGTTCATAGGTTATATTTATTTTTTGTATATTTTGAATAATAACTATGGTAATTTTTATTTCACACAGTTAATGTTAAATCATGTATTTCTGGTAGTAAATTAATATGATAAAGACAATAAAATTACCTGAACATCTTAAAAATTCATATTGGATATGTAAATATCGACCCGAAAAACTAAAGAATCTAAATTGACATATTCAATGTATTTTTTCCATGAAAATGATATAAATATTATTAAAATAAAAAAATGTCATGAAAGTGGAAAAATGTCCATATATTATTTCTAATAGGTGTAATATTTTTAATATTGAAAAAACCAGATAATAGATTGATTGAAAATATTAAACATAAAACAAATGAAATTATATACATCTTGGATATTAATTTAGAATGTATAGAGACTAACTAACTACCTTATTGTGTTATTCAATGATGATGTAAAAATTATTTAATTGATGAAAATCAATAAATTAATTTTTATTAAAATTATAATATCCACTAAAAGACATAAAAATTGACCAAAAGTTATTGGTCAGGTATATGACGACCATAACCATCCAAGGGTATAGTTATTGGAAATTTTTAACCACACATTATAGATCATGTAATTTAAATAATTTTAGTTAATGTAGATTCAATTTTTTCCTTTCCATATTTTTAATACTATATCATTTTTAAATTTTTTAAAGGTTGGGGTCGAAGCTTAATTTAATATTAAATCAATGCAAAGAACTCATTTAACTGGGTAGAGGGAGAACCATTTAAAATGTATTTAATAGATAGATATATTCTAAAATCTATTCTATTTTTTATTATATAAATTTTATCATTATCATGGTATTTTAAATTTTATTTTTAGTCACCAAATATGTATATTAAATAATTAATCAAAATTGATGTAGTAATTATTTTTTAAGGAAAATATCAAATGAATTATACTAAAAAAATTTAAATAAATATATTTTGGGACAAAAAATATATAGAATGAATGTTTTAGATGACCTTGACCCCTTTGGAAAATTATAAATTTTTTGTGGTTATCAGCTTATATTGATATTTTTAAAAACCCATGATATAAATAGTGACAAAATTGATACTACTGATATTTTGTTAAAATAACGTTTTATTAAATTATTTATTAAATAATATTATATATTTATTAATAAAAAATAATAATAATATGCTATAAAATATTATAAATTATGAATCTGTGGTTTACTTTACAAAAAATAAAAAAAATTGGAAACATTAATTATTTGAAAAGTAGTTACCTTACTGAAAATTAATATATATTATTCAGGATTAGTTTAAAATATAAGGTTTAAATTGACCTAAAAATTTGTCTAAATTTTATTGGTTGATGTGATTAAAATATTTTAATATCTTATCTTCAAATATATCTTTTTAAGGTATTTTTATTGATTTTAAAAATAATATAAATTTATAGTTTCAGAAAATCCAAAAATGCCCCTCACATCAATTATAAAAGGGAAACTCCTCTGTCAAACCATTACACCCCTTCGAGCCTTGAGGCTAAAGAAAACTATTAAAATTTACATTATAATCATACCTAGTCACATTTTATAGGTTTTTTTCTTCTAAATAGACCTACTCTAGTATTCCTAACAAGAGATATATATAGTGGTCATCAAAAAAGAGGCAACTTCCTTACCGTATTTTCAAAATCATTTTTTCTTCAACATATTATACATATGAAATTCCCATTATAATATAATATCTCTTGAATTAACTGTATTCTGAAATATTATAATGGTTATTTAACAACCATTTTCCACCTTTTATCCATCTAATAAAAAAAAGAAATCACCACATGTGCATACGTATGGCCAATCATCTTCACGCCGTGGTGTAATCTATTTTCACTCACCACATTATTTTAATAGGAATAATTATTGAAGTAATAGACATATATAAAAAGTAAAAACGTTATTTATTTTTTAAATAATATATATATCATTCAGTTCTATAATTATTACTATTTAAGAAATGATATTATCATTTGTTCGTATGTACAGACTACCATCTCCCTGACGTAAAGTGGTTCATTTTCTATATTCTCTATTAATGAATGATTTATTAAATATATATAATTAATAAATATGATATATAATACCTTAATTTATTTTTAATTATGATATTACTATAACATATGATGAATATGTTGGACATTTATGTCGAAATATACTTAGAATAGAATCAAATTAGTACCCTAAAAAGAGTATAAATGAAATATTATCAAATAGGTTATTATATGATAATATATGATATCATATATAAATATATCATTCTAGAAAAATATGATAACATTCTCTAATCAATTATAAAGTCATTTTTGATAGGTACAAAGGAATCACGACCTAAGGCAATGGAATTTCATCTCACATTTCACTTCATTAAGATATATGCCTTATTCAAGACCCAATTTTTGGGTGTTTTACATACTTCCCATGAATGAAATATATTCCCTTGTATCTTAATTAATATGTATTTTTAAACTCATTCTATGATATCTATTTCACGGGGTTTCACGGTTCAAAATTTAACAAATGAGTAAGGTAGTTTTTATCTCAATTTTCCTTCTTTGAGACATATGTTTTTATACCCCTAAGTTATTATAAAAGGTGTATATAATTCCATATTACATTTTATATACAAAATATACTTATTTTTTATGATATTATTAGGTTATTTTATTATAATTATTTCATGGGTATTGTGATTAAAAATATTCAAAGTGCTATGGGACACTTTGGAATGTTTAAATATTAGTTTCTTCAATAAATATTTTTAAATGATATATTCATCTAATTTTAAATGAACATTATTTTAAGGAAATGGGATTTGTCTTAACACATTCCATTATAAGTGTTAAAATTTATTTTAAATGTAAATATATATGAAAAATGTTTTTATATTTTACAATTTATTTTTTATAAAAAAAACTGATATTATATTCATGGACATTTTTCAAGAGTTCTCTCAAATTTATTTTCCAACTGTTACCATTTTATTTTTGTTTGTTTAGATTTATTAGGGATATGAAAAAATGATACCATTATTATCTTTTCTTTTAATTGGTGATATTAATTATGGATTGGTAAATGGGAATTTAGTTTCCTTTCAATGACATATTCTTTGATGATGTGTTTTATGAGACCCATTTCGTTACATTGGTTATTAACGATCTTTATTATTATGGTAATTATATGAATGATTTCATTATGATATGGGTGTAACCTATATCTCCATATAATTCAATGGGTAATTAATTGTATCTTGTGATATGTTATTGATTTAGATGAAATATAAATTTGGTTCCATTATACATAGACTGAATGGAATGTAAATATAGTTTAGTAATACATGGCTAGATATAATAGTGAACTCAGTTCAGTATAAGACTTTTTCCAGTATGATGGTCTTGGTAGTGATTCCCTGGATAATATGGAAATCATATTATGTGATTATTTTTCACACACAAATTCCATGTCTTATTTATATGTTATAATTTCATGGCATAGGTTATTCATTTTCTTATTGTTAATGTGTTCTAAAAAAACAATAATAATTACATGACTCCATTTTATAATCATTGATATGTTGTGATTGATATTTTACTATAATGATCACGTTCTCATACACTTATGTTCATGTTTATGAATACATATCTCACTTTTTTACCCTTAATAAGAATTTTTCTAACCCATTCTTATATATATATTCCCCAGGTTAATAGGAATGATGTTAAATGTGTTTTTTCTATTATTATTTAACATTGATGATGTTGAAGAACTAATGTGAAATAATAAAATCTTAACATATTGTAAGATAGTGTGTTTTTATTTATGAAGTAGTTGTTTATGGACCAAAGTTTCTACGATATTGTAATAATTCCCTAAAACAATAAACCTAAATGGTCATGGGGTATATAAGTGATCCATTATTTTCCTGTAGATGTTTTGTGTTTTGATGGAAAAAATTGGTTCACTTTTTTAAATTTTATTTCATTATTTATAAATCATGGGGGTCGGATTCCAGGCACTAAATTTAATGTGCTGATGGGTTTCTTGGGGGCTCTGTCGAGTTATTGAATCATTAGACTATGAAAAAAATTAGAAGAGCTGAGAAGGGGGGTGGGATTTTTGAATGAAACTATGTGGCCCTTTAGAGATAACAATGTGATTACAGCAAGTGAGAAGATTTTCCCAGCTTTGGTTGTGCATGATTTCCGAAACTATACTCATAGCTCATACAATAATTTCCGCATTTTTAGTAATACCAATCTTTTCATAGAATGGTTGGAAAATTGTTTTGGAAAAAAATACTGGAAAACCTTGTGATTTTAGGGTTCATGTACCTTGACCTAAATTGTAGTTGCATTGTTTGGTTTTCTATGCATCAAAACCATATTACCCAACCTCTGAAGGTGAATGTAAAATAATTCCCTCAATGAGTTCAAATTTCATATTATTTCTTCATTCCTTCTCCTCCAAACAATTGAACATGTTCTAATATTTTGTGGGATTATCTACCAATATATTACATGATTTATGAAATCTCATCCATCCAATATATTTATCAAACACCATATTTTTTATGAATTCATTATTTTATGCTCTCAATTTTTATAAAACATTCTCTCTATAATATTCTATTGATCAAGTAGTCATTGTGAAATATTATATTACTTATTTTGTAAGAGGATTTTTGTTTTATATATCTCATCTAAAACATACAAAATCAATGATTTATTTGATAAGGGAAGTATCCTCAAAATGAGGTATGAGGCCTATGGACATTTACTCAATTTTCTATCATTTTATAAATAACAATGTTGTGCTACACTCAAGCCTTTGCCTGATGTTGCCTTATTTATTCCTTCAATAAAATTGTATTATGTACATTTTATTTGTCCTATAAAGCCTTTTTTAGTAGTTTTTGGTTTTCAACCATAATCACAAACAACCCATGGGTGATCCATCTTTTCCCCCCATTTTAAATAATTTTTTAAAATACAGGAATATAATTTTAGAATTCATCCCAGATTAAAAATTGATTTTCCCCATGTAGGAAATTGTCTAATTAATAATGTTATACTCTAAGAGTCTTGATAATCCATTTATATACCATTTCCATGTTTGGTATTTTTATAATATTATTCAATTTTCTAATTTAGTTATCAATTTACAATTGATGATTGATTATTCTAAATAAATTTATTGATAAAGAATGTAATGTTTGATTATAAAACCCCTTGAATGAGTTGCTTTCTCATTAAAATTTAAAACTAATTATTACAATTTATCATATGCTTTCTTGTATTTCATTAGTGTTGAACTACATTTTTTTCATATATATTGTATACATTTAAATTCCATTTTTCGTTGTTCTGAAATAGAGTCACATCCTTATATATATAGATTATTATCTAAACCAATCACCACATGAGGGGTTAATCCTTCTTATAAATGATATTTATCATGTATAAAATTTCATAATTATTGAAGTCATATTTTAAGTGCCACATTATCCATGCTAATATTAACATCAATTCTAAAATAGATTAAACAATTTTATTTTTAATGGAATGTCTAGTAATTATGGAAGTTCATCCTTGAGTGTTATGAATGTTTTAAGTGATATGAGTTTCTTATATTAGATTACATTATTCTTGAATGATTATTTTTCCTAATTGAACTAGACAATCTAATTATATATATATATATATTAAAATGTTGAATTTTAACACAAATCAACTAGAACATACGTATATGATTGATTCTATTTATAATAAATGGAATTACCTTGTTTATAATGGTCAAAATATATATGAATAATATGAATAATTGCCTCATGGAAATTATTATAAATACGAATGATCCTTATTCATCAATTGGAGAATGATGACATGATTTCAATTCAGCATGGATTTATCTTTCTCTTATAGATTGGGTGTTGAGATTGTCATCTCATATTAGTGAAACTATGTGGATTTTGTGAATGACTCACCACGTCCTATGTTGAGTGTCAACATAATGTATCACTGACTATTGTTGGAGTGTTAACATGATGGAATAGTCTACATCTCGGGTCATGATCACGGTGTCTCCATATAATTACGAGATATAGGGAATGTACACTATAGATTGATCATATAGGATCCATTATACTGGTTATGGATGTCTGGGTTATTCCTCAGTCTAAACAGCACCATGTATAGGTAGATAGCCAGATAGGTTTCCACGTACATGGTTCATAAAGGAGGATGAAATATGTATATATTATATATATATATATATACTAATATCTATATAATTATTGGAAGGTCATTCCTTCTAGAAAAGATCTAATGTTGGTAGAGTAATCGTGGTGCCATATTTGTAGCTCAGTTGACCATTATATACTTATTTATTCAGAACCATTTATGATATCATTTATTCCTTCATACATCCTTATATTATTTTAATATATTGAATTATATTTATATAGTGTGGGATGAAACCTACTGGGATTTTAACTCACAAACTGCACATTCCATCATTGTACATGGGTATCTTAGTAGATCTCTTGAACATATGACTACAGATCATTGGTTATGTTTATGGGCATGTTCTTGGGTGTTAGGAGCACATAATAGAGATAGAGCTCATGATTCTCCTACAGATCACCCTATGGTCTTTGTTTCTTCTCATAATTCAAGTATTTAATTGTTTCACATATTTGTAATTTTCATGTATCTTCATCTAGTCAAGAGTGTATTAATATATATTATAAATGTCCATCTATTATATTCAGATTATATTATTCATCATCTTCATTGTTCATCCTTTGTTACAACTTCTGATGTGTACTGTTCTTTATTTTGTGATATACCATTATGATACTCTGATCATAATGGAAAAATCACCCCAATGTGGAATATTTTTATAGTCAGAGAAAGTCATCATCCATAGGCATACAAGAAGATGTGTTAGAGGCCAGCTGACCCACAATTATGGTTTCTGGTCTTATTTTTCTGTTGGTTCTAAATATTAAGAAGTGGTAATAAATGTGATTTTTCCATTTTATTACTATATCGGTATAGTAAATCGGAAACTAAAAATGTGTTGGGGCTTTGTAAATATACGTTCATAAGAGTGATCAACCATGCTATGGGGAAAAGTCCCAGTGGCCAAAAATAGGATTATTTTTTATGATTTTTTCTCTAACAATAGGTTATGATTTCACCTATTGTGACTGATGGTATTTAATGTACTTATTAATTTCAGATATTATGGTATTTTCCATAGTCCTTATATGGATTGGATTTGGTGCAACATGCATCATTATATTCTTAGTCAAATTCATACTCCATGGGTATTCCATGATATTCAGTTGAATTAATATGTTTCATGCTAATAGGGATTGTTTCTGCTGAGTGTCTTTCGTGACTATTATTTTTTAGCATGCCTATAATTTAATGACTTTGTTATTTCTTTAGAATTATTTATTATATTAGATGATTTAGTTATTTACAAATCATTTTGAAATGTTTCCATGTTTAATTAATTATATTCCATGATATCTTATTATCTTTCATGTCTTGTTTATTTATCATACTTACATACATACTTATCATATTTTTGATGGTGATTACTACTTATGATTGCATGAGTAGATGTGATTTTGACATTTTTTTGTTACATGGGATGATTTGATTAATCTTAATTACATGGGAACCATTTTTCAGTTATAATGTGTATGGGTGCCTTATAAATAGAGAAACCAAAACATTTCTCTCAAACTATCCATGAGAATTATATTTATTTTAGATAGTTTTTAAATGAAAAATGTTTTTAATTTAAAATGTAAATGAGAATTTATTTCAATTAATTGGAGCCTAATTCCAATATGTAATGGGAATGGGTAATTTATATGTTGGAGGATGGAAAATCATTTTATCATGCCATTACATATAAGACCATAATATATTTTTAAATGGTTATAAATGTAATGGATTTTTAATTGTAATCTGATATAAATTTTTTTTACATATAGAACTCCTTTATGTGACTCATCCTTAGTAGGTTGGTTATGATGTTTAAGCATATCTGATAAAACCCATAAGAGTAATTTTTAAATTTTTTTTGTTGAGTTTTCCCTTTTAATGTCTTCCGACTCTATCACATAGTCATGGAGGTCATGTGGCAATATTATAAATTCAAATATGGAACTTAGTTTGGGGATGATTCATTTGAGATAACCCATTATAGGTGTCTTAAAACATTTATACTTTTGACAACCACTATTGGGTTGCATTTTGGGGATCCCTAGTAGAATATTAGGACCCATGTAGGTGTGATATCATTTAAAATGTATTTATTTTATGAATTGAAAAAATATGAAGGAATATAAATATATTTCAAATGATTAAAAATGATGTTGGGTAAGAGTTTCTTTTTTTCATGAATAGTTAGATAAATCCAGTAACATATAATTTTATTTATAATTAGTACATGATGTTATGAGATAAATCGTTAAAAAGGTTTAATGATGAATTTTAATCATTTTTAAGACTCGAAAATGGAACCATTGGTGGTTTCCTTAGTTTAAATTATCATTTAATGGTAGTTTAAAATTCCCTTGGCGTTGCCTTCGAATGTAAATGTGGGAGTTTTCTATAGGCATTTTCACCTCTTTATCATGGGTTAAATTGATTTTCAAGGGGCTTAGTAAATTTTTTTTTTCTCTGCCCTAGGGTTATGGTCAGTGCTTATGCTTTTGTAAGGGGTAAGCCTGAGATAGGTATATTCCTTAGATATTAAATTCCTTGCAAGATACTATGGAATTTTTGATGTTTTGTTTCACTCAGTAACCTATTTTTTATCAAGACCCTTAGATTATAAATGAAACAATTTCATTTAAAATTTGTATATTTATCCATGGCCTTGTTATGTGTGTAATCATAAATTATCTGTTGTTTTTAGTAGGTTATAAATTCTTAGGGCATGGTCAACCACTTCGTAGGTCATGTGAAACTCTCTTATTCCTCAGTGATCGATGAAATGGTTGATCATCAGTTGTGTTAATAGAAATCAAGGGAAATATGAATATGGTTAGTTCTCTTGTAAAAACAACCTAATTATTTAATGAATATGGAAGACAATCATTTAGAGAGCATATAAAATTTTTTTTCATGATTCTTAAACCACGGTGGACAATGAATCCACACATGCAGTAATTGTCATTTTGCTGAATGATATATCAATCCCACTGAGTTATATTAATTCACCAAGAATTGTTCAATTGAGTATGTTCTTAAGACATCTCTAGTGAATATTTTTATGGGCATTAATGTAGTCAAACCATTACTAAGGCATGATATTTCATTCCAATAGGATCATGTGTTTTGACACACATAATTTGTTGGTTTAATAATATGCCAAATGATATAACGTATGTGACCATGGCTTTGAGTAGATTAATGTGTGATACTAAGGTAAATATAGTATAGATAACTTGTGAATGTATATTATTTCTCTCCTATCAAGGACTACGAGACTCATATGTTTGGGATAATTAGGACAATACTTCTAAACACTTCATTCTAGGTATAAGTAACACAACCTGGGAAGAACATTGAAATTGGTTGGTATTTCTTGAATTCCCATGAGTCATGTAGGTTTTAAATCATGTATGTGATTTCTTAGCAAAAAAACATTGATTTTATTGGAAGTGTATGAATCATTTTATAAAAATCATTGATAATGGATGGACTTTAGCGGAAAAAAGTGAAAGATCTCCAGATTACTCAGCTAGTGATGTCAACGTGGTTAGGATAATGGAGATGAATCATTAGGTAATGTCTATAATTTTTCAAAAATTTCACCAGTAGTGCATTGAAATATTTTCTTTTCATTATTTGGGTATTGTTGGCCAATAATTACACCAATAACATCATCTTTATATAGAATTAGTGACTCATGAACAACTTTTTGAAACCATTCAAGTCCTATTAGTGTAATCTTTATTAATAGAGAGTAATATCCCCTATCAAGATGTCATCCTTGATAAACAAATAGATTTATTCTCAGGGATATTATTTTTTATTATCGGGAGATTTTAATGACTCATGTAATGAAAAAAAATTAAATTTCTAAGGTAATTTGAATTTTTGTGTTTACAGGACTTGGTGTTCTTTAAACTGAGCATCATAATATAATTATGAGAGTTGAAAAATAATAAAAATTTGGTTTTTAGTGTAGGGAAATGGACCTTGGGTTTTATTGGGTGCTCCTTTCTGTTCTAAATGTATTAGACTCTAAAAACATAAAAACTGGATGAGTTGAACATGCCATCCAGTTTGTCAAAAACAGTGCTGACTTTTAAGGAAAACCATATCACTACAGTAGGTTGGTAGATATTCCATTTATAGTATTCACATTGATTCTCATGTGGTGTAAATTTCCCACATGATTAGTGGAACATAGGTAGTATGACCACACTATTCATCGCATGACTTGAAGATAGTTAGGGAAAAACATGTGGGCCATCCTTATGAAGTTAGGGTTCTAAGAAGATGGATCTGCATGATTGGTGAAATATTTTTCACACCATGTAGACAAATAATGTGACCCTAGTTATAAGGGTGGTATTACATGAATTCCCCTAATTAGGGTAATGATCCTTTTCATTCTTCATTTCATTTTCTCTTGCCACTTTAGCCTCCTCCAATTCATAGTGGGTTCTACATCATCCCAATTATAGGATTCATGATTTCTCCACCATCCAAAGTCTAATTCAAATTTCATCAGTCTCAATTGATTACGCTTGGTAAGAATTCAATTATTATTGAACATTTCACCACTTAATAATTTATCGACCATGTTATCATGGTGAGAAATTATTTTCCATATTTTTAGGGTGGATTTTCATTCCTTATATTACTTCCAAACCGGGCAAGATAATTAAATAATATTGGATGATTGGAGATTCTGAAGCATAAGGTAGGTATTATATGGAATTTTCTCCAAGTATTCTCAGTTTTAGATATAGCACTTGAGATCCTAAAATTATCATTCTCAATGCATTTCCCTTACAAAAATTTATTCAATCTAAACTGTATTATGCACCATGTATTACTCAAGATGAGGATTGTTTGGTAGATTGAGGTTGTAAACCTTAATCACATATACCCGTTCAGTGTTAAGACATGGTTTACCACTTTTTGGATTATTTACTAAATGCATTTAATTACTAATCGGTTTTTGAGTTGGATTAAAATTGGAATATCCCCATATAGATAATTGTCTAATAGATAATGTCACATTCGATGTTCCATGTTATTCCTTATAGTTGTCTATGACATGTTTTATAGTTTTTCTAAATTTTATATATTTAATAAATGATTTATTCCATCAAAATTGGTTATTAAATCTGAAAAATTTAATTTAAAATAAATAAATTCAAGTTTTATATCAAAACACCTTGAATGAGGTGTGTTGTCTTAGAAATGACAATGTGGTGATTAGTGATATTACACTAGCTTGATCATATTTCATTGTTGCTTTCTTAGGATTTTTTAGATGTATGGTATTCTTTTAAATTCCATTTTCTATTTTTATAAAATGGATTTCCCCTGATTGTAAAAATAAATTTTTAACTAAACTATGGCCCAACATTGCTCATCAGGCTAACCATGTGCAATCGGGTGAAACGTGATATCACCCATGCTGACACAAAATCTTTGATCTTACATGACTAATTTCTGGGAAAAGGCTACACCCCCTAGTTAATACCCTATACAGTTAAGAAATATAGAACAATCCCCAATAAAAATATTCATGTGGACCACACGCAGTTTGAGGGTATTAAGTTTGTGGACTGTCTTGCATCCTTAGAAGACCCAGGATCGAACATAACCTTCCTTCCTAATGTTTTTTTAAAATTTGGGTATAAAGAATCATTTTATTGTTAATGAAAAAAATGACCTCTTTTAACTAGGTATAGGAAGACCCATTACATTTCCTTAAGGCCTAGTCAGAATGTACACTATTAGAATACCCATAGGCCCAAATTGTTTTGTCCCAAGAAGCATTCTTGGAATATTACTGCTACAATAGAAACCAGCTTCAGTAACAATAAAATACCCATCATTGCAACAATGTCCTATCAATTTTAATGTGTCATACACGGTTAATTTTATTAGAGCGTACACCCTTATTCTGCAATACACTAACCCCCTATAATCCCTAGTGGGACCATGTTTCTTTGTAACCATTCATTAAAAAAATTATATTGTTTTGATGCATGAATATATTGAATGGAATTATTTTTATGGTATCGAATAGTTATGATGGAATGCCTTCCATGAATATTTTGAATGGTTTTGGTGATATGACTCAGTTTTTTTGGATTTCATTCATCATGAATAATTTTAATTCCTAATTTTACGGAATTCTTTAAAACTAAATAAATTTTAAATGGTGGAAAGGATAAACCATTTTTGAAATTTATTAGAACATTCTTAATTCAAAGTGAAATTAATGGAAGAACCTTGTTTATAATGGGGTTATAAAATATAATGCATAATAGGTAATGAATCATGGATGTTATTATGAATAGTATTGTTCCTTATACATAGGATTTGAAATGATTGTACGGGTTCTATTAAAAATTATTTTATCAAACATACATATATTAGCCGCTTAGCATGATAGAACACTCACCATATAGAGTGATGAGATTGATGTATCCCACTTATTATCAGATTTATGAAATATACCCTTTGACTTGTTCTTGTAATCTCATTAATATTGGTTTGGATAACTATGTTAAACCCTAGTCTAGCCATCAAATATTAGACAATTTATACTTCCACAATGGTCTGCCAATACATTATTCATATTGGTGGATGGAACACATAATTATATTATAAATATTATTTCTATATATATATATATTGATTAGAGGTTCCTTCTATCTATGATCCAATGCAATTAGATTTGGCCGTATATTCAATTAGAATCATAGCTAACCAATATTTATTTATTTATTTATCACTTTATAATATTTCATTTTTATATGCACCATCCATATTAAATATTCATTGATTGGTTTAGTATTATACACTACTGGTGGTAACCTAATATGATTATATCTCACACCCTACTCAGGCCACAATTTAAATGTTGTATGTGAGAAGATCTAATGTTTGAATGACCATGGATCATTTCTTGTTCTAATATTCTTGTACTTGGGAGTTAGATGCACATGAATGATCCAAATCACTTGATGCTCATGGAGATCACCCATAGGGATATTTTTACATTCATTATTCGTGTATTTCACTATATAATGTATATCAATAATTATTGGTTTGTATCTTTATCTGGACATGAATTCAAGATTATGTATAGGAAATGATTAACTTTTATTTTTAGTATATATTATTATTTTCTACATCGTCTATAACTTATTATTGATGCCACTATTTCATGTTCTTTAATTTCATATATATCGTTGTCTTACTCTAATGATGTTGGTATAGTTTCCCCACTATATCCCTTTTAGACCCTTACTACTAGTTAACAACCTCTTATGTATGGGGAGACATGCATGGGGTCATCTGACCCACCGGTCTAGGGAAACCTCTGATTAGTCAGTCGGGTTAGGAAAATATAAATTACATCATTGTGTGTAAATAGTAGTACATACCAATGTAGGTGGGATCCTTCCAGTTTTTTTTGGATGAAAACATTGATAAACAGTAATTAAACATTACATATATATAGTAATAACATTATTATCATATATATTCAAAAAAAATCTATCATTTTAATCATCAATGTGATGTGTTAATGTATAATTATTCACATCGCTATGTGGATGTGGTAGTGAACACATGGACACATGTGGTACTTCAATTTCCCATTTGATTTAATGAAGATGGAAGAGGGTTTAACCATAATAATGATAACCTATATGTATATTTTTTACTATATTAATTTAATTTTTATTAATAGAATATATTTTTAGGAAATATTATAATAATTAAACACTAAAATTGTCTTGATATATGGCCATTGATTCTCTAATAGACCTCATTTGGATTGCAAATTATGTGTTAATTGGTCGTTCATAGAGGCATAATAGAAGCTCTAGGACAAAGGAAATTAATATAGGAAGGTATTATGAATTGGTTTTCTATGATATGATTCTAATCAATTTTATACTGGTAAGTGTAGGAGGTTCCTATTTATAATTGAGTCGAATGACACACACTAATTTAAAAATATTTTAACATAATATATATATCATTAACATGAATCATCGAACAAAGGAACACCAAATTTGAAGAAAATATTTGATATTTCCTAAATAATCCCAACCAATAACATTTAAAAAGTTTATAGTCCTTTAATGAATTATCTTCGATTGAATCCATTTTATTCCCATTTTATCCTTAATTACGACACATTATATTTTTTCATGATAAATTTTTATTCAATGAAATATAAAATGATTCCACTAAAAAATTGAAATGATAATTATAAACATTCAATACATTATTTTATATTCCATTAATATATGAGGTATGGGTTACCTTTAATATAATAACATAAAACACATAAATTGTTTTTTTATATTGTCAGATTTTGAGTAAACATAATTTTAAATTGAAATCTTAAAAAAATGTGGTTCAAAAAAATATTTTTGTTATTCAATAAATAATTGTTATTTTTTCATAAATTTATATCAATCTAAAAAACTAAATTCTACCATCAACCTAAAAATTACACTCAAATATGTAAAAATAATATTTAGTTTGAAGAAAATATTACTTGTGCCCACAAAAGTGAATTAGAAATTACCAAAATAAAACAAAAGAGTTGAAAGAATTATTTTATGCAAAAAATATATATGTTTAATAAAAATATTATAAAACTTATAATTTCAACAAATACATCCTAATAATTTCATTAATGTATTAATAAATAAAAACTCATTATATTTGAATATTCACAAAAAATCCATATTTCTAGAATATTTCAAAATATTCATCCTAACACTATTATAAAATAATGATTTCAAAGTTGATATAAGTTATTAAAATTAAATTTTTATAATTTTATTGAAATTAATTATATAATTGATTCCCAAAATCTACAAATATCATAAAAATGTATTTTTTAATAATAAAATTCCATTATGCTCATTCCATTATTAATAACCATTATTTTATGAATTGTAGTAAATTTAATTGAATATAATATATAAATTTTATTTATTTAAATAATTTACCAATATTGTTTTCTTTAATTTATAATGATAATGACACATTGTGTGCAGAAAAATAATTTCCCAAAAAAACATATCTTTTAATCCTCATGGTTCATTGATTATACTTTCTATCCCATTGTCCCCCCATTGATTTCATTTTATTTTCATACTATGGTGTACCATATTAAAACTATACAATTCCAGAACTACATGAATACTATTATATAAAACAATAATCATTTAACTGTATATAAAATTTTTAGTAAACACATAGTTTCATGAAAATAAAGATATCAATAAAATTAAAATTATTTAATGGAAAAAATATCCTTAAATTTTGTTGTGTAATATTACACACCATGAAAAATGAATTTCATAATCAAAAGTTTTTCACATTGGTGTAAAAATTTGGATCATTTGGAATCATCAAGTCTTTGGTTTCCCATGTATCTTTTTTGATTTCATGAATCCTCAAAATAACTATATAAATGTGAGTAGTATTATTCTAAAAAACATTATTTTCACAGTAATTTTTTTACTATATTCTCTTGATTTAAAGGATTATGATACAGTGGGATGAACCCTATGTTTATTAAATGTGATGGATCATGGTTGTACTTCTGTAGGAGAGACACTTGTAATATGTAATGAACATGAGAAGGATTTTGGTTGAAGCAACAAGCAATAATCAACGGTCATGATATTTTCCATAGATTTAAGGTGACATATATATATATATATTGGTATCATTATTAGATTATTTCTAAATGTAATAAAATTATTCCATGTATATGTTATTATGTATAACATGTATCTATCATTAAACACTCAATCGTATTGATGGTTTTTAGAATTAAATAAATCTTATCTCCAAGCTGGTCTAATGTGTTGCAAAATGGATATACAATTATCTAATATTTTTTTATCTCGATCATGTCCCAATAGTGTTATTTCTCCTACTAATTCATAACACTATAGAGTACATCACATTATATGATTTTTGGATTAATAATGATACTTAAGAATTCTATAATGAATGATATTATGGTAATAAAAATCATATAATGAAATTTTTTGATCTAAGCCCCATTAAAATCCATTATATGAGATCTATAAAAATCTTCTTGTGTTTTAATGGTCCCCCAGTATGACCATGTTCAGAATGACAATATATAGTATAGAAACACATCATTGTATCCATATCTTGTTAAATTTTTGTCCAGAACATCAAGCAATAAATCATATCTCAATCAGATAGAACATAATATAGTAATCCATATAACCATGCCACTTCTTCAACATATAAATTGGAAATATAATCCAGAGAAATTTTTTTTTCAAAATAATGAAATCTATTAAATTCGTAAGGTGACTGACGATAACCCAAAATTTATTACGGACATTTTTTTGTGGCATCCTATGGCTAAATATATGTTGACATTTTCCCATTTTTGTTCTAATTTATGGAATGGACGTATCATACATTTATATATCTACCTTTCAGTTATAGATAGATAGAATATGACGTAGTGAGATAAAAAATTCTTAATATCTGTTTTCATATTATCCCAACAAAAATACCCATTCAGATATAAATTCATCATTATATATTTTGGATGAATTGAAAATGATGAACTATAAGATACATCTAATATCTCCTTCATATTTTCAAGTAATAAAGGTACACCTAATTGGTTATTAAAACCTATTATTCCATCGCACTAATGGTTGAAGCCACGAAAAATTGTCAACATCTTTTCTATTTATGTTCCATCCTTTTATGCCAATATTACCGTCACATAAATAGATCATTGAACATTCATCTGAGAAAGATACGATTTTCCCCCTTCCTCAGGATTTAAAGATACATAATCTAAAAATATGTAACTATTATATCTCTTTCCATTGAAAAATTATTTAAGATATAATTTCATTTCCTACTCAACCCATCGACCATCGTTTTTACCTTCATCGAGTGGTATTGTATTGAGCAGTTTCAATCATTAATCATTTGAAGCAATATTTTTTAGCTTATATTCAACTCTTTATTTGTCAATATGTGTGTAGATATTTTATTAACAGTACATATATCAAAACAATCTTCATATTGATATTTCCTACCTATCATCAATTTTTCTATAAACACCGACCATTTGAGACCAACATAGCACATAAATATAAAGTATGGCCCACACAACAGATACAACTTTTTTAAGGAAGGGCATGTTCGTCCAAACACAAATAAACGATCTTGGGCAGATTCAGAATATCAAATGTGATTTTATTATAATTATATATTGAAATCAATATAGAGGGGGATAATCAATGATTATAATCACCTGAAATTCCATTTAAGGTTGAACAATACAATTTTTATTGGAAATATTATAACAAACGTTAACATGAAATCCCCAAATCAAGAGTACCAGATTCTTGTGAGCTAACTGTCATTATCCCCCTCAATTATTAACATGTCTTTGTCCCTTCCTTTGTATAGGGGTTATACATAATAGTTGGTAACTATATTAGATAAGTCTCATTTCTCCACACAGAATTCATTGATATATCTATTGTACATATGGATCAACATAATTTTTCTCCATTGAGATAATCATTTCTTCCTTGAAAATTACACGATCTAGACACTTCCTTTCAAATATAAAAAATTCTACCACTCCATTTACGAATTTCACTAGATTCACCATCCCATACTATTAAGTTATAATAAATTAAATCATAACTTCTCAAAGTTTTTCACCATCCAAACATGCAAGAAACTATATTTTTTTATAAACTAGATTATGAAACACGTATATGTTTAAGATGATTATAATATTGTGTGATAGTATAATAGTCATAAACATAAAGATTCATACTATATATTTTATCCCATTTTGTTTCACATGATGTTAATCACTTAATCATCCATCAAATTCAATTGTAACAAGATTCCTCATGGTTCCAACCATTGACTAAAACCATATAGTATAGTGTTATAAATAATAAGAATGGTGGGAAATCAAATAATGATGAAAATTATATAATTGGATATCAAAATATGAAAAATTTCGTTTATATCTATGAAACCATACATTTAACATTGGGCATTTATGTATATTATCTATTTAAATCCTACATAATGTTTCATAAATAAATTTGGAATTACACCAAGCATATCCACTAGGATAGTCTTAAAAAGTTTGTAGTCATAGGCTAACTCATCATGAACCAGTGATGTTATTGGTAATATATAGTCTACCAATTTTAGAGTTGTTAACCCATAGCAAATTTGTTCCACGACCACATCCCGTGTCCAATTCTTTATATGTATATATTTTCTAAGAAACCCACAATATATCTACTTAAACAATTCATCAAGGAATGATCCCTTACTTATAATTTCCCCATGGGATTTCAAAAATTTCCCCTAATCATAATCTCCAAATATAAATAAACCCATCATTGATACATACTCATGCGATATGATCATTTTATACATAAATATAACATCATTTTACATAAATATTTTATACATTACATAACATTACATTACCTTAAAAATTATGTTTTAGTTTGTTTGATAAGAAGAAATATAATCATCATGTTTGATGATTTATCTTCAACATCCCCCAACATGATATTCAATCATAGTACACTTCTAAGACATACCCTACATAAGAAATTTCATCTTAATCTACGAAATGGAAACACAAGAATGTACACTATAATTATCAGTAATAATGAATATGGGTATTACGAATCAATTAAAATATGTTATAATATGAAAGGAATAAGCGTATAATAACAGGAGATGAAAATTTTAATACCAATTTATTTATAGATCACAATGATAACATAAGCCTTTGTTAGATAAAATAATATTATACATAAAAGAAATAAATTTAATGTTATGTGATATCTTATAAAAATAATAAGAATATATCATTAGTAGTGTTATAAAATGTGTGGCATTATAAAAATAATATTATTCACATGTGACTGATACTACCTATGACTTTTATCACATTTCAAGATTTGGATAACCACTATTGTATATGTGTTAGTCTTTGGTATAACCTCCCATGTACAGTACATCGGGTCTGTGAAATGCTCATGGGTAACCTCTTTAGACCATAAGATAAATTCTTATACAACTTTTGTTGTCATTATTAATAATAATTAATTAATATATTAGAGGGAAAGAATATAAACACTCATCACAAAAGACCATCAGTTGTATGTGTCATATTTTTGTAATCATTTAGCATTTAATCATAAAATATAATTTAGAAAAGAAAATGAGTCTCATAAATAAAAAATCATCTCACTAATAAAAAATATAATCAATTAATAACGAGTAGATTTTTATATCATATTCCAATTAGATCATATGTATTATTAATGGATTATTTATTTGATAAATATAACCTTACAAGTTTATTAAAAGCATTCTCATTTAAAGACCGCAATTCATTTTGAAATTTATTTTTTAAAATATTATAATGTATTGAATATAATGAGTAACATTTTATATGTTAATAACTATAAAAAATTGTAGGGAAATGTTCATATAAAATTGTTTTGATTTAAACTGGGGATATCATTTGTACGTTGTCAAAAAAATTTCATTCACTTCATTATTTTAGAAAGCACCTCATTTAGAAAATGAAAATAATATTCCTTTTAAGACTTCTTATAGAAACTAAAAAATGTGCACTATTGAAATTAATAAATCTTTTTAGAATAAACAATAATCTATTAATCCTTTTGATTTTAATTATGGACATAAAAGAAAATAGTCCTTCGTAAAGAGAGATATACATGTGGATTTATTTAAAAAAAATCATTAAATTGTTTTTTTATATATTGAGATAAAACGTTATGGAACTATTATTTTATCTATAAATAAATATATTATAATTGAATAAATAATTATTTTTATATACATGATTTAAAATGTCGTCAAAAAAATTATTCACAAAAAATCTTTGGAAAAAGTTAGATTGTAACATAAAACCCTTACAAATTGTTTTAATTACTCCATAACATATTTTAATAAGTGGTATAAAAACAATAATTTATTATAATATTGTAAATGGATTAAGGATAACATAGTATCATAAAATTTATAATAATTTTTGTTTATGATAATCATAATTTCTGTTAACATCTAGAATTTTCATGTATTTTATTGATTAATTATATGGACGTTCACTTTCATCACGGTTGAATCGTGTAAATTTTATTTATATAAAAATAAATATGATATATATTAATTACATACATATTTTTAACCATTCATATAAATTTTTGATGTTAGATGAATTACATCTCTATGTGGTGGTGATAGTATTTATATTGATTTGGAGGATGTTTTAATTTTTTATAGATTAAACAAAATTTGTAAATAATAATTCAACATTACATAACTATAAAAATATCATATATTTCATATATATTCTATAAATCCTTCATTATAACCATCCATTTGAATTGGTAATTGGAAATTTTTCATAAAGTTAAGTGGTTGCGGTAGTCGACTTGTATGCACAAGTGATACCTATATAGTCTGTTTTCTAGAAAAGAATTAGAAATGGTTCTACAAAACTGAAAATAACATATCAATATATTGAAAATAATAAGATAATTATACTAGGATAGATAAAATAGAATAATAGGATGCAATGGAATAAATAATCATTGTAAGTGTCACAAAGATGATAACTTCTAATCTAATAGATCTCTTTTCGATTATACTATATACCTTTCTAAAATGGTATTATGAAAATAAAAAAAGATATATAATGAATGGAAATTATATATTTATTAATAAATATATAATGATACACTTTTCATATTAATGGATGAGAGTAGTTAACCATTAATAAGTGAGTAACTGTGAATACAAATATTAAATTAAAAGATTTAAATATAATATATATTATAACCATGTCGAGTGGAAACACGGAATCCAAATGTTTTGTAATGGGTGTGATATAATCTAAATAATCTAAACCAATTAAATTAAGATAGGTTCTATATACATTTTATTTAATATTATATAGCTTAACACTTTACACTCATTTCATCCTTAATCTTAATAACATATATTTCAATAATGATTGCATACTATATATCCAAAAAATAAGAGGCATACTAACAAAATTTTAAAATTGTGATTAAAAATTTAAAATAAATTTTATTTCATTCCATATCATTATGGGGTATAAATTACATTTAATATAATGGAAAAAATGATAAAAAAATTGTTTTAAAAAGGACAATAGATATAATCGTATAAATCTTCTCAAAATAAAATCAACTTAAACATTTGATTACATTAATTTTGTTGATTATTTACAAAAAAATATATTTCATAAAATTTTTTACCAATAAATAATAAACGAGATATTATCACAACACTATTATATGAAAATACCAAAAAAAGTTTTTAGTTTTAATTAAATATAAATTTTCTTTAAGAAATTCATGATTTAGATACCATATTCAAAATAATGATTAAAATTGACAATTTTACATGAAAAATATATATTGGATCGATCCTCGGGTGTTATAATTTATTCAACCAACCACAAGTCATAATAATATCATAAAAATTATTGTATATGAAAAATTATTATTTTTTAGTATTCAATTTATTATCAAGATTTTAAAAAAAGTATGAAAAATTAAACCGAATAATATTATTACATGTTGAATAAAAAAATTAGATTTTTTTGGAATAAAATAAATTTATTTTCCAATGATTAATGATAATACTCTTGCAAAAAAATTTAAAAAATCTATTTTGAAAAAAATTGTTTTTTAAACATATAATGACTTTGTTATAATCCATTATTTAATATCCATAATTAAATGAATGTTAAAATTTTTTATTAAATATATTATATATAAATGTTATATAAATTATTCATTAATAATGATGAAATTAATTTTTTAATTTATTGAAAATATATGTGTATAAAACCATTTTTTTTAAAGAACATCTCATTTAAAACATAGAAGAATTTATTTTCCTCTGTAAACTATTGTTAAAAAAATTATTAATTTTATACATTTTTTAGAAATATTTTTTAAAATTTATTTGATATTATTAATATGTTTTAAATGAAGTGATATGTGATAACATCCACAATAATAAATTATTATTTAGAAAGTATATCACAAATCTTTTAAACCATATATTATATGTAATGAAATATATCAAATAAATTTTCTTTAATTAAAGAGAAATATATAATACAATCTCTATGGGTTACACTTTAGAATATTTCTTCTACCTGAGATAGAAGATAATCATCACACATGACATGTGAAAAATAGTGGTATATGCCATGTTACTCATCTCCTAAAACTCTCCACATATCTTTCTAAGGTTCTTATAAATGATATAATGTAAAATGATCTCATATGGGTCACATTAATTACAACCACACGTGAATAATTACGAAATGAATGATCTGGGGTTTCTAATGGTCTTTTTCTCTACATATATGGATATAATTACTCATTGGAGTGGCTTTTTATTGATTATATGAGATATGGGTATAGCTTCTCTCTCTAGATTTGAATATATGTCAGTGGAGGTGGATGAAGCCCATATATGATTCTGAATTTAATATTTTCAATATAATTTGGAAACATAATATAGTTATTGATGCAGTGAATCAGATTGCATAATGTGGTTATATTTGAGAGTCTGAAGATGTGTAGAGGGAGAAGGTGGAGAACAAAACCGTGAATATATATATTAAGTAATATATTTTTTATGGAAGTCTATATTAGATGAACATCTTCAAATTTACAGTGGAGTATGATGAGGATACATAGATGGGGAATCTTGAGGTGGATTTGTATCTTGATTTAATTATTTATGTGGATACTCCCCATGAATGGTTATAGAATTATCATCATTATAGATTATTTCATTGGAAGTTATTCACTTTATCAGTGTTTTATGGGGTGGAGGTCAATTTGATTCATAGATTAACTATAGAAATAAATCATGTTGTTCCAAATATGTTTTATTACTGTATTATTTTTTAATGAATTAATATTAAAAATATAGTCATAGGTTTCTGGTAATTATGTTTCGGTTTTTTAATGGGTAAAAGAATATCAGTGTGTTAATGGAAGCTTACATCATCCATGGTATGATATAGAGTAGATCTGTGAGAAAATAATAATATATATCATAAATTATTTTTGTTGATCATATGAGTCATATGATATTCTTTTAGTGAATCTGGATTGGTTGATATATTAAAATAATTTCATGGTTATTAAGAAACCAAATATTTTGGATCACTTTATGAGGTTTTATATTGTTGAGATATGTATGCTTTCTATATTACTAAAGACCATCGTCTTCAATAAAGATCATAACATGCCCTAATAATTACCGGGAGGTCATTAGTATAATATAATATCTAAAAAAATCTAAAAAATTATCCTTTTTTGGTATACTAGATTCTGAGGATAATTTTAATGATATATATAATTTCAGGTTCCTATGTTGATGTTATTGGTTGTTCATGTGTGATTAATTATCCCTAGGATAATTTTTATAAAAATAATATTTTTCATTTTTCCACTAGCATGTATCCTATTTACGATATTTCTAAGTGGACAAGGATATATCTATTTATTTGAAACATGTTTTTAATTTTAGCAGATCATATACTAGATTGGTTTTTGAATTTAGTAGGAAGGACCATATGTATCTTTAGTGGATTAAGGTATCTGAAGGTTTCTAGAAGTATTATTATAATGACCGAGAATTTTATGAATGAAATTAGTATTTATAATTGTTATGTTTGATATAATTGCTAATATAGTATAATATGAAACATATTCTCTACATAATTAAAATAATGAAACATTATTATATTAATTATACAATTGACTTTAAAAGATAAATATACAGATACGAAATTATAGTGACAACATTATAGAAATCGAGAAAAAGAAATATCAAAAATATTTTTTCTGATATTCTCGATCGACTAGAATAATTCCACTCATGGAATACACTATAGTGAAAAAACATAATATTAGTAATTGTGTATAAATTTTTAAACAGAAAATATATAAATACTTGAGAGAAAATAGAAGTGAATTAAAATTATATGGAATAGGAGGAATTTATATATGTAAGGGACCCTTATTACACTTATAATTATGACTATAGGTATGGTAATATAACCATAGAAGTTTAATATGGCCACTGAGATTAATAACATGATCATTAGTTTAGTAACCTCACCCATTTAATTAATGAATAATATATAGATATCTTATAAAATGAAAATATTGGAAATGTTTTTATTGATGAAAATAAAAAAATTATTTTACAAATGGTAAAAAAAAGTGTTTCGATTTTTCTAAAAAACATTTTTTTATCTAAATAGTATTGAAAACTATTAAAATTTAAAATATGGATAATTTCTCTCAACTATTTTAATAAGATAATAATAACTTTCATTATTATGATAGTATAATTTTTCTAGGACATATGTTGTTTTGTAGTCGATCAAAAATTTAATCATAATATAAAAAATATATTTTTCCAAATAAATAATGATATTATTTAAAATTATATATTTATCATGTTTATAAAATTATTTTCTTAAAATATATTTTAAAAAAAAATTTGTTAGGATATTATTTTTGTATTTTATAAATATTTTAAAATTTTTTACCAAAATTGAATGATATAGAAATAGATTAAATAAAATTATAAGCTAAATAAATAAATTAATGAATCATGGATGAATTTAGAAACCATTATTTCAAACATCCATGTATTAATAACTACATGTAGTCAAAATATTCATCAATATAGATTGTCGTGAGAAACAAACACTAAACAAAAGGGTATTATATTAAAACACCACATACCTCCCCTTAAAAAAACCACCCCTCACCTATGTTCTCTTCACCCAAAATATAACCTAGTCAATGATAAATTTATACAAATTTAACTTCTTAATATTTCCCCAATAACGTAGTTCTAATATTATCACTAATTACCATCTCAAGGATTCTCAAGTGGAAACATATGTAGTGACACCTAAATGATGAAGTAAATTATCTATTGAATATCATTAATTTTTATTTTCCTTCTACAAAAAATTTATTTTTCCATACACCTATAGGAATTATATTAGTTATCCTAAAAATACTAATATTATACTATAATTTTATAAATAATTGTTTCACCCTCCCTCAAATAATTATAAAATGAATTTTTTTAATAATATCATTACAGCACCACCTCTATGAAAAAATAATTTCATTTTCACCCCCTGAGTACATAGAAAATTTAATTTCACATATGATAAAATAAAGAAATATATATTTGTATTTTTCATTTTATTTCACATTCTAGAATAGATATATATCCATAAAATTAAGGGAATCCAAATATATTCTATTTGTTTGAAAAAACATCCACATTATTTAATCATATGATGTTATTAATGAAACTCTAAAATACCATTTATTTGTAATGTTAAATCACTTTAACTACTATTTTATTATTATTAATATCACTAAAATCATTTCATTATCATTATATTGTAATAAAAAATTTCATAAATAAGTTTTATAATAATCTTTTATTGATGTCACCTTAGAACCCTGATGTGAATGTCCTCAGAGTATTATAAAAAGAAATAATGTTTGAATGTTACATAAAATATATATATATATATATATATAACATATTAAAATATGTTTATAATACAAGTATTTAATTAAAATAATTTTATTATTCAGGATTCTTGGTCAATTTGATGAGCTAATATTGATCTAATGTGAGGAAACTCTCCCAACAATAAAATTTTCTTTGGTTTGTTCTATATATCTTATAAATCAATTTCTCCCAAATATTTATTCTTAAAAAACATATATTTTGTATATATTTATATATTACACAATAAAAATAATTGTTTCCCTTTTTTTAGTTTTCTAGGGATACTCATGTTTTTGATGTTCTGTTCTAAAATAATTTTTAATCGAATACACAATTTATGGGAAATTTGTGTTAATATTTCTTGTTATAAACCACCCCATGAAATTTTTATTAATTATTATTATTCAATAAATATTTATAGTGGTATTAAAAACATTCCTAGTACACCTTTAGTTATATGAAAAATAATATTCACTTACCTTCAATAATGATTCCTTTCCATTTAATTAAAGCATCAGTAAATAAGTAAAATTTCAAAACTAAATATGTATTGTTTATCATGATATTTTAAATAACATGTTTTTGTATTTTGGACCTTTTCATTTACAACTAATGATGAAGAGTAAATATAATTAATTCCTTATTCAATTATCAATATTTATTATATATCCATTGATTATTATTTGTGGAAAATTATGATACCAATTTCATTGTAGGGTATTTCTTATTCTTATTAATTATGTTCCATTTCAATTTCTAGTATAAATATTCATATAAATTTAGTGATGAGTTTACTCATATAGAAATATAATTGATTGGGTAATGAATATATCTCATTAAATTATATGTACAAGACAATGAGGAAAACCTAATCCACTATGTGGCATTGTCAACAATGTTATGATGTCCCAATAGTATAACTTGCCTTATTTTAGTGATTTAATATTTTATAATATTTCCAAAAATCGTTGATTCATATAAAATATTTCTCTGTAATATATATGGAATTCCTCTATGTGATCATTCATGTAATTATCCCTTTATAAAATCTAGTTATTATATTATATTCTTTTGTGATACTGCATTATCATGAACATTCCCTTAATTAGATTATTAGATCACTCATTTACCATATATATTCCATGGTTTATCTAATGATATTTAAGAACCTCAATTGGATCAAGGATCACATTTTGATGGTTCTAATGTAGAATGTATATTTTTAGATTCAGGTATACGTGATGTGAAACTAGTTTACCAAATTCTCTTTTCCTCTTAATCCTCGGGTTATGATTATTGGATATTTACCTTAAAAGTCCAATAATAATATTTGTATGAGCGTTGGGTTACACTATATTGTAAATAAATATTTTTTACATTTATGTTTGAGGCTAATTATCATGTATTCATGAAATATTCTCATTATCATCAGAATATGATATCCATTTAAAGGAGTATGATTTCCCTTTTATTTATTAGAGTATTCAAGGAGCTGGCGTGTTTTTTGGAGGATGAATTCTAGTAATACAAAGCTCTATAATTTGAAAAAATTAAATATTCATTCAATATTTTATATCTAAATTAGTATCATATAGAGTCATGTTGTATTGTAGGAGTGCGCAAGGGATGATAACTGACAAATGTATACCTATTACCCTATGATGTATTCAAATTTTTATTTGATTATTTTTTTCTGTTATGATTGAGTATGTTTCATTATTATGTTATATTTTTTTATATATAGAGATTCAATTTGAGTGGTATCCCTTGAGGGTCTATCGAGGTTTTATAAAAAATGTCCATTATTGATTTTATATTCCCATAGCTGAGGATTATTTTTCTGTTATCTAATGTAATGTATTAGATATTCATAGAATCTTTCATTTTGTTTTTTGAGTGATATGGGTCCTATGGAATTCTCGGGGGTAGCACTATTGATGAAATGTGGAGTTTCAGTTGGTTTGAAACTATTATCTCAGATCATTCCTTTTTTTTATAAATTATAGTGATTGTTTGTTGGTTCATAGAGTATGGTTTTTATAATATTGTGTGATTTTCATGGAGGTTTATGTTTGTAGTGTATTTTTTTTATCAATTTATGGAGATGAGATTTTGGGTTTTTTGTGTTATTTTTCCTAGATGGGACACATATATTACAAAATAGAGAGGTGTTTTATGTCATGAAAAAACTATGTGTAGTTATTTTTCATCTATTGGAAAAGGTGTTTCACCAGGGGTTTCATAGTGGTTATATTCAATAATTTCACTTTTTCAATAGAATTACGTCGTATTATTATTGGAATTCCAATATTAAAGGATTGAGGTGTGTTGTGCATGATTTTGATAACCAATTATTTATCCATGATATCTAATGATTTGGGTGTAACAACCTAGAAACATCAGTTGTATTATGTCATTAATTAATGGTTTAGGAATTAATGTCATTTAATACTGACATTTAGATGATATAATGATATTATTATCCTATTGGGAATATGATTATTTGTGATGAAGCCTATTAAAATAGGATAAATTATATTTCTAATATAATAAAAAATTCAAGCTAATATTTTGTTTTCCTCATATTCATTCAAATTTCATTGATCCAAAGGTTTACAACATAGTGTTATGATATCCACTAACTATTTCTTTGTCCTAACGTTGAACCTCGTATATATTTGATCGATATTTTTTCATCCATTGTTGTATTTTATCCCTTTTCCATGTTCTTTAATTTTTCTATTTATTTTATCTTCTATGTTATTGTGTGATAGGTCCTACATCATGTTACATATTTTTTTTGTGATATTTTTTTTGTGTTTCTCATGATGTGATTATTATAGTTTTAAATCCAAAACTATGATGGTTAATGATTATGTTAAAGTTATAGGAAATAGAAATTATACCTTAATAAATTTATGTTAATTTTCATTATGAATGAATTTTTTATTTGGGATGATAGATAGAAATAGTATATGGATTCTGAATAACTATAATAATTCATTATAATGGTTACCTTTTGTATTTATTTATGATTTACATTATTACCTTTTGTTTCTTACATTTTATTTTACTTTTTTGATAATTTCAACATTGAAGAACTAATTTTATGTGTTATATAGTTCAAATAACCTATCATGTATGATTAATTACATAAATATTATAATAAAATGGTGTTTTATATGTATGAAATTATGATGAATATTACATTGATGCTTCTAGGGCGTAACAGTTGTTGTTAAAATACTTATTAACATCGTTCTTTAGCATCATCAAAAGGTAAACCTAGTTGAAATCAAGATTAAATCCCAAAATTATCCATAGGGGGGATGTATTCCAATTCAATTTATTATTAAATAATAAAACGAGTGAATCATCTTTATTATTCATTCATTGTTAATAAATATGAATTACTCTCTCATAATATCATCATTGTGGTGAATAATGAAATCTAGTATTAATTGTGTTTTATCAAAACATTATTAATGAATATATGAACGTCACCATTGGAATTACTAGTGATATCCTAGATGAAAATACACCTTTAATCCTTCTATATTTATCACATTCATAATTTTATGTATATAATATGATAATTTTCTCTCATTTGTACATTTTTTGAGAAGGGAGAGGAAGATTATCTCATTAATTTATCCAATTAGTTCAAGAGTGTTTCTCAATGCTTTTATTGAAGTTACTTGAGAGAATTAATAATTAAAAAAACCAACACATAAAAAATTAGTTAAATCATATTGTATTCTGAGGGTTAAAAAGGTTAGTCAAATCACAAAGACACTTTAACGAATTGGTTATTCTCAGAAAATGCCTTATCAATTAATAATAATAATATTATTATTATTAATAATGATAATGATAATGATAATACTATTGAATTTATGTTCCAAAATATAAAAATTTAATGATATATTTTAAATAAAATATATCATTATTTATTTATAGGATATTAAAAAAAATATTATATCCATCAAGCACTTATCTGAGACCATTGATCCTTATAGATATTTAAATAGTAATATATAATAAAATGTTATCGAAATAAAAATTATATTAATGTTATTAATTTAGTAAATAAAAATAATTAGACTCACACTAGAAGTAGATACAATTATTAACTATCTTATCATCTCACCGAAGATAAATTTACTTCTACAAAGGTATGTATGTAGTTTATTATCCTTCCAAAATCCCAGTAGGCTATTCTTATTATTTTAACTTCATCCATTAATAAAATAAATCATAGAGTGATATCACTATGTTTTTCCTTTTTCCAATATCATAATATTATTATATTTAATAATTTCTTACTTATATGATTATAATAAAGTAATGAAAAGTTTCACTATTGGTTAAAAATTAGGGGAAACATAAATGTTTTGTCATATACCAAGTGGTGTTTGGAGAAATATGATGCATATTTGTATTTTCATATAGGTTACATATCATGTAACTACATTTGGATGTCAATGGATTCCACGAATGTTCCCCAAGTACCCAGTTAGTCAAAAAAATCATGTTCTATTTAATGTCATGTGTATATTGAAATTGAAAATTGGGATATAGTTTTGGTGAATATATGTCATAATATGATGGGAGTTGAGTTTCATGTTTCTTTGGAAAATAGGATATCACATCATACAGTTTTTATAAGATGTTTTTATTGTATTTTCCATGTAGATACAAGATTATTTTCTGGGGAATGTAGAGAGAATTAGGTATTTTTTGGTTTTCATCTATTACATAGTTACCACATTGTTGTGTGATATCAGGAAAAACACTACAATATAGGGAAAATAGATAAGGATAATGTTCACTATGGTTAAAATGATTAATTTTTTTGTTTCATGAATCGAGGATGACATAGAATTTAAAAATATTATGTAGAAGAACATTACCTATGGTTTTGTCTATGCACTATTGTGGCATGTTTTGTAATGCAATGTTTAAAAACACAATGATAAATGTAAATTATATCTAGTGGCAGAGGGATGGAAAAGACATGAAATGAGAAAACATGTATGTAAATAGTATAGCATGCATTTTTTATAAATTTTGAAATTTCAATTTTCACATAATCAATTTTTTAGTGTCTTCCACTTTTTTAGTCCCATCTCACATGACTAAACCTGAGAAAATACAGATTCTCGTAATCAAAATGATCCCACATGGGAGGGATGATTTTATAAAATTTAGATTTTTTATTTTAGGTAACATTATCCACCCATTCAATTTTCCTTTCCACTAGATTCAGTGACATTTATTTAGTAGTATTTAGGCTTGGTTTTTGACATTGATTCTGCGGAAACATGTTGTAATCAACCCAGTACGATGTGAAACTTTCTTATCATGGATAAGAGTCATCCCAAAAGGTTTATTACATATATTAATAATAATTGGGGATTATTAATATCAAACTATTAAATTTTATACTATTTTTATTAAATGGGATGGAATTGGTTAGTGACTATATTAGGTGTTATGAAGATTATGTTCAGAGGGATACATTATGCATTCCAGGTGTCAATGAAATTTTTTATTAAAGTTTTATGTTTTCTTATTATCCTATTTAAATTTTATTTTATAATGATCTATTGACATAAATTGAAAAAATAGTTAATTTCGTATAAAATAATTATTTTAGATGTTATGGATAGATATTAGAAGACTGTGTTGCCATAATCATGGGATATATTAAGAAGATCTTAGGTGTTTGTTTCATAGATTGATGAAATTTATTAATTCCATGGTGGAAATAGTATTTCCTATGAAATATCCCTAAATATTAACAACTGTTTTATATGCATGTTATATGTTGTCATACCACTTATTTGTGACTGACCTTATATCAAACGAAATGTTCGTTCCAAATCCAATAAATAGAAAAATTGACTTGTAACACAATTGACCATTGAATAATATATTTATGTATCAACCCTTGATGTATAAGGGTTGAACTGTTGATGATGGGTTTTTTGTTACAAAAAAATAGTCCCTAATTTTCCACTTAGAAATGTTGTACAATGGTGGCAACTAGGTTGTCTCCCAAGAATCACCACGAACCACTAGTAATGAGATGCCTTACCTTTACCTGTGTCTCAGAATATGACATATGCAAAAGCACCAAAGTTCCAAAGTAGGGGTGAGTATAAAACTCAGTAGGTTTTCCCCAATGAATTCCATACTCACGCCACTAGGAATGAAGATTTAGCAAAATTTATATTAAATAGTTTATATAAAAAAATTTCTCAAAATAGTTTATAACTATATACAAAAAAGATTCCATAACCATTTATACCCAAAAGCATCCAAGTTCAATTGAAACCAATTTTCCAGCATGTTATTTTTTCAGAAAAATAACCAAACATGCTTAAAAACCATTTCACAAACATTCCTTTTTGGCATACCCAATGTAATGCCCCGACCCCAGCTACCCAGAGTCGGTGCATTACTTCGTAACATTGACATGATCACAAAAGATCAAGTCTCGAAAGACTGATTAGTTTAGTAGCCTTGGAAACACTAGATACATTCGTAAATATTACATTACATCATAAAGTGAAAAACTAATAACAAAGTCTTCATAGTCCACACTCATATCCTCTTCTGACTATCCCTGCAGGTCATTCATAAAATACTTCTTCACATCCTGGAAAATATTAAAACATTGAAAGGGGTGAGCTCAGATGCTCAGTAAGGATAACAATATTGCGGAATCTTTCATAAATAAACATAAAAATTTAATGCAATGTATAACTAAAACAAAAGCCTTTTAAACTTTAACATCAACATAATATGGCAAAAGTAAAATGAGATAATTCCATTCACTTATTCACATGGATATTCTACTGGTCGAATAATCACATGCAATATCAATAACCACTTTCATAATGAGGGAATGTATAATGCCAGACATTCTGAAACATTTTGTCAAGGCCTTGGCCAAGACGTCTAAAATGATTAAGGCCTCGGACAAAACCCTAAATCAAATTGGGAAAGGGCCTCGGCCAATTCCACGTCTAGTTGTCTCATGAGACCTACCGATGCAATTTTTTTAGAAGATACTTACATTTAAAATTGCTCAAATATACTCCAGTGTTTTTCTGAAAAAATTATGCAAGCTTTTGAAAAAAAAATAACTAATTCTGAGACTGCTCGACTAATTACAGGCCATGATGGGTCCATGCCAAATCCCTTCCTGTCTACCACACTCGAGAGTCAGGTTTTCTGAAAACATGTTTAATCTTGCGTTAAATATGTATAAATTTGCACTGGATTTCCATATATTTAAGAGAAATATCTCTTTTTTGAAATCATTTAAAAATATCATAATTATAAAATAAAACCTTTTGAATAAATCTAAAAGTCAAAGGGGTTTATACACCGTATAAAAGAAAGTTGTGTATAAAACCAAATATGCCTCAATGAAAGGAGATTGAGACGAAGTCCTTAAAAAGATCATTTTTAAAATAAAATAGATCTATTATGTGTAATCACTATAGGTACACATAAAGAAAGTAAAAATACAAAATAATACATAATAATATCATGACATAATTTGAAAATAGGAGATTAACCCAAAGAATGGAAATTGGGTTAAGAAATTCTCATACAAAGATAATTTTTTAAATAAAATAGATCTATTATGTGTATTTACTATAAGTACACATAAATAATGTACAAATACAAGACATCACAGAATAATATCATGACATAATTTGAAAATAGGAGATTAACCCAAAGAATGGAAATTGGGTTAAGAAATTCCCTTACCTCGTGTCTGACTTGACTCAACCGTTCTTTAACCTCCTGAATAATAAACTAGAGTTAATATATACCTTATTAAGAACCATTTTAAATTTCATTATCCTTTTTATATCACTTATTATAATGATATGAACATTATGTAATTATTTAAGTTAATAACGATCGTTTTGTCGATCTTTGTTACTTGAGTCAACAATAAACTTCTTATAATTACAAGTTGTTTATGTGGTAGAATATCCATTATCTCCAGAATTATATTAATGATTTAGATGTCATATATATCATATATATCCAGTATATACATTCATTTATAATATTACGTAACATTTAGAAGTAAGAAATGAAATGCACCGTTCATGGAGACGGTAAGCCGTACGTACGCATGAACGCTACTTTAATTTCTCTTTCGTATTTAATGGAATGAAATCATAATGATATAAATGTATAATATAATTCCAGTATAATATAGTGTATTATACCATTTACTCCATCCTTTATACATCCCACATATGGAATTAACGATTCAAATCACTTTGAGGGGGCGGTAGTCCGTAATTCCTAAAATGAAATTATCACGTTTACCCATAATGGAAATCATAAAGTATGAAATAAATGAGAAATACAGAAGCATAAGTAAAACATAAACATATTATATATCATATATAAATATAGTGACATCTTAATGGCCAACTTTGAAGGTGTTATATGAGTGTTGAACAATCATCGTTTCGTGAGGCAGAAATTCGCCATCCACAAAAACTGTATGTTATTTAACCATTAGATGTAGGTGTGTGTAAGTGTAGCTCGAATCCTTCTTATAACAACATCCTAGTATATTGAGGATACTGGTGTTGTTAGAAAATAAATTAATAAAAAGAGTTTAGGGGGTTGGAGAAGAAAAATAAAACAAAACAACATTAGAGAAGACATTACCTCAAAATCGGGTAAATCTTTTTGATTTGAGCCAAAGGCTTCTTTGGGAAGAGTTCTGCCCAAACTGAGGCTTCTAGGAGTAATAGGGGGAAGTTGGGAGAGTATTTGGTCAGAGGTTGACCGAGCCAAATGGCTTGAAAGTGTGAATGAGGTGGTAGAGGTGGGGGCCTTTTATAAGTGGAGAGAAGGGTCACTCTTGGAAAGTAAAGAAAATTCACTTTATTATAATATGAGTTTCGGATTTCAGAGGTCCCACACTTATATAATTCGAGTCTAAGGTGATAAGGGTTCGAACTATACCCATCCAATAGTCTTTGGACAAGTGTACGCCTTGGATTTTACATTATCATTTCATTTTATTAAAATCGTTAAATAATGAGGTCATCGCTGCATCATAATGATGTCATAAATAATTTAAATTATTTAATGTCTAAAAATTATATAAAAAATACTATGATGTAGGAAATATTTGTAGCTTTCCAATTACTATTTATAGTCAAAAATATGACTTGTATAACACTATGTAAAAATTGTTTTAGTAAACCATTTCATGTTTGTGTCATTTTTTACTTTAACATTAAATAAAAGGTATTTATGTCATTTTCCAACTAAAGTGGCTCCATGGGGTCCCCAAGTTGACCCTTGTATTGTCTTGGTCGGCCATGGAACATCCAACGAGGGTAGGACATGTGTCAAGCTCATCTCATATTATTAAAACATTATTTTTACCTTAAACTACACTAATTACCTCTAATCGCGATTAAGAACTTAAAAGTTACTATTCACCAAAAATTATTTTAATCTCATTGAACAACATTTTACTTCTTAATGACAACCATGTATGTCGGGTTTTTTAAAATCAAAACACAGAAGTGGTAATATTTTATTTAAACGAAAAATCAGTTATTTAACTACCACCTAGTGGTTTCACTATTCATCAAAAATTGATGTTTTTCAGAACAATGCCAAAATTTCACCCTAAGCTATAATTGATATTCTGATTTCAAAAATGATGTCTATTTTACGAAATTCCAAACATATAAGTTTCATTAATTAATTTTATAATTAATTCCCGATGTCACAACAAATAGCGTGTTTTTAAGAAACAATTTATATCAAAAGATTGGCAATTGTTTATGTCCAATTTCAATGTTAAATTAATTCTAATGATCACCATTGGATAAAATGGTAAAAATATATTCTAGTTATACTTTGAAACCACTAAATAGTATAATTTATCAGTATAAATTATTTTGATTAAAAAAGTTGTTTTTAAGTATTTTTCACTATTCATAAAAAATTAGAAGTTCTCAGAAAAATACCAAAAATTCAACATAGGCTAATTTCGATATTCCAAATCCAAAAATGAAGTCCATTTTGAAATATAAAATTTCTATAATTTTAAAAAGTGGTTATTACTATTCATAACAGCTACTTTGATTAGTCGCGGTGTTTTAGAACTCGAAGTTGCGTACTATGCAAGCTATTGCATTATTGAAAGAGAGGCGTATCGTGGAAGCTCGGGGTGTTACATTCTCCCCTCCTTCAATAAATTGTGTCCTCGCAATTTGATATTTTTCTTTGAAAATAAATGGTTGAAAATAGAAAATACCTTTGTGGAAAAAACACATCAGAAATAAGGTTAATAAAATTTAGCCTTAATAAGAGGGAAAGGGAAATGAATAAGTCACCACCCAATTATGATCTCGATTAGGAGAACATTGGTGGAAATTAGAGACATATAATTGAAGGAAAAATGTAAATATTTGTAGGGAGTGATTGAGGTCATCAATCACAAACAAGTGTCAAATTGAGGGCCTCAAATCCTTCAATATATGTTGATTTAAAATATCATCAGTTCAACAAGACATAAGGTATTTGGATAACACATTTTTTTGTTTTAATATCCCTTTAATAAAGTTTAAGAATTATTTTATTCATTTAATAAGATATAGGTATATATATATTTATTCTTGACAATTAGAGTTTCAACCTTCAACTCATCTTTCACTCAAAAAGAAAATTGAACTAAAAAATATTATACTTATCCTAATTGTATAAGGTTCCAAATGTTAATACATATCATTTAGATAAGTAAAATTATTTTGTAACAACCAGGGTCTTCCTGTAGGCTAGTGGTAGGAAATAAAGGCCTGTCGCACTATGGTTGTGCATTCGATTTGTGCAGCTTTGTCCGACGTGACGGGTTATGCCCCACCCTGTAGGTTGTCCTTTTCCTAAAACTATAGTATTATAATATTCCAAAAATAATCTTCATTAATTTTTTAACCATAAACAATACTATCCAAAGATCAACATAATCCACTCCAACCTTTATAGTTATCCAAAATACCTCTGTCCAGACTTTCTCTAAAAGGTCTCTTAATTCCAAAATCAATTTATCAGATTCCCCAAACAAAGTAAAGTTTTTCTTATTGTCACATACTAAAAATATGATTACCATAATCATATTAAAACCTTACTGAAACAACAAGTACTGCAGTACAATCCTTATATATATATCACATTATTTTTAATAACCAGAATATAATCCATGAGTCCAGAAGCCCCAATACATTAATTATTCCGCTTCAACTGTAGTAACAGCATAAAATTGTCCTTGATCCCTTGGCCTTTTTTGAGGTAAGTTTCCCTGACGCTTATGAAATTCATTTGCATAATGACCCATTTCTCTACAATTGTAGCATTCAACATTGATAGCCTCTTTCTTTCCCTTGCAATCACGCGCCTGGTGACCTTTTTCTCCACATTTATAACAAACTCCCATTCCTTTTAGGCAAGTACCAGGGTGATTCTTCCCACAATTATCACATAATGGAAAATACTTCTTTCCCTTTTTCCCTTTATCTGTCTCTTGTTCCACCTTTCTCTTCTTCCCTTGCTTAACTTTGTTGTCATAAGACTTAGAGAATTCATTTTCTGTCTTGATAGCACATGAGACTATATCCTCGTATGTTGAGAAATATTGTGATACTAAAGCTCGACGGAGAAAAGGTTTTAACCCATCAAAGAAACGATCAATCTTACTTCTTGGGTTACGTATATAATCGGCAGCATGCCTCGCTAACCTTGTAAAGTTAGCCTCATACTTTGCGACATTCTCATCCTCCTTTTGTTTCAGACTCAGAAATTGCCTTTCCATATCTGCTCGATGGTCATGAGGATAGTATTTTTCTAGGAAAATCTCTTTGAACTCTCTCCATTCCATAATTGATACTTCATCGTCTTCCTTTGAATTTTGAATCAATGGCCACCATTGATCCGCATCTCCAGTGAGGCGGTAAAATGCCATGATAACCTTCTCCCTTTCGCTACTCCCCAAGGTGTGGAATATTTTCTCTAAAGAGTTTATCCATTACTCAGCTACTAACAGATTTGTACCCCCATTAAATGTTGGTGATTGTAGCCTCATGAAGTGGTCTAACATTGATCCTCCACGTTGCGGATCAGGGTGCTCCATACGAGTAAGGTTATTATTCATAACCTGAGTGAGTTGTCCCAGTATGGTAATAAGTTGATCAGCACCAGTTGTATCTCCAGATCCACAATAATTATCTTGAGCAGGAGGGAAATCCCTACACGAAGTGCGTTCATTGATACGGTTTCCATTCCTTCCACTAGGCACCATTTCTAAACAATGGCATAAACTAGATTAGTTTATGAAATAAAATACATAATTCCATATTTGTAAAACACTTTAAATAAATTGAACTATTTATGGATATAATCCATAATCATAAAAAGAAATGTTTTCTTTGAGGAAGTATATACTCATAACCGTTCATAGTGGTTTGTAGAAAAATGAGAATTATCCTAAGCATATCCCCCGGGAGTGTCGTAACCAAGAGTGCAGCAAGGCCCATTTTCGTGCACCAGTTCCCGTTCGAGTCTGGCTCAAAGTGGTGTTTTCAGGTTTTACCCCTAGGTACATCTGTGCCAGATCTGCCTCTACCTGCTCGTATCCAGATAGGGATGTATTTCTCAGAAAACTCACAAAATCTCTATAATACCAAAATTCTAGGAAGTTCTTCTATACTAATCCTCAATGTCTATCTTCGGGCTATGTGCTCTATTCAGAGTTTATCTAAATTTAGCTTCCAAGGTTAGTACTAAACTGCCTCTGATACCAACTGTAACGCCCCGACCCCAGCTACCTAGAGTCGGTGCATTACTTCGTAACATTGGCATGATCACAAAAGATCAAATCTCGAAAGACCGATTAGTTTAGTAGCCTTGGAAACACTAGATACAATCATAAATGTTACATTACATCATAAAGTGAAAAACTAATAACAAAGTCTTCATAGTCCACACTCATATCCTCTTTTGACTATCCCTGCAGGTCATTCATAAAATACTTCTTCACATCCTGGAAAATATTAAAACATTGAAAGGGGTGAGCTCAGATGCTCAGTAAGGATAACAATATTGCGGAAGATTTCATAAATAAACATAAAAATTTAAGGTAATGTATAACTAAAACAAAATTCTTTTAAACATGAACATCAACATAATATGGAAAAAGTAAAATGAGATAATGCCATTCACTTCTTCACATGGATATTCTACTGGTCGAATAATCACATTCAATATCAATAACCACTTTCATAATGAGGGAATGTATAATGCCAGACATTCTGAAACATTTTTTCAATGCCTCGGCCAAGACGTCTAAAATGAATAAGGCCTTGGCCAAAACCATAAATCAAATTGGGAAAGGGCCTCGGCCAATTCCACGTCTAGTTGTCTCATGAGACCTACCGATGTAATTTTTTTAGAAGATACTTACGTTTAAAATTTCTCAAATATACTCTAGTGTTTTTCTGAAAAAAAATTCTGCAAGCTTTTGAAAACAAAATAACAAATTCTGAGACTGCTCAACAAATTACAGGCCATGATGGGTGCATGCCAAATCCCTACATGTCTACCACACTCGAGAGTCGGGTTTTCTAAAAACATGTTTAAGCTTGCGTTAAATATGTATACATTTGCACTGGATTTCCATATATTTAAGAGAAATATCTCTTTTTTGAAATCATTTAAAAATCTCATAATTATAAAATAAAACCTTTTGAATAAATGTAAAAGTCAAAGGGGTTTATACACCGTATAAAAGAAAGTTGTGTATAAAACCAAATATGCCTCAATGAAAGGAGATTGAGACGAAGTCCTTAAAAAGATCATTTTTAAAGTAAAATAGATCTATTATTTGTAATCACTATAGGTACACATAAAGAAAGTAAAAATACAAAATAATACATAATAATATCATGACATAATTTGAAAATAGGAGATTAACCCAAAGAATGGAAATTGGGTTAAGAAATTCCCTTAAAAAGATACTTTTTTAAATAAAATAGATCTATTATGTGTATTTACTATAAGTAAACATAAATAAAGTACAAATACAAGACATCACGGAATAATATCATGACATAATTTGAAAATAGGTGATTAACCCAAAGAATGGAAATTGGGTTAAGAATTTCCCTTACCTCGTGTCTGACTTGACTCAACCGTTCTTTAACCTCCTAAATAATAAACTAGAGTTAATATATACCTTATTAAGAACCATTTTCAATTTCATTATCCTTTTTATATCACTTAATATAATGATATGAACATTATGTAATTATTTAAGTTAATAACGGTCGTTTTGTCGATCTTTGGTACTTGAGTCAACAATAAACTTCTTATAATTACAAGTTGTTTATGTGGTAGAATATCCATTATCTCCAGAATTATATTAATGATTTAGATGTCATATATATCATATATATCCAGTATATACATTCATTTATAATATTACATAACATTTAGAGGTAATAAATGAAATGCACCGTTCATGGAGACGGTAAGCCGGACGTACGCATGAACGCTACTTTCATTTCTATTTCGTATTTAATGGAATGAAATCATAATTATATAAATGTATAATATAATTACAGTATAATATAGTGTATAATACCGTTTACTCCATCCTTTATACATCCCACATATGGAATTAACGATTCAAATCACTTTGAGCGGGCGATAGTCCACACTTCCTAAAATGAAATTATCGCGTTTACCCATAATAGAAATCATAAAGTATGCAATAAATGAGAAATACAGAAGCATAAGTGTAGAGACCCGTATCTTGACGTACATTGACATTACATTACTTTTGCAGAATACTTAGTACATTACAAAAACACACACACAAGGACCGTAATAGTTTAGTGTCTTTGGAAACTCGGACTATAATCTTCTAATCGTGGTGAAAGATCTTCAACATCTCCCATAAAGAATCATTTCTTGTTAGTCAAGACTCATTGCCAAGACTATCTTAGTGGACAAAGTCCCTTTCTGAATCGAGTAACCCTCGTTTTAGTCCTGTTTCACTGAACCGGTATAACCTACCATTCCAGCCATGTCTATCTCATGAGATATAAAATCTTTACCCAATGCATTGGATGGAGATATAGGTCCCACCCATCTTATAATGAATCCTTTCTTATGTGTGCCACATAATCATAAAACATACATCATCGCATAAAACATGTAACAAAAATGGGATTCTTGAAACATCATGACATCATAAATCAATTCATATAAGATAAAGGAATTCATAAAAATAATTCCATCACAACATGAACAAATCAATTTAATAATAGGGATAAAAACAGAACCCTTTATTATCTTAGATGGAAAATAATTTTGATAAAACACTTGAACTCCATTCTTGGGGAAAATATCCTTTCTTCTTCAAAAACATTTTTCCTTTCATAGCATGTCATACAACTTTAAAATAAAAGAAGTTGATTAAAAATAAACTTGAAAACTTGTAAAGGAAGCTTCTTGGGAACAATGTTTTAAAAATCCATTCATGCCGTATAAGTTAAAAAAACATTCTTCGTACTTTTGTCGGAAAAGTCAAAAAGTACCTCGTATGACAAAAGATTCCTTTCATAGATATTACTAAAAACTCACCAAAGGGTAAAAATGGATTTTAACAATTGTAGGTGGATGGAAATAATATTACATATTGATGAAACATGGATGTGGATGATAAAATACACCCCAGTAAATACTTATGAATAAACAATCTCGGATAAAAATGAGATTGTGATATTTCACTTACCTTAGGTCCGATTTGCTTTGTTCGTGTCCGAAGCTCCTGTATAATGGTTTAAATAATGTTATTGACTTATTCCAGAATCATACATATTGATATGATATCATATATGGTCATATTATTAGCTTCTTGTTAATAATATTTCATTGTTACTTGTTACTCGGGTCTTTATAACTTTTTGTTCTTATGTGTGTTTTGTCGAATAAATTCTTATTCTTATCTTTAGGTTATAGATAATTCATTTACATAATGGTATTAGTGTATTATATACCATATTCATTCATTCAATTCATTTATATAATCATTATGAAATGAAGATCATGTAGAACGAGTCGCATCACATCGTGGAGACGGTATTCCGTACGTACGCACGAGTGATGATATCGTTCCTATGATCGTGGAATTGTATTGGATTATATATATATATTATTTCAGTATCAATATTACTTAATAATAATCATATATAGTTACTCATTACACCATTATACCCATCCTTGTAAGGTGATGGTGGAAAAATAGATTACACCACGGCGTGGAGACGGTATTCCGTACGTACGCACGCGCGGTGATTTCATTTTTCTGTAGGATGGATAGAAGGTGAATTAGGGTTGTTTCATATTTATAATAACATATCAGTATGTTATTAATACTGATGTTATTACTTTATCATGAAACAACTAAAGAAGAAGAAGTTGAAGAAGAAAGAAATTGAAAAGATCGGTAATGGATATTACCTCTTCTTTGGAACGCCTCTTTGAATCCTCCACTTAAGGAACTAAGATTGGTCTTTGGAGAAGACCAGGACCTCTAGGATTATTCTAGGGAAGTGGAGAGGAGAAAATGGCAGGGTTTGGCCGAGCTTGAGTGCTCCAATTAGTGTGAGGAGGGGGAGGAGGTGCCCTTTTATAAGGGAGGAGAGGGGCACCTTAGGAATATCTCAAAATATTATTTTATATTAAAGTCAAAATCGGTTTATAATGGTTCCAAAGGGTCTTATTTCGAAGCTAAAGTGGGGATGGGTCGAAATCCTATCAACCAGTAGGATTTAGACAAGTTTAGGGTATTATTTTAACCTTATCAATTAGATTTAACTCTAAGTTAATTAATTTAACTTTTACCGTGTCTTTTTGTTTTCTTTAACTATATGGTTAATACACTTACTATAACATTCCAAACGAACCCCAAATTGTTTATTATTAATATATATATCCTTATCTAAGTCATTTGGCTGAACCTTAGATTTTTAGGAATACAATAACAATTAATAATATAATATTTGATTTAAAAACTATTTTGTGTCAATTTTGACACTATTTGATATATGATTTTTGTGAAAGTCATAACAGAATTATATGTTCGAACCAAGTTGATTAAATCAACATTAATATATCATAGTAACCTAGAAAATTAGTGGAATTCATAAAAAGTCTCAAATTACATTCATTTGAGCATTTATAACATCAATTATGTTAATATATCCTTAAAAGGGTAATTACTGCATCATCGTTGTGTCATAAATAAATTAATTTATTTAAAGTCTAAAAATTATAAATAAAATATCATTATGTAGGAAATCTTTTTAGATTTCTAATGAATATTTATAGTCGAATTTATCTTATGTATAACCCCATATTAAAAATGTTTTAGTTATTAAAGTTTGATTTTAACTATTTTAACTATTCATTAAATAATATAATATTAAATGTCATAATCTAATCCATGTGGACCTAAATGGTCATATTATATTCATAAGGTTGTTTTTGGTCGAATTACACTTATCCAATAGAATTAGGACATGTGTTAGGGTAATAGTAATATCATATTTACCCTTAGTTACCTTATTTACTATTAACCGTGGTAAAAAAAAAGTAAAAAGTTACTATTCACCAAAAATTATTTTCATCTCATTGAACCACATTTTACTTACTGACATCAACCGTATCTCTCGGATTTTTGAAATTCCATTCACAGAAGCGGTAAAATTAAGATTTATGAAGAAATTAATTTTTTTAACTACCACTTAGTAGTTTCACTATTCATCAAAAATTGATGTTTTTCAGAACAATGCCAAAATTTCATCCTAAGCTATATTTCATATTCCGAATTCAAAAATGAAGTCTATTTTACCAAATTCATATCATAGAATTTGCATTAATTAATTTTATAATTAAATCCCGCTGTTAAAACAAATAGCGTGTTTTTAAGAAACAATATCTATCAAAAGATTGGCACTTGATTATGTCAGGTTTAATTGTGAAATTACATCCAATGACCAACATTGTATTAAATTGTAAAAATATATTCTAAATATACTTTAAAACCACTCAAATTAATAATTTATCACTATTAATTATTTCGATTAAAAAAGTTGTTTTTAATTATAATTTAGTAATTTTCACTATTCATCAGAATATGAAAGTTATCCGAAAAGTACCAAAATTTCACCTTAGGCTAAATTCGATACTCCGAATCCAAAAATGAAGTTCATTTTGAAAAATAAGATTTACAGAGTTTTAAAAAGTGGTTATTACTATTCATAACGGCTAGTTTTAATAATATTTTAATAGCATATCGTTGTTTAGTGAAACTCGGTATTGCGTATTACACACGCTATCGAGGAAGGTCGTGATTGCGTGTAATGCAAGGCAAGACAAGGATGCGTGTTGTGCAAGCTCCTTTTGGTGTAGCGTACAACACAAGACTTTAATAAAATTAAAAAGAATATTTTTTTATAAAATCTTGGGCTGTTACATTCTACCCCCCTTAAAATGAATTTCGCCCTCGAAATTCGTCGGGGATATAAATAGTTTACTATTGGAAAGTTTCTTTAATAGAAACCCACATCGTAAAAAGGAATATCAAAACCAATCATTAAAAACAAAAGTATGAAACGTAACGGTTACCCAAATAAACTAATCATTGGGTTTCCACATAGGTGAAAATATGGATATGGAAGAGAAATCTAACCATCATGTTCTGATGGAGAGTGGTAGAGAACATGGCTATGGAAAAGCCAGTAATCACAAATCCATATATTTGTGATGATATAAGGTACCATCTGATTCATCAGGTATAAGATCACTAGGACAACATTTTTGGTTTTCAAGATCATTTCCCTAAAGTTGAAAATTTGAATTAGAATAAATACTTACTTTATTTTGGTACAATCTCACTGTTGTTCGTTCCTTGAACAATTTCCACTTCATCTCTTAAATAAATGAAGTTGAATTTGTTATTCGTGAAGTGTTAGCAGATCATGTGATAGAATGACTGTTCATTCCATCTGTCTCAAACAACAGGTTAGAAAAAGTTATTAAATATACATAAGTCATCTATAGTGAGATTAATCATATATGGTTCCTAAAATGAACTTATACATCACATATCATACTGCTTAATATAATAAAACTAGTTTCTACTAAACAGGGACTTCCTGTAGGTCAGTGGTAGGCGATAAAGGCCAGTCGCACTTCAGTTGTGGGTTCGATTCCCACAGCCTTGTCCGAAGCGATGGGCTGTCGCCCGTCCTGCAGGTTGTCCTTTTTATAAAACTATATTACTATAACATCCCATCAATAATATCGAAAAAACTTATATCCTTAAACAATACTAACTTATGTCCAACATAATCCATTCCAATCCTTAGGCTTATCCATAATACTGCAGTCCATTCTCATAACATAGTGAAAACGATTACCAGAGATTTAATACCATCGTTGATCCCCATATATCATAAGATATATCTTTTTGGTCACATTCCAAACATTCAAAGGCCTTAATCTTGTACTCTCTTGAATACCCATTGAACCTTAGTGAAAACTTGAATGCAGTTAAAAGTTAACACTTTCCACATACCAAAATCCTCAAAATTCTATATACTCAAACCATGATATCACTTAGTCCTTATATCAATCATGAGCTCATGAATACTGTTAAACATTTCATTTTCTCGTTTTCCCTTCATTATGCGCATAATATCTCAATCACTTTGAATACCACATTAGACCAATACATAAATATTCCAATATTCCATGATACAACATTATTTTGGAATCCCATTACATAAAAACATAATCATTCCACCACATCGTTGTCATATTCAACATTGCCAATAGTGATCGCATGTGACTTCCCTTTGTCCTTTGCCTTAAGCGGTTGCTCATGTCGATCATCACTAACCCTTGGATTAGGGCATTTATTGGAATAATGTCCCATCTCCTTGCACTTGAAGCATTGAAGTGTTGGTTGTGCGTTCTCTGCAGTGTTTGCTTTATTCACTTCATTAGAATCCCTTTTTCCATTACTTTGACACTCAACTGCTCGATGACCTTCTTTTCCACACTTAAAACATTTTCTAGTCCCTTTAAGTCAATCTCCGCCATGCTTCTTTCCACACTTTGTGCATAAGGAAATATTCATCTTCTTTTCACCATTATTCTGAGATTTCTCCTTGAACTCCATCTTTCGTTTCTTGTCAAAACCATGAGATGGATATGTAACACCAACTTCCATTTCTACCTTGATAGCACAACGCACAATTTCTTCATAGCTACTGAAGTCTCTTATAGCTAATGCCCTTCGAAGACTTGGTTTTAAGCCACTGAAAAATCGATCAACTTTACTTTCAGGTTGGATGATAATGCCAGATGCATACCTTGCAAGTCTTGTAAAATTCGCTTCGTATATACCAATAGATTCATCATCCTTTTGCTTTAGTTCAAGAAACTCCTTCTCCATCTTTGTTCGAAGAATACGAGGGAAGTACTTACTGAAAAACAAGTTCTTGAACTCGTCCCATTCCATGGAATCAATTTCATCTCTTTGCCTCGTATTCTTGATAAGATTCCACCATTGATCAGCTTCACCTTCCAAACGATATACTGCTAAGATGACTTTATCATGTTCAGAACATTGATGAACTGAAAATATCTTTTCAGTAGTACTAATCCATTGTTCAGCAACTAATGGATCAGTAGACCCACTGAAAGAAGGCGGACGCTGCCTCATGAAGGATTCAACAGAATGTTGCTCCTTCCTTTGCTCGTTTGGAAGTCCTGCATGATTCATAGCTTGAGAAAGTTGTGTGAGCATGGCTACAATATTTTGCATTCCATCTCCCATATCGTTTGGTTGCTCAGGGGGACAATCATTGCATTGTCCATTGCATTGATCAACATGGTTCCTTCGGGTTCCAGCCATCGTCTAAAATCCCAAAAGAATAGTGTGAGAGGCAAAAATCATGCTAGGGAAAACAACATAATAAAGGGGGAGTACTTTCAATATCTAACATCTTAGGTTTAATTCAATGATCGTTAGCGTAGTTCTAGTACTATAACCTATACGTATACTTAACCTTAGGGACATCCCTAGACATACAGTAGAAATATCTCTAGGGATCTCACTAATGTTTTCGCATCCTAGTTTCCAAAGGTTGACTAAACCTTTCCTCTGATACCAACTGTAACGGTCTGGAATTACTTCCAGTGGACTATAGTTGATACCTATCAGGGCACTCCATGGGCGGCTACACCCCCTGGGCGGGACACACCACCATCCCCAGTGGAAGCCATTTGCTATGAAGCCCTTGGGTGGAGAGCCATGCTTCGTCCAACGCTCACATGTGAGTGTTCCCAAGGATCGGATACATTCCTACCTCCTTTGCCTCTGATACCAACTGTAGAGACCCGTATCTTGACGTACATTGACATTACATTACTTTTGCGGAATACTTAGTACATTACAAAAACACACACACAAGGACCGTAATAGTTTAGTGTCTTTGGAAACTCGGACTATAATCTTCTAATCGTGGTGAAAGATCTTCATCATCTCCCATAAAGATCTTCTTCTTTTTTTTATTTACCTAAAACGTTTCTTTATATCCTGGGGAAAAGAAAACATAAAAGGGTGAGCTCAAATTCTCAGTAAGGGTAAACAAAAGAAATATCAATCACATCATATACATAAGCACATAACTTTTGGAAATCTTAACCTGTAAAAGAGATCATAATTTCATAACATGGGGTAAATCATGGCAGTGAAATGTAATCACAATAATCATAACATAAAACATGAAACTTTGTGGCATTCACACATAATCATAGAGAATCATTTCTTGTTAGTCAAGACTCATTGCCAAGATTATCTTAGTGGACAAAGTCCCTTTCTGAATCGAGTAACCCTCGTTTCAGTCCTGTTTCACTGAACCGGTATAACCTACCATTCCAGCCAGGTCTATCTCATGAGATATAAAATCTTTACCCAATGCATTGGAGGGAGATATAGGTCCCACCCATCTTATAATGAATCCTTTCTTATGTGTGCCACATAATCATAAAACATACATCATCGTATAAAACATGTAACAAAAATGGGATTCTTGAAACATCATGACATCATAAATCAATTCATATAAGATAAAGGAATTCATAAAAATAATTCCATCACAACATGAACAAATCAATTTAATAATAGGGATAAAAACAGAACCCTTTATTATCTTAGATGGAAAATAATTTTGATAAAACACTTGAACTCCATTCTTGGGGAAAATATCCTTTCTTCTTCAAAAACATTTTTCCTTTCATAGCATGTCATACAACTTTAAAATAAAAGAAGTTGATTAAAAATAAACTTGAAAACTTGTAAAGGAAGCTTCTTGGGAACAATGTTTTAAAAATCCATTCATGCCGTATAAGTTAAAAAAAACATTCTTCGTACTTTTGTCGGAAAAGTCAAAAAGTACCTCGTATGACAAAAGATTCCTTTCATAGATATTACTAAAAACTCACCAAAGGGTAAAAATGGATTTTAACAATTGTAGGTGGATGGAAATAATATTACATATTGATGAAACATGGATTTGGATGATAAAATACACCCATGTAAATACTTCTGAATAAACAATCTCGGATAAAAATGAGATTGTGATATTTCCCTTACCTTAGGTCCGATTTGCTTTGTTCGTGTCCGAAGCTCCTGTATAATGGTTTAAATAATGTTATTGACTTATTCCAGAATCATACATATTGATATGATATCATATATGGTCATATTATTAGCTTCTTGTTAATAATATTTCATTGTTACTTGTTACTCGGGTCTTTATATCTTTTTGTTCTTATGCGTGTTTTGTCGAATAAATTCTTATTCTTATATTTAGGTTATAGATAATTCATTTAAATAATGGTATTAGTGTATTATATACCATATTCATTCATTCAATTCATTTATATAATCATTATGAAATGAAGATCATGTAGAACGAGTCGCATCACATCGTGGAGACGGTATTCCGTACGTACGCACGAGTGATGATATCGTTCCTATGATCGTGGAATTGTATTGGATTATATATATATATTATTTCAGTATCAATATTACTTCATAATAATCATATATAGTTACTCATTACACCATTATATTCATCCTTGTAAGGTGATGGTGGAAAAATAGATTACACCACGGCGTGGAGACGGTATTCCGTACGTACGCACGCGCGGTGATTTCATTTTTCTGTAGGATGGATAGAAGGTGAATTAGGGTTGTTTCATATTTATAATAACATATCAGTATGTAATTAATACTGATGTTATTACTTTATCATGAAACAACTAAAGAAGAAGAAGTTGAAGAAGAAAGAAATTGAAAAGATCGGTAATGGATATTACCTCTTCTTTGGAACGCCTCTTTGAATCCTCCACTTAAGGAACTAAGATTGGTCTTTGGAGAAGACCAGGACCTCTAGGATTATTCTAGGGAAGTGGAGAGGAGAAAATGGCAGGGGTTGGCCGAGCTTGAGTGCTCCAATTAGTGTGAGGAGGAGGGGGAGGAGGTGCCATTTTATAAGGGAGGAGAGGGGCACCTTAGGAATATCTCAAAATATTATTTTATATTAAAGTCAAAATCGGTTTATAATGGTTCCAAAGGGTCTTATTTCGAAGCTAAAGTGGGGATGGGTCGAAATCCTATCAACCAATAGGATTTAGACAAGTTTAGGGTATTATTTTAACCTTATCAATTAGATTTAACTCTAAGTTAATTAATTTAACTTTTACCGTGTCTTTTTGTTTTCTTTCACTATATGGTTAATACACTTACTATAACATGCCAAACGAACCCCAAATTGTTTATTATTAATATATATATCCTTATCTAAGTCATTTGGCTGAGCCGTAGATTTTTAGGAATACAATAACAATTAATAATATAATATTTGATTTAAAAACTATTTTGTGTCAATTTTGACACTATTTGATATATGATTTTTGTGAAAGTCATAACAGAATTATATGTTCGAACCAAGTTGATTAAATCAACATTAATATATCATAGTAACCTAGAAAATTAGTGGAATTCATAAAAAGTCTCAAATTACATTCATTTGAGCATTTATAACATCAATTATGTTAATATTTCCTTAAAAGGGTAATTACTGCATCATTGTTGTGTCATAAATAAATTAATTTATTTAAAGTCTAAAAATTATAAATAAAATATCATTATGTAGGAAATCTTTTTAGATTTCTAATGAATATTTATAGTCGAATTTATCTTATGTATAAACCCATATTAAAAATGTTTTAGTTATTAAAGTTTGATTTTAGCTATTTTAACTATTCATTAAATAATATAATATTAAATGTCATAATCTAATCCAAGTGGACCTAAATGGTCATTTTATATTCATAAGGTTGTTTTTGGTCGAATTACACTTATCCAATAGAATTAGTACATGTGTTAGGGTAATAGTAATATCATATTTACCCTTAGTTACCCTATTTACTATTAACTGTGGTAAAAAAAAAGTAAAAAGTTACTATTCACCAAAAATTATTTTCATCTCATTGAACCACATTTTACTTACTGAAATCAACCGTGTCTCTCGGATTTTTGAAATTCCATTCACAGAAGCGGTAAAATTAAGATTTATGAAGAAATTAATTTTTTTAACTACCACTTAGTAGTTTCACTATTCATCAAAAATTGATGTTTTTCAGAACAATGCAAAAATTTCATCCTAAGCTATATTTCATATTCCGAATTCAAAAATGAAGTCTATTTTACTAAATTCATATCATATAATTTGCATTAATTAATTTTATAATTAAATCCCGCTGTTAAAACAAATAGCGTGTTTTTAAGAAACAATATCTATCAAAAGATTGGCACTTGATTATGTCTGGTTTAATTGTGAAATTACATCCAATGACCAACATTGTATTAAATTGTAAAAATATATTCTAAATATACTTTAAAACCACTCAAATTAATAATTTATCACTATTAATTATTTCGATTAAAAAAGTTGTTTTTAATTATAATTTAGTAATTTTCACTATTCATCAGAATATGAAAGTTATCCGAAAAGTACCAAAATTTCACCTTAGGCTAAATTCGATACTCCGAATCCAAAAATGAAGTTCATTTTGAAAAATAAGATTTACAGAGTTTCAAAAAGTGGTTATTACTATTCATAACGGCTAGTTTTAATAATATTTTAATAGCATATCGTTGTTTAGTGAAACTCGGTATTGCGTATTACACACGCTATCGAGGAAGGCCGTGATTGCGTGTAATGCAAGGCAAGTCAAGGATGCGTGTTGTGCAAGCTCCTTTTGGTGTAGCGTACAACACAAGACTTTAATAAAATTAAAAAGAATATTTTTTTATAAAATCTTGGGTTGTTACAATAAGTAAAACATAAACATATTATATATCATATATAAATATAGTGACATCTTAATGGCCACCTTTTATGGTGTTATATGAGTGTTGAACAATCATCGTTTCGTGAGGCAGAAATTCGCCATCCACAAAAACCGTATGTTCTTTAACCATTAGATGTAGGTGTGTTTAAGTGTAGCTCGAATCCTTATTATAAAAACATCCTAGTATATTTAGGATACTGGTGTTGTTACAAAAGAAATGAATAAAAAGAGTTTAGGGGGTTGGAGAAGAAAAATAAAACAAAACAACATTAGAAAAGACATTACCTCAAAATCAGGTAACTCTTTTTGATTTGAGCCAAAGGCTTCCTTGGGAAGAGTTCTGCCCAAAGTGAGGCTTCTAAGAGTAATAGGGGAAGTTGGGAGAGTATCTGGGCAGAGGTTGGCCGAGCCAAATGGCTTGAAAGTGTGAATGAGGTGGTAGAGGTGGGGGCCTTTTATAAGTGGAGAGGAGGGGCACTCTTGGAAAGTAAAGAAAAGTCACTTTATTATAAATTGAGTTTCGGATTTCAGAGGTCCCACACTTATATAATTCGAGGCTAAGATGATAAGGGTTCTAAATATACCAATCCAATAGTCTTTGGACAAGTGTATGCCTTGGATTTTACATTATCATTTCATTATATTAAAATCATTAAATAATGAGGTCATCGCTGCATCATAATGATGTCATAAATAATCTAAATTATTTAATGTATAAAAATTATATAAAAAATACTATGATGTAGGAAATCTTTGTAGATTTCCAATGACTATTTATAGTCAAAAATATGACTTGTATAACCCAATGTAAAAATTGTTTTAGTAAAACATTTCATGTTTGTGTCATTTTTTACTTCAACATTAAATAAAAGGTATTTATGTCATTTTCCAACTAATGTGGCTCCATGGGGTCACCAAGTTGACCCTTGGATTGTCTTGGTCGGCCATGGAACATCCAACGAGGGTAGTACATGTGTCAAGCTCATCTCATATTATTAAAACATTATTTTTACCTTAAACTACACTAATTACCTCTAATCGCGATTAAGAACTTAAAAGTTACTATTCACCAAAAATTATTTTAATCTCATTGAACAACATTTTACTTCTTAATGAAAACCATGTATGTCAGATTTTTTAAAATCAAAACACAGAAGTGGTAATATTTTATTTAAACGAAAAATCAGTTATTTAACTACCACTTAGTGGTTTCACTATTCATCAAAAATTGATGTTTTTCATAACAATGCCAAAATTTCACCCTAAGCTATAATTGATATTCTGATTTAAAAATGATTTCTATTTTACGGAATTCCAAACATATAAGTTTCATTAATTAATTTTATAATTAATTCCCGATGTCACAACAAATAGCATGTTTTTAAGAAACAATTTATATCAAAAGATTGGCAATTGTTTATGTCCAATTTCAATGTTAAATTAATTATAATGACCACCATTGGATAAAATGGTAAAAATATATTCTAATTATACTTTTAAACCACTAAATATTATAATTTATCAGTATAAATTATTTTGATTAAAAAAGTTGTTTTTAAGTATTTTTCACTATTCATAAAAAATTTGAAGTTCTCAGAAAAATACAAAAAATTCAACATAGGATAATTTCGATATTCCAAATCCAAAAATGAAGTCCATTTTGAAATATAAAATTTCTATAATTTTAAAAAGTGGTTATTACTATTCATAACGGCTACTTTCATTAGTCGCGGTGTTTTAGAACTCGAAGTTGCGTACAATGCAAGCTATTGAATTATTGAAAGAGAGGCGTATCATGGAAGCTCGGGGTGTTACAATCTCCCCTCCTTCAATAAATTGTGTCCTCGCAATTTGATATTTTTCTTTGAAAATAAATGGTCGAAAATAGAAAATACCTTTGTGGAAAAAACACATCAGAAATAAGGTTAATAAAATTTAGCCTTAATAAGAGGGAAAGGGAAATGAAAAAGTCACCACCCAATTATGATCTCGATTAGGAGAACATTGGTGGAAATTAGAGACATATAATTGGAGTAAAAACGTAATTATTTGTAGGGAGTGATTGAGGTCGTCAATCACAAAAAAGTGTCAAATTGAGGGCCTCAAATCCTTCAATCTATGTTGATTTAAAATATCATCAGTTCAACAAGACATAAGGTATTCAGATAACACATTTTTTTGTTTTAATATCCCTTTTCTAATGTTTAAGAATTAATTTATTCATTGAATAATAGATAGGTATATATATATTTATGCTTGACAATTAGAGTTTCAACCTTCAACTCATCTTTCACTCAAAAAGATAATAGAAGTCAAAAATATTATACGTATACTAATTGTATAAGGTTCCAAATGTTAATACATATCATTTAGATTAGTAAAATTATTTTTTAACAACTAGGGACTTCCTGTAGGCTAGTGGTAGGAAATAGAGGCCTGTCGCACTATGGTTGTGCATTCGATTCGTGCAGCTTTGTCCGACGTGACGGGTTATGCCCCACCCTGTAGGTTGTCCTTTTCCTAAAACTATAGTATTATAATATTCCAAAAATAATCTTCATAAATTTTTTAACCATAAACAATAATATCCAAAGATCAACATAATCCACTCCAACCTTTATAGTTATCCAAAATACCTCTGTCCAGACTTTCTCTAAAAGGTCTCTTAATTCCAAAATCAATTTATCAGATTCCCCTAACAAAGTAAAGTTTCTCTTATTGTCACATACTAAAAATATGATTACCTTCATCATATTAAAACCTTACTGAAACAACAAGTACTGCAGTACAATCCTTATATATATATCACATTATTCTAATAACCATAATATAATCCATGAGTCCAAAAGCACCAATACATTAATTATTCCGCTTCAACTGTAGTAACAGCATAAAATTGTCATTGATCCCTTGGCCTTTTCTGAGGTAAGTTTCCCTGACGCTTAGGAAATTCATTTTCATAATGCCCCATTTCTCTACAATTGTAGCATTCAACATTGATAGCCTCTTTCTTTCCCTTGCAACCACGTGCCTGGTGACCTTTTTCTCCACATTTATAACAAACTCCTATTCCTTTTAGGCAAGTACCAGGGTGATTCTTCCCACAATTATCACATAATGGAAAATCCTTCTTTCCCTTTTTCCCTTTATCTGTCTCTTGTTCCACCATTCTCTTCTTCTCTTTCTTAACTTTGTTTCCATAAGACTTAGGGAATTCTTTTTTTATCTTGATAGCACATGAGACTATATCCTCGTATGTTGAGAAAGATTGTGATACTAAAGCACGACAGAGAAAAGGTTTTAACCCATCAAAGAAACGATCAATCTTACTTCTTGGGTTACGTATATAATCTGAGCATGCCTCTCTAACCTTGTAAAGTTAGACTCATACTTTGCGACATTCTCATCCCCGTTTTGTTTCAGACTCAGAAATTGCCTTTCCATATCTGCTCGATGGTCATGAGGAAATTATTTTTATAGGAAAAGCTCTTTGAACTCTCTCCATTCCATACTTGATACTTCATCGTCTTCCTTTGAATTTTGAATCAATGACCACCATTGATCCACATCTCCAGTGAGGCGGTAAAATTCCATGATAACCTTCTCCCTTTTGCTACTCCCCAAGGCGTGGAATATTTTCTCTAAGGAGTTTATACGTTGCTCAGCTACTAACAGATTTTTACCCCCATTAAATGTTGGTGGTTGTAGCCTCATGAAGTGGTCTAACATTGATCCTACACATTGCGGATCATGGTGCTCCATACGAGTAAGGTTATTATTCATAACCTGACTTAGCTGTCCCAGTATGGTAATAAGTTGATCAGCACCAATTGTATCTCCAGATCCACAATAATTATCTTAAGCAGGAGGGAAATCCCTACACGAAGTGCGTGCATTGATACGGTTTCCATTCCATCCACTAGGCACCATTTCTAAACAATGGCATAAACTAGATTAGTTTATGAAATAAAATACATAATTCCATATTTGTAGAACACTTTACATAAATTGAACTATTTATGGATATAATCCATAATCATAAAAAGAAATGTTTTCTTTGAAGAAGTATATACTCATAACCCTTCATAGTGGTTTGTAAAGAAAATGAGAATCATCCTAAGCATATCCCCTGGGAGTGTCGTAACCAAGAGTGCAGCAAGGCCCATTGTCGTGCACCAGTTCCCATTCGAGTCTGGCTCAAAGTGGTGTTTTTAGGTTTTACCCCTGGGTACTTCTGTGCCAGAGCCGCCTCTACCTGCTCGTATCCAGACAGGGATGTATTTCTCGGAAAACTAACAAAATCTCTATAATACCAAAATTCTAGTAAGTTCTTCAATACTAATCCTCAATGTCTATCTTTGCGCTATGTGCTCTAATCAGAGTTTATCTAAATTTAGCTTCCAAGGTTAGTACTAAACTACCTCTGATACCAACTGTAACGCCCCGACCCAAGCTACCTAGAGTCGGTGCATTACTTCGTAACATTTGCATGATCACAAAAGATTAAATCTCGAAAGACCGATTAGTTTAGTAGCCTTGGAAACACTAGATACATTCATAAATGTTACATTACATCATAAAGTGAAAGTCTAATAACAAAGTCTTCATAGTCCACACTCATATCCTCTTTTGACTATCCCTGCAGGTCATTCATAAAATACTTCTTCACATCCTGGAAAATATTAAAACATTGAAAGGGGTGAGCTCAGATGCTCAATAAGGATAACAATATTGCGGAAGCTTTCATAAATAAACATAAAAATTTAAGGCAATGTATAACTCAAACAAAAGACTTTTAAACATGAACATCAACATAATATGGCAAAAGTAAAATGAGATAATTCCATTCACATCTTCACATGGATATTCTACTGGTCGAATAATCACATTCAATATCAATAACCTCTTTCATAATGAGGGAATGTATAATGCCAGACATTCTGAAACATTTTTTCAATGCCTCGGCCAAGACGTCTAAAATGATTAAGCCCTCAGCCAAAACCATAAATCAAATTGGGAAAGGGCCTCGGCCAATTCCACGTCTAGTTGTCTCATGAGACCTACCGATGCAATTTTTTTAGAAGATACTTACATTTAAAATTGCTCAAATATACTCCAGTGTTTTTCTGAAAAAAAATTATGCAAGATTTTGAAAACAAAATAACTAATTCTGAGACTGCTCGACTAATTACAGGCTATGATGGGTGTATGCCAAATCCCTACATGTCTACCACACTCGAGAGTCGGCTTTTCTGAAAACATGTTTAAGCTTGCGTTAAATATGTATACATTTGCACTGGATTTCCATATATTTAAGGGAAATATCTATTTTTTGAAATCATTTAAAAATCTCATAATTATAAAATAAAACCTTTTGAATAAATGTAAAAGTCAAAGGGGTTTATACACCATATAAAAGAAAGTTGTGTATAAAACCAAATATGCCTCAATGAAAGGATATTGAGACGAAGTCCTTAAAAAGATCATTTTTAATATAAAATAGATCTATTATTTGTACTCACTATAGGTACACATAAACAAAGTAAAAATACAAAATAATACATAATAATATCATGACATGATTTGAAAGTAGGAGATTAACCCAAAGAATGGAAATTGGGTTAAGAAATTCCCTTACAAAGATACTTTTTTAAATAAAATAGATCTATTATGTGTATTTACTATAAGTACAGATAAATAAAGTAAAAATACAAGACATCACAGAATAATATCATGACATAATTTGAAAATAGGAGATTAACCCAAAGAATGGAAATTGGGTTAAGAAATTCCCTTACCTCGTGTCTGACTTGACACAACCATTCTTTAACCTCCTAAATAATAGACTAGAGTAAATATATACCTTATTAAGAACCATTTTCAATTTAATTATCCTTTTTATATTGCTTATTATAATTATATGAACATTATGTAATTATTTAAGTTAATAACGGTCGTTTTGTCGATCTTTGGTACTTGAGTCAACAATAAACTTCTTATAATTACAAGTTGTTTATGTGGTAGAATATCCATTATCTCCAGAATTATATTAATGATTTATATGTCATATATATCATATATATGCAGTATATACATTCATTTATAATATTACGTAACATTTAGAGGTAAGAAATGAAATGCACCGTTCATGGAGACGGTATACCGGACGTACGCATGAACGCTACTTTCATTTCTATTTCGTATTTAATGGAATGAAATCATAATTATATAAATGTATAATATAATTCCAGTATAATATATTGTATAATACCATTTACTCCATCCTTTATACATCCCACATATGGCATTAACGATTCAAATCACTTTGAGGGGGCGGTAGTCCGCACTTCCTAAAATGAAATTATCGCGTTTATCCATAATGGAAATCATAAAGTATGCCATAAATGAGAAATACAGAAGCATAAGTAAAACATAAACATATTATATATCCTATATGAATATAGTGACATCTTAATGGCCACCTTTGACGGTGTTATATGAGTGTTGAACAATCATCGTTTCGTGAGGCAGAAATTCGCCATCCACAAAAACTGTATGTTCTTTAACAATTAGATGTAGGTGTGTGTATGTGTAGCTAGAATCCTTCTTATAAAAACATCCTATTATATTTAGGATACTGGTTTTGTTACAAAAGAAATGAATAAAAAGTGTTTAGGGGGTTGGAGAAGAAATATAAAACAAAACAACATTAGAGAAGACATTACCTCAAAATCGGGTAACTCTTTTTGATTTGAGCCAAAGGCTTCCTTGGGAAGAGTTCTGCCCAAAGTGATGCTTCTATGAGTAAGAGGGTAAAGTTGGGAGAGTATTTGGGCAGAGGTTGGCCGAGCCAAATGGCTTGAAAGTGTGAATGAGGTGGTAGAGGTGGGGGCCGTTTATAAGTGGAGAGGAGGGGCACTCTTGGAAAGTAAAGAAAAGTCACTTTATTATAAAATGAGTTTCGGATTTCAGAGGTCCCACACTTATATAATTCGAGGATAAGGTGATGAGGGTTAAAAATATACCCATCCAATAGTCTTTGAAAAAGTGTATGCCTTGGATTTTACATTATATTTTCATTTTATTAAAATCGTTAAATAATGAGGTCATCGCTTCATCATAATGATGTCATAAATAATTTAATTTGTTTAAGGTCTAAAAATTATATAAAAAATACTATGATGTAGGAAATCTTTGTAGATTTCCAATTACTATTTATAGTAAAAAATATGACTTGTATAACCCTATGTAAAAATTTATTTAGTAAAACATTTCATGTTTGTGTCATTGTTTACGTTAACATTAAATAAAAGGTATTTATGTCATTTTCCAACTAAAGTGGCTCCATGGGGTCCCCAAGTTGACTCTTGGATTTTATTGGTCGTCCATGGTACATCCAATGAGGGTAGGACATGTTTCAAGCTCATCTCGTATTATTAAAACATTATTTTTACCTTAAACTACACTAATTACCTCTAATCGCGATTAAGAACTTAAAAGTTATTATTCACCAAAATTATTTTAATCTCATTGAACCACATTTTACTTCTTAATTACAACCATGTATGTTGGATTTTTTAAAATCAAAACACATAAGTGGTAATATTTCATTTAAACGAAAAATCAGTTATTTAACTACCACTTAGTGGTTTCACTATTCATCAAAAATTGAAGTTTTTCAGAACAATGCCAAAATTTCACCCTAAGATATAATTGATATTCTGATTTCAAAAATGATGTATATTTTACGAAATTCCAAACATATAAGTTGCATTAATTAGTTTTATAATTAATTCCCGTTGTCACAACAAATACCGTGTTTTTAAGAAACAATTTATATCAAAAGATTGGCAATTGTTTATGTCCAATTTCACTGTTAAATTAATTCTAATGACCACCATTGGATAAAATGGTAAAAATATATTCTAAATATAATTTGAAACCACTAAATAGTATAATTTATCACTATAAATTATTTTGATTAAAAAAGTTTTTTTAAGTATTTTTACTCTTCATAAAAAATTAGAAGTTCTCAGAAAAATACTAAAAATTCAACATAGGCTAATTTCGATATTCCGAATCCAAAAATGAAGTCCATTTTGAAATATAAAATTTCTATAATTTTAAAAAGTGGTTATTACTATTCATAATGGCTACTTTGATTTGTCGCGGTGATTTAGAACTCGAAGTTTCGTACAATGCAAGCTATTGCATTATTGAAAGAGAGGCGTATCGTGGAAGCTCGGGGTGTTACACCCAACCATTTCAACAATCCCATGAAATCAACCATGCATGCTATGTTATGAGAGTTTCATAAACATGATTGGTCTCTCGTCGTTCTACCATGTCGTCACAATGTAATTATTTCCCATGTCCCGTTACACCTTTCGAACTGAGCACAAGGTCATATTTCAACCAAGCCTCGTACATATAGTTACCATTGTTCCATTAAATGTTTGGCACTGACCACAAGTTCCTATTTCAACCATGCCTTGTATATTCAACATGAACACACACCACCCATTCCTAACAATCATTCCAAAACCATCATTTCAATAAAAAAACCATTTATTGAAAACCATTTCTATCAAAACCATGTGTCTTACACCAATATAACCCATTTCAATAAAACTGTACTTTTATTGAAAACCAAAGAATAATCCAATTCCATCAAAGCCATTTCAATATGATAAAATTTCAATAAAACAACCTTCTTATTGAAAACCAATCTTTCATCAAAAAATTTACAATTTCAGAAAATCCAAAATCCAAAATCAAATTTTTAAATTCAAGATGCCAAATCCCTTTTCACAACAAATCACCAAGATTTTTACAATTTCACTAAAACCATAAATCATCACTAAAGAAGAATTATTCCATGATTTTCAAAATCAATTCCATTCAAATAACCCAATTTGAAACCAATCCAATCAATTCTAATAAGGGGATTCGATAGAGATGCCCATTACCTCTCAGGTTTTGACGAAAATAATAACAAACGGGGTACACACAAGACAACCCGGTCGATTCACCATGTATCATCCTTTGATCTCTTCTCCTAATAAAACCAAGACCAAAACACATCATTTTTGGCATCCACACACTTAGATCAACCCATAATGAGTATAGATCTATGAAACAAAGAGAAGAGGAGATGCAGATCGAAGTAGATCTATGAAACCAAATAAGAACGATCACATACCTCAAGAATTCGGCTTTGATTTGTCGTGAGAAGCCTTAAGATTGCCTCCAGAATGATGGGAGAACCCTCTTTGACCATCAGAGAACCAAAATCCTGATTTTGGACCTCTTAGGATAAAAGAAGAGCTACTTAGAGGCAAAAACGCGTGAGATCCACTTTTATAGGATCTCAGTTAAGTGGTCGAATGGTTAGTTCGCACGGTTTGACAAACAGTCCGCTAACTGTGTGTTAGTTACTACCGTGGACACTATTCTCACACAGTTTGGCTACACTGTTAGACAAACTGTGTGATGCCGACGTAGAAGCTACTGCCCCTACTACAAACTCCACATGGTTTGGCCGCACGGTTTAGAAAAATTGTGTGCCGCCTGTGCAGCTTCCCTTTTTCCCCAAACCACATTCCATGTTCTCCCGACTCTCCTATTCATCAAACTTATCATTATAACCATTAAAAGCATCAAGAAAGGGTTACATACCAGAAATATGGGGTACTAAATGATTGAATCCACCAAATTCGGGAAGCTCAAATATTTTTCAAATATTGACCTTCGATCTGGATATCATCAGTTGTGTTTGATGAAGGAATACATTCCGAAAACAACATTTCGAACCAGGTACGGGCATTATGAGTTTACAATAATGCCTTTTGGATTGACTAATGCACCATTTGTCTTCATGGAACTGATGAATAGTGTTTTCAAGGAATATCTTGATGACATTGTAGTGGTATTTATTGATGATATCTTGGTATACTCCAAAACCTATGAAGATTAGGAAAACCACTTGCGCATTATTCTAATGACTCCTAGATGAAATAAGTTATATGGGATGTTTAGAAAGTGTGGATTTTGGCTTCACAAGATTTCATTTCTTGGCCATATCTTCTCTAAAAATAGAATCTCTATTGATCTTTCTAATACAAGTGCAATCCAATAATGGACAGCACCAACGAGTATAATTGAGGTACACAGTTTTATTGGTTTAGCAGGTTATTATCTGTGTTTTGTCCAGAATTTTTCCTGATTGGCTAACACATTAATAAATCTCACACAAAAAGGGGTTAAATTTGTCTAGACCAAAGAGTGTGAAGAATGTTTTAAATAATTGAAGAGAAGATTAGTAAATGATCTTATATTTACTCTACCATCGGGGAATGATGTGTTTTTTATTTCAAGTGATGCTTCAATGAAATAACATGGTTATGTCCTTATGCAGAATGATAGTGTTATTTCTTATGCATCCCGGAAGCTAAAAATTCATGAAAAAAACTATCCCACTCATGATCTTGAGTTTACAGGTGTAATCTTTTCTTTGAATATTTGGAGACACTATCTCTGTGGTTAAAAATTTGAGATATATAACGACCACAAGAGTTTAAAGAATATTTTATCACCGAATGAACTCAACATGAGGAAAAGATGATGGCTTGATATATAAAAAGATAATGATTTCACTATAAAATACCACTCGGGGAAGGTAAATTAGGTGGAAGATACTTCGATAAGAAATGATCATGGAGTTCGGAACAAGATGAGAGTTGAAAACGATCCTATATACAAGGATCTTGTAATGATGGACATGGGGATTACCATGGAAGGTGAAACATAAAAACCATTTCAAATGGTTGCCAAAACATATTTATGAGAAAGTATAAAGAGTTCTCATACCGATGATGAAGAATTTCAAAAGAAGATTAAAGCTGTGAATGATTGGAGATCGATTAACTTTGTTATGAAGATGGAATATCGAAATTTGGTAAGATACTTTGTGTTCCCGATATACCTAATCTAAAAAGGGAATTGTTGGATGATGCTCATAGATTCAATTTCAATACACATCATTGAAGCACCAAAATGTATAGAGATTTGAAGGAGCGATTTTGGTGCGACGAAATAAAGACGTAGATTGCTGATTTTTTGTCAAGATGAATGGTTTTCCAACAAGTGAAATCTCGAAGGAAACTGCCTATAGGAGTCATGCAACCTCTTCCCATACCTGAGTGGAAATGGGATAATATTACAATGGAATTTTTCATGGGACTACCAAAGACCCCTAGAAAGAATGATGCAATATGGGACATTGTTTATCATCTTACCAATTCAACACGTTTTCAGGCTATAAGAGAAGATTTAACACTTGAACGTTTAGCAAGACAATATATTAATGATTTTTTATGACTTAACGGAGTACCTCTATCGATTTTTTCTGATCGTGATCCACGTTTTACATCAATATTCTAGAAAACACTCAAAAATCCCTTGATACTGAACTTCATTTGGGCACTGCCTATCACCCCCAAACTGATGGAAAATCAGAACGAACTATTAAAACCACAGAAAACATGTTGAGATCATGGTCACATGACTTTAAAGGTATGTGGGATCAATATTTTCCTCTGGTAGAATTTTCCTATAACAATTTCTTCTCTTCAAGTATACAAATGGAACCATATGATGTGTTATATGGAACGAGATGTCACACTCCAACCTTTTTGGATGATCTTTTTGATAGAAAACAGATAGGCCCAGAACTTGTAGAGGAAATAATGGAAAAGGAGAAGGTAATCCAATCTGAAATCAAAGAAGCTCAATTTAGGCAGAAGATCTATACCGATAATCGAAGGAATGATTTGGAATTTCATGTAGGTGATCATGTATTCTTGAAGGTATATCCATGGATGGGTGTTATAGATTATGATAAAAAGGGAAAATTAAGTCCCAGGTACATCAGACCTTTAGAAATTCTAGAACTAATTGGGGTTATAGCTTACCATTGGGAAATGCCTCAAAATCTCTATAAACATCCCGATGTGTTCCACGTATCAATGTTGAAAAAAATCATGCCTAACCAAATTCATGTACTCAAATATGAGGAATTAGAACTGGAACCTGATCTTTCTTATTGAGAAGAGCCTGTCAAAGTTCTTGATATAAGAGAACATGTGATGAGAAACTGGACGACTCATCTGGAAATACATCTATAGAGATATGTTAATATATAAGAGGAAGTAGGGGAACCCAATGAACTTATGATAAAGAACCACCTGAGTCTTTTTATGTTGTAATATTCTATAAATTTTGAGGAAGAAACTATTTGAAGGAGGGGAGAATGTAACACCCAAATCTTCCATGGTACGCTTCTCTTTGAATAATAAAATAGCATGTGTTGTACATAACTTCAAGTTATAACACACCACAACCAATAAAACTAGTCATTATGAATAGTAATACCCACTTTTCGAAATTTTATAATTTTTATCTTCTAAAATGGAATTCATTTTTGGATCTGGAGTATCAAAATTAGCTTAGGGTGCATTTTTGGTAATTTTCTAAAAACATTTAATTTTTTATGAATATCGAAAAACACTATGTTATATTTTAAAACAGAATTTTTATTTAAATAAATATTTATTTTAATTAAATTTGTATTAGGTCAAACTAGATGCATAATACCAATATATGTTGAATTTAATTCAATGGGGTCAGTTTATATTAATTTTAGGTATATAAAAATTTTATTAAACTTTTTACCGTGTTTTACCCAACTTCTAGGACCATTTGAAAATTTACATAAAACATAATTTTACTACTTCTGTGGGATTAATTTCAAAAATCTGAGAGACATAGTTTATATCAGTATGTAAAATTTGGTTTAATGAGATAAAAAATAAATTTTGGTGAATAGTAACTGTTGAATTTTATTTACCACGATTAATGTAAATTTTGTAATTAAAGGAAAAAATGATATTATTATTTCCCTAACAAATGTCCTAATTATATTGGATAAGAGTAATTTTAGCAACTTGTCATTTGGAGTTAGAAGTGGTAATTTTTTAATTAATCATATAGAGTCATTATCATTATAGTGAAAGGTTTGATATATATTCCAATCATATATATGTTAAGTATACATTCCCAACGAAGTAGTTTAACTTGCACTATATAATATGGCATGATTTGATAAAATATTATGATTTATCAATACATTACCACCCTAAAAAACAAGGTGGATGATTCTTTGAGTCGAATGGATCATGATAACTTATCCATGATGACTATGAAAAAATATCCAATATTCATATATTTGCAGAGGTTGTACGTGTAAATCATGAATTACGTGGCGGAATCATTGCTATTTAAATTGGACGTTCAAACCTCTGTCAAATTTAATATTAAATCAATTAATCAGGAATATGTAGAGCTACAAAAGTAAGATATAAATAGACTTGAGTTTAACATTGAATAGGATAAAATGATAATGTTTAAGAACCTTGTATTTTGTTCCATTCATAATTTATTTGGATGAACTATTATAGGAATATCATTTTTATTTATTATCTATTCATCTTTGATGTATGAATATGAATATGGATTTGGAAGCATACATCAGGTAGAGTGTCATGGAGAGAGATATCCTAGAGTTTGTATCTTGGTTTATCATATTCTAGCAAGATAAGTTCTGAAGACAAAATAGCAAATGGATTTTCCATCCATTAACCATGAAGAAAAAAATGGGAGAAAATCAACATAGGTTTTGTCACTAAACACCCGAAAAAATCTAAATGGTTTAACTCTATATTGGTGGAAGTTTATATCATTAAAAATTCAGCACACTTGATTTCCACTATATAAGACTACCCTATGGATCAACATACCATGATATATACATTGTGGAATTTGTAATGATACCTGGAGTAAAATATTCTATTGTATTATATTGGGATATGAGGTTTACCACTATGTTCTAGAGAAGTCTCTAGCATGAATTTCATAGGAATATGAGTTTTAGATCATCTTTTCATCCTTAGAATGATGGTCATTTAGAATGAAAAATTCAATCTGTAGGGGTATGGTGATATATTTATCATTGGATTTCAATTGGGGTTGATCTCAACACCTTCCTTTAGTTGTGTTTTCCTATAATAAATATTTCAATCATTCATTTAGAACGAACCTTATGGGTCCCTATATTGTAAGAAGTGTGGATCTCATACATGCTTGATTGAAGTTGGATAACGAAAGATATTGCTATCCAAGATCACTAATGAAATGTTTGTGAGGGTTAAAACCATAAAACATCATATTTCGAAGATCCAATTTGGTACAAAATTTATTCTAATAAGTTGTGGAAAGATATAAGAATTGAGGTTCGTGAGATGTTGTTTCTATGAATCTCTCCTAGATTAATGTTATGATGTTCAAAAAAAGTAAAAATAATCCCCAGGTATATTGATAACATCGTTTTTCTTGACCCAATTAGGATGGTAGAATATAGATTAGAACTTCCACAAAATATAAATCAATTACATAATGTGTTCCATATATCTCTCTTCATAAAGTACACACATAACCATCACATCTATTGAACTTAGAGGTCATACTACTGATGTTTGATCTTTTTTTGAGGAAAACCATGAAATAATTATGGATTGAATAAATAATGTTCTATGAAACTATACCAATCACATGGTTAATCTATTTTGGAGAAACCACCCATTATAGATATCTACAAAGGAACCATAGCATATAATGATGCAGAATTGTCTTCATTTTTTACTTGAATGAAGAATTTTAATAGTCAAATTCATTTCATGAGTGGTGAACTGTCACACATAGATATTTTATGAAACTTTTTCTTTTTTAATAAATTAGTTTTCAATAATATCATTCATTTCAATAAGTCAAAAATTCAGTTCACAAGGAACCAACATGGAATATTCTACATGAAACATTGACAATGTGAGTGTTACATTAAACTCCGAGTTTCTATGAAAAAATCATTTTGTTGTTATAATTACAAAAATGAGAATATAATATAATGGCCAGAAAACATTTTTAATAAGAATAGTAATAACTAATTTAAAAAAATTATAATGGTATTTTAAAATTTAACTTATTGATAATAAAAAATATAAATCTTGTAAATATATTTTTATGTTATAAAATTTTTTTTTCTCATGTAAACTTCTCTTCATTTCATTATATAAAATAATGTAAAATTAATTTTTGATAGATTTATAAATTTAATTTGATAAAATAAAATAAATTTTTTAATTTATAAACACAGAATTAAATTAACCAAATATTCTGTGAATTTTTCATGAGAAACATAATTTTTTGGATGAATAGTAAAAAATATTGACTTTTAATTCCAAAATGTAGTTTGTCTAAATTTTTTTTATAGATTAATTATTTTTTAATATTTTTTTAAAGTCATATTAGATCAATTATATATATATATATGTGAATTAAATTAAGGTCGGTAAAAAAATTTATATAGAATTTAGATATAACAACATGATGAACTTTTGAACATTCTCACTATAAAAACCATCTTTTTCACCCCATTTTTAATATTAGCATGAAATATAAATTTTGTTATTTTTTCAATTAATATTTGAAATATGTTATTACATATTTTAAATTAGTATTATATTTATATTCATACTAGATAGAATTAATTTCTTGCCCAAAAAAATTAGTGATAGTGATTAAGATTAAATACAATGATTCCCATTAATTATGCTTAATAAGGCGATAAACCGTAAAATTAAGGGCCCAAGTGACCTCTAATATTTAAATCATCCCACTGGAGGGCCATATACCATACATACACCTTCTAATGTTGTTTGTTTTGGTTTTTGATGATTTTCACTAGGTAAATATGTTGGATAACCTAACTTGTTTTAAAAAAAGCCAAGTGTGTCCATTCTATCCCCTATAAAGGCCACCACATCCCCCCACTTTCACAACTATCAATCCACTTAGGTTCTGAAAATATATTAACAATATAATTACCAAAACCCCCTCATTATACCTTTAAGACTACATTTGAGATGAAATCCATTCAAGGAATCCCATTGGTGCAAAAAAAAAGGTGTTACCCAATGAAGTGGTAACATTCTTCCCCTAGCTCCTGTCCTTCTGTTATCATCATAACTAACAAAATTATTTCTTATTCCATGAAATGTAAATATCCTCAATGTAACTCCCTGACCTTATTTACCCAGAGTCTGTGAATTATAAAGTATTGTTGTCATGTTCATAAATGATCAAGTCTCGAATGACCGATTAGTTTAGTAGCCTTGGATATAATAGATACATTCATAAGGTTTACATTTCATCATAAAATGGATAACTACAAAAATATTGTTTCCATGGAAAACACTAAGCTCACACATACTATACCTATAGGTCAGTCATAATATACTTCTTCGCATCTTGGGAAAAATAAAAAATAGAAAGGGGTGAGCTCAAATGGTCAATAAGGATAATAATATAGCGGAAACATTCATAAATAAGCACAAACATTTAAGGAAATTTATAAAACAAAAGAAAAGACATTTAAATATAAACTTCAACATTATATGGATAATATAAATCAAAATAATTCCATTTACATACTCACATGGATATTTTACTAGTCGAATAATCACATGCAATATCAATAGACACTTTCATAATGATGGAATGCATAATTTCAAACATTCATAACCACAAAGTCAAGTCCTTGGGCCAAGAGTACAAATATGATTTTGGCAAGGCCTTGTGCCAAGACACTAGTTTGTCTCATGATACCTACCCATGCATCGGGGATCTATAGCGGGATCCACCTATCACTTACTAAGTCCAATGCATTCCTCCTATGAAAAGGTTTAAACATAACATAAATGTTCGTATTAAATCTAGCATACAAAATTTCAATACTTTATCCATAAACCGTGAATTTAAAAAAAATAACACATCTATAGTCAATCATATCACAAACCCTTAAATATAATAAGGAAGTGTGTTATCATAATAAATCAACTTCAAATACGCTTAAAATCCATCAACTTATGTTTACATAGATGAAATGAAAACCTTTTTTAGAGAAATATCTCTTTTGATTTTGAAATCATTTTAGAAAAAATTTATTTGGAAAATATTCTTATAAGAATGTAAGGGAAGCTTTAACGATGTTATAATAGTGGAAAATAGCCACACCCACAATATAATTTAAAAAACATTCATTCCTTAAATTTGTCGAAAAGGGAAAAAAGTACCTTGTTTGGAAAATGACATAAAGATTACTTTAAATACATATATGGTTAAATAATGGTATAAATGACTTTATCCCATTGTATTGAAAATAGTAAAAATGTTTTTAAATACATTTTTAAGAAACTTTTATGTGGATAATAAAGAGGTCATATAAGATAATTACATATAAACAACCTCGGATAATGAATAGATTGTGAAATTAACCATTACCTTGTACATTTCCTTGGACGAGGGTAGGTTAACATCCTATATAATGGTGAAATAATAGTTATTAAACTATACATGAATCATATACATTAATATGATATCATATATTATCTTTTAATATTGATTTGATAATAATATTTTAGTATTATCATCATTTCAGGTGTTAACTGATTCGTTTTCCTTTTTATGATTTGTTACGTAAATAATGTTTTTTATGGATAGCATGTATATAATTCATATTCATAATGATATTAAATCATTAAACATTATTTTTAATCCTCTAAAAAAATTAGTCTTGAAAGGATACGATGAGGAATGAATCTCATCACGTTCTTCGAGACGGTAATCTGTACGTACGCACAGGCGACAATATCATTCATTTGATATTAAAATAATAGATAATTTGATGGTATATCATATATAAAGAATCATTATCATGTTATATGTGTTATTTACATCAATTTTACAACATTATTATACCCAAAAAAATAATAATGTATTGAATCCCAACTACACCACAACGTGGAGACGATAAGCCTTACGTACGCACGTATTGTGACATGTCATTATAAGGTTGGATAGAATATTGAATATGGTTGTACCATATTTATAATAAAATCAAAGTATATATAAGATACTGGAGCTATTATTTTAGAATGTAAACAAAAATGAATGTGGAAGTGGATGAAGAAAGTAACTTGAAAAAGGTGATGAGATATTTACCACTTCTTCGGGTTCTTACTTTTTATTTGATCAAAAGGGATCATTAGGTTCGTTTCCTGACTAAAGGAAGCACTCTGGGATGAAAGGAGGACAGTTTAGAGGATATATGGGAAGTTTTTTCCTGAGTCAAATGTCTTTGAAGGTTTGAATTAGAGAGAAGGGGAAGTTCCCGTTCATATGAGGGGTAAGGGTAACCTTATAAAAAGATAGAAATATTATTTAAAATAAAATCATTTTTGGTTTCTAATTTTTCAAAAATGAATTATTTAATGGATATGGTGGGTATGGGTCGAACAAATCTCAACCAATAGGTTTAATTATGTTATGGGTCACTATATTAACCTTATCAGTTATATTTAACTCTTAGTTAAATAGTTTGACATTTACTATTTCACTTTGTATTTTTATATTATATGGTTAATAAACTTACTATATACTTCCAAGATAACCACAAGTGGTTCATTAATGATACACATATCATTATATAAGTCTTCTGGCTAAAACATGGATATTTAGGAATATAATATCAATTAATAATATAATATTTGTTCTAAAAACTCTTTTATGTCAATTTTGACACTATTTGGTATTTTGTTATTTCTAAATTTATAACAGAATTATTAGATCGAAAAATATTCATCTAACAAACCCTAATATGTCATATTAACCTATAGAATTAAGAGAATTCATTAAAAGTCTCAAATTAAATTTATTTGGATATTTATAATATCAATTATTTTAATCTTTCATTAATATGGTAATTACTGCATCATCATTGAGTCATAAATAAATTTAATTATATAATGTCGAAAAAATAAAAATAAAATACCATTATGTCAGATTTTTTTCTTTATAATTTATATTTATAGTCTAATTTATCTTATATGTAACCCTATATTAAATATGATTTAGTTATTAAACTTTTAATTTAACACTTTTCACTCTTATTTGAATTAAATAATAATAAATTTCCTGATCTCATCCAAGTGGACTTAAAGGATCATATATTATTCCTACAGATGTTTTGGGTTGAATTACACTTATACAATAGAATTAGGACATGTTTTAGGGTAATAATAATATCATTTTTACCCTTAATTACCCTATTTACTTTAACCGTGGTAAATAAAAGTAAAAAGTTACTATTCACCAAAATTTCTTTTCTTCTTTTTGAACCACATTTTACTTACTAATATCAACCGTGTCTCTTGGATTTATTAAATTCAACTCATAAAAGAGGTAAAATTATGTTTTATGTAAATTTGAAAATGCTCCTAGGAGGTGGGTAAAAGAGGGTAAAAAGTTCAATAAAAATTTTATATATCTAGAATTATTATAATCTGACTCCAATGAGTTGCATTGAAATTATGTTTGTATTATATATCTATTTTTACCTAAAATAAATTTAAATAAAATAAATAATTATTTAAATAAAAATTTTGTTTTAAACTTTAACTCAGTGTTTTTCGCTTTTTATCTAAAATTGAAATTTTTCAGAAAAATACAATAAATTCACCCTAAGCTAATTTTGATAAACCAAATCCGACAATGAACTCCATTTTGAATGATAAAATTTATAAAATTCTATAAAGTGGTTATTATTATTCATAACGGCTAGTTTGATTAGTTGTGGTGTGTTATAACTCCAAGTTTCATACATCAAACACTATTATATTATTCAATGAGAAGTGTACCATGGAAGAATGGGTTCTTACATTCTCCCCTCCTTCAAATAATTTTGTCCTCCAAATTTCTAGAATATTACTGCATAAAATGAATCGGTGGTTCTTCATCATATGTTCCTTAGGTTCCCACATTCCCTCTTCCATGTTATGGTTTCTCCATAGAACTTTTACCAGACGAGTCGTTCGGTTTCTCAGAACATGTTATCTTATATCACGAACCTTGGAAGGCTCTTCACAATAAGACAGATCAGGTTCCTGTTCTAATTTCTCATAGGTGAGTACATGAATTAGGTCAGGCATGTATTTTATCAACCTTGATATGTGGAATACATCGTGAACATTGGAGAGATGTGGCGGCATTTCCAAAAGGTATGCTACAACACCAATTCGTTCTAGAATTTTGAATGGTCCCATGTACATGGGACTTGATTTTCACTTCTTACCAAAATGAATAACACCCATCCATGGAGATAACTTCAAGAAAACATGATCTCCTACATAAAATTCCAAATTTCTCCTTCATTTATCATCATAGCTCTTCTGCCTACTTTGAGATGCTTTGATGTGGTTTTTGATTACCTTCACCTTTTCAATCATTTCCTCCACCAGTTCTGGGCCTATGAGTTTCCTTTCACCAACATCATCCCAACAGGTTGGTGTACTAAATCTCTCTCTGTATAATTCTTCATATGGACCCATCTTAATACTTGAATGGAAGGTATCGTTATATGAAAATTCTACCAGAAGTAAATATTGATCCCACTTACATTGAAAGTCAAGTGAGAATGATCTCAACATGTCTTCTAAGGTTTGAATAGTCCATTCTGATTGTCAATCAGTTTGGAGATGGTAAGAAGTCCTCAAAAAAAGTTTAGTATCCAGGGATTTCTGAAGACTTTTCTAGAATCTTGATGTAAAATGTGAATCACAATCAGAAACAATTGATAGGGGTACTCCTTGAAGTCTCACAACATCATTAATATATAGTCATTATAAACATTATAGTTGTAAATCCTCTCTTATAGAAAGAAAATGTGTTGACTTGGTAACACGATCAACAATGACCCATATTTTATCGTTCATTCTCTGAGTCTTTGGTAGCCCCATGTCATAGTCCATCGTTATATCATCCCATTTCCACTCAGTTATGGGAAGAAGTTGCATGACTCTTCCATGATATTTCCTTCCAACTTTCACTTGTTTACAAACCGTACATCTTGCCATAAAATCAACAACCACCCACTTCATGTTGTCTAACAAAAAATGTTCGTTCAAATTGCCTTTCATCTTAGTGCTACCAGGGTTTATAGAGAAAATGTATCTTTGAGCATCATACAATAATTCCCTTTTTAGATTAGTTATATCGGGAAGACGTTGTCTCTTCCCAAATTACAAAATTTCATCTTAATACACAATGTCACTCAACTCCCATCATTCACATATTTAATCTCCTTTTGAAACACTTTATCATCGGTCGGAGAAATATTTTTCCTTTCTAGTACTGATTATTTGGCAACCATTTGAAAAATTATTGATTTTTCACCTTCCATGGTGATTCCCATATCCATATTTACTAGATCCATGTATATATGATCCTTTTCAACTCTCATCATGTTCAAAAAACTATGATCTTTTCTACTCAATGCATCAGCCACCTTATTTTCCATTCCAATGTGGTAGTGTATAGTGCAATCATTATCCATGAGTAGTTCAATCCATCGCCTTTGCCTCATGTTGAGTTCTTTCTGTGAGAAAATATACTTCCCACTCTTGTGATCAATATATATCTCACAATTTCCAGAATAGAGATAATGTCTCCATATCTTCAAAGCAATGATTATAGGTGAAAACTCAAGATCATTAGTGGGATAGTTTTGTTCATGAATTTTTAGCTATCGTGATGCATAGGCAATAACCCTATCAATTTGCATAAGGACATAACCAAGACCATTCATTGAAGCATCACTATAAAAAACAAACCCATAATTCCCCATTGCTAGTGTCATGATGGTAGAATTGATTAATCTTCTCTTTAGTTATTCAAAACATTATCACACTCTTTTTTCCAAACAAATTTAACCCCATTACGTGTGAGCTTGGTTAATGGGTTAGCCAATCGGGAAAAATTATGGACGAAATACCGATAATTACCTGCTAAACCAATAAAACTACGAACGTCAAATATACATTTTGGTGCTTTCATATTTTGGATTTCTCTTAGCTTATAATTAGCAACATATATTCCATTCATAGAGATGATATGGCCAAGAAAAAATCGGTTGAATCCAGAATTCACACTTTCTAAACATCCCATATAATTCATGTCTTCTAAGAGTCATCAGGATAATGCGTATGTGATTTTCAGCATTATCATAGCTTTTGGATTATAATAGGATATCATCAATAAATACCACTAAAAATTCATCAAAAACCTCTTACAATGCTCTATTCATTAGATCCATGAAGATAGGGTGTGAATTAGTCAATCCAAAAGGAATTAATGTAAACTCGTAATACCCGTACCAAGATCACAATGATGTTTTCAGATTGTCATACTTCTTCACAAACAACTGATGTTATCCAGATCGAAGGTCAATCTTTGAAAATTATTGAGCTCCATGGTGTTAGTCAAATAAATCATCAATGAAATGAAGGGGATACTCATTCTTTTTTGTTATATCATTAATCTCCCTGTAGTCAATGCACAACATCATATATACATCTTTTTTCTTAACAAAAAGGACAATGGCTCCCCATAGAGATACAATAGGAAGAATAAATCTTGTATTACTCAAATTCTATAGTTTTTTCTTTAGTTCCACTAATTATACAGTGGATATTCTATAAGGGGTCTTCGATATGGGCATTGAACAATGAATTAACTCAATAGAAAACTCATGTTCTCGTTCTAGATGATGTCTAGGTAAATCCTCTGGAAACACATCAACATATTCATGTACAATAGGTACATCCACTATTCGAACATTCATTTCCTCACCCATAGTTATTTCATTTTATTCCTCCCCAATAATTGAATTTTTTTGAGCTACTGGGGTGGATTTAGATAAGAATTAGGTGGTGACATTTCTGCTCTAAAGATAAGGTACGCCTTATCATCATCAAAATTTGTAACCTTTTTCTTCTTACAATAAATATTTGCATCATGTTCCAAAATATAATCCATACCAAGGATTATATCAAATTCAATAATTTGCAGGACGATGAGATCATCAGATAAAAAACATTTATATTCCCTAATGGGGACTTATTTAGAAAACGTTTTTTCAATGATACTTCCCTTGAGAGTTTTGACTGAAAAATCCCTAGTTAAATCATATTGGAAATATCTAATTTTCTTAAGCAACTGAGAAGACATGAAACAATGAGATGATCGAAAATCAAATAAAGATTTTTCTAAACATGACAAAACCATTAAATTAATGCCACTAAGTCTTGAGGTGCTTCAACTTCAGCAGTAGTGATAGCATAAGCTTGGCCTTGATCCCTTGGCCTTTTTTGAGGTAGTTTCCCCTAACTCTTACAATATTCGTTCACATAATTACGCCTTTATCTATAATTGTAGCATTAAACCTTGATATCCACTTTCTTCCCCTTGAAATCAGGAGCTTGGTGGCCTTTTTTCACCACACTTGTAATAGACTCCCATTCCCTTCAGGTAAGTATGAGGGTGTATCTTTCTCCATTTTCTACAGGATGGATATTCAACATTTACCTTCTTCCCCTTATTTCCATTTCCAGAGTGTTCAATAGATCTCTTCTTCTCTTTCTTTTCATTAAATTCGTAAGACGTAGAGAATTCCCTTTTAGACTTGATAGCACATGAGATAATATCTTCACATGATGAGAAGGATTATGAGAGTAATGCTTGATGGAGAAATGGTTTTGACCCATCAATGAAATGATCAATATTACATCCTGGGTTAGATATATAATCTATATCTTTCCTCTCTATCCTTGTAAAGTTAGCTTCACACATTGCGACATTCTTATCCGCATTTTTCCTAGAGTCAGAAATTGTCTTTCCATATCCATTCAATGGTCATGAGGAATGTATTTCACTAAGAATTTTTTTTAAACTCCTTCCAACCCAAATTTGATAATTCATCATATTCCATTGTGTTTTGAATGAAGGACCACAATGGATCAGCATCCCTAATGAGACGTTAAACTACCATGTTAAATTTTTTCCTTTCACTACTCTCCAGGGCATGGAATATTTTCTCTAAGAAATGTATCCATTGCTCACCTTCTAATGGAATTGTACTCCCATTTAATGTTGGTGGTTGTTTCCACATGATGCAATCTAATATTTATCCTCCTCACTGTGGATTAGGGTACTACATATGGGTAAGTTTATTATTCATTACCTATGTAAGTTGTCCTAGTATGGTGATAAGCTGATCAACACCAGTTTTTCCCCATCACTGCTATAATTATATTTAGTAGGAGAAAAATCCCTACATGGAGTGTGTGCATTGATACAGTTTCCATTCCTTCCACTAGGCGCTATTTTTAAACAATGGCTTAAACATTATTAGTTTATGAATCAAAATACATAATTCCAAACTTGTAAAACACTTAACATAAATTAAAAATTATAGGGATATAATACCTAATCATAAAAAAATGTTTTCTTTGAGTAAGTATATACTCATAAACCCTTCATAACTGTTATAAAATAAAATGAGAATTATCCTAAGCATATCCCCCACGAGTGTCGTAACCTAGAATGCATAAATCCTAGTTTTTGTGCACCTGTTCCCTGTAGAATCTTTCTCAATGAATTGTTTTTGGGTTTTACCCCTAGGTACATCTATGCCAGACCCACCTCTACCTGCTCGTAAATAGATTGGGATGTATTACATGGAAAACTCACTAAATCAATGAAATAAAAAAATTCTAGTAAGTTATTCTATACTAATCCTCAAACTCTATTTTAGAGTAATGTGATCTAATTAGTGTTTACCTAAATCTAAATTCCAAGGATTGTAATAAAATTCATTTGATACCAATTGTAATGCCATGATCCTAGTTACCCAGAGTAGGTACATTATCACATATCCTTGGAATGATCAGAAAATATCAAGTCTCAAAAGATATATTAGTTTAGTAGCCTTAGAAGTACTAGATACATTCATAAGGTTTACATCAGATCATAAAATGGAAAACAACAACAACATTGTTTCCATGGAAAACACTGATATCCCATCGAAAATCCCTACAGGCCAGTCATAATAAATTTCTTCGCATCCTAGGATAAATAAAACATAGAAAGGGGTGAGCTCAAATGCTCAGTAAGTATAACAATATAGAAGAAACTTCCAAAAATAAGAAAAAACATTTAAGGCAATGTATAAATCTAAAACAAAAGCATTTTCAACATAATAATCATCATAATATGGGAAATATAAATCAAAATAATTCCATTATTTACTCACATGGATATTCTAATAGTCAAATAATCACATGTAACATCAATTTCCACTTTCATAATGATGGAATGCATAATTCTAGACTATCATAACCAAATAGTCAAGGCATTGTTCCAAGACTAAAAAAACATTTTTTTCAAGGCCCTGTTCCCTGACACTAGTTTTTGTAATGAGACCTAATGATTCATCGAGGATCTATTGTGGGCTCCACCCTTCACTTACTATGTCAAATGAAATCTTCATATGAAAAGGTTTAAACATAACATAAACATTCTTATTAAAACTAGCATACGAAATGTCAATACATTATCCATAAACCATGAATGGTGTAAAAATAACACATCCACTATCAATCATATCACAAAACCTTCAATATAATATGGATGTTTTTTATCATAATTAATCAATTTCAAATAATCTTAAAATCCACCAAAGGATGTTAACATAGATGAAATCAAAACATTTTTTAGAGAAATATAAAATTCTATTTTGAATTAATTTAAGGAAAATTTTATCTTGAAAATATTATTATAAGATTGTAAGAGATTCTTCGACAATTTTATAATGGAAAAAAATATCCTCACCCTCTGTATAAGTTAAAAAAATATTATTACCTTAAATTTGTAGAAAAAGTCAAAAGTACCTTTTTTGGAAAACGAAAGAATGATTCCATTCAAAACATATAAGGTCAAATATGGGTATAAATGACTTCAACTAGTTGTCTAGTAAATAGTATAAATGTTTTGAAGTACATTTTTAAGAAGCATGGATGTGTATGATCAAGAGGTCCTAGTAGATAATTACGTATAAAAAACCTCAGCTTGTGAAGAGATTGTGAAATTAACCATTACCTTTTAATTTTCTTTAATAGAGTGTAGGTTAACCATCTTTATAAGGGTGAGATAATTTTTATAAAATAAAAAATAATAATATAAGTTATTAATATATCATATATGATCTTTTAATATTTAATTGTCAATAATATTTTAGTATTATCATCATTTCGGGTGATAACTGATTCGTTTTCATTTATATGATTTGTTATGTACATAAGGTTTTTTATGGATAGGATGTATTTTATTCATATTAAAAATTATATTATGTAATTAAACATTATTTTTAATCAACTAATAATAATTTTTCTTGAATGTATTTGATGGGGAATGAATATCATCACGTCCGTGGAGACGGTAATCTATACGTACGCACGAGCAACAATATCTTTCTTTTGATAATAAAATATTATATAATTGGATAGTATATCATATATAAATATTCATTATCATGTTATATTTATTATTTACATCAATTATACATCATTATTACACCCACAAAAATAATAATTTATCGAATAACAACTCCATCTAGACGTTGAGATGGTAAGCCGTATGTATGCACGTATGGTGACATGTCATTCAAATGATGCAATGAATAAAGAATATGGTTGTTAAATATTTATAATAACATAATTGTATAGAGAATATACCCGAGTTTTTATTTTATAATGGAAATAACAATGAAAGAGGAAGTTGAAGAAGAAAGGAATTTGAAAGAGGTGATGAAATATTTACCTCTACTTCGGGTTCTACTTTTTGATTTGATCAAAAAGGATTTATAAGATGGCTTTATGACTAAATTATGGCCTCTAGGATGAATGCAATATAGTTTAGAGGGTATTTTGGCAGGGTTTGGTCGTGCCTAATGGCATTGAAAGAGTGAATTAGAGAGACGGAGAAGTTCCCTTTTATAAGAGGGGTGAGGGGCACCTTAAGAACTGCTAGAAATATTATTTTATAATAAAATCATTTTCATTTTATAATTTCTCAAAAATGAATTATTTAAAGGAAAAGGTGGGGATGGGTAGAAACAAAATCAACCAATAGGTTTTTGAATGGATTTTGTCCCTATATTAACATTATCGTTTAGAATATACTCATAGTTAAATTGTTTGATATTTATCCCGTCTCTTTCAATTTATATATTATATGGTTAATAAACTTACTATATACATCGAAAATAACCAGAAGTGGTTCATTAATTATACACCAATAATTATATAAGTCGTTTGGCCGAACATTACATTTTTAGGAATAGAATATCAATTAATAATATAATATATTTTTTAAAAACAATTATATGTCAATTTTGACACAATTTTGCATTTTGTTTTTGATAAATTCATAATCTCATTATTACTTCGATAAAAATTAATATAACCAACCCAAATATGTCATATTAACCTATAAAATCAGTGTAATTCATAAAAAGTCACAAATTACATTTATTTGGATATTTATAATATCAATTATTTTAATCATTCATTAATACGTTAATTACAACATCATCACTGTGTCATAAATAAAATTAATTATTTCATGTATTGAAATTATAAATAAAATACAATTATGTAGGAATTTTTTTTAACTTTATAATTAATATTTCTAGTTGAAATTATCTCATGTTTAACATTATATTAAAAATGGTTTAGGTATTAAACTTTGAATATAACACTTTTAACTCATCTTAGAATTAAATAATAATAAATTTCCAAATCTAATCCAAGTGGACCTAAAGGATCATATTTTATTCCAATGTTTTTTTTTTCGAATTACATTTACCCACTAGAATTACGAAATGTGTTAGGTTAATAATAATATCATTTTTACCCTTAATTACCCTATTTACTTTTAACTGTGGTAAATAAAACTAAAAAGTTATTATTCACCCAAAAACCATTTCATCTTATTGAACCACATTTTACATACTGATATCAACCGTCTCTCTTGGATTTTTGAAATCCAGCTCATTAAAGTGGTATAATTATGATTTATTTAAATTTGTAAATTTTACTAGGAGGTGGGTAAAAGATGGTAAAATGTTCAATAAATTTTTTATATATATAATATTACTTTAAACTATCTGTAATGAATTACATTGAACATATATAGGTATTATGTATCCATATTTACCTAAAATAAATATAAATAAAATAAAAAACTATTTTAATAAAAAATCGGTTTTAAACTATTAATTAGTGTTTTTAACTATTCATAAAAAAATGAATGTTTTCGGAAAATTTGCAAAAGTTCACTTCAAGATAATTTTGATACTCTAAATCCAAAAATGAAGTCCAATTTGAATGATAAAATATATAAAATTTTAAAAAGTGGGTATTAAAATTCATAACAGCAAGATCGATTTATTGTTGTGTTTTTGAACTTGAAGTTGCATACAACACATGATATTATATTATTCAAAGTGAAGCGTACCATGGAAGCATGGGGTGTTACACTCAGTATCATTAGTATGATGATATTTTTTAGGGTAAGGATTCTAACTGAACATAAACAAACATCGATCTAGTTGGTCAGGAGTATAAAATTGTATGTCTACTGCGAACTACTGTGTCATGAAACTGTATTGTTCATTTTGAGTTTACCACCTCTCATGGTTCATCATTACTTGTAAAACATTTTTTTGATATGATATGTTTTATATATATATGATGTATTTATATTTATGTTTTTCTTATATAAATACTATCACCATGCTTTCCATTCTGTGTAAATACTATAACATTGTCTGTGGAAATGTAGACTACTTCATCCATAATGGGAATTGATTCATACACACATTACATGGAATGTTTTAGGGATGGGTTTATTAAATTTATATGATAAATATGACATAATAATTATATTTTAATGATTTATAGTCATATATACATATATTTCGTTTTCATTCATTCATTCAAAATTTCATGTAAATGGAAACAATGTTTGTGCATATGTATGACCTACCATCTCTATGAATGATATATTACATTTCATATATTTATATTTTATAGATTATTATAAATATATATGTTGTCACGACCCGCCTTCACCAAAAGGAGGGAAGTGTCAGTAGATTGCCATGCCATTCCTTCTTTAAGTTGAAGGAGAGATAATGACCCCCGAGACCCGTCTTCAATAAGTCCTGGATTGGCGACTAGCACCAAGGGTAAAGGAATTTCTCACAAATGGAAGGCATTACCCCTTTTGTATTATAAGATCTAGAGATGAGATAATGAAACTCAACAACACCAAGGTAAAAGAAAAGTAAAACAGAAAAGAAATAAACCATTCCCACATGAATTTTCTAAATGAAAAATCCATGAAGCGCAAAAAGGTGACTACAAAGGTAAGTACCAAAGAAAGAAAAAAAAGAAACGAAAACTGCAACTGCTCTAAGGATCCGAGCTAGTAAGGTCCTGCGTGATCCCCGAAGTCCTCCTGGAAAACTGAAAGCAGTTTTATATAAGTAGGGTGAGCATACAAGTACACTCAGTAGGGAAAACCAAAGACTCTCGTGCACAAGTGGGGGAACGTTGTAAAGTCTCGTGAGAAAAGAAGTAAACCAAACTCCTATCAAGGTAAACTATACACCCAAGCCTCACCAAGGCACACTCCCCAAATAATGCAAGTCAAGTAATATAATATAATAGCACATCGATGTTTGGGTACCCTGTGCCACATTCCCACTGGTTATTGAGACATCCTACGCATCAGACCAATCCCGCCATTCTAACCGTAGTCCCACTGCCACACCCGCCCGCACACACCTGGGCCACAACCGCATGCAGTCCCACTTCTGAATCCCGCCCGCACACACCTGGGCCACAACTACACGCACTCCCACTACCGAATCCCGCCCGCACACACCTGGGCCACAACTGCACGCAGTCCCACTGCCGAACCCCGCCCGCACACACCTGGGCCACAACTATCACACGTAACCACGCCTGGAAACACCAAGGCTAGAACAACCACCACCACGCCCGAAGACACCTGGGCTAAAGGATCCACTGCCATGCCCGAAGACACCTGGGCCTCATCCTAAAGACACTTGGGAAACCACCTGCCGCACACACCTGGCCAACCACAACACTGCCCCACCCGAAGGTTCTTGGGCTAATAATGGACCTCAGGCCATCACAGCCTGCCTGAAGATACTTGGTCTATCCTGGAAAGGGAGTAGAAAAGGAGCTAGTAACAAGCCACTAAGAATAGTGTTGGAAAAAACACCTTCCCCCATGAAATGGGGGTGTTCTGCACTAAGTTCTCAACTTGGGTGGGGCACGAATAAGAAACACAAAATTACAAGTATAGATATAGGTAATAAGCACTCACCCAAAGATTAGGTTTTTCTAACCAGCCTACAGAACACAACACCACTGCATCCAAGTCACAAGTCACGACTCTCGCAACAAAACCCATTGTCCCATTATTGTTTCAAGTTCAGTGATAATGTTTAATTATGTTTAAGCACTACTGTGCAACTAGCAATCATAGGTACAAGTCCAGGGAAGTAAACAGTCAATCATCAACAATAACGCCCACACCCGGTTTTTAACAATAGAGGATCCCACCCCAATTCGTTATATAAACAAGTACTCACCCGGTCTTAAAGCGCACAACCACCGAATCCATACCAACAGGGGATCCCATCCCCAAATTCACACAACCACCAAAAGTATAAAGACAAGGGATCCAATCCCCTCCCACATTTCCAGAAATCGCCCCGAAAAGAAAACCACCAACTACCAGCATCAACACAAGTCAGGGTCGTGCCGGTATTTTCAGATTTAAACGACTTAACACACTCTATGATTTCAATTTTCGTGTGTTTTAACCAAGGGTTATCACAGAAGGATTGATCATGGGGCTTCCAATCCACTTAGCCGAGTGTACGTGATTAACCTGTATCCTTTTTAACAGCAGGATTTCACAACCACATACAAGCCATTTAAAACATCAGTAGGGGTTCATTGGGACACAAACAAAGACCAACAACGCCCTCGATTTTAAAAAGGCGTAAGGCAACACAACTCAGAAAGAAGATCGTAATATAAAACGTCATCAACGATCACAACCCCCCATTTCTTTAATGAATCATGTTCATTATCTACATTTAGGTATGGTATGTACAATTCTACAGAACAAAAACATGCCCACCCTGCATGAAACACAAAAGAGAGAGGCGAAGGAGAAATTCCCTACCTGTTGATAGATGGTCGATTTTTTAGGTCGGGCGCGGAACATTACGGATAATGATGCGGCGTGCCCGATGCACCAGAAGCTGTTTGTGAAAATCCAAGAACTAGGAAAGGAGAAACCACGGCTAAACCTTAGTTTATAAGATCCGTGGATGGTTGAGGTGAGAACGCGTAACCGCGGAAGGTGCGGGGGTCGTGGGTTGACCATGCGGCTGGGAAGTTACACGCAGAGGTCTCTCTGGATTTTTAGGAATTAATTATGGGATTTAAATAGTTTTAAAAGGAGTAAAACAATTAATTTACGTCGAAACTTACGTTGTGGGAGCGGAAAAGTCAGGTACTGGAAGAAGAACGAAAGGCTCGGGGAGGGGACACAGTGTCACTCTCACGGTGCCACCGTCACGGTAGTACCCTCACGGTGCCACCGTCACGGTGTCACCCTCACAGTTCCATTATCACAGTGCCACCGACACGGTGCCACCGTCATGGGGCCACTGTCACGGTTCCACCGTCACGGTGTCACCTTCACGGTGCCACTGTTTTGGTGGAACCTCACTTTTGGAAAATTAATGGGCCAGGATGTTCCGGGCCATTACATTAGATACCTCTTAAACTACTCTTGTCCTAAAGAATCAAAACAAACCAAGAAGGAAAGAGAGGGTCTGAACAACCACCTCGAAAGATACCTCTTAGAAGCGAACCCATGCTAACCAAAAACCCTTCCCTATCAAGAGCCAAGGAACATACCATGCCAAACTGCCCAGGCATGTGGGTTGGGGAGTTTCCTCCCCCATGTCAAGATATTATCCACTTTGGGCGGCGCTGACTTTCCAGCACGGGTTCAATCGCGTCCACCTTAATGCGTCTTGATTAGGGGTCAGGTTCTCTCCTCCCCATAGCCAGGGCATTTCACACACACATCCAGAGGAACAAAAAGCAGAACATATCATATCCAAAAGACAAAACGTTCTACCACAATAGGTACAACAAGGAGAAAAACTCAAAACAACTCTGGGTACTGGGTACGCGTCTGTGCTTCCCTCTCCCACGTACTCTCCTCAATCCCACCATGCATCCAAAACACACGAACCAAGGGGATGGTTTTCCCACAATGTACCTTCTCCTTGCGATCCTCGATCATCACTGGTATATCCACAAAGGTCATGTCGTCCTCGATGTCTAGCTCACCCCAATCAAGGACGTGTGAATCGTCATGCAGATACAGATGGAGCTGGGACACATGGAAGACACCATGTATCCTCAGTAGTCGCAGTGGCAATGCTAGCTGGTAAGCCACCTCGCCGACCCACAACAACACTTCGAAGGGTCCGATGAACCTGGGGGAAAGATTACTCCCCTTGTCGAACCTCTACTGCCCCCTCCGAGGGGATACCTTCAAGAACACGTGGTCCCCAACCTCAAACTCCAAGGGCGTCCTCCTAGCATCATCATACGACTTCTGTCGGTCCTGGGCCGCCTTCATCCTTTCCCGTATGAGATAAACCATCTCTGTTGTGTTCTGCACCACCTCCTGGCCAAGGATGTCTGACTCTCCTACTTCGGCCCAACACACATGTGAATGGCATGGCATCCCAAACAAAGCTTCAAACGGGGCCATAACCATGGTAGAGTGATAGATATTATTGTAAGATAACTCTAACAGGGGCCAGCATCGCACCCATGATCCTTTTGAGTCGAGAACACATGCCCGTAGAATATCCTCCATGGTCTGGATGGTGCGCTCTGTTTTTCCATCTGTCTGGGGATGGAAAGCATTGCTAAGGTGTAACTAGGTTCCAAACAAATGTGGCAATCCTCTCTAGACTCGCGAGGTAAACCGTGCATCCCTATCCAAGAATATAGACCCAAGAACTCCATGAAATCGCACCACCTCATCCACGTAATTTCATGCCAAAGAATCCATAGTACTCGACTCCTTGATTGCCAGAAAGTGAGCCGATTTCGTCAAATTGTCCACTACCACCCAGATGGCATCGTATCCCCCTTGGAACTTGGGTATTCCCGTGATGAAATCCATCGAGATGTCATCCCACTTCCACTCGGGGACATCTAGGGGCTGTAGTAGGCCGCCCGAAACTTGGTGTTCAGCCTTCACTTACTGACACACCAAGCACTTGGCCACAAACTCTGCCATCGCTCACTTAACTCCGGGCCACCAGAACTGCCTCTTCAGTCCCTGGTACATCTTGGAAACTTTTGGGTGTACCACCAGGGGTGAGTTATGGAACTCACTGAGAACCTTGCCGCGCATCACTCCTGGAACAAACAACCATTCCTGGAAAAGCATCTGGTTCTGACCATCAACTGTCCATCCTTCCGGAGCATTGCCCTGGTCAACTCGATCACGCATCACTTCGCACTCTGGGTCTCCCCACTGAGACTCCTCCACTTGTTGAAACAGAGATGACTGCACTATCATGTGATATATGCAGCCTCTGTCGCTATCCATATTCGCATCCAGGTGTAAGGCAGCCAACTCTTCCATTGCCTTCTAGGCGTCCGCCGACTCTCGGACCGCATCCTTCTGCATCCTCCTGCTCAAGGCATCGGCCACCACATTGCCATTTCCTTCAGTATAAGAGATCTCAAAGTCGTAATCCTGGAGGAACTCCACCCATCTCTGCTGTCGCAAGTTTATGTCCCGCTGGGAGAAGATATAACTCAATCTTTTGTGATCCATGAAGACCACAAAGAGTTCCCCAATGAGGTAGTGCTGCCATAACTTTAGCGCAAAAACGACCGCTGCAAGCTCCATGTCATGGGTGGTGTAATTACGCCCATGAGGGCATAGCTGCCTGGACCCAGAAGAGATCACCCCTTGTCGCTGCATCAACACACATCCTAGGCCTTGTCCTGAAGAATCACAGAACACCTCATAGGACACCCCTTCTTCTGGTAATTTCAGCACTGGGGCACTAACCAACTTCTCTTTTAGATAGATGAAGGCTGACTCGCACTGCTCGCTCCACACGAAAACCTGGTCTCTCTTGGTCAGGGCTGTCAATGGGGCCACAACTCGAGAGAAGTTGGGTATGAACCTCAGATAGTAACCTGCTAGCCCAAGGAAACTATGGAGCTCTGCCACATTCTTGGGTACTGCCCAAAAAATAACCGCCTCAACTTTTGACGGGTCCACTGCTACCCCCTGCTTGGACACCACTTGCCCATGGAAGTGCACTTCTCGTGTCCATAACATTCATTTCGACAACTTCCCATAGAGCTGGTGTTGTTGGAGGACATCAAAAATTGTCCCCAGGTTCTCTGCTTGGTCCTCCTATGATCTTGAGTAGACCAGGATGTCATCGATGAATACGACCACAAACCGATCAAGGTATTCCCGGAAGATGTAGTTCATAAGCCCCATGAACACAGCCGGGGTGTTCGTAACACTGATGGGCATGACTACGAACTCGAAGTGTCCATATTTGCACCTGAAGGCCGTCTTCGGGATGTTTCTCTCCTTCACTCTCAGCTGGTGGTACCCAGACCACATGTTGATCTTCGAGAACCATCCTGCCCCTTTCAGCTGGTCAAAAAGATCTTCTATCCTCGGAAGAGGGTAGCGATTCTTGATCGTCACCTGATTCAGCCTCCTGTATTCTATGCACAACATGAGACCACTATCTACATTCTTTGTTAATAGGACTGGAGCACCCCACGGTGACGCACTCGGACGAACATAACCCCTCTTCATCAAATCATCAATCTGGATCCGCAACTCTCGTAGCTCTGAGGGTGCCATCAGATAAGGAGCCATGGAGATTGGTCGAGTGCCAGGCTGTAGGTCTATCCCAAACTCGATATCACGTCGAGGGGGTAGAGTTGTCACCTCCTTAGGGAAGACGTCCATAAACTCATGGACAATCTGTAGAACTTCAACCATTTCAGCATCTTCTGATTCCACTGTCAGCTCGGCCAACAATGAGAGGAGGGGTTCCTCTCGCATGTTTCCCTTCTCACTACTCCGCTCACCGGTGAAGGTAACACGCCGACCATCCAAGTCTGAGAACACAACCCTTCTTCAGAAACAGTCGATGATGGAACACACAAAAAATAGCCATTCAATTCCTAGGTTGACATCGTATGGACGAATTTGTAGCAGAAGAAGATCCCTAACCGACTGATGTGGCCCTACCATCAGTCTACATCCCCGAAAAACAAACAACATGTTGGTCTGACCTCCGACCGGTGTTCTCAACACCAAGGACACTGGAAGTCTCTCCGCATCTAAACCCAAGGCACGGGCTAGACTCGGTGCAACAAAGAAGTGCGAAGCTCCGGTATCGAAGAAGGTAGAAGCAATAGTGCTAGACAGACTGATCATACATCGAACAACCTCTGGCCCTGCCAGAACTATTGCCTCTGCGGCGTGCAACTGTCCATGCCCAACTCCTCTTCCCCTGGGCTGCCGGCCACCTCCCCGACCATGCCCCTGTTGAGGTCCCTGGTGAGCGCACTGAGGTATGCTTCTCCCTCCTACGTCTGCCCTCGGAGGAGCGGGATATCACTATCCCTACTTCTACTAGTGGGGCGGGTGGTGGGGCTGTCCACCACCACCGTACTGCACCCGGTCCGGGCACTGACTCCGTAGATGTCCAGGGCTCCCACAGACGAAGTACCGCGGTCCCGGGCCTGAAGGGAAAGCGAGAGGGCCGGGGGATCGAAACTGAAACTGTTGCGGTCTACTCCCTACTGGTCGGAACCTGGAGGGTCCTAACGCTGGAGGCCGGGTGCTGGCGGAATATCTCTTCGATGGACCCAGCTGGATCCCCTCTCGTGACACTTCTCCTAGAGCGTGCATCCTCTCCACCACTTCGGACTTCTTCTGGACCTCCATGTACGTCTGCAGGGTGAAGGGGGTAAAAGCATACTGGTGGGAGGGTCGGAGCGCCACATCTAAACAACTTGCCCGAGACTCCTCTTCGGGAAAGAGGTCCAGAGAAAAACATAGGAGTTCCTGGAACGTGATCTCTAGCTCCCTCATGGACATACTCCCCTGCTATAGGGAGAGTAGTTCCTGCCTCTTTTCTTCCTTCATCGTCGAGGAGAGGAATTCCGCCCGGAACTCCCTCTCGAAATCTGCCCAAGCCACCTCAGACTCTCTCCTCTCCCCCAGGTAATGCGTCCACCACTGATGCGCCGCTCCCCACATCTAGCTGACGGCCAGAGTAACCCAGTACTCGGTTGGGGGCCGAATTAGGCCGAAAGCTATAACTAGCTCCTCTATCCAGCCTTCTGTCTTCATGTTGGAGGTGCTGCCCTCATACATCTCGAGGGTCAGTCGCTGGAAGGCCCGGAGAATCTTCTTTCACTGGTCGTCCTCTTCTTGTCAATCAGCTCTCTGCCGATCAGCCAAAGTAGTCTCTGGGGCCTCGATCTCCTGTACCACACATGGTTTCCTTCCAGGTTCCATAGCTGCAAGGTAAACAAGGAATTCCTAAGCCCAAGTAGTGGAGAATATCATTCTTAAGACTTCGTAAAATATTAATTTATTCTTAATTCCCAAGACATCCCAGAAACACAAGAACACAAGTCATTATGATGCATGTACCTTTCCTAGGGTCTCTACCCTGCAATCAGTGTGGCCTCACTTGGGCGTTCGGTAGGTCCAGAGTCCTTGCATCGGATCATGGGGGGACCTAAAATCTCATGTCCTAGGCGGTCTTCCCTGGCCTAATTCATGCGCCAAGGTCACCCAACATTGTTTCCTCACCATACCATGAAATCCTCACTGTGCCTAACTCCATACATCATCCTATCTCTCAACCATTCCTCTGATACCATTCTGTCATGACCAACCTTCACCAAAAGGAGGGAAGGGTCAGCAGATTCCCAGGCCCTTCCTTCTTTAAGATAAAGGAGAGATAAAGACCCCCCAAGACCCGCCTTCAATAGGTCCCGGAGTGGTGACTAACACCAAGGGTATAGAAATTTCTCACAAATGGAAGGCATTACCCCTTTTTGTTTTATAAGATCGAGAGATGAGATGATGAAACTCAACAACACCAAGGTAAAAGAAAAGTAAAACAAAAAAGACATAAACCATTCCCACATGCATGTTCTAAAAGCAAAAGCCACGAAGTGAAAAAAAGGTGTCTACAAAGGTAAGTACCAAAGAATGAAAAAAATGAAATGACAACTGCAACTGCTCCAAAGATCCGAGCTAGTACGGTCCTGCGCGATCCCCGAAGTCCTCCTGGAAACCTGAAAGTAGTTTTATATACGTAGGGTGAGCATAAAAGTACACTCAGTAGGGAAAACCAAAGAATCTCGTGCACAAGTGGGGGGACGTGCTAATGTCCCGTGAGAAAAGAAGTAAACCAAACACCTGTCAAGGTAAACTATCCACCCAAGCCTCACCAAGGGACACTCTCCAAATAACTCAAGTCAATTAATATAATATAATAGAACATCGATGTTTGGGTACCCCGCGCCACTTTCCCACTGGTTTTTGAGACATCCTACGCATCGGACCAATCCCGCCATTCTCACTGCAGTCCCACTGCCACACCCACCCGAACACACCTGGGCCACAACCACACGTAGTCCCACTATCGAATCCCGCCTGTACACACCTTGGCCACAACATCACACAGTCCCACTGCTGAATCCCGCCCGCACACACCTGGGCCACAACTACTCGCAGTCCCACTGCTCAATCCTGCCCGCACACACCTGGGCCACAACTGTCACACGTAACCATGCCTGCAAACACCTAGGCCAGAACAACCACCACCACACCCAAAGACACATGGGCTAAAGGATCCACTGCCACGCCTGAAGACACTTGGGCCTCATCCCAAATACACTTGGGAAACCACCTGCCACACACACCTGGCCAACCACCACACTGCCACGCTCGAAGGTTCTTGGGCTAATAATGGACCTCAGGCCATCACAACCTTCCCGAAGATACTTGGGATATCCGGGAAAGGGAGCAGAAAAGGAGCTAGAAACGAGCCACTAAGAATAGTGTTGGGAAAAACACCCTCCCCCATGAAATGGGGGTGTTCTGCACTAAGTGTTCAACTTGGGTGGGGCGTGAATAAGAAACACAAAATTACAAGTATAGATATAGGTAACAAGCACTCACCCAAAGCATAGGTTTTTCTAACCAGCCTACAGAACACAACACCACTGACTCCAAGTCACATGTCAAGACTCTCGCCAACAAAACCCATTGTCCCATTCTTGTCTCAAGTTCAGTGATAATGTTAATTTAATTTTAAGCACTACGGGGCAACTAGAAATCATAGGCACAAGTCCAGGGAAGTAAACAGTCAAGCATCAACCATAACGCCCACACCCGGTTCTCAGCAACAGAGGATCCCACCACAATTTGTGATATAAACAAGTACCCACCCGGTCTTAAAACTCACAACCACCGAATCCATACCAATAGGGGATCCCATCCCCAAATTCACACAACCACCAAGAGTATAAAGACAGGGGATCCCATCCCCTCCCACATTTCCACCAATCAGCCCAAAAAGAAAACAACCAACTACCAAAATCAACATAAGTTAGGGTCGTGCCGGTATTTTTAGATTTAAACGACTTAACACACTCCATGATTTCAATTTTTGTGTGTTTTAACAGGGGGTTGTCACAGAAGTATTGATCCTGGGGCTTCCAATTCACTTAGTCGGGTGTACGTGATTAACCAGTATCCTTTTTAATAGCAGGTGTTCACAAACACATTCAATCCATTTAAAACATCAGCAGGGTTTCATTGGTGCACAAACAACGACCACCAATAGCCTCTATTTTCAGAAGGCGTAAGCTAGCATAACTTAGAAAAAAATCATAATATAAAACGGCATCAACGATTACAACCCCCCCTTTCTTTATAGAATCCAGTTCATTATCTTCATTTAGGTCTGGTTTGTCCAATTCTACTGAACAAAAATATGCCCACCCCGCATGATACACAAAAGAGAGAGGCGAAGGAGAAATTCCCTAGCTGTTGATAGATGGTCGACGTTTTAGGTCAGGCACGGAACTTTACGGATAACGATGCGGCACGCCCGATGCACTATAATCTGTTTGTAAAAATCCATGATCGAGGAAAGGAGAAACCACAGCTAACCCTTAGTTTATATGAGCCGCGGACGGTTGAGGTGAGAACGTGTAACTGTGGAAGGCGTGAGGGTCGTGGGTTGACCACGCGGCTGGGCAGTTACACACAGAGGTATCTTGGGATTATTAGGAATTAATTATGGGCTTTAAATGGGTTTAAAAGGAGTAAAAGAATTAATTTATGTCGAAACTTACGTTGCGGGAGCAGAAAAGTCAAGTACTGGAAGAAGAACGAAAGGCTCGGTGAGGGGAAATGGTGTCACCCTCACAGTGCCACCATTACGATTTCACCCTCATGTTGCCACCGTCACGGTGTCACCCTCACGCTGCCACCGTCATGGTGCCACCATCACGCTTCCACCGTCACAGTGTCACCTTCATGGTGCCACTGTTTTGGTGGAACCTCACTTTTGGAAAAGTAATGGGCCAGAAGGGTCCGGGACATTACATATGTATTGAATATATATGACATATAAGACATGTTTCACAATATGGAATTTATTATTTCATAATTTAAGAAAGAGGATAAAGAATGAGAAGTCGAAACACATGTGATAAATAAAACTGTTATTACCTGAAACGTTACATTTACAAAGAATTATTAATAATGTGGTAATGGATTGTCTGAAAAAAATTATTATATTGTATAATGTATATTAATATATTTCCGCTAAATATTTATAAAATCATAAAAAAATTATACACGAGGCTTGTACGTGTATGACGAATGTTAAGACATGAGGTAACGGAATTTCATCTAACTTTTTTTTATCTATAATATACATTCCATGTTCACCATGTATTTAGTTTAAGTGGTGTATATACCTCCTACGAATGAAAATAGTTACATATTCTTAAATTTATGGTTATTTAAATATCCATTCTATGATATTTATTTCATGGGGATTAATATTTGAATGTCACAAAATAATAAGATAGTTTTCTCTCAATTTTACTTTTTGGGACACATGTTTTTTTCCCACCTACTTTCATTTTGAGATCTATTTCATATGTTATATCATGATACTATTTCATTTAATGTTATTTTATTCTTCATGTAACTTAATTTTCATTCATGGAGAATATTATCCAATCTTACAATGTGGTAATATTTTATTGAAACAATTTCATTGTTTATCCAGATTGTTTATGATTAAGCTTCCATTGATATAATATATGTTCCTTCTCTCAAAAATACTTTTGTTTTTTATCCTCTATGTATTTAAGATATATCCATGTATTATAACTATTTTCCCACTCATTTTGATATATGATAATTAAGGAAATGTTTTCATAAAAATTTATTGTATTTCTCTCTTTGGACGAAAGTCGTATTATTTTAAAAGACATTAATTTTTTTATTAAAATGATCATTAATGATAATATTCATGGATAAACATCATTAGAACGTCTTAATTTTTTTATATATTCCATTATAAGTATTCAAATATGTTTTCCATGAAAAATATTCTCAATAATGTAAAATATTTTAAAAAAAATTAGTGTAGAAATGATATTTTCTCATCAACTATTTTTCAAAGATCATTTAAATTTATATCCCATTTAAGATGTCATTAATTGGTGTTACTCATCCCTTTATATGGAAATTAATCAAGGTTTCCTTTTATATTTGTATATTTAATGGTTTATGTTTTAATAGCATGATGTTTATGAAACCCATTTATCATTCATGGGTTTTATGATTTTTAAACCTGATTCTTTTTATATATTACGATTATGATGAAATGAATATTAAACATGTATGTTTTTCATTAGGTTATTATATGATTACATGTTTATGATACCCATTTGACTTTATTGGCTATGATATGATTCGTTATGATCTTTTAAAAAATGTATGTAGGATTTCATTATCAGATGGGTGGGGAATATATCAACCTCATTTGAATTGGGTAAATATTAATATCCCATGAGATTGATTTTTATGGTCTTAGTTGTTATCCTTGAGTATTAATATTCTCTTGTGAGTTAACAATTACTACAATGATTTTTTGGGTAGTGAAATCATACTACAAATAAAACCTTGGGTGTGATCTATGAATGCAAATATAGGATGGTGAGTGACTCGTACTACTAAGATGACATTAGAAGAGATTAATTTTATACTATGAAAACAATGTGGGTCACTCTTGTATCTTTTTTTATGATTCCATGATTCCAAATTTAATAGAATAATATAGTCTTTAGGTATGTTTTTGTATATTTTTTTATGCATTCCACAAATGATTTTTAATGTTAATGTAAACAACAAAGGATTTCTATAGTAACCATTAAATATAACTCATATAAAATAACATTTTTATAAAATGCATATGATATTTGGATGTATTCAATGATTTACTCTCTATGTTCTTTTGAAAGTTGGAGTGCATCATGGATTGAGAGTTCAAAGGGGAAAACTACCTGTTGTTTCAGAATTGTGTACTTTTGTGTAATAGGATATCATTTCTTGAGGTGGTTTTTTCTCATTGACATGTGGATTTGGAGATGAGTAATTTTTGAAGTATGGACATGGTGTATTTATATAGGTTGAGGGTGAATCAGCATATAGTAGTGAGGTTCATGTAGACCTTCCCGATTTCCTATGTTGATCATGTAATCGAACTTCATTTAGTTGGCCATGCATGAAATGTATGTGTGGATGACCACTAGTGGGATCTAAGACACCTCCAAGTGTTTTATTAGATTAATTGATTACATTCCAATGGGTCTCAGCTACGTATATTTCATCTATGGGTAGGAGACAAAAATATTGTGTTTGACCACAAGGGTATTGTCCCATGTATCCTCATTTCTTATGCATACAACCTCATATTTCCCAATTTTTTGTGTGGAATTAATACTAAAATCCCAATTAATAATTAGATAAAAAATATTTCATGTGTATTATATTTAATACAATGATGATATATTCATCCAACGAGGGATCTATTTAGTTCTGCAGTTCCCCTATTTCAGATGTTGTGTGGAAGAAATCCCCAAGAGACCGAGATATAAATGTTGACAAATATGACACTTTCTAATATGTATATTCATTTATCCATTTATTACATAAACATTCCAGGGACAAACCTGATGTCACCTTCATGGGTGGTTGATCTATTTTTGTCCTTCATATATGTGATCTATTAATCGAATGATATCGGACAACTATTTTTGGAGACATCAATTTTATGAAATTATATCCATCATTGGATGGAAGATTTTAAAACCAATGACTTCTTCTAACATGAAAATAGAAATTAAGGACATATTCTCTAAAGAGATACCTAACACAACATACCTACAATCAACCATGCCTTCTCTGATGTATTTGATGATGAATCTGTACTAGATATTTTTACCCATCCATTTATGGATAGGGAATAAGTCAAAATGGAAATGGAGGTCAACCTCCTGGATTTCATTGGCTATTATAGATTGAGAATTTTATTGTACATGGATATAAGGAAATAAATGGTTCAATCTTCATTTCAAAATGAGATGGTTTTATTAATCCATTCCATAAATAATGAATGATCATAATTCGCAGTTCTATTTGAAGAGGGAGATTTTGTGGTTCTCAAATAATGACATGTGCTATTGGATAGTTCAGGATATTATTAGGTGATTGGAAATGCATTTTAATTGGTTTCCGGGTAAAATTAGATCTTATGTTGTGTTGATCCATTTCCCATATGAAAATGGAACAAGGTAATATTTACCTCATCATCAATGTATGGTAACATCAAAATGATGGCCTAGTTTTTCTAACTCATAGAACCCTCAGGGATAATTCAATGGTATTATATTTTTCTATAACTCACCAAATATATTTTCATCATAGCCCTCCAGTAATAGATAATGAGAGAGAGGGATGATGAGTGAATTGTTAAAACCCTTAATTCTAACTATGATGTCAAAAACCTTATCATTTTTTCATTTATTATGGTTTTTTTGGTTGAAAATTATTGTATTTGACATCAAGGATAGAAATTGATAATTTAAATGATGACGAAAGTATACTCATCCAAAAATAGATATCATTGGAAGGTGACACTACCAATCAAATGATGGACCTATTATTGTCTTTCAAAAAAAATCTAATCATGGTTGCCTAATGCTGGTATCAATTGCCCATCATCGATCCACAGTAGGATATAAATTTGTGAGAATTTATTAAGGTTTTTCTTTACCAAAAATGGTAATGGATATATGATTTACATAATTGGGTGTGGTGAATAAGTGGCATCTATCCATTCGAGATATGGACTCTTCTTAGGCTTGATATGTGTGTGCTACCCTTCCATGGCTTCCATTAGAGTGGATAGAGACTTAATGGTACTAGTTAATTCTGGAGGTAATTCTGTTTGAGCTACCTCCCATATATATGTAGCATGCGAGTCTTGGAAAATTTCTATTATTTTTTTCCTTTGGCTAATTCTTGACCAGTGTGTAGAGTATGTGATTACCCTATCAAGGGAGAGTCCATTTTCTTATTAGAGGGAAGTAAATATCATTTTTTAATTCAACGTTTATGTATACTATCATTATAGACCTGTATATGGTCTACATCTCAGATAAAACATTAGTAATAGGATCTACCTTGGGGGGAATAATATTTTATGCACTATAAATATGATACCTTGTTCGAATATTGACCTTGAGTAGCTACTCAATGAATTTTATGAGAGTTTGTATCACATTCGCATATTGACAAAACTATTCCTATGTGGAAGGAAATATGATTATTCATGGTGGTGAATGGGATATGGCAACACTGTTACCATTATCATTGGATGTTTTCATCAGTAGAGGTAGCAACATGATATTTGGAGGTTCTCTATTTGGGATCATTCTTTATATTTGTGTTTAGGAAGTCACAATTAGTACATCAAAATTGCCAACATTATAATGGTAGTTTATCTCTATTATGGGCCACTAAATATTCATATTTATCCACCACATATGCTATATTGACAGTGGAAACATTTAAGTAGGTATATTAGGAAATGGTGTCTATCCTAGTACCTTATACACAACAAGATGTTTCTGCACTGCCTGTATCAGTGTTGTTCCTCAAACCATTAGACATATTGGTCTATTTTTTCTAGTAAGTTGGGTTAGGTATGATTTCTATCACTATACACTCTTCATGTGTCTTCCTATGAGTTATTACCTTAAGGGTGTTTTTGTTCATGTTGTTAAAAAGTCCCAAAATATTATAGATTGTCTTGTAAAGGTTGGAATAAATGGTATTGTGAACATCGATATTTACATCACAACATAGAGAAGAATAATTTCTAAACAGTGATGATGTTGATGAAAATTCCCCAAGATCAATGATATAGGGTTATCCATTTTAACAATATACTATTTTTGACACTATTATTGATGATCTAGTGCCTCCAATTGAGGATTTAATGTTTCCAAAAAATGGACATTGAGAATTATAATTTCCCTAACCATGCAGGATGGGGTTGATATTAAATATCCAATGTATTAAATAGGACCCTATTAGGGAATGACCGACATAGAGACTATGATTGAGATGTAAATCCCTACCTAATCAGATGTATTTTTTTTGCATCTGTTGATGATTCTTCTTGAATTCTCATAGGAAATGATTATCCAAGAGGTGGCAACTATAGAAGATATTCTCCCGGTCTAGTGAGCTAGGTCTTCTCATGAAATGATTCTATGTATTCTACTACTATAACATAATTTACGTGGATTATTTGTTCATACCTAGGATCCGGGTTCAACGGAAGCCCATAGTGGTAGTCTATTTCTACAAGATGTCCTTAGCAATATTGTTTCCTTCAATTTCGTGTCTTTAAAGAATTATAGTCATTTAGAGGGGCCTAATTATAATATTTCATCCATATCATATTCTTCTGTTCATGATTTCTAGTATCCATTGAAGTGTGGGATTCTATTTTAGTGGCAAACTAGCCTGAGAATTACCTGGTCCCCTGATTTTATTGAAGTGTATGAAATTACAGAATGTTGTATATAATGTTTTATCTTATTTCATTGAGGTATAAAAATTTAACACTAAATACCATCACTATCCTTGAATGAAGAAATGTCATATGGAATCATCTTTATATTTTCAAAATTTTGTGATTCAAGGATAGAAAATATGATTCTTATACGATTTGTTCTTTTTTGATGTTTGATCCTATTCCACAGAGATTACAGGTAGGTCATGTTGACAACAGAATATATTGATGTAATGTAGGCGACACTTATATCATGGATTATGGAGGTATCTAGTAAAACATAACTAAAGTGTGTATAATATATCTTTGATATTTAATGAATTCACTCCATATCTATCATTTTGGGAACTCATATTCAAATGTGGTAAGTGGAAAAAATGACAAAGATGTTTTTTAGGGACAAATCTATCCATATATAAATGTTCACTTTCACTTTATCATATTTACATTCCTCTATAAAATTAATCTATAAATATTCTTCATTGGGCCTCCTACTAATATGAGTGGAGTACTATTGAATGTTGATAGAGAACTATATATAGTTGAACGTGCTGATTCAAGAAACTCTCTATATGATGGATTCTATGTTTGTATATCCTATCTATACGAAGGTCTATGGGGAAGTGCATCCTTTACATACACATGGGATATATCACCAAGTGTAGGTTAACCATGATAGCTGTAAGGGATAGGGACGTTGTGATCAATCTTCAAACTACCATGGGGAGGGATATTGCAGTATTGATCGTCCATTGCTTCAGTTGAAGTGTTGATAAACCCCTCGTATGTTGATAATTTTTCATGATGAACATAAAGGATAATTTTATTGATATTATTAGGGATATGATCCATGTTTTACATCATGGAGGGAATATTTTGACTATGATTAGGGAATTAATGATGGATATGAGCATGTTATATGATGATTGTCAAAACATGTTTATAATAGTCTTTTACAATGACAATATGTTCTAGATACTATGAATGTTATGGAATGTTCAATTTATTTTCATCCTAATTTTTAGTAATATGATTATTTTCTATGGAAGGATCCATCACACTGGGTGATCCTTAAATAGTGTAAGAGTGTGATCCTGATCCTGAGCCTTTAGGAAAGGCCAATGGCATTTTGTAGTCTTGATATGAGCCTTTCACTTTGGAATGTCCCACTCTATCTAGGTGAACCATGGTTGGAATAATAATTTGAGCCTGATATAAATATGAATTTATACCAAAATATGATAAACGGCCTACAGAATTGGGAAAATGATACAATACACCTTCTAATTTCGTTGTATGTATGTTTTCTTAGTTGTTCATCGACAAAGGTAAAAATATGTTCCTCTCCTATTTCATCTACTTGAATATACCATGAACAATCACTGATAAATAATGACACAACATTGAGGAATATTCTATTATAACATGGTGATCCCTAGTCATAACAAAGATATGAGGGGGATCCTATGGAAATATAGTATATCAGTAGTCTTATTAAATAAGAATATGAGTCTATCAAAAGGCATGTTCCCTATCACTTGATGATCCTTAATAAACTAATGATATGAGCTGGATTTTGGGCCTTTGGAATTGGCCACCAAACATTTTTGATATGCATGTCCCCAATCCCATGGAATTCGGTTCACTCACCTGGAGATCACTAAATGGAAAAATAATTTGATCATGGTTCAATGCCACTTCCTTTATCGGAATATTCTAATTTTGCTAATGGATATGAACAAACAAATTTCATCCTCAATAGAAAATATTTTTTCATAATGATCAATGTTTTGAGCTACCATTTCTATAGGGATATGAATATGGTCTACTAACAGAGTTTGTATTTTTACTAAAATACGTTAGTGGAATTATTTTTTTATTGTTAAGATATAATGGAATTTTAGAAATCTATTAACATGGATATAATCCAACAAATTTTTGGTCTCTACTATATACATGTAGGTATGTTTGACAGATGTGGGGATATAAGACCATTTTTTATCCTATTAAAATAATAAACCTTAAATGAAATACATGTATTTGGAATAGAATATGTGCCTCCTCCAAGACTACTTCAAAAATATGCCAATAGATTTTTTTCATGTGAGCATGGATATGATTTTTCTTACTAGTTGTTATTATAAAATTCCAGTAGACATCCTCGGCTGAAGTGTGGATATGAGACAAATCAAGATTATTCTTATCCATCTACACCCAATATGTCTTCATTATTTCCCATATGTCGGTTTCATATGAGGTAGTGTGTCAGGGGTACCATCAGTTAGAGAATTATTCATACAGATGGAACGCCACTATAGATAGTGGCTGACAATAACATTCCCTGTCATCCCCTATATTAGAAGGGATAAATAGTTGAATTCTTGATCCACCATTATCATATTCCTAAGGAGGTTATTATCATGATATGGGATTATAATTTTAGGTTGTTTTCTATGGAAATGAGGGACACTGGCTTAAATGAATCTTTAATTGGATTATAGGTTTTCATATATTTTAGTAAATAATATCCATTGTGAGTATACTCAATAGATGTGATCAAACCTTGTCCTTTATTTTCACATAAAAAAGTCATTGTCCACCCAAACCTGATGATTTTCTATTGCGGAGTTCATTATGTTGCCCAAAATGGTTGTTATTGTATTCCATTTTCCAGAATGGTTACCAGATGAAGGAATTAAAATAGATCAGGGTGTGGTTTATGAGAGGAGTTTCTTCTTTCATAAAGACAAAAAGAACAAGGTCACCAATCAGTGAAACATTACAGGAATGATATGTGCTCAGAAAGATAATCATGTGGAATAGAATTGTGATTTTATTCATGATCCAGTCAATCTACTCACATTGAATTGTCAGAGTGATGATGGACATTTTTCATGAGAACACCGACTATTTGAAATTGGCCATAAGATCCAAGACATGGTTAATTGAACATCTATATACATAAGAGTTTCAATTAAGTACACCATTTTTTCTTATTAAATATAAATAAAATAGACTGATATTTAATAACCAAATAATTTTTTATTTGAGATATTTCATTTGTAGTTCGGCATTGTTGTTTCATCATAATGTTGTGGATCTCATCTCTTTGGTTGTTTTTCTAATGGGAGTTTAATGTTATGTATAATGAATCACGTCAGGAACATAATTTTTCAATCATTCATAGAAACTATCAATCATTACATCATACATAACTATGTACAAACCATATTTCGAATGGTAGGTGACGAATTAGGGATTTAGGTACATGGATTATTAGGAACTCATAATAGTTGAGAGGAAGAGAGGTTGATCTCATCAAATACTTATAGTGGGGTTGGTATCATACTTCTAGACTCACTTATATATTTTAAATGTGTTTTATAATATATTCCCATTACATATATGTGGCCAGTTACCAAAACAAATTGATTATAGGATGTATATCATTATATGAAAAGTTGGAAGAGGGGGCTTGTTGGGGAATCCATCTATATGTATCCACAGATCTTCATCTATTTTCCGTTTGTGGGAAGCTACTAATATGATGAATCCATATAACCATGAGCGTGATAGTTTGTTATTATTCAGTACGTGGTGAATATTTCATGGATGGTATTGAGCCATTATGAGGCAGCCTATGTATCATGTTTTATAACAGGAATCAAAACCCACATAGTAGGATTAATCTGTGTAGTTTCAATTCGTACAGAAAGGTCATATATGGTGCACTATGGAATTTAATAATTGACCATGAGCCGCAAAGTGGATTCCTACGTATTCTTGTTATAGAATAATCATGGATACCATAGTTTTATCACGACTATGGGATTTTCCCCAATGTAGATACCATTGTATTGCTGGGAAATTATATCATTCCACTGATCATGGATTGCACACTATGATTTACCTGGATAGTAATGATTCATGATTCCAATTAGGTGATCAATGAAACACCCTAAAACACTGTGATTTATACAAGGTTTGATAATCAAGGGATATCAATTCATATTCATAAATGTATGTGGATTTAGGGATAACGTGCTAAAACAACCTATCTTCTGCTTAATATAAAGATCAAACCCTTGTTGATGTCCAACATATCTGGGTTTTGGATGAAATTACAGAAATAAAAATTCATTGAATTATAAATCCTCTTGTGTATTAGGTTTTATGATATGATCATTAGAAATATTTGGTCCTTGTTGATGTAATTACGAATAGATTGAGGTAAATACACCAAAGATGATTCCCATTTATGGTCAGGAATTAGGAAGATGTTATAAACATCCTCATTATGGAAGGAATCGGATCACTCATAGTTCATTGGATTCTCCATATACTGGTGGATGATGAAGGATGATCAGCCAGTATAAGAGTCTAGGTCCTAATGGTTAGAATATCAGTGACATGAGAGGACCTACAGTGATGTAGTTTCCCATTTGAGCATAGTCCATTGGAAGGAGTCTAATATCTCTTAGTTATGGAAGGAATCAAACTCAACATTGTTAAATTAGTTGGGCATTACATCTTAATACATCCATTATATGTGGGTAATATCATATTATTCCACTAATAATGGATTAAATATTGTGGATTCCCTAATCATGAAAGAGTATTCTAAAAAAAATATCATGTTCATTTGGAATCTCTAAGCATACGAGATCTATGGTCAATACGAGAAACATGGTATATAATATTTTGTGTCTCAATTATTATGGATGAAGGACTTATCCACTCAGACAACCTTATATGATATGCATCTTGAGCCTTAGGATAACATCATGTTGATCATGGTTATGGTAAGAATAATATTTCTAAATGTTTGACTAGTAGGGGATTACACACTTTGGCTACCATTATATGTGAGACATATCAAATTTGGCCTCTAAATCAGGATTACACATCGAGGATTCCCTTTCCTTTTCATAGTATTATTATGCCAATGATATGATGATTTCCCCTCAATGATACCATGTGAGATATGATTGATGTGATGTGGAAGGGATTGAAAATAATCAGTCTCACTGCTATAGATATAAGAGTTATAAACTAAGATACCCCTTTAAGGGATTGATATAGAGATATAGCCTTAGAAAGAACCTTGTGTATCCTATTTGCAGTAGATATAAAATTTCCCATAATTTATTATGCCATAGATTATATTCTGGGGTTTCCCTTATATACACGCGGGATAATGTTATCACATCACGGGATGATGGATTGGACTTGTTCACTTGTCTTCCTTATATGATTTTATTTTTATTTTGTACAGTCCAAGATTTTCATCATCACATATTGAATAATATCTTCCTAACATGAATAAAGATTATCACATGACTTAGTTGACCTATCTATGAAATGTCACACAATCATTATTGTATGTTTGGAGGCCACCACACGAACAAGGATGAATTTTCTATATGACATCGGATGAACTGGCTAGTTGATCCTTGAAACTATCACATAATCATAGTTCACATGATTAGAGGGGTTCACATTGTCAAACTGAATTTCCATAGTGTAATCCCGAATGATGACTGACATGCTTGGATGTTTCCATGATAGACAATGAGACACGCCTAGAGGCTGCAACATGTCTCGGTAGACTTGTCTGGATTTCATCAAAAAATCAATATTACATTTTTAGGGGATATCACAAGTTCCATCTAACATACTTAGAGGACATCACGAGATCTAGCTTACTTTTTCAGAGGACATCATGAGTTTCTTTGAATAGTATGGTAGATATGACATGATCTAAATGGATTTTCTAGAGGATTTCATGAAATATAAATGAATTGTTTAATGCCATCATGAGTCTTATCAGAAATTAACTTGTGACATTGTATGAATTTGGATACATGTTAAGTGGTAATTTTGTGGTATGGATGGTGATCATAGATGCATTCATGAGTCTTGGGATGCATGCCTAAAGGGGTCTATATGGATTGACCACCAAACATGTATCGATAACTTCATGTTATCAAAATTGTAAACAAAATGAGTGTCTCGTGATAATGGATACATTTCTAGGAGTATTCTCATGACCTGGGTGGATCATGTGATGCATCTTCGGATCAAAATATATTTACTTCATATATATCTTGAGTTGTTTTTGGACTTTTTTGTAGCCAGTTAATTCATATTACTTATATTTGTTAGTGTTAATTTGTACAAGTCTTCTGTGAATGATCATGTATGTGACATTTCCTCTATATAAGGAACCAAAAATGATACTTGTGATCTATGTGTGATCATTTAATGCTCATATTAAGGTCACATAATCTTATTTGGTGGTTCCATATATCTTACATGGAAGAAAAACATCACCTATTTTGAGATAAACTACTCCAATGAGTATAATCTAATGAATTGTTTTTCTAGTGTGAGGATCTGATGATTATTTTTCATACTATGGTGGGAGACTCATAATAATTTCCACTACTATTATTAAATGTTTTTTTAGGATAATATCTCTCAAATAATGTTTGAAGTCAGCTAATGTCTTTGATTTCATGTGTTTTGTGAGGACTTCATATATGAAATTCTAGGGGGGCTCAAATGACCTACAGTGAATATAAGAACATCTCATCAAGTCCCCATTTATATGATTATTTTCTAATAATTGGTAATTACGAATTAGTAAGACATTTTGATGGACTTCATAATTTTTTGGATTACATGTTTTTTTGTCTTTTGTGATAACATGATTCCTATTGAAAAGAATTGACATGATCATTGATGTATTGTCTAGGATTTTCCCTTAGATGAAGGTGTCATAGAACAGGGATTTCATCATACCAACCCATCAAGGTTAATGTCATCCACGTTGTCTTTTGTAGAGAATGATCATGACACATGATATTTACGACCACACGAGGGTCCTAATTTTTCAATTCTATTTCCATATTTTAAATTTTAAAGGATCTAGAATCTTGTGATATTTCAAGTGTGTTTTTGAAGAGAATAAAATTTTCCCAGATAAAAATTTTTTATCAGAAAATGCTCTTCTAGTTATGCACTATCATTTCATGAAAAATCCCACTTTTTTAACTCAATGAGATTATGAGAGAGAAAAGGCCCGCTAAGAGACATCTACCATCTTTCATGTGGTGAGGCTAACATTCCAACATGATCCCTATTGTCTTGGGAGACATTTTTCTAGGGTTTTTATGTGTTATTAAAACCACCATGAAAATGAATCATGATGATTATGTCTATAATATGAATCCACCTTTTATAGTTTATATATAATTGTTTATTAACATGGGACTAGTGAATCAGATGTTTCATTGACTGTTTTTAAAGACAATAATTCTCCCCATTGGTGGTACACTGCATGAATAGCAAAAGGTATTATGCTGATGTGCATGAATTTTAATTTTCAAACCATCATATTATTTTTGCACCCAATGGGGGTGAAAGAAACTATTGGGACATGTCCAAAAACATTCAGGTGATAGGGGTCACAGGCTAGTGGGCCCTTGCATAATTTGGTAGAAATTTCATTAGGTATTTCAAGGCTTCTCAGGTGATACAGGTGTGTATTGTATGTGTTTTACAACAACAATATGGTCCCTTCATTTGGATATTTTCTCCCTATTTTTTAATGTTTTTTGGATTTCATTTCAGCATCCTATTACCTTACAATTAATGTAACCTGCTAGTTCTTGTCAGATAGCCATCATGTTATCATTGATTATTCAGAACGCCCTCTCAAAATAATACTAACTTGTCAATGAGGCTCTGTTGGATCTCCCACTAGTTATGAACTATTCATGGAGCCTTTGTGTGAAATTTTGATGTTATCAGAATCACATTATCATGGTTCATCTGTTTTGAAAGTGTTAGTCTGAGTAGATTACTAAAGAGGGGGTTAAATTGAGTAACTATAAATACTTCTTTCAAAAATTTCACTTAAAATTATTTTCCCTTAAAAATGTATATATGCCAATTTATCTAGGAAATATAGTTATAATATTTTGACTATTCAAATAACTTCTCAAAAGATTTATTAATTCTCATTAATATAAATGAGAGTTACTGATAAAACATTTTATTCTTTTCTAATAAGGTAAAATAGTTAAAAATCCTATCTATGACTAACTATCAATATAGAATTTAGGTTTTTGAAATATAATGTATTGTGGAGAAGAACTAAATCAAAAGGAACAGTGGATAAAATAACTCATTCAGTCTCAAGCAGAGACTTTATCCACTCCAAATGGTGATCACTATCCACCAAGCCGTATTTATAAATAAGAGGTTGATCCATAACATGGATCAGGGTAAACAAATTTCACAAAGGACTGTATGGGTCACACGACCTCTTCCACTATCCTTTGTGGTTATAAACAATCATGTAAAAAAAGTAACACATCCACATTTATTTGTTGTAGAAACATATATAAGAAGATAATGGAGGAAATATATCTTGTATCATTTACTTTCATATAGGAGACAATGTGTGTTTTAATACAGACACATACACACTGCTTGAAAACTAAAAATAGTACATAACATAGAAATGATGATGACAAAGGTCTATAAGTGCTCTAACTATTATTATATTCAGCTCTAGACTTGTAGGATGAAGTAGATGCAAGTGTAGATTCCTATTGTGAAAAAATATAGTATCGGATGTCTGGTGCTCTAGTTTCTAGTTCTATGTTGTATGGTATGTAGCTCTGGGTTTACTTTGAGTTGGTGCTGGGAAGATGTTTTTGGTTTTGATCTACGGTAGTCCAGCCATTAGGAATTAAGATTTTTTTTGGTGTTCTTCATTGATATCTTTATTCATGTATTAGTTCAGTTTTAAATACTCATACACTTTTTTGAGTCTCCGGTTCTTTTCATTATTTCTGGGTGCATGTTTTACAGCCGACAGGATGTATGATTTCAACACCTTGTACCTCGTACTTTTAAGTGACAAGTCTACTAAGATACATTAATTATGTTATTGATATTAACTGACTAAAATATGACTATATGAAATTAAAATAAAAATCAACAAATGGATTAAATAAAGGTGTAATAGTTTGTTATGAAACGATACCAATTGTAAACAGTGTCAGTAGGAAACAATTCCTTCTTTTTTGCCATTATGATGAGATATAGTCATGATTCCATAGTTTCAATTATATTAGTAATCAGTAAAACAGATGTGGTTCCATAATCACGTGTCTCATGTTACTATTTCTAGTCCTTTACCAAACATTGAATAGTGTGTTGGTATTAAAGAGTCGTTGTCGCGTACTCTATGAAATCGGAATCTCATTATGGTGTCTTGGTCATGGTTTCTAGGTTACGGATTTATGGACATGTTGTATGGGACTTTTCCAAAATCTAGAACTGGTATCAGACCTATGGTTTCTCAAACATAGCCAAATATCCATAAAGCTATATTTGAAAAAAAAAATATTTAATGAATGAAATTAATTTATGATTTAATACAATAAAACATTATAGAAAAAAATTAAATATCATTTATAATATTCAATCATGATTAAAACGTGATTTATTGAAACTAGGATCTTGTGAAAGTATACACCATGAGTTGTAAACATTAAATCATAGGGAAACAAACCGTATCTTCACATGATTTGAGATAAATTGAACAAAGTTAAAATGATTTTTGATCATTAAAACATGATTAAAACACGAGCAGTCCAAAAATATCCCTCGTTTTTATAATCATAACTCATAGGAGTTAGAGGTCTTTTCTTATTATTCTTTCTCCTCCTATTGGGATTATAAAAAAAATATAATAAATACAAATAAAAAACATAGAATGAAGTTAAATAATAGAATAGACAACAATAGGGCATATTACATTAGATGGAACGAGATGGGTTATGAAAAGCATTGAAAAAAGGTACAAAACATCCGTATCAAGATACAATGATCACATCACTTCTGCACTAGTAGTCTTCTCTTTTCCCTTGACATCAGCATTAGAAGGATCCATAGGAGCAGAAGTAAAGGTTCATGAAGGGATTGAGAAATCTATCAGAGAAAGAAGAGGGAGACCTTTAAAAAAATTCCATTGTGGGTTTGGTTGAAGACCAAGGAATGTTGTGGATTAAGATAACATGTCTAATTAGGCTCAGAACCTGAGATAGAGATTTTGAGGTAGAAGTAAATGTAGAGGATGCGTAAGGGATTCAGGTAGGCTATCATGGTGTAGCTGTAAGATCCAAAATGAATGTTCTTTTCACATAAAGAAAATGATTCAACAGTTTAATGAAATTAGTAATGATCTCAACACCTTAAAGCATTGAATTATTTAAATCATCTTGATTCCACAAGAAAAATTCCAACATAAGAGAGATATATTTTATCTTTTGGACATGAGTAATAAAGGCTTGAGTGATAGTGAAATTTTCTTATTCACTACAAGATATAAGAAATTATTGGTCATATAATTCTTAGATAAAATTGTATTAAAGTAAAAATACACTTCCACAGTAATTTCATCTTGAGAAGCATTTAAATATTTTAATGAATCATCACTATATCAGTACTCAATCACTATTATTAACAATATTATATAAGAATGCCTTGTCAAAACCACTTAACACTAATTGATGTTCATCCTTAACAATAGTTCATATCATGTAACTATTTATCAGTTGAGATGACTATCCAGAGGCATTAGAAGTTGTAATGGCTGAAATGATAGAATTCAGATGATTTATAATTTTTGGTAGACCTCCCTTGTACTCATCAGTCAGCCTGTTAAAACCAAAAACAATCTAATACATCTCATTGACAATTGTTATGTTTCTCTCAACCAAATTTTCATAAATGAAAATCACGTTTGGTTGTATCGAAAGGAAAATTTGAGTGGGAATTGGTCACTAACATCCTTAATAGGATTACAACATGAGTTTGGACAGTTTTCAACACTTCTTTCATATCTTCAAGAAAATATTTTAGAGACATCACCTTATCAATCAACTGCCTTTTCTCAATTCCAACTTCTTGTAAATTCATGAAGCATTTTTTTTTAATTTTCCATATAAAGTTATCTAATATAAAGGAATCATCTCATTCAATATGATTTGTCACATGAAAAAGAATTTTGTTCATTATCTTTTCAGTTCCAACTAATAAAGTATCTCCAAAAGCATTCAAATAACTACGATTCATAGAGACTTATTGTTCTTGTATAGGTCCCGGAACAAGAGAAGACAAAGGTTTAGGATCTTTAGAATATTCATCTTTAATAGAAGAAACTGGTTTCAATTAAAAAATATTGGATGTGTCTATTCCATTAACTGAGGCCTCCAAGGTATTATTCACATAAATGTAGCTATGAAACTTATACAATCTATCCAGAGTTATTTGATCAACATGTTTGGGAACTTCAATACATTATACACTGCAGTGCTGCTCCACCTCAACAGGTGAATCTCTTATAATATTAATAGATTAGGTCCCTTACCTATTTCTAAATGTTCATCTCCAAAATGCTCCACCTTTTCCTTTGTATCTATATGATATTTTTATTTCTTTATTTCCTTAGTAGATATGATATTTTCAGGGTTATCTTAATCATCTAAATGTTACTCAACATTATCCTCTTCCTCAATAGTAGGTTCTTCGATGTGCTACTTAGGGATATCTTTTTCCTTTAAACTAGAAGTAGTTTATTTTCTAAAAACATGTTCTTCTATTGAATCAATACTTCGTTTAGTAATAAGATCATCCTTCTCAATTATTTTTTATGGAATATTTAGACCAATATATTTTTTGTCCAATATAGTTCCTTCCATAGGTGAAACAACTATCTTATCTTCTTCATAATCATAATAATCATCCACATCAACTGGTTCCAATCTAGGATCATATATGTTCTTAGGTATTGATGGTTTCTGAATCAGATTAAACTTTTCATACAACCTTTTATTTTCCTCCACCCATGACTTTTTGCCTTGATTCCAACTTATATTCATCCTGTTGACTATACCCATTGAGATAGAGAACTCATAATCTTTTATGACTTTTTCATTTGGTGCAACCACTCATTTGGAATACATCATTGCAATGATTAGTCTTGAATAGAAAAAATAGTTATAAATTGATGTATTCTTAATAAATTCACATATGTGAATTATAAAATAACTGCACACATTATTATTTTTCCCATTATTTAAAATTTTGAACATGAATATATCATGATACATATGAGTATAAAAATTCCATTTTCATCGACTAATGTTATTCATGATAATCATAAACAGCAACCCAGTTTCACTATCCAAACCAGTAGCAATTTCCCTTTTTTCTTAGTATTTCCATTCAAACATCCTTGGGCCTCTTCTAAGATAAAAACATCAATATGGGGAGGAGGACATCTATGGTACTCCTCAAATATTCCTTCATGAGTTATCCCTAGGCAGATAGCCCATAAACATGAGGAAAAAGTACACCTTTCACCATTAATCAAGCTTCTTACAACAAAACCATCTTGGATATCGAATAAAAACTAGACATATTGATAAAACTGAGAAACATGTTATGGATTAATTGGTTTTTTCTCTTTAATGAACCAGTTCATCCATCACTTCTCTTCCAGTATCGTCATAACCGGTAACTTAGTTGACAATAACCACTTCACATAGACATCATGTTCATGTACTACTATTTTATCATAACAATTTGGGTTCTAACGGTCCTTGGAGTGTTACCTTTGGTGTAATTTTCACATTCTTATGAGATATGTTCTTCTTAGTTGTTGACGAATATCGGTTCTACATTCGGGTCATTCAATGAGGGTTAAAGAGAGATTAAGGGATTAAATAACACTTAAGCTTTGTAAAATACTGGTTTCAGTTTTGAGAGAAGAGATCTCAAGTAAAGGAATGGGTGTTGATATTTAGTTTTATCATTTTTATATTACAAGAGTCGCAAATTCGAAATCACAGGATAAAAACATTAAAATAATCAATACATGGATATATGTAATAAAATAAAAAAAATTAAAACTTAATCATTATTGTGAGACCAGAATTGATTTTGACAATGATACTAGAATAGATTTTCACAGTGTTATCCTTACTTTGTAACTCCAAATTGTGCAACCATGTAATTTCAGAAAATAAGTCCAATACAATATCCAAGAAAAAGTAATTGTGAGACTATAAACTGGAAATAATAACTTTATGACATCAAGTGTGAAATTTCTAGTTTGAGACTATAAACTTTATACTTAAGATTTATCATTCCTAATTCATGTAAGATGTAACTTATCCTCTAAATATATAATGGTTTAGTGAATATATATGCAATATGATGTTCAGTTCCAATTAATTCAAAAGTGATATCACCTTTTAGATAATGGACTCTCATAAAGTGATGTCTTACATCAATATGTTTTGTTATAGAGTGTGAAAAAGGATTCTTTGAAATGTTAATAGCATTTTACTTGTATCAATTTATAGGTACATGCCTGAATTGATATCCATAGTCCAGTAATATGCATTTGATCCACAAAAGTTGTACACAAAAAATACCAGATGCTATATATTCTGCTTCATAAGTAGATAATGTTTCTGAGTTTTGTTTCATAATATAGTATGACACTATATAAATTCCTAAAATGTGGCATGTTCTAGAGGTGATTCCTCTATCTATCTTCCAACCTCCAAAATTAGCATCAGAATAGCTAACTAAGTCAAATAATTGTCCTATAGGATAGATCAGTCCTATATTGTGTGTATGTTATGGGTATTTGAAATTTATTTTAACAACATTTAAATGAGTCTATGTAGGGTTTTCTTGAAAACGAGCACACATACAAACACTAAAAATAATATAAGGACTGCTAATAGATATGTTGAGTAGGAATCCAATAATTCTTTTGTAAGTGGACTAATAAGAAGATTTTACATCTTCATCAAGATCCAACATTCAATAAGAACTCATTGGAGTATCAATAATTTTCATGTTGTACAAGAAAAAATGTTTTAGAATATCATTAGTATATTTTATTTCATTAAAAATTATACCATCATTATGTTGAATGATTTTAAATCCTAGATAGAATTTCATTTCACCCATTTAAGTCATTTCAATGTCATTTTTCATAATTTTGGAAAATTCAATAAGAATAGAATTTTATGAAGATCCGATAAAATATCTTCTACATAAATTTGAACTACCAGAACATCATTGGATATTTGTTTGATAAAATTTGTAGGATCTACAATACCTTGTGTAAATCCTTTTTAAAAAATAAATGTATATAATATATCATACCGAACTCTTGGATATTGTCTTAATCCCTAAAAATCTTTTGATAAATTGAAGACATGATTTTAATGGTGAGGATTTATGAAACAAGTGGTTTGTTCAAAAATGCCATCCTCAGCTATATACCCATTTATTAATGAACTGTTGACAACCATTTGATATCATTTGAAATTCAAATGGGATGCATATGCAAGCTAGACTCTAATGGCTTGATTTATATATAAAGTTAAGAACTCAAATTATAGTCAATTACTTCTTCTTTACTATATCCTTGTGTAACAAATCTAGAATTTTTTCTAACTATTTTACTATCTTAAACTACATTATTTCTAAACACACAATTAGTGCCTATGGTAAAAATGTCTTTGGGTATATCAAAAATTTTCCAAACATTGTTCCTTTGAAATTGATTATGTTATTATTGAATATCCATCAACCAAAATATTCATCGATAGCTTCAATGATGTTTATAGGTTCATGATGTGATAAAAAGTCTTGATGATAAATCTAATTTCTATGTGAAGATCTAGTTTTTGTGCCTTTATCTAAATCTCATCGAAGACCCTCTAAATGATGGTTTTTAAGGGTTCTAATAGATATACAAAAAGAGGAGCAAGTAACTTCAGGTTCTTCAACAGGTTCAGGTTCATTATGGCTTCAATCAAGAGAATTTCTAGAACTGGATGTTTTTATATATTTATTTACATGATAGTTAGAGGATTTATAATTGATGTCCATATTTGTAATACAGTCCTCATGATCACTATATGATTCTTATGTTCATGTGGATCTGTCTCGTCAAACATGATATGGAGAGATTCTTCCACTCATTTAGTTCTTTTGGTAAAAACTCTTTAGGATTTACTAGAGACTGAGAATCCTAGAAAGATTCTTTCATCACTCATGGATGAAAAATTTTCAGGACTTTTCATTGTATTAATGATATATACTTTTCAAACCAAAGACTTTGAAGTTGTTCACATTAGGTTTTCTGTTGTTCCACAACTCATATGGATTTATTTTAAGAATATGTCTGACTAACACATTATTAGTAATATTTCATGTTGTATTTACCACAACATCTCTAATATAAATAGGCAAGTCATTTCATTAAGCATGGTTCTAGAAATTTCATGCAATGTCATATTTTCACTTTCTACAAGTCTATTTTATTGAACTATTCTAGGGGAGAGAAATTTTGACTATAGCCATTTAGTGAGAAAAGGGATTCAAACTCATTATTTTCAAACTCGCGGCCTTGGTGAATTCTTATATATTTAATTTTATGTCCACTAAGGGTTTTAATAGTTTTTTCCTATTTGGTGAAATGATAGAAGGATTCACTTTTGTGAGCCAAGAAGATGGTCCAATTATACATTTAAAAGGAATCTATAAGAACATAAACATAATTACTCTAATTTAAAATAGAAACATTATATTTTCCAAAAATATTCATGTTAACCAACTCGAGAGGTAGAGAGGTTGAATATTTTTTCTTTGGTATGACTGATTTTTTTACCTATTTGACAAGGATTACACACATTATCATTAGGAATCTCTAGTTAGGTTTGATCGTTGAATAAACATTTATAGGTTTTTTTCTATGGTAGTGAATATTGTAGTGTCCTAGTCATCAATGCTAGAGCTATGACTCTTTGTGAAATATACTAAAACATGAATCATTTTGAGAAACTAAAGAATCTATGTTGACTGAATATACATTTTCATTTCATAATTCTTAAAATAATAATTCATTTTTATAATTAAACACATTACATGCATAATTTTCTAATTTAACCTGAACTCTATCATCACATAGTTGTGAAATACCATGTATATTATATTTTAGTCCATCAAAAAAACGTAATTTGTAGATTAAAATTGAATTAGAGTGACCGATTTGGCCTAGTCCAATGATTTTTTCTTTGGCATTGCCACAAAAAGTTACATGTCCACCATCAATATTTTTTAGGTTTATGAAAAATTAAAAGTCTCATGTTATGTGTCTTGAACACCCACTATCCAAGTACCATTACATTTTACAAGATATCTTCAAATAATATTCCTAAAAAATTGTCAAATAAAAAGAGACATCGGTACCCATATTTGTTTGTGTCCAGAAATATTAGTAACTAGTGATTTAAGAACTCATGATTTCTTCATAGGTTACTTATATTAATTATGTAAATTATTTGAGAAATAAACATTATTTGATCTAGAAAATCTAGAAACTGTATAGAATGTATCATATTTTTAACTAGAAGAATTTCTTCTTATACTAGGAGTAAAGCGGTATGTTTTATAATTAGAAATAAAATTGGTTTTCCCAAATTTCATTCATTCGGTTGATATCCAATACCAGTATTTTTTTAGGATAAATCTATTTTCCATGAATTTGTACCAAGTAATCATTACCATTATTAAACCCTTAAAGATCCCTTTTCAATGTCTCATTAGATAGTTTTAACTCATTTTTTCCTTTAAGTAATGGATCATTTTCACTCATTCTGTATAATTTTTATATTTAATAGATTAGGAAACTGAAAATGGTTTATTTATATATTTCTATTTACCTTTTTGATCATTTCATGTATCTTGGAGCATATTTTTATAGTCAATGATTTATTCGTTGTAAATATTTTCATAATAACATTCATCTACAAATTAATATGAATATTTACATGATAATTCATGGTTAACTCAGATTCATTTGTCATGAAACCCAAATTGGATTTGTTAGCTTGTTCATCAAATGAAGACTCTATGTCAATTGAACATTCCTCAAAAGCTCTCCTAGTTTCTTTCATTACCTTTTTATACTTGCTATATTTTTTTACTCATATATCTTTTTATACTTGAGCTAGGGAAAGCCTCCCATTTCAGGTACCTTTCTCTTAAATTCATAACATAATATATCATCTGAAATGTCATTTCTTTTCCAATCATTATAACATCTTCCCTTTTGATGATATCATTCTTTTTAATTTATGATTTTCGAAAAATTTCATCCTTTTGTAAAATTTCTTAATACTTTTGGATAATTGAGACATCTACCCATCACTCATGAGCAATAATTGTTCACTATTTGAACTATCTACAAAAACTTATAGTTTGTCCTTTTCAATATATTTAGATGTGGTGGTCATAAATGAAACTTATTTTCTTTTGGTTTCATCATCCTCTTCCTTGTTGACATTTAGTTCTTCATCGTACATTATTAGTTTTCCAAAGTGTTCTTTCACTGGTAATTTGATGATGTCACATGACTCTCCAATAGAGACAGAAAGTCTTCTATCTCTATCAGGTATGAATCTGAGAATCCTCATAATGTGTTCTTTTGTTGTTACTTCTCTTTTGAGAGCGATTATTAGGTTGAAAATTTCATTGAACCTGAAATAATTTTCAGGAATATGCTCATAAAGATTTATTTTAAAGTTATCATATTTAACAGTATAAGTATTATGTCTCATTTCTTTAACACTAGAAGTTCCTTAATTTGGAATAGAAAACGTATCCCAAATTTCATGGGCAGTTTAAAAGTAGAAATTCGGTTAAATTCCTCATCTTTTAAAGAGAATTATATGTCATTCATGGCTGTGAAATAGTTGTTATATGTTGTCTTAGTTGGGTAATCCCATGCAGTTTTTTCAATAGAAAGAATTTATACTCATCTACAATTGGAGAACACATTTTCAAAAACATTCTTTTTAAATTCATTTTCATTATAATTTTTTATTAGGAATAATTGGTTCAATTAAATAATGTAGGTCCATTTTTTCCAGAACCATTAAGTCTAATATCCATAATAATGATATAATTTTAAAGAGCTTGAAATTTAGAATTAACATAAAATTAAATTTCATTAAGGTACAACTAAAATCACAGTTGAAGTAATTAATCTCATTTAGATTCAATTCTTAAATTATCAAAATATGTATATTGATTATAGGATACAAAGTCATCCACTTATCCCCAACTAAAACAAAATTTACTGGAAACCCCTTATTTATAAATGTAACATAACTAAGGTAATAATATTACCCTTGATACATTAAATATGTATATCTAATGTAATCATCAGTGAATGATGATAAAAAATGTAATATAAGTATACATACATCACACACAATGAATAATGGGACAATAGGTCTTATCCAAAGGGAATATCATAATGTTGTTTATGAGAGAGTGAATTTAAATCATAATTGGAGATTCGTAATATAAAATAGGCATAGATCATGATAAATGATTTCTAAAAGTATTGATAAGATTTAAAATGAGTGTCTAAGATACATTATATCGAAGAAAAATTAGTTTGGATTAAAGAAAAATAATAAACATGATTTAAAATGTAGAAAATGTATAATTTTTTGTACAAACCTTAAAATGAAAAAATATAGTTTTCATGATAAAATCTGTGATTTTAGAAAAAATAATATAATCTTAAAATAGATTATGAATGGTTTGTGAAAATTGAAATGAAATTGGGATGTTCCATTTACTAAAATAGATTATCTAGACGAATTTAAAATGTATACTTATAGAACATAAATTTTCAATAAATTAAATAAGAATTGATCTAGGTCTAAAAGGACCCATGTTTTTTCGGAAAATATTTTTTAGCATAAATTATAATATTTGTGGGATGATGCTTATAATCGGGTAAATTGGGTTTTTTATCATTAATACGATATATGATAATTTTTTGGTCCACTCCTTTGGTCCCAAAATAAGGTTTTTACTTTAGGATATGAGTTTGATGAAAAAATGTCATGTTTGAGTCTTAGTGGAACAATTAACATTTATGTTTTAATAAACTAATATTATATTGTTCATATAGGTTCAATAGGTCGTATCTTTTGAATAGAGTGTCTGATTAGACTTTTCTATTCTATTGAGTATTGAATATGGAGTTTTCCCTTGTAATGGAAAAAACTCATGTTGGGTATTGTGGCTGGTATGGGCCCCATTTTATTTCCATTTCATTTCTTGTTTTTAATTCATTTCATTTTCCTTTATATTCCTTCCTCTTTCTCACACATTTCTCTCTTATAAGACCTATTTTTCATGAATTAAGGTCAATATAGTGAGATAAATAAATATAGAGAGTGGGAGAGAGAGTGGAAGAGGAATGGGAATAGAGGTACCATTTCAATGTTATCGACTCACTGGATCATCGTGCGGAAACTGTGGTCCTTCAATTCTTGCCAAGGTTTGGTCGTATCAGCCTAAATTGTGCCCATTTTTTTCATATATCCCCTTATATTTTTAATTTTCTATGTTTAATGCTTTATAATTATTTATTGTGGCCTATAGTGGCCAAACCTATTGATTTTGGTCTGACAATGGGGGTTTCAAGTGATCATAGGGCTTTATATTTTGGAAAACCAAAATACAATGTGTGTAGTTTAGGGTGACACAGTATTTATTCATTGTGTTTTGTGAGGATGATGTTAATTTAGAACACAACATGTATATGGGTGTTCACATTGTATATTGGTACTTAGCCATGTAGCTTTGTACCTGGCCAAACAAACAAGTGTATGGGTACATGGTCAGGTAGACTACATGACCAGACCCCAATTGGGCGGAACACCATATAAATGTACACAATCTAACAAAGTAGATTTCTAGACTAGCTGAGGAACACATGCATGTACCCCATGCTTTGTACATGCCATGTACCTGTTTCACATGTCGCACACCAGAGGATTTTACATGCCCATTCCATTTGGAGAACATGCCATGTGGGGCTATATGAGTACCAATACAGTTACTAAGGAGACATGCCATGTACTTCCCCATTTCAACCCTTTGGGTGTTTATCATGCCTTTTCACCCTCGAGTATGAATTGGAAATCAAAGTGGTCTATTATCAGTGGTTTTCCCTATAGATCACAGTGCTGAAATATTTGAATTATTTTGAGGAATCATAATGGCTGTTTCATAAAACGTATTAATATGTAGATGGTATTTCTACAATAATCAAGTTCAGTTGTATCCTATGATAGTAAATTGATGTGAATTATTGGTTTGGTGTTTGGAATGGTCATGTTTGAGACCATGTTCTAATATGAGATGAGAAATATCACATATGGATGTTTCCTTCTTGGGTTTCCATTATGTATGTCACTCTTGTGAGATGCTACCATCTTTAATAAGATGACACAAGAATATTTTTTATTAAGGATCCCATGAAGGATTCATCTGTCATCTTTTTGGTTACCAATGATCCCATCAGGGATTCCATTTTATATATGCTATTCTTGGGAGTACCTTGCAGGATCCCTTACATGTGTGATATTTCATGGATCCCTTATAGGATGACTCTTTTTTCATATAATTTAAGGATTCCATGTTGGATTCCAAAATAAACAATTATAACTAATGTTTTCGAGTATGATTCCATCTCTTGTGTTTAGAACATATGATTCTGAGTAGGGTTCCTCTTCAGTTTTTTTGGATTGAGGGAACTAGAAGGTTTCTGGTTATTGATCAATCTTGAGTTGTACATTGATTTTTGGTAGAGATTTATTAATTACCCTGATTTTCTATATATGTTTTATTAAAATTAGTGGGGATTATTACGAGTATTCCAAAATTGATTACATGTAATTCCAATGCCCGAAGAGCCCATAACATAAATTTGATCATTTTTATAGTATGTTCAGAAAACGTGTGGGTGGTGATTTCTATTTTATAAACTGGTTCTCAAATTAAAAATATGAGGGAATTGTTGATTTCATAGTGCTAGGAATCTTTTATAAGAAGCTTATCATCGACCAGAAAGGGTTAGAAAAAAGTTAATTTTTGGACATTACACAAAATTAATAAAATAAGTTGAAAAATTATTTTATTTCTTTATTTATAATCGATGAGTGTCGATTGCTGGATCTATGTGTTGTCAAACCATTTAATGGATGGTTACACTTGCTTGTGTAACCGCACCTTCAGAAGATTAATGGGTTCATTAATTGAATTCATTAATGAACCTTAGTAATTGGTCATTTAGTTAAACTCTTTTATTCATCTATTTGAACAATGCATGGGTATGGATATTATGAACTCCATAGAGGAACCTCTAATTAAGGGCCGATGAAGACTTCCTCCAATGTTGAATGAAGCTTTGATTACTAAGAGGATTCAATCCATAGTTCAAAAAATGCCAATGAACACACTACGAACACATACTCATCTTCCACATCTGTACCATCTACCAATGTGTTTGAGGAAAGTGTTTTATTCAGAGAGTTTTATAATTATTCTACTCTTGTTTATAATTGAATTGCATCTATATTATATTGATAATGCAGAGGGTGTGAGCCGAAATAACTAGGCCCAGACCCTCTGCCGATCTAAGTATTGGTTACATTCTTCGTGGGTGATCGGATATGAATGATTGGAGAAACCGGGAGCCGATCATTGTAGGCATTGTCCAGAGAGTCTTATAGGAATGATCACAAAACAAATTAGGCCACCGGAGCTTCACCAAGGGCCTGTAGAAGCATCGTCATTGTGGTAGGTGGCAACCATCGGTCACCAGTAAGTGGGGGCTCTTAATGGCGCCGCGATAGACAAAGAGGTTTCCCAGCCAGCACTTTCCGCATTGGATATGGGAGGTGTGCTACATCATTTGACCACAGAGGACAGTCGCGCCTCCAAGGAACAATGGAGGGCAGACCCATAGTCTGCCTGATTTGCAGGTCACTAGTCTAGTAGACTGGCCCGGTGGAGTGGCGCCAACTAGCGCCTCTGATTGATGAAACCCAAATGCCTTGGCCGTTCGGGAGGAGATAGGACAGGTACCCAACTTGGAGGCCATGCCCAGCAAGCAGGCCAGGAGGTTCTGCGGCCCATTGGGATTCTCTCAACAAAGTGGTTCGAGTCGATCCAATGGCCCAGTGGTCCTAGCCTGTGGTCCAACAGGCCAGACTAGGGCGAGCCTAAATGGTCCCATCCCAACCACTTCGAGAAGGGCCTAATGGGCTGGGTTTGGTCAATCCAACTGGTTCGGACCAGAAACGACCCCTTTTTAGGACCAGTTTCACATTAAGGGGAAAAAACCTAAACTAGGCATTTTCTAGATGAACTATCTATGGCAGAGAGACACTTTGGAAAAACCGGATATTTTGAGATACACCGCTTTGGTTATGGGACAATGTTGTAGTATGGCTGGGATGGATCGGACTCAAATCCATTCGGGACCCAGCACTAAAATGCATATAACATAAAGAATAGGCATCCGATTGATGTGCAACTTGTTGTGTTGGAACCAAAACAACATGGTGGATCATCGAGTTACTTATTTGTGGTTCTTCGTGCCATATAAAATACAAACAATGGCTTAAAGACCAGATCCCCCAGGAATAATGCATCCAAAGTGAGGGAATCCATTGACTGGTTGTGATGTGGATAAAGAGTAGCGACCCAGTGTGGTTTAGCACTAATCAATCCTATGTAGGTCAACACCTTGAGATCCTCTGAGGGACAGTATATAGCGATCATGTGTGGGTCAACACCTAGCGATCGTGTCTGGGTCAGCACCTAGCGATCCTTCGTGGATCAGCACCATGAGGCCTTCTGTGGCTGATAACATTGCGACTCCTTGTGGTTCATCACCTAGCGATCTGTTGTGCGTCATCACATAGTAATACTCTATGGGATAGCACCTAGGGATCATGTGTGTCTTAGCACATAGCAATACTCTGGGGGTTAGCACCTGTCGATCATGCGTGGGTCAGTAATTAATGATCATTTATGGGTAGGCATCTAGCGATCCTCTATGGGTTTTCACCTCTAGTGACCTTGTGTGTTCTAGAAGCCAAATCCACTCGACATAATTAGATGATCTTGATTTATGAATAATAATATTAATTACTTTTCATTAAGTTATATACCTCGTATGAGTTGAGCCTTTTGCATTGTAGTATTTTTAGAGATAATACTTTGTGGTTGTTCCTCTTTGGAATTATGAGGGATCATCAGGGGACTTGGGGTCCATACTGAGTAATGTTATTATCACCAAAACACGGGCTTTGGCCACACTTTTTATTGTCTTGTGTAGATGATGGGTAGCATTGACGGAGACTTGGGGAGCCAGGACATGACAGTGTACAAAGATGACCGGTTGATGCTGAGAGCCGTAGAGATGAGCTATACCTGCCTATCGGGTAGGATCCTCGGAAGGCAACCTCAGGAGGTATTTTCCTTTTACATATACTTCATTTTTAGTTGGTTGTGTATTCTGTCCTCTTTTTACAGACAATGCTTAATTTTACACTCTGTTGAGGTTTTTTGTGGTTGTTCCCTTCTTCTTATGTTGTGTTATACTTATGTGAAGTGTGCCCTGTCTATGTGTGTATAGGTTTTTAAGTTGTTCCTTACCTTTTTAGGGATATTCATTTCTATTGGTAGTTTCCATCACCTAGCCAGTGGAATCCCGGGATGGGGTTTTCATGGCACGTGCCCTGGGGGACAGGTGGGGACAAAGTGGTTTTAGATTGAGGTTCTACCAGAAGAACCAAGTGTCTCTGTTTTAAAGGATGAAATAGTGTTATGTGTTTTGAGTATGCATTTCAATTATGGGAGTCCAATGTTGCTGTAGCGGCCGATATATCCACACACCAAGACCCTAAATTCTGATTTCTAACTCGGTACACGAAAACACTAGTTTCGTGTGTTTTGAAAATGTAGTTTTGTTTTTAATCTCTTTGAGTATGCTCAAAAGGTATAACTTATTGACTGTGTAACACATATTTCTTTTAGAATGTATCCATATAGATATCCTACCATGGTTCAAGTGAGAGATCACAATGATGGACCACCGAGCGATGAAGCCTCAATGCAGGACCCTCAAACAATGATACCACCTTCGGGTGGTGTACCAGCAGTACAACCACCTGAAGGGTAGAAGTTTCCACCACCCCCACCAGTAGACTAGTCATAAATACTAACTATGTGGCATGGGATCTAGAGATATAGGCCTTTTAGGTTTCTAGGTGAGTTAGACCGACATTTAGCTGAGGACCAGTTGGAGATTGTGGCATGGGTTTTTTTATTTGTTGAGAAACCACCAGAATAGAGTGTGATATTAACTTCATTCCTCTATCATTTCACAATAGGAAGATGATGGTTCCTGATGCTCTAGAAACATGAGGAGGCAAACCTCCCATGGATGGACTTAGAGATACTCTTCATGGTGGAGTTCATACCTGTGACACTACACTATGTGTGTATTAAGAAACTAATGTACATACAATAGGGTAGCCAAATAGTTGCCCTATACTCGTCCAGATTCACTTAACCCTATCGAAACTCCACTGACATGGTATGTTACCCATTCTTTAAGGACAACACCATTGATCAGGGTATCCGATGGTAGATTAGGCCATTGATGTTATCTCTCAACATCTTGACGTAGGCTGGATTTCTTGACTGGGAGCTATTGGTGGAGAACATCATAACTGGGTAGCCATCGATTATTAAAGCCACCACCAGATGTTAGGTAGCAAAGTCATTTGTTGTAGGATGTAGGCATATGACACGGAGGTCTATGTGGGCCAGACCATACATGGGATTACACCAAGATGTAGGATTGGAGGGGCAGAGCATGCAAGTTAGATGATGTTATCTAAAGACTAGAGCTTCTTTCTCTTGCGGCAGACATGGGAACATGGCTCGCGACTGTCTGACTCCACACATTGACATTTAGAGGATGGTCAAGGGACCACTGAGACATTAATATAGGTTCATGCATGGAGATCCATAGGGAAGAATATGTGGAAGAGGGGCAGGTCGTGCAGCATGTGGTGAACGAGGGTATGAGGTTATACCGCCATCACCCCTTGGAGGTCCACCCCGACTTTACGGAGAAGGTGGACAGAGACGAGCTCAACATTAGGAAGCTAAGGCCTACGATCTTGGTGCACCAAAGATGATTCGAGATATGATCTCTTTATATTCCATCCTACTCGTAGTACTTATAGACATAGGTTCCAGTCAGTCATTTATTTCCATGACTATCGCTCGGAGCTCAGAGATTCTGATGGAGCCATAGGCTCTATTTTTATGATATTAGACTCTTACGATATATAATTCGATGATTACATACTAGTTCAAGTACTGTGATGCTATTCTATAAGGTGACATCTTCAGATAGAGTCTCCTAGTAGCAACGTTGAGGCCTTACGATTCCATCATTTGAATGGGCTGGTTAACAACGGTCCATTATCATATCGACTATTTTAGGTCATTAGTGCGTTGTGACAGTTAGAATGGGATTGGGTTTCTTTAACTAGTGAGAAGAAAACCTTTTCTGGATTGGATAGATTTATTATATGAGGGTGCATCCGATCACTCATCAATTGGCTAGCCTTACCCTCAGAGTAGTTGAAGTGAGGAGTATGAGTTTTCCTATAGTGGTGGACCATCATGATGTTGTCTTTTCTGATGATGTTCTAGGACTACCACCTTGCAGATAGGTAGACTTCTACATAGACTAATACCCTAGGACGACACAGATATATACACCAGCTTATTTGATGGCTCCTACAGATATTCATGAGTTAATGGTACAGCTGGAGGTCTTTCTGGATTAGGGGTTCTAAAGTACCAATGTTTCTCTATGGGAAACCCCAATTTTGTTCGAAAAGAAGGAAAACTAGTGTTTGAGGCCTTGTGTGGGCTATCAAAGCCTAAAACAGGTGACCATAAAAAACATGTATCCACTCCCAATGATTGATTATCTCTTTGATAAGATAATGGGAACTCTGTGGTTTTCGAAGATAGACCTCATATCAGACTATTAATAGATCAGGGTCTGAGATGAGGATGTACCAAATATAGCCTTCAAATATTGTTATGGCCACGAAGAGTACATGGTGATTCCATTTTGCATGAAAAATTCTCATGAAGTGGTCATGGGGATCATGAACATGATCTTCCAGCCTTATCTAGATCACTTCGTGGTTGTTTTCATTGACGATATCATCATATACTCAGCATCTGAGGGGGAGCACGATATGCATCTTCAAATAGTTCTAGATACACATCGAGAGAACCAACTATATGGAAATATCTCATTGTGCTAGTTCTATATATGGGAGGTCCACTAAATGGGACATGTTATCTGTGAGGATAGATTTTCAGTGGATATGGAAATGATAGAGGAAATTATTTCTTGTGAGCCACTCAAGAGTGTGACTGATGTGTGGTGTTTTCTAGGGTTGGCTGGGTAATACAAGAGGTTTGTATCTTACATTTATAGGGTAGCATCACCCTTGTAATAGTTAATGATGAAGGGAAAAAATTTACTTTCAACAAAAAGGTGCCACAAGAATTTCCAAGAGATGAGGCGATGACTGAAGAGTGCCTCCATTTCAGGATACCAAAAGAGGGTGTCGGGTATGTAGTATATAGCGAAAATTCTTATACCAGACTACGGTGTGTCTTGATACTGGAGATAGTGGTGATCTTGTATGGCTCACAGATGTTGAGGAAACACAAGCACAACAACATGACCTATGAACATGAGTTAGTAATTGGGGTATTTTCACTGATGATATGGTGGAACTACTTTATGGGTGAACGATTTACTATCTACTCTATTTACAATAGTCTCAAGTATATTTTTTCACAGATGAACCTGAACGTGAGACAACAATGATGTATGAAGTTCCTCTAGGAAAATGACATTGAGATTGTCTACAATCATGGTAAGGGGAACATGGTGGCAGACGCACTCAGCAGGATGTCGGGCCTATAGTTTGCTGAGTGAGGCGAAAGAGAATCTATCCATGTTGCAAGTATCCTTTGTGGATAGTGATGGAGCTTCTTACTTATTTTCATTGACTATAACTCCCCCACTCATCTAAGAGTCAGGAAGGCACAACATGGGGATGTTGCCTTCGAGTCTGGACATGCACATATATACTCAGGATGGCTTCCTGATAGATTTTCTTAAGCTGGGGAACACTTCATCCTTTTTAGGGGGAGTAGAATGGTTCCAGTGATAGTACAAAAGGAGGTATTTAGGGAGTTCTACACTTCAACTTTGGTGTACATCTTGGTGTGGAAAATATTTAGTAGGACCTCCGACTTTAGTACTGGTTTCCAGGGATGAGGAAAGAAGTGGCAGAGTTTGTTTCATGGTGCCTCATTTTTTTTAAAAGTGATGATTCAGCACCAGCTTCCTGTAGGCTTGACTCATCCACTTGAGTATCCATAGTGGAAGTGGTGTGGAATCTATATGTAAATTTTGATAGTACTACTACATATGTCCTGGAACCATGATTTCATCTTGGTGATTGTTGAACGACTAACCATGTCGCCCAACATCCAACCCAACCAAGAGCATGGATCAGTAGAGGTCTTGAGACATCTCTATGTACAAGATATTTTACGACATCATTGGGTTCCATTGATGATCGTTTCAGATAGTGACGCTTGTTTTACATCTTGATTGTGGATGGGATTATGTGAGGCATTTGGGACTCATTTGCTCTTCAGCACCGCCTATCATCCATAGACTGATGGTCAGAAAGAGCAGATCATACAATCAATAGAGGAAAAGCTTCATGCATGTGTCCTTGATTTAGGTCATAGTGGGGAGGACCACCTTCCCCTAGTGGAGTACACATACAATAAAAGTTATCACTCCACCATTGGCATGGCACTGATTGAGGCCACTTACGGGTGATCTTGTAGATCACCACTATGTTGGATAGACCTAGTGGAGTCTGCACTTATGGGTCTAGAGTTTGTAAGTGCTACCATAGAGGAGGTGATGATCATCCAAGAGTAGATGAAGACATCACGGAGCTAATAGAAGTCTCATGCCGACATGAGACAGTGGCCCTTGATGTTCTCAGAGGCATACCATGTCTTCCTACGGTTCTCAACCTGATGATGATTGTAGATATATGATGGTGGTGGAATGTTATCTCTAAGGTTCGTGGGACCTTTCTTGATCCTCAGTAGAGTAGGAAATGTGGCATTCTATCCATCTCATCCCACCACAGATGCTTGACTGCATAATGATTTCCATCTGTCGTGGTTGAGGAAGTACATGCATGATCCTTTGCACATTATCGACTGGGGAAAGTTGGACATTGATGATGGAGCGACGTTCACAGAGTTCCTTATGGAGATAGAGGATATATAGGAGTAGGTCCTTCATGGATGGTCGATCCCTCTAGTTTGATTTCAGTGCAAGCATAGGAACCTCAAGGAGTGTACATGGGTGTTGGAGGCTGAGACTTGTGCTCTATAACCCCATTTGATTCCCTAGATTGATTATGGCTTCTGGGGATGTAAATCACTAAGTTAGGGAGATTGTAAAGACCCATAATTTCTCTATATTTTTTTAAAATTATTTGGGATTATTACGAGTCTATGAAAATTGACCGCACAGGCTTCTAAGGCCCAGAGATTCCGGAACATGATTTTGAACATTTTGTATGGGTCATTTAGTAAATTTGCGGCTGGAGATTTCTATATTTTGAAATGGTGATCAGATTAAAAATCCAAGGGAACCTTTAAATTCACAGTGCCATGCTTTTTTTGTGTGAATCTTATCTTCGACTGACAGGGGTTGGATGAAAAAGTTAATTTTTTTGGACTTTATAAAAAAAAAGAAAATAACTCAACGAGTAAATTTCATTCTTTCTTTGTAACCGATGAGTGATAGCGGCGGGACTGTTGGGTTGTCAGACCATTTAATGGCCATTTAAACATTCTTGTGTAACCACACAATCATGAGATTAAGGGGATCATTAATTGAATTCATTAATAAACCTCATTAATTATGCAGTGAGTTATAATCTTTTCATCATCTATTTAAAAAATGCACAGGCATGGTTGTTGTGAACTCATGAGAGGAACCTAGTAAAAATTGTTAGAGATAACTTCCTCTATCATAAAATAAAGCATCAACACCTTAGAGGATTCAGTCAATTGTTAGAAAAATTCCAATGAACAACCAACGAATTCCAACCCATCTTCTTCATCTTCACCATAGACTAATGTGTTCGAAGAAGGGGATTAATTCAAAGTGTTTTATAATTCTTCTACACATGTTGACGATTGAATTTCTTCCATGTTATAATCCTAACACGGAGGGCGCGGGTCAAACAAACAAGGCTCGAACCCTCTTCTGATCTCGGTAGTTTTTGCATTCTTCATGGGATAATCAAAAATATCGATGCAATGTGTAATCAGACCCATGCAGTGTAGGTGACATCTCGAGAGGCGTGTAGGTGCAGAAATGAAAACATCAGACCACCAGAGCATCATCGGTGGCTTATGGAAGCATTATCGAAGCGGTGGCGCCAGCGGCTGGAAGAGAAAACTATTGGAAACTACAGATCGCGAGTAGCTGGAGGAACCTGCTAGAGCTGTGGTGGAAGAAGGAGGCGGTTGGCCAATGCTGGTAGTGTTGGAGATTGGTGGTGAATTACGGCAGCGCATCGTAGTGGAGGGTCGTGGCTACCAACCGCGGCGGAGAGAGGACCCGGGGTCTGTGGGTTCCACAGGTGACCGGTCCAATGAACCGATCATGTACAGAAGCACCAACCGGCCATGCAAATTGAAGAAACCTGAACATCTTTGTTGTACGAGAGGGGAGCAGACCTGTGCCTAGTAGGCAAGCTATGCCAATCTAGTGGGATGGGAGGTTTCACATCCCGGTGAGTTGCATCCATCTTGGTGGGAATGGCCGAACCCACGTCCATCAGGCCGAGCCCATGGCCTAGCAGGCCAGATCGGGCCCACCCTGACCAGGCTAGGCCACATTAGGCTGGGTCAGGTTAGCCCATCTAGGCCAGACTAGAAACAGACACTTTTTGGGACTAGTTTCGCTTTAATGGGTGTAACACCAAAACCAGACATCCGTTTGATGAACCGTCTACAGCGATAGAACCATGAGGATGAGGCGAAACTTTTTAGATACTCCACTTGGGTTTTGGTAGAATGTTATAGTATGGCTGGGTTGGGTCGTTCTCAAATCCCAACGGGCTCCCAACCTAAAAATGCATATTACATACAGACCGAGAGTCTAATTGACGTGACACCTGTTGTGTTGGAACCATAATGATGTAGTGGTTTGTGAGGTTACTTCTTCATGTGATTTTGTTCTAGTTGAAATATGATCGATGGTTTGAGGAGCTGATCATGCCTGAATAAATCATGCTAAGTGTGGGAATCATATATATGGTCATGAAATGAATAATTAATATTGATCCTTTGTGGGACATCAACCAGATATCCTCTAAGGACAGCACCTATCGATCCTGTGTGGGCCATCACATAGTGATCATGTGTCTGTCATCCCCTATAGATCCACCACAGGTTAGAAACAATCCATTATATATGGGTCAACACCTAGCAATCTTGTGTTGGCTAGCATATAGAAATCTTATGTGGTTCAGCACCTAGAGATCCTCTGTGAGTTAGAACCTATAGATCATGTTTGGCTCAACACCTAGAGATCCTCCATTAGTAAGCACCAATCAATCCAATGTGTGTCCTTACATAGAGATCTTTTGTGGGTCAGCAGCTATCAATCCTCTAGGGGTCAGGACCTCTAGAAATATTCTATGGACTAGATGCAAAAGCCTTTGGATAAAATAAAATTATCTATTTTTATGACCAATCATATTTATTCATGTTATTTTTGTTATATAACTAGTTTGAGCTGTCTTTTTTTCATTGTAAATTGTGTTTGAGATCATGCTTTGTGGTTATTCATTTGTGGAATTCTGAGAGACTGATTGGGGTCTCGGGGTCCCCACTGAGTATAGTTATACTCACCCCTGCACCGAGTTCTCTAGAACCTTTTTGTGTCTTTTTAAAACGATGGGTATCTTTGACGGAGACTCGGGGAGCCAGGACTAGATGGAGAATGGATGTGACCTATTGAAATTGACAGATGCATTGATGAGTTGGACATTCCATTCAGTAAACGAATTTGGAAGGAGACCTCAGGATCATCTTTCATTTTACCTGAACATTCCTTTTTATTGGTCTGGTATTCTGGCCCATTTTTACATTTAGTACATATGTTTACACTAAGTTATGGTTTTTTGTGGTTAAACCTTTCTTCTTCTGTATTGTTATAATACTGCATAGTGCACACAATCTATGTGTGTATAGGTTTTGTGGAAATGCCTTCCCTTTTTCAGGATATGGCTTTTCAGTGTTATTATATAACCCCTTTCCTATGAAAGGTGAGCTTGGGGTATCACTTTATGGGCCTCAGGGGATGAGTCATAACATATTGTAGAAAACGTCTCCATAAAACCGGTGCTGAAATGGTAAACCCATGTGGATGTAGCTGGATTGTTTTGTTGGGTGTTCATGGAACCCTCACTCATTTATGTTTTCTTAACATGGTTATTTATAATGATGATATGGTTATAAGAGGTTCTTCATTCTTGTGTGTTTTTGAGTTGGACATGAAGTGTATTTGTATCTATTGGGATTCCTAGATGTTTATCCTAGGATCTATATTTCTTGTTCGGATTCCTAGATATTCTTAGCTAGTATCTGGGTTTAGAGCCATTTTATTTCATATATTTACTGGTATACACATATCTATTTCCTTGGACATGGTTGTTGAACCTTGATATATATATTTTGTGATATATATTTAGTTGGGTTGACAAGTGGTGTTTCCTTATATCTGGTTGTTGAGACATACAGAACGGTTATGGAATGCCTTGGGTGATATATGAATTTTGGTTGTCGTAATTCCATGGTAAAACACACTGGGATGTTTACTAGTATGCATTGAGTGACACCTGGATTCATGTTGTAGGTTTTACTAGGACAAACATAGATGGATGATGACATGCATGCTTTAAGTCATAGTAGGATTCTTTGATGTAGGAATTCCTTGGAAAGAATCATAAGATAGTTTGTTCTTTATTTGTGTGGACATTTCTCTGTTGATCGTGACATGGTCTTTAATGCATTGGACAGAGTATTGTCCTAAGGTCATAATTACATGGGATTCCTTGGGCCTTCCTATCCCTCATATTCGGTTTTCTTGGACTTAAATAATGATTTTATGTTGACATGCTCCAAATAATCCAATCATTATAGTCACTATGCTTCCAAAAAGAATCTCACAGGGATTGATGAATACTCTTTCGAGGAGTTCCTTGGATTCAGCCCAATATGTTATGATTTTTTATTATAGAACACAATTGTGATGGATGTTACTTGTGAATACTCAATATAGAAATGAGTTGGTTCCAATAATCTTTACGGGATTGACCTTCGGTATACGGTATCCTTGATTATGTGATTAGAGTTGAGTGCGTGTGAACCCAGGTTTAGGATGAGGATCCCCTTCTAGTGACATAGCTTTTACAGAGATATAAATTTTTCATTGGCTAAAAAACATATATCGTGATTGGAATTATGGACCTCAAGATTTACATGATGGTACATGGATTGAGTGTAATGATGTGAAACCCAATTCCCTTGCACAGGATGCCCATGAGATATGGATTGTCGAGCCATGGATTGACGAATAATGCGGTTTCATGTTTTTTGACTCACATAATCATGAATATTCTTATTTATGTATATATGTATATGAATGGGACTATACATGTATACATATATTGATATAGAAATCCATGGTGGAACATGCCCTGTTAGTCAGGATTATAGACCTATGGTTCAACTGTGGTATCATGTTTTGTTTTATTTACCCATTTAGTAGTGTCTTAGTGAGGCTGTGTAGTTTATTCATACACATATAACAACACATTTATTAGATTCATTTTAGGGTGGCCTACTGAGATTATTTCACAACCATCCACATGAACATTGGTGTATGTGTAGACCTTATTTATTATTTTTGGGATGATATCTAGTTTTATTGTGTAGAAGGATGAGGCCTAAAGTTGAATGATCAAGACGAGGTTCTCATGAGTTCTTCTAATTTGGATAGTGTAGATCCATAGTGTCCAGAGACTAGCTACGTGGTCAAGCTTGGCATTAGTAGTAGATCACTCTATATTTAAATTTTGTTTCTTTTTGTGCTTCGGTATTTATATGGTCATCCCAGTGGGTCACTGGTGTTGTATTGTATGACATAGATATTCTAGATTTCACATCATTTAATTTATTATTACAGCATGTTCTATTTCAATTTTTAAAGTCATATTCACTCTATTTACATTCTATAATGTATGATAATTAGTTATTTTCCACTGTTTCAAACTCGGATAAGTGGGAATATTCTCCCCACAATCACACCCAAGGTCCTCATTTCTATTTGGAGGACTCTGGAGTAAGGGAATAAATGCTTAAGGCATTGTATCCTACATGTATATAGTAATTATTTTTGTGCATCCAATTTAGGATGTTATAAAGAAGCATCATTGGTGTTATTTATTGGGTGTTTAAAAATTGGGATATGAAATACAATGGTTTTAAGAATGTGTTAGAACCTGTGATGGATATAGGACTTCTGAATACTAGAAACATGTTCTGTTAAAATGTTTGGGTTTCCAGTGTCTATGATAGTTGTTTTTATTTCTGATGATACAATTGAATATGATTTTCACCTTCAGTGATTCACATGTTGTGTGGATGTGATGATTTACTATGGATCAATGGGTCTTGGCCATGGGCAAAAGGATTATAATGGTTTTTGCCTCCTAGATGGAAAAGGATTGTGGAACCTCAAGCATCATACATGGCATGTAGGATTCAAATCATATATCCCTTTGAGAGTGTGATTTAATTGACAACTGAGGCCTTTTGGGCCTACATACACATTTTTTCCTAATAGAATATTATATGGATCTACATTGAGGTGTTTTGATGTCTAGTATATGAATTAGTCCTCAATCACTTGAGGTGCGGGGACATAGTAGGTTGATATAGAACATGATACATTTCTTTTGATCCACCTATATGATATTGTTTCTTTGGTATGTGTTCATCTAGTTAGATCACATAGTACGATGCTGATAGGAACCCATACATTTTATGATATGGATCTCTATGGGGTATTGCAGTATTCATATTTCTAGTGAGGGTCAATTCAGTTTGAATTTTATGTTGGTTTTTTTACATCCAAGGATCATTTCCTTCTGAGAATAATTTGTTAGGATCAGACTATTGTATTGTCTTTTTTTGTGACCCACATTTATAGTGGAAATATATTCATGTTTTTGATTGGTTTTGATCATTTGACATAGGTGGTTAGGCATGGTGACCCAGTTGTGAGGATTGTCTGTAGGGAATTGTGGGAGACCTAGAGGCCCATGGATTAGAGCCCGACCCCTATAGGTCAGCATCTTTTGCGTTCAAGGATGTCCATCATGTGATAGTTTGGCCCCTACTTTCCATATTCCCTTTTCAGTAGTGCGTTGGTTTTACGCATATTTTATGAGGGAGGCACGGTAGGTGCCCAGGTCATTAGTTATATGTATGTTGATGCCTTCAGTTTTGGACAGAGCACAATCGGTGCTTCTTCTTTGAGGTTAGATACAATGGGTTGGACTATTTTGGTAGATTTCCTAGTCGACCTATGTTTCCTTTATAACTAATGTAGTGATAGTGTGGGTAGACACACCTGACAGGAATTTTTTTTTGCTGATGGGTAGTTTTTTAATAAATCAAGGAATTTGTGAGGTGTCTGATTTTTAAGAGGAGTTCCAAGGGGAATTATAGATTAATGAGTCAGATGTGCCATGTAGCATGGATAGTTTAGAATTTTAATGAATGTATATCTAGAGTATGAGTCTTATGACATAGATAAATGATGATTTCATGTGGTTTCATTTGAATATAAATCAGTGAGTGCTTGGGTAAGAGGTTAGTTCTATAATGTCCCAATGTTTTGTTAATGGAAATTCCCTTCTTATAATTATGTCATATAATGACATGAAATCACGTCCCAATGATTTTTTATTTACTATGTTGCCTTTGAACATAATATTTTCACTTCTGTGATTTGAATTTTAAAAATAGTATATACATGGTTGTAATCGATATGATGTTTGTTATCTAATAATACAAACATAATTTTTGGTGAATAGTAATAGACCCATAGGAATATTATTGTTTCAATTATGAATAGTAATATGAATATTATAAATAGTATGTTTTCCAAAATAATTCTAACATCAACGTTGAAGAAATAAATAAAATTTAGACATCTTATAATTGTTAATATTACAATATTAAAAGTATCTGTATTTTTGCATGACATAAATAATTAATTTCAATTAAATAATTAATTAAAAATAAAATTTATTTTCCCTAAAAGGATTTCATAAATCATAAAATATAGTTCTTATATGATTCAGCTAATTTTATAAGACCATATGTAATTTTTGATAGCATTTTAAAATCATTTTCTATATTGAAATATGTAATTTTCATTTCAATAAATATTTTAATTAAAAATTAAATTAATCATATTTGGAGAATTATTTTGGAAAAATGGATTTTATATTTTGATTCTACACATCCATAAATGGTTCAAGTCAATTCTTTGGTCATTTCTAAAATATGTGAGTTTTTGTAAATAGAAAAATAAAATATTTTTTAAATTAAGTTAAATAATTGATTTATAGGATCATGGATGATGTTATGATGATGATAGCCAAATCGGTTCAAACACACATGCACTTATTACTTTTTTTGTCATGGAATGATCACTATTTCTGGTATTGAGGTCAAATAATTATCTAAGTTATTAAATATTATTAAAACCTTCCTCTCCTCCAATATAAATACCACCCCTTCTTACCTCTTCACTTCACTTCCATAAATCCTTGTTCCTTGCCAAAATTAACTCGAAATCATCCCCAAGATAATATCCCACCTTCAATAGATCTTGGTCTCTTCAGAAGTCTAAATAATCTCCCTTTAAGAAGCTGTCAAAGAAGATTGATTCTCGAGGAAAATTTTCTATTCAATTTGTTTAATTTTTTTTTCAAGTTCATTTGTTTTATTTTATATCTATAACTCTACAAATCAAAATTTTATTACAAATATAGTACCATACTTGTAATATAATATTTTATGATAATGGTATATATTGTTATCATCTATCATTTACCCTTATTTTATACATGTAGTAATGACACCACCTGAGTTGTGTTAATTTTCCACATTCAAGGATGATGGTTTTTCAATTTATTGTTCCATCTTTAGTTCTATTCATGAACCCATTTTTGTAATGGTTTAACTATACTATTAAATAATATATCCTATGTAAAGTTCTATAACCATTTTTATAAATAATTTTAAATTATAATTCAAATTGAGTTTGAAGTGATCAAAACCCACACAAACCCAAAAAGGATTGAACTATACTTTTATATAATGATTCAACATCACTCCAAGTAACCAAATTAAATTTACAATCATGTGAACTTATGAATGTACGTATATTAAATATAATACCTTTTCTATTCAACCATCCACATTTTACATGACTCTCTGTTCATGGAAATAAGTAAACTGGTAATAAAAACCAAGAAAACAAAAAGACCCTAACAATGAAATTGAACCACTGAACAGATCAATAATATCAGGAATAAAAATGAAAATGTTGTAATAAATATTTTACAAATATTTTAGGTTATTTAATAATTTATTAATTATCCTAAATTGAATTTTCATATTATTAATATCATGTGGAAAACACGATCATTCTTAAAGGATGGGAACCACTCCATTTCACTCAGGAATTCCATCTATGTTATGACCTGTTATGTGTACTCCTTAATGATAGGCTATGATTTTGAACCTCCCCCATACAAAAATCATGATGTATAAGTGATGATAAACCCCTTCATATCTCACAATTCCCTCTTAATCATTCATGATACCATGCCAATAATCCATAAGGTATTCTACCCGAACCTTTATTGGTCCTTCGGGTTACCGTATCTTCCTTGTACCAAAAGGATGTTATCATATTATTTTATTTGATACTTATACATTTTGTGTACCTATAATAAATTCATTCATCAAGACACTTTCAATATTATATTTTGGGTGTATACATGTTTTTACGTGATTCCATCATCAATTATACCTGATAAGAAAACCTATTTTGGGAGAACTTCCAAATTATTCCATGATTTCAAATTCACTCTATCTTTTGTTTCAAGCCACCATTGTATTTATAAAATCGGTCTATTTTATTAGGAAAATTTATAGTTTCACTTCTTGTTTTATATAAAGTAATTTTCCATAATCTATTTTAAAGTCTCTATAGTAATTCCCTTAAAAGAACAAAAAATATTTTTCATGCTAAACTTTCTTAAATAATTTTCATATATGTTTTCTCTTATAGATGACATCACATAACATGATACATGCTTGTTTCCATTATTAATTTCCATGTTCATTTTAGTTCATTTCATTTGTGGACCCTTTTATGATATACCAAATTGTTATGATTTATGACATGATTATTGTACCAAATATATTCTATGGGTTCCCAATATGATTATATAAGATTGATTACAAATGATTCATTATCTGGTAAAACTATTCATGAAATTATAAGATTGGTGCCCCAGATAGTTCACCATTTCAATGGGTGAATATAATTCTCCTGATAAATAATGTGAGATGGTCTAGACGGTTAGCCTTGGCTTGTGTTACCATGTGTGATGATCTTAGTGGTTAGCCATGTCTTGTGATGCTATATGAAACGGTCTTGGAGGATAGTCTTAACCCATTAAAAATTCTTGTTTTTTGCTTCTTCTAGTTTTTTGTGATTCCATTTTTATATGATTCTCTATCTAGTTGTTATTATTCTATATGTTACATGCATTTTTATATCACCATGTCATGCCTTCTATCCCACATACTAATTATTTATTCATATGGTTATTCCATTAATGGCTATCTTAGGTCATCCTTTTATTCATGTCTTATCCCCATGATATCCTTTGAAGATATATGAGAACAGTGGATGTTAGGGTCTCTTTAGGATGATTATATATTGAAATGTTATATTTAGTTCAATGTTTTATGTTTTAAGTATGTTTTAGTCACAAACACTATACTAAATGATCCTTGGATAGTAATTTTTTTTAATTATGCTTAAAATCATGTACTATTATATGTAAAAGTCTAGGGTCTCTATGGACTTAATCAGAAAATGGTCGTTTTATTTTTAGTAATTTTTAATAGTTAACATTATTAATAACCATAACGATTAAAGTGTGTTTAAGAAAACATATCTAATTTTATTTAAATATAGTCTAAGTTTATTATCAATCAAATAAATATTTTTTTGGACACAAATAGGAAAATGTGGATTTGGAACAGTTGTATATAGGGGTAACACTCGAAAACACCACATTCAATGATGATGTGTTTTCAATTTCATTTAACATATTCAATTCTAGTAATGAAACCATTTTTTTATTGTTGAACCAAATTTTTAAGTAATATATCCAATTTAAGGTTATATTATCTTTTTATACATCTGATATTAAATTATAATACAAAATTTATTCGTAGTGATGAAAAACAACCAATAAAACCATAATGTCATCACATATGTTTTATATAATAATTCAAATTTACTCCAAGTAAATAAATTAAATTTACAACAATGTAAACATTTGTATGTTCAATAATAAAATATTACTCCAATCATGGACAACCATTCCCATTTTACATGATTCTCCATTCTAGAAAATAAGTACACTGATCATAAAAACCATGAAAATAAACGGACCCAAACAATGAAATTGATCTAACTAACCCTTAAAAAATGTCCAGAATAAACATAGAAATGTTATAATTAATATTTTACATATAGAGGAGGTTCTTGAATTTTTAATTAATGGACATAACTTGATTATTTAGATAATTAATATCAAGTGGAGAACACCATCAAAATTAAGTTAAGGGATCCTCTCTATTTCACCCAATATTGTCCTCTATGTTATGCCTTTTTATGATTAATCCCTAATGATGGTGTATGAATTTTATCCTCCCCCAAAATTCCATCATTTGTTTCTATGTGGTGTGAAACCCATTTCTCCCTTAGTGACCTTTTTTATGTTCACTGGATACCATGCTGATAATCCGTAAGGGCTTCTACTTGAGCCTCCTTTGTTCCTTCGGGTTTCCTTATCTTCTATGTATCAAATTAACGTTAAGTTATCCTTTTTTTAATCTTATATATTTTGTGATCAGGTAAAAAATACATTTATCAGGAAACTTAATTCATTATATTTTAGGGATATATAAGTTTTTATGTGATTTCCTCCTCAATACGTTTTAATAAGCATGCCTATTTTGAGTGAACATCACGAATTCTTAACCGATTTCAAGTGAACTATATCATTTGTTTCATTCCACCATTACCTTTATAAAATCAGTATACTTTATTATTACAACATTCTGGTTTCACATTAAAATTTATATAATGCATTGTACCCTTTTTATTTTAATGGATGTATAGTATTTTCTTTAAAACCACACACAGTTGTTTTAATGCTAAAATTTATTAAATACTTTTCTAATTTGTTTTCACATCTATATCACGTCACTTACCCTAATACATTCATATTTTCCATTATGAATTTCAATGTATAGTTTCGTTCCTTTCATTCAATGACACTATTATGATACGCCCAGTTGTTATGCTTTACATCAATATTATGGTATGAAATTCATTCCATTGGTAACCCTTACGTTTATGTATGATTGATTATTTATGATTATTTATGTTGAAACAATATTAATTAAACATTAATATGGGTGTCCCTAGATAGTGCTCCAAATAATTGGGTAAATATGATTCTTATGAGATGCTATATGTGACGGTCATGGAAGTTATCCCTGGCTTGTGATTCCATGTGCGATGGTATTTGTGGTCAGCATTGGCTTCTGCAACCATGTGAAATGGTCTTGGTGGTTATCTAGGACTCATGATAAATTCATGTTTTAAGTTTGTGCCACATTTCTATGACTCCATGTTTATATGATTCCGTGTTTATTTGTTATTCTTCTCTATGTTACATTCCTTTTTATATCACCATGTATCACCTTCTATCCCATGTGCTAACGCTTTTTTCTTATGGATATTACCATACTGTGGTTTTTAGATCATCTTTTTGTTCATGTGTTATCCACAGGTTATTATATAAAGGTGTATGGGCACATTGAATGTTTGGTCCTCTTTATGAATTCTAAATAATGAATTGTTATATTTTATTCCATGTTTTATGTTCTATGTTCCTAGTCATCAAGGACACTAGACATCACAATCCTTTTCATGTATATTGATGTATAATTTTTCCTAAAATTATGTAATGTTATATGTAAAATTATAGGGTCTCTATAATTGGTAGCAGAGGATAACCTAGTTATTTGTGGAGGTTGTTTTACAAGAACATTGGTAATAACCTTGAGGATAAGACTAAGTATAAGAAAACACCCCTATAATTTTCTAGTATAGTATAAGTGGTTTATCAATAAGAAATAGTATTGTCTCGATACAAACAGGTAGAGGTGGCTCTAGAACATATGTATCTTAGGGTAAAACCAGAAAACACTACATTGATCTATTCTCGAACGAGGTCTAGAGCACAAAAATAAGACTTTCCTAACAATTGGATAGACACCCCCGATAGATATGCTTTTATAATTTCCTGAGCATGGTACAAACCATTATTAAGGGAATGAAAAAAATCTTATAAGAATGGAAGTTGTGATATATATCATGACTAACCTAGATTGAAACCTAAGGAATTACAAGATAACATATTCTCTTCCATTACAAGTTTAACTTATTTTGTTCAGGGTTTCCTTTTTATACTCAATATCTATGTATTGAAGACCTCTAATTGTACGTTCTATATTTTATTTAGTGGAATGAAATAGAAGAACACCATCCAACAAGAAATATGATAGGGAATGCGATGATTTCCTTAATGATATGCTTTATAAGTTGGGAATAGGTTTTCAAAACATCATGAAATTACATTATAAGTTGGCTCATGTTATGAATAATAACATCAATCAAATGGAACTCCCTCATGTTCAATGGAATGAGTTAGTTGTCATTGAATCATTCTTCCATTAAAATCATCCCATGTATAGTGGATCTTCATATCCCCTCCTCATTAAATAGTGCATTAACTCCGTTAATAAGATATTCCTTATCCTCTACTGCTCACAAGAAGAGAAAGTCATACTAGAGGGCTATCGTTTTGATGGGGAAGCTGATCAGTTGTGGACATTGTTAGAAAAATTTGAATACCCATGATGAAATTTATTCCATGGATTGGGATGAATTCATGAGAATGTTTTTCCCTAAATATTTTCCTCAAACCCTCCATGTCTATATGGAAAGTGAGTTCATCTGACTCAAGATAAAGGAAGATGAGTCCATCAGGGTGTATAATGAAAATATCATGAGGCTTTCAAGTTATGCATCATGATATGTCTTTAAAACTGAAAGAAAGGTGGATCACATCATTAGTGGACTAAAGCTGAGTCTATGAAAAGCATTTCTGATTCATGAATTTTGAAACTATGGGGAGATTGAATTTTTTCCCTTAATTTTGACATGGATATCAAAGACTCTCAGTTGTATCATGTGACCAATGAAAAAATATAAGAAAATAAAATCTAATGTGGGGATTCGGAATATAAATTATATGATGGAAAGAAGCTCGATCATCCTACATGAATAAAATATGGGAAGAATTATACTGGGAACTATCTAATGGGAACCAAGAAATTCCTAAAATGTGAAATGTTGGGACAACTGGATAAAAATTGCAGATGGGATATGAAAAATACAAAAAATGTGGAAGAATAAAGTAAAGTTCGGATCAACACTCTTCCTATAGAGCTATGTTACAGGGTCAATGCACATGGGAATTATATGAACAATTTCCCTATGTCAGGGGTTGTGAGATAGAATCATCAAAAAACTCCAAGGAAACACGAATGGATTATGCTATCACTACTGCTGAGGTGGAGCCAGAAAAAGATGTGGTGAAAGGTATTATAATTATTAATTCATGAGTAGAATAAATAATATTTTAGTTTGATTCTACACATTCTCTAATATCTTGCATGTTTAGTAGAACTATTCAAACCCCACTTCATAATATGGAGGGTAAGTTTTCTGTGAAAATAGAGAATGGGGAATTTATTGCATTCATGGTTTATAATTCCTTTCTAGTTAACATTTGTAGATTGAATCTCCCAAAAAATCCTGTAAAACATCATTTTTGAGTATTTTGATGATATCTTGGGCATGGATTGAAAATCGGTATACAAATCCACCATCAAGTGTTGGGATTTGGAGATCACTCTTCATATCTTAGAGAATACTAGAATTCTTTACATATGTTTTGAGGAATATTAATATTCTTTAGAATCATTGTATATAGTGAGGATATTAATTCCTTATGATCAACCCTATCATGATAATATGATTTAGATAATGAGAGAATCATTCTTGTCTATTTTCCTATTGTCAGGGTTTAAACAGGTGTATTCTCTAATTAGTTTCCATGTCTTCTTCCTAATAGAGAATTTCAGTTCTCAATAGAACATATTCTTGAAACTCTGCCTATATCAAAGACACCTTATAGATTTTCCACCGTAGAGATGGAGGAGTTGAAAAATATGTTACAGGTGAATCAAGAGAAGGGTTTTATATTTTTGAGTGCTTCACTATGGGGTGTTTCAGGCCTCTTCGTCAAGAAAAAGGATGGATCAATGCACCTTTGCAATGATTATCGCAATCTCAACAAAATCATAATAAAGAAAAAGATCCCCTACAATGGATAGATAGCCTATTTGATTAGCTTTGTAGTGTACGTTATTTCTCTCAGGTGGACCATCAGTCAGGATATCACCAATTAAAGGTTAGGAAGGATGGTATTCCTAGGACATCCTTTCAAAAAAGGTATCGAAACTATGAGTTTATACTATTTACTTTCTGAGATACTAATGCCCAATTAATTTTCAACAATTTAATTAATAGAGTCTTTAGATATTACCTCGAAAAAATAGTTGTAGTCTTTATCAATGATATTCTCTAATACCTCAAGATAATGGAGGAACATGAGGAGCATTTGAATATTGTGATAAAGAATGTGAAGGGAGAAGTCGTATGCAATGTACCAAAAATGTGAGTTATGAATGTGGGATGTATCAGTCATGGAGCATGTTTTCACCAGAAAATGGATATATGTGGACCCTTCCCATAAAAAGGTTATTGGATAGTGGCCTATGCCAACATTTGAAATGAAGATCTGTATTTTTTTGGATCTAGCTGGATGTTATTGACGATTTGTAAAGAACATTTCACGATTTCCAAATCCAAAGAAAAAGTTTTCATGGAAGGTATTAATGTTTTTCTTGATTCGAGAATTTTAAGAGTGCTTAAAGGAATTGAAAAATATGCTTATTACTATGCCAATACTCACACTCCCAATGAATAGAGAACTCATTTGGGTGTATACTGATTCTTCAAAAAAGGTCCTCGGTTATGTGCTAATGTGAACTGTTAAAGTGATATCCTATTATTCAAGGAACCTGAAAACCCATTAAAAAACATTCCTATACATGATCGGGGGTTGGAAGAATTATATCTTTGGGGAGAAGTGTGAGATATCTACTGATCAAAAGAGTCTCAAAAATATTTTCATAGAAAAAGAGCATAATAAGCCCCAGCAAAGGAAAATATAGATCATCATTGATTATGACATCTCAATCCAATTCAATCACATTCAGGAAAATAAGGTGGAATATGCTCTGAGTAGAAAGGATCCTGCATCTATATCAATTCTGAGAATTGAAAATGATCTGATATTTTTAGATTTTTATAGGATAAACTTGGTAATCATTATGGTCGGAACCTCATCAATCCTTTATCAAATGATTGGTCTACCATCCCTTACAGAGAAAATAAACGACGCAAAATGAAAGGATGTATAAATTAAAAAAATGATTAAAGTTGTAATAAATGGAAAATATCTAGAGTTCAAGATTTATGAGAAATGAGTTGTAATATTTTGATCAAAATTATGTGTACCATCTAATCCAGAGATATGGAAGGTGATTTTGAATGTCACCCATAGATCAAACTTCTCTATTAACCTAAAAAAGCACAATCATGTATCGAGTTATCAGAGAGAGATTTTGGTGGGACAATATGAAGAAATAGATCTCTATCTATACATCAAAGTTTCTACAATGTCATATATTAAGTCTTAAAGACAGAAGGTTAATGGTATGATGTAACCACTACGGATATCAACATGGTAGTAAGAGAACATCACAATGAAATTTGTCCCTTTACAAATAAGGAAACCCATATGAATCAATTATATATGGCTCATTATGTATCATCATACAATGATATCTTAGTATACCATAATTTGAGAGTATGTCTCATTAGATCAAAATTAAATGATATATATTAAAACGGGTTTATGGATGCATGGAGTAAAACTATCTATTATATATGATCAAGATCCAAGATTCACCACAATGTTTTGGAAAATTTCTAACATTCTCAATGCACTGAACTGGACTTCAGTACAGCCAGTGATCCACAAATGGATAGCCAATCTGAGTGAACTATTTAGACACTGTTAGATATTTTGAGAGAATTTTTTATGGACTTCAATAATATATGGGACCAACATCTTACACTAGTTGAATTCTCTTACAAATGTAGTTTCCACTTGATCATCCAAATGGAACCTTATAACACCCTTTATTGTAAAAGATTTAGAACAACAGTGTGTTGGGATGATATCAGTGAATGTATGTTTCTAGGACTTCAAATGGCCAATGAAATGGTGGTGAAGGTGAAAACCATTCAACAACACATCAAGGAAGCCCATAGTCGATAGAACAGTTATACAAACAATCCTCAACATGACCTTGAGTTTAAATCTGTAGATATTGTATTTCTTTGCATATCTCCATGGAAGATGTTCATGAGTATTGTGAAGAAAGAAAATCTAAGTCCTTGGTACATCGGTCCCTTTGATATTCTTGATGATGTCGGGGTTGTAGCCTATCAACTAGCACTTCCACCTACCATGTCTAATGTACACGATTTCATCCATGTATCCCTCTAATGAAGTGCATACCAGACCCTTCACATGTACTCTCTTTAGAGGTGGTATAGTTTCATAATGATAATTATTATGAGGAGAATTTAGTGATGATTTTTCCTCATAGAGATGATGTTCTACTTAACGAGATTACTCACCAGGTCTAAGTACTATGAGAAAACCATATATACGAAGATTCAACATGGGTACTAGAGGAGGCATTAAAAGAAAATTACCTACACATGCTTTATCAATGGAAATTACCTTCTTATAATTATTTCATATAATCAAATGAAATCACATCACAATGAACTACTAATTACAATGCGGCTTTTAAAAATAATATTTTCAATTCTTTGATATGAATTTCGAAGCTCTGACATACACGGTTGCAATTAGAAATATGTTTGGAGTCGGATAATATAAATATAATTTCTGGGGAATAGTAACTAACCCTTATTAATAGTAATTTTCCCTATAACCCTTATAAATTGTAAATTTTCTAGAATAATAGTCACCTCACTACTGAATTTAAATTTATGAATCTTTTACTTGATAATAAGACCATAGTAAAAGTATCAGTATTTATTTATGTCATAAATAAATAATTAAATTTTATTAATTAATTGAAAAAAATATATTTTCCTTAAAAGGGGTTCATATATTAAACATTTTATGTATTCTGGTTTTATAATAATTTTATAGGACCTTAAATAATTTTTGAAAGACTTATAAAATCAGTTATTATTTTAAAATATGTAATTTTCATGTAAAATATGAATTTAAAAAAATATAATATGTAATATTTAAAAAATTATTTTTGAAAAATAGATTTAATTTTTGGCTTCTAAAATTCAAAAATTGGATAGGGTGATTTTTTTGGGATTTTTCTAAAATACATGATTTTTTTAAATAGTAAAATACAAAAATTTTAAAATTAAGCAATATAGATGATTTATAGGGACATGAATGATGTTATGCTGATGTAAGCCCGAATTTTTTTTTGAACTCACATGTACTTATTACTACTTGGGGTAATGAAATTATCACTATTTCTGGAATTTAGACAAATTAATAAACTAAGGAATTAAATATTATGAAAACCCTCTTCTCCTCCACTATACAAACCACATCTCCTTACCTCGTATGTTCACTACTCTCAAGCCATGTGACTTGCCTAAATATTATCCAAATATCTCCCCATGTTCCTCCACAACGTGCCACAACCCTTTGTATATTCAAAAGGCCAAATAAACTCCCATTAAGAGCCCCTCAAAGAATATTGATTCAGTTGGTAACTATCTCTTTTCAATTCATTTACATTCTTTTCAACTTCATTTCATTTATTTTATATCCTTACCTTTACCCATACAAATTTTAATGAAAATACAGTACATTACATGTAATATAATGTTTTTTTTCAATGGAATAAGTTTTTATCATCTCCCATTTACAAATCTTTTAAACTAGTTGTAAAGTCACCATCTGAGATATGTGAATTTACCATATTCAAGGAAGACGCGTATTCAATTTCATTTTCCATCTTCAATTCTGGTAATTAAAAAAAAATTGTTATGGTTGAACCAAATTATTATGTAATATATTCTATGTATGTATCTGTAATATTTTGTTACACATGATTTTAAATAATAATGAAAAATGAGTTTGTAGTGATCAAAAACCGAAACTAAACCCAAAAAGTTATCATTATTGTTTTATATAATGATTCAACATCAAACCATGTAACCAAAATAAATTTACAACCATATAACCCTTTTGATGTTAAATAGTAAAATATAACTCCAATTATAGAAAACCACCCCCAATTTACAAGATTCTCCCTTCATGAAAATATGTTAACTTATCGTAAAATCAAGAAAACAAATGGACCTGAACAAGAAAATTGAACCAATTAACCGATAAAAAATGATATGAATGAACTTAAAAGGGTTATAATAAATCATTAAAATATAGTATAAGTTTGGAATCATTATTTAATGTTCCTAAATTGATTGTTTAGGTCATTAATATCAAGTGGAGAACACTATCTGACTTATGGTAAGGGATCCTCTCAATATCGCTCAAGAATGTCCTATATGTTATGAACTTTTATGTGTAATCCCAAATTATGGGGTATGAATTATAAACACTCAAATACTTCTAAAATGATGTATAAGTCATGATAAACCCCTTTAAATCTCATGAATCCCTCTTAATTATGCCTGATAGCATGCCGATAATTCGTATGGTTTTTTTCCTAAACCTCTTTTGTTCTTTTGGGTTGCCTTATCCTCCTTTTACCAAAATTGAGGTATATTATATTTTTATGTGAATATTATAAATTATATTTAACTATGAAAAAAACATCTATCATGTAACATTCATCATTTTATTATGGGGATATACATGTTTTTATGTGATCCTCTACTCAATAAGTCCTAATAAGAAAACTAGTATTTAGGGAACGTCTGAAATTCTCCACTGATTTCATGTGAAATATATCTTATGTTTAAATCCCCATTTGTCCTTAGAAAATCATTATAATTTATTAAGAAAAAATTATCATTTCAATTCAAGTTTCATATAAAGGATTTACCCCTTTTATATTTTAATGGAACTATAGTGTTTTCCTTAAAACATCACCAAAATGTATTAATGCTTAAATTTCATAAATAATTTTCTTATATTTTGTCACTTATCCGTGAATTCACATTAATGATAAATTCATATTTTTCTTTTTTAACATCCATGTATATTGAAGTTCATTTATTTCATGGACATGTTCATGATACACCCATTTGTTATGTTTTATGACATGTTTATAGTACACAATTAATTCTGTGGGTAACCCTTATGTTTATGTAAGAATTATTATGTACTATTATTTATGTTGATGAAATATTCATGAAATTTTAAGATGGGTGTTCCCAAATAGCACTCAAATGAATTGCGTAATGTTGAGTCTCAGGAGATGTTATGATCGACGGTCTCGGTGGTTAGCCTTTGCTTTTGCAACCATGAACTTTTGCAGTTAGCCTTATTATGTGATACCATGTGCAACAGTCTTGCTAGTTAGCCATGACTCGTGCTAAAGTCATGTTTTATGTTTCTTCTACAATTATATGAATTCTTGTATATATTATTACTTGTTTATATGTTATGATTCAATATGTTACATGACATTTTATATCACTATTTCATGCCATCTATCGCATGAGCAAATTCTTTTTTCCATATGGTTATTCCCTTACAATGGTTTTTAGCTTATCCCCTCTTTCATGTTTTTTAGGTTATTATATGAATATGTATTATCACAATGGAAATTAGGGGGATATTTATGAAGACTAAATATAGAAATTTTATATTTAGTTCCTGGTTTTATGTTTTATTTGCATTGTATTCAAAGACAATAGAATTCATGATCCTTGGACTGTACTCATATGTATAATAATGATTAAAATCATGTAATGTTGTATATAAAAGTATAGGGTCTCTATATGTTCTGATTTTGAAGACATTCCTTTGGATTGGATCATAATTTTTGTGCTGGAATGACCCTCAATCGTAAAGGTCACATCATGAAATGAATCAGGTACTGTAAGATGGTTGACCAGTACTTTGATCATCGGTAGGTTTTTATAAGATGGTGAGTGTTTCTTTAAGGGTGTTGTACATTCCCATTTTTGGAATCATATTATTCCCATGTTTGATATGATTATACACTATCTTGATTGTCTGTGTGTATCTCAACATAGCTCCAAACCTATACTAATATCTTTTTTTCCTTGTAGATGTTCTTCCCTATTGAGGAAGAACCCTATTGAGGTTGCACATGAGGAATTGTGTAAGGTAATCCATATAGTGGGAACTGCACCATTTCCCATTTGAAGGTGGTGACCCTTTTTTCAGCTGATGGTCCTTATTTTCTATGGAATGTTGAGCTTGAGGTTTGCAGGTGAGATATGATAAAGGTATTCCAATAGTGGGGAGTACGAGGTAGGTGGTCATTATATGACGTCCATGTCTGAGGTAGTTTTTGACGCTATGAGGCTTATCACCATATAGTACATATAGATTAGTTGTGAACATTGTTTATTTGAGATCATGGCTACTGGTCTTTTAACAAGGATTCTCAGGGATGGGAAGGATTATAGTGCGGAGTTTTTAAGGACCCATTTTTTTCAAGAATGCTGTTTTGAGAGGGATTATAAATTTTGGATGTAATAATTTATAAAGGGTTTAAATGGTAATTTATCATGGAATATGATCACAGATAATTTTTCTTACCAATCCCTTGGCCTCAGAATATGGTTTTTTCCCTGGGACATGAGTTTGGTGGACATATGTTCCATTCAATTGTTAATGGAATAATTAATATTTATTGTTTAATAAATTAAATATTAAATTGTTTTCTCATTGTTTGATTGGATGTATATTTTTAATGGGGAATTATATTAATATTATACCACCTCCATTGAGTCCGGAATGAGTATTTTTTTCTATGAGATTCACAAACTGAAGTTAGGAAATCGGGCTAGATCATGCCCCTTTTCCATTTCATTTTATTTTCTTCTTTTTCTTTCTTTGATTTTCTTACATTATCTTATTTCCTCATTCATGTAAAAACTTCTTTTTAAATCCAATATCATGTTACCTAATGGAGAATGAGGGAGAGGAATAAATATATAGAGATGTAAGTGAAGGGAGGTATCTTCGCAAATCTCCCGACATGATGGATCTTCTTGTAGAAAACGTGGACCATCTAATCATGCCATGTATCAATGGTTTTTTCGAAAAGGTAGGCTTATTTATGTTTTCACCTTAGATCCTAATATATTTTACATTTTTTAGTTGCAATTCTCTATTATTATTTTATAAGGGCCCCATTGGATGAATCAATTTATTTGGGGTAGAAATTGGCAGTTATGGGCGATCCTAGTGTTCTAGATATAGGATAACCAGGAAATATATCATATAATCTATGGTGACATGATGTGTTTTCTTATCATTCGTGGAAGGTAAATTTTAAGGAGTATATTCCATGTTCCAGGGTGTACATGTCGTGTACTATTACTCAACTATGTTACCAAGTGCCTGATTAGGTGTACCTGCTTAGGGGTACATGGCCATTTAGAATACTCGGACAGACCTCGTGTGGGAGTCATGACATGTAAAAGAACATGGCATGGCCATGTAGATGCCTAGGCCGACAGAGGTACTGGATCGTGTAACCTATGTTTGGTACACACAGTGTACCCATTTCACATGTCATGTACTTGGGGAATTTATATTTCTAGAACATTGGGATTACACTCCATGTGGTAATGTGAGATTAGAAACAGTGTACATAGGGTGACACACAATGTACTACCCCTTTTCAACCCTTTGAGGGGTTTTTGTACCTTTAGGACTTGGAGTTATAATTGGATGTGAGAGTAATTCATTCTGAGTGGATTTCCATGTATACCATGATGATGTAATCTATAGAGCATTTTTAGGAATCCTAATGTGTTTTTTTCTAGAATACAACTATATGGATAGGTTATTTAAATATTAATTGATTCCATTTTTCTCCTAATAGAGATACATGGGCTTAATGAATGGTTTTTTTTCAGACCAACCTATTTTGAGACATTATTCGAGGATGAATTGAGATCACTCTCTTTCGGCTGATGCCTCTATGGTATTCCATTGTGGAATTCTCTCTTGTGAAATTTCCCATATATCATGGGAGGTTGTGATCTCATTTTGTTATCGAGTATCCCATGGATGATGCCTCTATATTCTATTTAGTTACCATGGATCCCATGAGGGTTTTCTTGATTTAATGATGATCACGAGAGTTCCATGTAATATCCCTTACATGTGTGAAGTTTCATGGATCCATTATAGGATGCGACTATTTTCTTATTGTTCTTGGGTTCCGTGTTGGATTCCTTTTTCACCATTTAATGTTAAGTACCCTTAGTAGGATTCTAGAAATTTTGTTTAGCCTAGAGGATCATGTGTATGAAGTCTATTCAGGGTTTGTCTTGAGGGATCCAGCGGGCTCCCAGTATTTGAACAACATGATATGTATGTTCGTTTTGGGTAGAGAAGGTTGTGACTATCACCTTAGAACTGATTCTGCACTGCTAATACTGTAGGGAGGTATTTTTAGTGTCGGGTTAGGGGTTTGGGAAACCCCAGCTCATTTTTGTATGCTTGATATGGTTATTTTTGAGGAAAAAATGGTTAGTAGAGGTGATTCAGGTTTGGTGTCTATTAATCAAAACATGATGTGTCTTTTTTTGGGTTTCCTGAACATCCATCCAGTTATTTTTATTGCTTTTTGGGATTCCCATGCATGCTTACATGGGATTTGGATTCAATTCCATGTTATTTTGGATATTCACTGGTATTCCAAGAGGCATTATCTTGGACCTGGATACTGAGGCTGAATATGTATATTTTGTGATATATATATTCTTGGGATTACCACTATTGTTTCATGGTATCTTGTTGTTGAAACTTGCATGATTCTTATGGTATACACTGGGTGATACTTGGATTATAATTATAAGAATTCAATAGACCGAATTAGTGCTTAGCTGATTTGTATGACCTTAGTGAAAATTGTATTCATGTTGTAAGATTGCCTTGGATAGACTCATAGGTATGTTTACTCGTTTTAATTGGGTGATACTTGGATTCTATGATGTAGTAATTCCTATAATATAAAAATAGTCTAGTTGATTATATATATCCCATGGATGTCGCTCATTAGAAACTGACATGGTAGTGGATGCAATGGATTGAGTATTCTCCTTGGTCATTATTCAATGGTATACATTGGGCCTTGCTACCTATTGGATCTAGCATTCTTCGACATGAATAAGACATGTTCTGTTGACATGATCCGATGAATTTAATAAATTTAATTACCGAGTTTCAAGAGAGATGCTACTGGGACGCTTTGAGGATTTGTTGGACGAGTTCCTTGTATTCAACCCTTTATGGTATGGCACATGATTATACATCTCTGTAGTGAAGGATTTTACTTGTGATTACTCAACGTAGGCTAGAGTTGGATGTAGTGATATTTATAGGATTGACCATTTGTATACGGTATCCATGTTTCTGTAATTAGAGGTGAGTAAGTGTGATCCAAGATGTAGGACGTATGTCCTCCTTTGGTAACATATCATTCTCAGAGATATAATTTCAGTGTTAACCGAAGAAAGATTATGTTTACTAGGATTAGGGACCCATAAAATGACATGACAGTAAACAACTTGAGAGGATGGATGTATATCTCCATTCCCTTTCACATGATGTCCAGGCAATCGAGATTATGGAGCCAAGGATCGACCACACATGTGGTTCCATGTTGTTCGACTCACATACTATTGAACATTAATATTTATGTATATATGTGTTCATATGGAATTATACATGTAAAAAGATATAAATATGAAAATTTATAGTGCCACATAACTAGTTATCTAGGATTACAGATTTGGGGTTCGACTGTGGTTTGACCTTTGGTTTTTCGTATCTTTTTAGTTTTGTATCATCAAGGTTGATCAGTCTATTTTGAATAAACATATATCATCACATTTATATGTTTCATATCTCAGTTTCCAACTGAGATTATTTCTCAGCCCAAAACATTCACCATAGTGTTCGTGTAGAAAATATGCCTACATTTAATGTTGATATTGAGTTTCATGGTTTAGAGGCATGAGGCCTATTGGTGAATGTTTGAGAAGAGATTTTTGCATGTTCTAAAACCAAGATGGTGTAGTTCGACAATGTCTGGAGATTGGGTACATGGTCTGATTCAAATTTTGTAGTTGATACTTATACATTTACTTTATGTTTATTTTGTACTTATATTCTTGTATGGTTGGCTCAGTGGGTGGCTGGTGTTTTATTGCTAGACAATGCTGGTTGGGATTTTACAACTTTTCATTTATTATTACATCCAATCCTATTTTAGTTGTTTACTATTTGAAAACACTATTTAAATTCTACTATGTTTGGTAAATAGAAATTTTATAATGTTAATTACTTTTATATGAGGGAACAGTCTCTCCATAATCACTCCCTAGGTCCTCGCTTCTAGTCGGCAGTCTCTGGCATATTGGTAACCACAGATGATGCCTTGTAACCCCCTGATTGGATCACAATTTTTGTAGAATATGGGATGGGATGTTATAGGGTATATATAATTAGAACATACAAACATAATTTAGTAGGGGTACATAAGAGTAATTAATAATTACATTCGGGTTAGTGGAGAGAATGCGTAACCCAAATGAAAAATGGATATTCTGGTATAATCCATTTTTTTATGTATAAATGGGTTCTTATCTTACATTAAATATCATGTTTAAGGAGATTAGATTTATTAATAATTTAATTTTGAACCTATTAAACATGGATTAGAATTATTTATGTTTTATTAAGGTCATTTTTTATTTTAGATGATTTATAATATTCAATTATTCTTTTTGGGACTGTTTTTATCAATGGTTTTTAGGATTGGTTCACTTGTATACGTGTATGGAAGATTATGTAAAAATTGGTTGAAACCGTAATTATTGAAATTATATGTTATTAATGAAACTAAAAAAATATTAAATGGCCTTATCAATAATTTTTTTTCATATATAAGTTTATTATAAATTTAATGACATATCAATGATGAACATTAGTTTATTTATATTAATTTTGTGTTATCACGATGCATTTTTTCTTTAAGAATATATATTAGTTAAATATACTAGGCCCAAAAACAATAAGAATTATAATATATTTAATAAAAACTTTTTTATCAGTATTAATGTTTTTTTATCATTCAGAATGTTGTTAGTGGAAATTGAAAATACAACCTCCACGATAGTGGTAAATCAGAACATCACAAAAGATGTTTTCATTTTTACAATTAATAGGAGAGGGGAATGATATTAATGATGGATTTTTCATTTAGAAAATATACTTCTTGTATATATAATATAATGGATTTATTATTCCTGTTTAGATAGAGGATGTGATGTATGTATAATAAATTAAATGAAATTGATTTTATATTCAAAAGAAAATAATAAAAAATGAAAATGATTTTACCTTTTGAATTTCCTCAATAAGAGAATCTACAAAAGAGGATTGTGATTGGTTATTTGGTGAGAAAAATGATCTTGGTCATGGGGAAGTGACTTTTGAAGATTAATGTGTTGGAATTAAAAAATATTCAGGATTAAGAGCTGTGAGAAGAAGAGGTGGTGAGGGGTAGTATTTATAGTGGTGGAGAGGGGCGTTATCTCATTATTTTATTTATTACATTAATATTTTCCCCCAATGTAATGATTATTTTGGGTATTATCACTAAATATTTTAATATAATTAATTGTAGTTCAATGTTATTGGAATTAATAATATGTACATCATCTATGATTGAATAATTCTTGTATTCAAATTATACTGTAAATTACTGTATTTCATTATTCACAAAAAATTCAACAAATTTTAGAACAATCCGTAAATATTTCCGTAAACATTTATTAGTGTGAATAATTTAAAATTTTACCCAATTTTGGAGAATAATTTTACAAATAGCATATAAATATTTATTTATTAAAATAATAATTTACTTAAAAAATAAAAATTTAAAAATAACAACTAATTTTATAACACCATGAAAAATTAATTTAGATCATTTAAAATTATCATAAAATCATAAGAATATAATATTAATTTATGAATCATTTTTATCAAAATAAATTTTCTTTGAAATCGAAAAAGTATTTATAAAATTATAAAAACTCATTTTATAAAAAATACTGACACATAATTTATCAATTTAAAAATATTTATTTACTTATACTATTATATAATTATACCAAATATTCATTTTTTAGATTCCTTAATTTAATTTATAAATTCATAGGTTATTCTACTATTCTATTGGCAAAATTACTATTCTTAGTCATTAAATTACTATTCCAAATGTCAAGTTATTATTTCATTGGTATATGTTCCATTATTTATAGAAAAGCCTCTTATTTAATTCAGTTTTCATATTTAATTTTTTTCTCTATGTGATTTTATTTGATTTAAAATACATGAAATAATTTTGTGTGAAATGTAATATATCTCATTAATTTAATTTATTTTAGATGAAACGTCCATGAAAATGTTGAGGTTTTATAGAAAACAAATTTTATATGTTAAAAATCACTGAAACATAATCAAAATTTATTTCACCTTCATATACTATAACCAAAACAACAGTAGTGTGAAATTATATATATAATAATTTCATGGAAATTATATTATAATTCTTTAAGTGATGATGATAGGATTGTATTTCTGAGCTGAAATCATACAAACATTGATTTTAAGAAACATGTAAGAAATTAACAAGATTACATCAACCTGATATTAAATATAGTTAAAAAAATACTAGAATTAATATATTAAATTATTATAAATAATGATTATATTAAAATGATAATATTATAGTTTTAAAAAAGGTAATATAATATCTAGGTTTTCCATAAATTAGGTTAGATGGTGTTTGTTGATGTCGGGATAACTGGTTGGGGTTTTCATGGACTACATTTAGATTTTTTGAGACAGAATAAATATTGTGGACCATGCTTTCCATTTATAGTTTATTTTCTGGCATGGATTGATTTTTAGATTACAATATTTAATTTAAAAAAATTATTAACTAAAATAATAGTCCCCTACTCAAATGGATTTTGATACTACTATTACCCCTATAGTTAGAATATTTTGTAACTCAACATTCAATCCTCATGTAATGATCATTATATTGATCGTATTCCTTGATTTTTTGGTTAATTATAACCTATAATGTATTAGGTAAAAGTATATCATTTTTTCTTTGGATTCAGATACCTACCAAATGTATCCTTATCGAAAAATTATTACCTTATTGACTTTGCTTCCTTATTGGGATGTTGTTAGTTCAATTATCCATTCTTTGAGTTTTAATGGTTTATTTTGAACACTATTCATCAATGATTAGGTTCTCTGACCATAATAATTTAATAAATGGTATTTTCAAATCCATTATAGAAAATTATATTTTCATATAATGAATTTTTTATTACCCATTCTTATTAATATGTTTTCTAATTATAAAATTTTCAATGTATGAAAAAAGATTTCATCTATTCATTATAAAATTTTTTATCCTTGTCTCCACTTTTCCTATTGAAATATTCAAGTATTTTAGAATTGAAATTATATGATAATATTTTTAAATTTAATTTTTTTCAGTTTCAATGTATTCATATTTTATAAAGTTACATTTTAAAGGGACATGTATGTTTTTATTTAACATTATAATTAAATCTATTTTCTAAATGATAATTTAATTTTTCAACGCATATTTTTTCTTTATAAATATATTTACATACATTGTAATTTAGTTACATGTTTTTCTAATATATAAAAATGTATAATTCGGAATATTTACCTCATGGTATCAATCTATTTTATTCTCGATTCCTTCTTATGTGAAATAATTAATAGTATTTTTTTTAATGGATTATTTAGATCAATATCCCCATCCTAATGAGATTCATTTATTATATTGGGGATATGTTCTTTTATAAGCATACAACTCTTTTATATGATTGGAATATCAAATCTTCTTTTTATAAAATATATGATCGACCACAATCTTTGTATTTCCAATCCGTCCACTATGAATAGCCATAACATTTAATCTGATATCATTTCATTGTGAACACTAGGATTCAATTCCTTTTATTTTATGGTAGTCACATAGATTCAATATAAAAATTGATTACGGAAAATATTGATATAAATATATACCATTACCCAATAATTTTTTAGATTGATAAATTCATATATAGAAAGAAATTAAATTTATCGATTAGGGAAACAACTGAAAGTCCATATATATGTAATTGTGATGTCGATATTTAGGGATTACTCTATAAATATTATTACTTGTTGTTTGACCATGAACCATCATTATATATATGGGTTATTATTAGGTTATCCCTTTTATTGAATTTCAGAGAAAGAGATGGTATTCAATATGTTATCATTCCTATATGTGATTGATTTTCATAATTATAAATTCCATGGACCTGAAATAAGTTATTATAATCCAAGTGATGTTTTTATTTCATTTTTATCAATGGATATATATTATGATCTTATATTATGTATCATATGGAGTTATGAAGATTAATTTATTTCTATAATAATTATTTCTTGATTATTTCTTGATTTCCTCATTTATATTTGTTCTGATATTGATCATTTTAGATAAAAACATTATATAACTAACTATTACTATATTATAATAAAAATTACTATACATGATATGTATGATAGGATCGATTTTTTTTATAATTTTTTTAGGTCGGGATGTCTATGATGAAGACACAAGAGGATGCTGAATTGGGTTCCATTAAGAATCATTAAAATATTATATCGTCCCTCTCAAAATGAAGTGATCCTTTCCAAATATGTTAATGTTGATCGAGCAGTATAAATAAATTAAGGAATAGAACACAAGGATGTATTATGATTCTGGGAACAAAAATACCCTAGTCCAGTCCACAAATGCTCTACTCCATGAGGTCAGTGATATTCACTAGTCAGTTCTTTTATCATAAGACCTTCAAAAACATAGTACAAGAAGTTGAAAACTTAAACAAATTTTATAGGGGATTTTGGTTCTTCTACTAGGAACCAAAATATTCACATATTAGTCAAAGAAGATGACAATCTACCACGACAGAGTCCGAGTAGCTGATACTTAAATGGAAATAGATGAGAAGATGTTTTTTGTGAAATATGTTTAGCTCACAGTTGCAACAACAACTTAATGATGTAGATGATCTTCAATAATGCACAACAACAACAAGAAAATAATCTCCATGGTCGAAGATGATTCATCATCTACAAATAGCAGCAAAAATATGAGCAAATGTTTGTGCCGGATTCGGAATTCAGTACACCATGTGATAATTACAATGAACAAAAAATTACAATTCTCTCATCAATATCACTTAGATTTTAATATTAATATTTTAAATGCCTTATTTTTAGCAGGGTATTCATTTCTCTTATTTTCATAATTGTGTATTCTATTTTACATCTACAGAGCGATGTATAAAGGGAATAAATATGAAGTAGTTTTACTTGAATTTCTCATACATAGGATACTCAAAATAAATGGTGTTAATATCCTTCATAAATATCTCCAACAATATCATATCACAACTGCCTCATTATTATTGTAGAATAACTCTCTGATAAATGAATTCAATATAATTTGAGTAACTCCTCCAATAATATCTCTATTGTAATATCATTGATGAAAATTTTATGACACTCATTTTAATATATTTAAAACACTTTAAATTTTTTCAAAAAAGATCCTAAAATTAGACTGAAATAAAATGTTGAATATTTGAAACCAAATCCTTCAAGGATATTCATAAAAACCCTTAAAAATAGTAATGATTTAATACACTCCAAGCTAGCATTTGAATAAATTGTAAAATATCTTTATAATGACATATACATCCATCCAAATGGTCCCATAAATCATGGATAACATATTTAAATAAATCTCCCTCATTTACCAGTCAAATGTACAGTTCATTCATGTGACGAAAAAATATCAAACGTAGGGTGAAACTATGTAACATATGGTTCCATGTCCCTACATTCATCTTCATGTAATGTATGGATCAAAAAGTAATGTATGGCTGATGATCCATAGCTTCATCCTTTTAATCATAAAATCCTGAATGCAACATTGATTAACCATACATTTATCTTTCTCGGACATACGGTTGAAGAATGTTATCCCAGATTCCCACGTTGTGTTTTTGATCAATATGTAAATTTTTTCAGTGTATCATATGGTTTATTCCTAATGTAAATTTTATCAATGAATGGTGTGAATAATTTTTTCAGAGAATGTATGCAACATATCATCATAGTTCACTAATTTTTTTGATCCCATTAAAATTATATTATGCAGTTTTTCCACAAGACTTATTTATAGTAAATATCATGATCTATCCAAAGGTTTGAGAATCAAATCAAAACGACATCAAAATGTCCTAATATCTTCCAAAAACTGAATCAATAAAATTCTGGAAAACTGCAACTAGAAAACTTCATTCTCAATCACTAGTGACTTTATTGACCGTCCGAAATTATGTTTAATCGTTTGATGTGTATTGATGAAATAAATTTAATATTATTTGATTTAGATCTCCCCATGTATCACATTATTCTGACATTTGTAGTAGTTTCTAAAAAATAAATACTATAGGTTTCCAAATATGTTCGTTATACAGTTGAATTTTTTTTATAAATTTCTATGATTTTTTATATAATCAAAAAATCTTTTTCATAATTCCATATAAACTAATGATGTTTAGATAATTCAATTATCAATCCAAATATATAATTCTACCACAAATTTTTTCATCATTTCATGAGATATCATCATAATTCCAACTTGACATTACACTGATAACATCAATATCACTTGAACAACTTGTAACAGATTCTGTGAATCATTTCACCATCAAAACAACAAAAATAAAGTTCGACATAAATAGATGAAATTAAGATAATATTATTTTCATTCCAATGGAATAAAATTTGCAAGAAACCAATCATTATTTCTTCAAAAATAAAATATATACTTTGACGTATTAAATATGAAACACATAACAATTTTTTTAAAGAGAAAATATTCATGGGTTGAAGTAATTATCAAAACTAAATCAAAACTAGATTTCAAAGGAGCCACTCAACACACTCCCCTTTATGTTAATTACAACACCCCATCTCACTACCAACTTCTATCCCCTTTTTTGAAAGGATCAAAAAGATATAAAATTGAGTAAATTAAAAATTAATTTATATTTAACCTTTGTTATAATGAATTATAATTTGAAATTTAAGTAAACATAAATAAATAAATAAATTACTAACAATAAATTTTTAAAAATTAATTATATCCCCCTTTTGTTTAATATATTTTAAAATTTATCAATTTTTTTATCATATTAAAAAAACTAACATATTTATTTTTTTAGTATTTAATGTTTGAAAAATAAATTTTAAAGTATTTTAAAAATTAAAAAATAAAAATTTTATGTAATTAAATATTTGAAAAATGTATTCTTTATGTATTTTATAAATTGAAAAAAATTAAATATATAAAATTGGAAAAATAAATTTATTAATAAAAACAGTTAACAAAATATTTAAAATTTCATAATTTTAAAATATTTTTAATTTGGAATATAATTTTTAAATTATTGTTTATAAATTAAAAACATGAGTTATTTAGAAATATGATTTAAATACATTACTCAATATAAAATCTCCCTAAATATATGCTTCCTTCAAAAAGATAAAAAGAGATAATTAAGGATCCAATTAAACCTATATAATATTATTAATGGAATAAAACTGGTTATCAATGAAAGTATTAAACAATTTAATTCATGCCATATTAATGACACATTTATACATATTTTAAATATTTAAAACTACTCCCCCTAAGAACAAGAATAAATATTGATGAAATTCAATGAATTTAAATAAATTATTTTCAAGGAATAAATAAAATATGTTAATTAAATAAATATATAATGAAAATAATAATGAATTTTTAAAAAAAATTATTAATAAATTTTCAAATAATTTAATTAAAATATTTTCAATGAATTTATTTTAAAATTATTTTTAAAAATTTAATGTTTTTAAAAAAAATAAAATAATTTAAAATATTTCATTTGTAAAAAATTAAAAAAATTAGAGTAATGTATTACAAAAAAATAAGATTAATTTAGAACATGTATTTATTTAAAGTAGTCAAACATTAAATACATACTTACATGCAAGATAACCATTATTATAAAGTAAGAATAAAACATTTAATGATGTTTAATTATTAAAGATAATCATCAAATTAATTAATTTGATAAAATAAAAGGTTGAAAAGGCTTAATAGTTTAAGCATTAGAATAATTATATATAGAGTAATGAAGGATAAAGCATAAAAAAATTCTCCCACAATAAAAAATAGTTAGTGCATTTAAATTTAATATTAAAATTGAATATAAAATACATCATGTATAAACCCTTCCCACACTGATAAAGTTTCAATTTAAAATAATAAGAAATTAGAATATAATAAATTCTAATAGTTTTCAGGATTCTAGATGATGATATAACTATGAAGATCCATGGTTCATTCTTTCAATATATCAAATACAAGTTCCTTTTGGTACCACTTTACAGTTGGGTCTGGTAGAGTTATAAATTAATGATTTAGGTAACAAAATATGTTTATTATGATCGACATTGTTATAATTTAAGCTACAAAATGCTTTCAAATTGTGAACATGATTGAAAACACAAAATTGTGGTTTTCTAAATGAATAGTAATTATCATAATGTCCATTAATACCATAGTAAAATCATTTAATTGTATACATGATTTTTTTGTTTGACCAGCAAAAAAATAATTTTAACATAATTTATGTTCTTCATCATTACTACCAACACCGTGTTTTTCTTTTTGAATTTTATTTTTACTAATAATTTTATTCAAGTAATTTAATCCTTTAATAATGATAAATTAAGAATTCTTTAAATTATCAAATTCATCGAATAATTATTTAATTTTAGTTTCATGAATATCAGAGGAAATTTTGGAAACAATTTACCCTAAATCAGAATTTTGTTTTTACAATATTTTATTATCAATTAAAATAAAATCATAATATTTTATATGATTTTTATGTTCATTTTTTTTAGAATAAAATTTATTTTTAGGAATAAAAATAAATATTAATAACTTCATCATATGAACAAAATTTATAATTAGAACATTCAGAGTAAGATGATTGTACCCCATCATCATGAGCCATAAGACATAATTTAACCTTTTTATTTTATTGCTCATATTTCGAGGTTGTAGTAGACTCCTTATTTCAATATTCATTTTCATTTCAAGAATCCTTCATGAATTTCATTCCATTTTTTTATATTCAGCTTTTCATTGAGCTTTATGAAAATGACAGTGAGGTCTTGAATGACTATTCTTTTTACACTCACAACATCTAACTTATTTCTCTTTAATCAACTTCAATTTCACCACTATCCTTTTATAAGGAATTCCATTTTTTTTGGAAATATGTGGTAGCTCATTGTAATGGCCTAACCCTTGTTACCCTGAGTGGGTGCATTATTACATTACATTGGCCTGATCATTAGGGATCACATCCCGAAAGACCAATTAGTTTAGTAGCCTTGGATTTACTAGATACATACATAAGTTTTACAATACATTATGAATTGAAAAACAACAACATTTTTTCTCCATTGAACACAATAATATCCCTTCGCTTATCCCTACATGTTAGTCATAATAAATTTTTTCTTGTCCTTGTATAAAAAACATAGAAAGTAGTGAGCTAAGATTCACATCAAGGATAACAATATAACAGAAACCATTATAAATAATCATAAACAATTAAGGCAATATACAATACTAAAACACATTCCTTTTTATCATAAACTTCATCATAACATGGAAATGATAAATCAAATAATTCCGTTTACTTTTTGGCATGGATATTTTACAAGTAAAATAATCACAAGTAATATAAATAGAAAATTTCATAATGATAGAATGCATAATGTCGGACATCATAACCACATAGTCAAGGCCTCATGCTAAGACTACAAATAAGGTTTTGTCAAGTCATTGTGCCAAGACACTAATTTGTCGCACTAGACCAACATATACATTGAGGAGCTATCCCGTGCTCCACCCGTCACATACTAAGTCCAATGCATTCCTTATATGGAATGTTAGAAACATAACATAATCATTCGTATTAAAACTAGCATAAAAATGTGATAAATTTAACCATAAGCCGTGAATGGTATAAAAATAACACATCCAGAGTCATACATATCACAAAACCTTAAATTCAACATGGAATATTTTATCATAAAAAATCTACTTCAGACAAATATAAAATCAATCAATGGATGTTGACAAAGAGGAAATCAAAATTATTTGAGGGAAATACCTATTTATATATTGAAATCAATTAAAAGTCACATAGTTATAAAAGATAACTTTTATTTTGAAAATATATTTATAGACGTGTAAGGGATTCATTAAAGGTAATATAACAACATAAAATATCAACACCCTCCATATAAGATAAAAAAACATTCTTACCCTAATTTGTCGAAAATGTCAGAAAGAACCTTGTATGGAAAACAAAAAAATGATTTCATTCAAAAATAATAATAAAATGTAAAACAAGGTTATAATTTACTTTAACTCATGTTATAGGAATAAAAAAATTAATTAATTTTTTTAGAATCATAGATGAGGATGATAAAGAATTCCTAGTAGATACTTACTTATAAACAACATCCGATAATAAAGGGATTGTAAATTTAACCCTTACATTGTAATTTTCCATTTTAGAATGTATGGTAACCTCTTTTGTAATTGATAAATAATTTTTAATAAAAAATACAAGAACCACAAATATAAATATGATATTGTATATGTTCTTCTAATATTACATTGTTAATAATATTTTTGTAGTATCATTATTATGGGTGTAAACTGATTCGTTTTACTTTATATGTGTTGTTATGTATGTCATGTATGATTTTGATAGGATTTATTTGATCTGCATCCAAAATTATATTATTTTTCTAAAAATTTTCTTTAAATAATTAACTGAAAATTATTCTTGAATGGTTACGATGTGGAATTATTCTCATCGCATTCGTGGAGAGGGTAATCTTTACGTACACACTAGCAACAATATCATTCTATTGATAGTAAAATATTATGTAATTGGATTGTATATTATTTATAAAGTATCATTAAAATATTATATTTATTATTTACCTCAGTTATACTCATTATTATACCCATCCAAATAATGAAATGTTGTATAACATACTACAACACGAAGTGGAGACAGAAAGTCGTACTAACGCATGTCTGGTGACATTGTCATTCATAGGATGGATAGAATTATTAAAATGGTTTTTCCATATTTATAATACCATAAATATATCTAGAATTTACTTGAGTTATTTTTTTTAGAAATAAAAAATATAGAGTAAGTGGAAGAACAAAAGAACATTGAATGAGGTGTTGAAATTATTAACTCTTCTTCAGGTGCTTCCTTTTGATTTGGTCAGAAGTGATCCTTATATTGGCTTTATGATCAATTTAAGTCCTGTAAGATTATGTTAGGGTTGTTGGGAGGTTATTTGAGCAGGTTTTTGCCAATCCAAATGGCATTGGTGGTGTGATTTTGAGAGAAGGGGAAGTACCTTTTTATATAAAGGTGTGAGTAACTTTAGAAAAAGATTGAAATATTATTTTATTATAAAATCATTATTTGTTTATAATATCTTCAAATTGATTTATTTCTATGATAAGGTGGGTATGGATCCAAAACTTCTCAATCAATAGGTTTTAGAAAAGATTAGTCACCATATTAACCTTATCTTTTAGATTTAACTCTTTGTAAAATAGATTAACTTTTACAATGCCTTTTTCTATTTCTATATTACATGGTTAATAAAGTTAGTATAAAATGAACTCAAACCTCAAGTGGTTAATTAATTACATATCTATAATTATATAAGATCTTTTTATGATCATTAGATTTTTAGGAATATTATATCATTTGATAATATTGTATTTGTTTTAAAAAACTATTTTATGTCAATTTTGAAACTATTTAGTATTTGGTTTTTTTGAAAGTCATTAAAACATTATCACTTCAAGGAAATGTTATTTATTCAACCCTAACATGGCATAATAACCTATAAAAATCTTGTAAGTTTTCAATAATCTCAATTTAAATTTATTTGGATATTTATAATATGAATTATTTTAATATTTTGATAACATGGTAATTACTACATCATCATTGTGTCATATATAAATATAATTATTTAATAATATAAATTATAAATAAATTAACATGATTTATTAAAAATATTTATCGTTCTAATTAATATTTATAATCGAAATTATCTTATGTATAACCCTATATTAAAAATGTTTTACTTATTAAAAATTGAATTTAACACTTTTAACTTTTCTTAAAATAAAATATTAATAGATGTCCAAATCTTATCCATGTAGATCAAAAAGTATCGTATTTTTATATAAGGGTTGTTTTGGTCAAAAAAAAACTTATCCAATAGTATTAGGACATGTGTTAGGCTATTTATAATATCATTTTGTCTTTAATTACCCTATTGAATTTTAAATATGATAAATAAAAATAAAAAGTTACTATTCACCAACAATTATTTTCAACCTATTGATCCACATTTTACTTACTAATTTAAATTGGGTTTCATTGATTTTTGAAATTCAATTCACTAAAAAGGTAAAATTACTTTTTATTCCAATTTACAAATGTGCCATAAGGTGGGTAAAAACGTTAGAAAGTTCAATAAAATTTTATACATCTAATCTTATTATGAAATGACTCAAATGAATTATAGTTAAATAATATAGTTAATACATATCTATTTAATCATTAAAATAATTTTAGATAAAAAAAATTATTTAAATAAAATCCACTTGTAAACAATAACGTTGTGTTTTTATCTATTCATCAAAAATTGAATGTTTTTAGAAAAATACCAAATAATCACCCTAAATTAATTTTCATATTCAAATTCCAAAAATGATACACATTATGAAAAATAAAATTTAAAAAATTTAAAAAATTTGGAACCACTATTCATTAATTCTTTTTAAACGGCTAGCATGATAGGTTGTGTTGTGCTAGAACCCGATGTTGGGTACATCGAAAGATATTGAATTATTCAAAGAGAATTGAACCAGGGATGTTTGTTATGTTACATTCTCCCCTACTTCATATATTTTCTTCTAAACAATTTCTTGAATATTACTTCATAAAAAGATTCAGGTGGTTCTTCATTATTTGTTTCTCAGTTTCCCCTGTCGCCTCTTCCATTTTATGGTTTCTCTATTGATCTTTTTCAAGACGAGTTTTCTAGTTTCTCAACACCATTCTCTAGTATCAAGAATCCTGATAGGCTCTTCACAATAACATAGATCATGTTCCAGTTCTATTTTAATCATAGGTGTGTACATGCATTGTGTCAAGAATGTACTATTTCAACAATGATATGTGGAATACATCATGAACTTTGGAAGGACTTGGCGGAATTTCCAAAAAGTATGCTACAACTCCAGTTTATTATAGAATTTTGAAAGTTCCAATGTAATGGGGACATAATTTTCCTTTCTTAATTAATCATATAACACCCATCAATTAAGATACCTTCAAAAAAACATGATCTCCTACATGAAATTCCATATACTTCCTTCAGTTTTAAGCATAGATCATTTTCATACATTAAGCTTTTTGAATATGGGTTTGGATAATCTCCACATATTCAATTGATTCCTCAACATGTTATAGACCGACATGTTTTCTTTCACAAACATCATCCCAACAAGTTGGTGTGTGACATATTTTTCCATATAATGCTTCATATGGTGCCATATGAATCCTTAAATGGATGATATTTTTTATAGAAAAGTTTTACCAGAGGTAAATAATGATCCCGCATACCTTGAATGTCAAGTGAGAAAGATCTCATCATGACTTCAAAGGTTGTAATAGTCCATTCTTATTGTCAATCTATTTGAGGGTGGTAGGCACTTCTAAAAAATGTTTAGTATGCAGGGCCTTCTGAATACTTTTCCTGAATATTGATATAAAATGGGGATCACGATCAGAAATAATCAATAGTGGTAGACCATGATTTTTTACAAATTCATTAATATACTGTCTTTCTAAACATTCAAGTGGTAAATCATATGTTATAGCAAGAAAATGTGGTGACTTTGTAAGATGATCCAAAAATGACCCATATTGCAGCATTCATTCTAGGAGTCTTTGGTAGCCCCATGAAAAAGAAAATCGTAATATCATTCCATTTCGACTTAGGTATGATAAGATCTTGCATGACTCCTCTAGGGTGGTGTCTTATAACCTTAACCAATTAAAAAACCATATATCTTAACACATTATTTGAAATATACCCTTTCATGTTTCCCACAAAATATGTTCCTTCAAATCTCGATACAACTTAGTACCACCATTGTGTATAGAGAAATTGGAGAAATGTTCCTCATCCAATAATTCATTTTTTTAGATCAAGTTTCTTGGGAACACAAAGTCACTTCACAAATTTCAAAATTACATCATCATATACGATGTCGATCAATTTACCATTGTTCATAGAATTAATTTTCTATTTAAACTCCTCATCATTAGTCTGAGAACATTTTATCCTTTGCAGAAAAGATTTATTGACAACCATTTTAAAAAGTGTCAATGTTTCACATTCCATGATTATTCACATATCCATCTTTACTATATCCATGAACAAAGGATCCCATTCAACTCTCATCTTGTTCAGAACTCCATGATTCTCTCTGCTCATTGCATCTGGCACCTTATTTTTCATCCTTGGGTAGTAGTGTATGGGGAAATCATAATACATGAGTTGTTAAAACCATCTCCATAGTCTCATGTTCAGTTAATTTTGTGATAAGATATAAATTAAACACATGTGATCAGTGTATATCTCATAATTTTTACCATAGTAATAATGTCTCAATATGGTAAGAGAAAATATTATAGGTGATAACTCAAGATCATTAGTAGGATAGTTTTTTAAATGAATTTTTAGCTACCTTTATTCATAGGAAATAACAATATCATTATTCCTAAGAAAAACAACCAAGTAATTTCTTTGCACAATCATTATAATTAACAAACCGATAATTCCCCGATGGTATATTCAAGATAGGATCCTTGACAAATTTTATCTTTAGTTCATCAAAACCTTCTTCACACACTTTTTTTAAAACAAGTTTAACCCCTTTACATGTGATTATAGTTAATGGGTATGCCAATCAAGCAAATTTATGTATGAAATGCTGATAGTAACCTGTAAAACCAATAAAACAACATACCTCAATTATACTCATCGGTGTTGGCCATTCTGGGTTTGCCTTTATCATTGAAGGATCAAAAGAGATTCCTTCCTTAGAGACTATATGGAAATGAAAAGAAATCTCTTAATGCCAGAATTGAAACATTATAAACTGCCCATATAATTTATTTCTTCTAAGAGTTTTTAGAGTAGTGCATAATTGATTTTAATGATACGCCAAGCTTTTGGAGTATACCAATATATCATTAATATATACAAATTAAAATTCATCATGGTATTCCTTGAAAAATATTTTCATTAGATCCATTATGAAATATAGTGCATTATTCAGTCCAGAAAGAATTATTGTAAACACATAATGCCCATACCTGGTATGAAAGGCTTTCTTCAGAATGTCGTCCTTCTTCACGCACAACTAATAATATCTATATCAATGGTCCGTCTTTGAAAAACATTGATCTCAATTAATTTTATTAAATAAATCATCAATGTAGGGTTGGGGATACTTGTTCTTCATTGTTAAAGCACTGTTCTCCCTATTGTTAACACACAACCTCATAGATCCATATTTAATATTAAAAAAAGAATAAGGGGTCAACATGGAGATACACTAGGTTGAATAAATCCATTTTTACTCAATTACTCTAATTTTTTATTTAGTTCCATTAATTCCATAGTGGCCATTCTATAAGGGGTCTTTAATATGGGCCTCGAAATAGAAATAAATTCAATGAAAAACTAAATTTCTCATTCTGGGGGATGTCCAGGTAAATACTCTAGGAATATATCAACATATTATTCCACAATAGGTACATCCTCTATTAGAACATTATTTTCCTCCCCCGTTTTTATTTCACTCCCTTCCTCCCTAAGAATTGAATTTAGAACAGCTACTGGGGGTGGATATAGATATGAATCAAATGGTGAAATTTCTACTGTAATTATAAAGAATTCATTATTATCCTCAAAAATTGAATTCTCATTTTTCTTACAATAATTTTTTGCATCACGGTTCGAAATCCAATCCATATTGAGGATTATATAAAATTAAATCACCGTTATGATAATAAGATTAACAGATAAAGAAATTTTATATTCGATAATGGTAACTGATTTACAGAACATTGTTTCAATGATACCACACTTAGGAGTTCTGAATGACGGCTCTCTTGTTAAATAAAATTGGAAATATGAAAATTCCTAGGTAAACTGGGAAGATATGAAAGAATACGATGATACAAAATCAAATAAAGCATTGCCAATATTTCAAAAAATTATTAATATACCTTCCACCAAGTTATTCAGAGCTTCGACCTTAGTAGTAGTGATCTCATAAGATTGGTCATTCTCCCTTGGTTGCCTCTAAGGTATGTTTCATTGGGGTATATGACATTCATTTTCATAATATCTCATTTATCTACAATTTTAAGAATTCCGCACTGAAACCCACTTTCTTCCCCTTGCAATCACATGCTTGGTACACTTTTTTACCTCACTTGTAACAAACACTTATTCGCATTAGGAATGTACCACTATGTCTCTTACCACTTTTACTGAAGGATGGAAATTTATCTTTTCCCTTCTTCCCTATATTTCCATTTCTAGATTGTTCAAGAGAGCCCTTATTTTCTTACCTTTACTTAAAGACGTACGATGTAGTGAGTTCATTTTTTTTCTTGATAGCACATTAGACTATAGCTTCATATGATGAGATGTATCAAGAGACTAATGCTTGAATGGGAAATTATTTTAACCCTTCAACGAATCAATCAATATTGCACCATGGGTTATGTATAAAATTTATATCATTCCATTTTATCCTTGTAAAGTTAGCATCATACATTACGGCATTCTCATACCTCATTTTCCATAGAATCATAAATTTACATTCCATATCCATTCAATGGTCATGAGGAAAGTGTTTTGATATGGAAATCACATTAAACTCTCTCAATTCCATATTTTATGCCTCTTCATCTTCCTTATTATATTCAATTAATGACCACCATTGATCTACATCTCGTATGAGGTGATAAACTTCCATGAAATGTTTTTCCATTTGGATGCACCCCAAAGCATGCAATATTTTCTCTATGGAAATTATCCATTGATTAGCATCAAATGGAATTTTTTTCCCATTTAATGTTGGTGGTTGTTGCCTTAGGAAGTAGTCTAACATTGATCATCTTCATTGTGGATCAGGGTGATCCATACATGTAAGGTTATTATTCGTAACATGAGTTAGTTTTCATAGAATGGTTACAAGTTTTTTAGCACTAGTTTCATCACCAACTCCACTATAATTATCTTGATTAGGAGGAAAATACCTACATATATAATTTGTGTTATTATGGTTTCCATTCCTTCAACTAGGCTCCATTTTTAAACAACAGAGTACACTATATTAGATTATGAATCACAATACATAATTCCAAACAAGTAAAATACCTAACATAAATTGAACAATTTTTTCATATAAACATATTCATAAAAACTATTTTCTTTGGGGAATTTTTTTCACATAAATCATTCATAATTGATTTTAATGAAAATTTGAAATATCTTATGCATATCCCCCATGAGTGTCATAAATAAGAGTGCAGTATGGCCTGTTGTCGTGTACCAGGATACCCCAGTTCAAGCCCGAAACACCTTGTTGGAGTCTTCATTCCTAGGTACATCAATGCCAGAGCCGCCTTTATCTTCTCCTATCTAGACAGAGATGAATTTCTTGGAAAACTCACAAAACATCTACATTAACAATTTTATTGGATGTTATTCTATAATATTCCTCAAATTCAATCTAATTTAATATTCTCTAATCAAAGTTTTTCTAAATCTAGTTTCCAAGGATTATAAAAAACATCATCTGATTCAAACTGTAATGCACTAACCACAGTTACCAAAAGTCGATGAATTATAACATAACATTGGAATGTTCACAAGGGATCAAATCCCAAAATACCAATCATTTTGGTATCCTTGGAAGTACTAGATACATACATATGTTTTATATTACATTATGAAATTGAAAAAAACAACATTGTGTCTCCTTTTAACACAATAATACCCCTTATCATATCCTTATAAGTATGTCATAATATAATTCTACGCATCCTAAAAAAATAAGACATAGAAAGTGGTGAGCTCAAATTCACAATAAGGATAAAAATATTGCAAAAACATTCATAAACAAGCCTAAACATTAATGGAATTGTATAAGACTCAAACTCAAGACATTTAAATCTAAAATTTGACATAATATGGAAATGATGAATCAAATAATTCCATTTACTTATTCACATTGATATTCTACTAGTCGCATAATCACATGTAATAACAATAGCTAAATTCATAATGATGGAATGCATAGTGACTGACATGATTACCACATAGTCATGGTCTTGTCCCATGTCTAGCAATAAGATATTTTCAAGGCCTTGTGAAATGTCACTAGTCTGTCTCATGAGACCTACATATGCATAAAAGATCAATAGTGAGCTCCACCCCTCACATACTAAGTCCAATACATTCCTCATATGAAATAGTTGAAATGTAACGTAAACAATCGTATTTAAACTATCATATGTAATGTTAATACTTTAATCATAAACCCTGTATGGTATAAAAATAACACATCCATAGTCAAAAATATCAAAAAACCCTCAATACAATATAGAATATTATATCATAATAGATCAACTTCAAACATTTGTAAAATCTTTCAATGGATGTTGACATAAATGAAATCAAAACTATTTTAGAGAAATATCTCATTATTTTTTGAAATCATTTAAAATTAACCTAAGCCTAAAATAAAACATTTATTTGAATATATTAATATATTCTTGTAAGGGAAGATTATAATGTGTAATCATGGTGGAAATTAGCTGCACCTATCATATAATTTAAAAACATTCTTACCTTAATTTTTCAAAAAGAACATAATATACAATGTTCGGAAAACGACTGAAGGATTTCATTCCAATGAATTTATAAAAAAAAAGTTATAAATGAAATTAACCCATGTTCTAGTAATATTAAAAATCTTTTCAAATACATATTCATGAAAAAAGGATGAGGATGATAACAAATTCAATGTAGATGCTTACGTGTAAACAACCTCAGATAATAAAGAGATTATAAATTTAAAATTTAACTTGTAATTTTCATTGGTCGAGGGTACATTATCCTCATGTATAATAGTTAAATCATTTTTATTAAATTATATAGGAACAAAATAAATAAATAGTATATCATTCATGATTGGCAAATATTTTGTTGTTAATAATATTTCAACAGTATAATTGTTCTGAGTGTTAGCTGATTCATTTTCCATTATATGTTTTGTTGCATAAGTCATATTTGTTATGGATAAGATGTATTTGATTCATGTCCAAAATGATAATATGTTATTAATCTTTATATTTAATTCATTAAATGAAAATTATTCATGAATGGTAACGATGGGGAATGAATCTCATTGTGTTTGTGGATACGGTAACTCGTACGTACGCACGAGTGACAATATCATTCTACTGATGGTAAAATTGTATGTAATTGGATGTTATATCATATATATAGAAACAATTACATGTTTTATTTAATATTTAAATAAATTATTCTCATTATTATACCCATCCCAATAGTGATGTGTTGAATAACAAACTACCCCACGATGTGGAGATGGTATGTTGTACGTACGAACGTATGGTGACTTTTTCATTTTTATGATGGATAGAATAATGAAAATTGTTTTATAATATTTATAATAACATCATAGATTGTATAAGGTACTGTAGTTATTATTTTGGTATGAAAAAAAAATTAATGTGGATGTTGAAGAAAAAAAGAACATCGAAAGAAGTGATGAAATTATTAACCCTTCTTTGGGTGCTTCATTTTTATTTGTTAAAAAGGGATATTTGGTTGTCTTTATGATCCAAGTAAGGTATTTCTGCTGATGTTAGGATAGTTTGGATTATATTTGAATCGGGTTTGGTTGAGATAAATGGAAATGGAGTTGTGATTTTGAGAGAAGGAGAAGTACCCTTTTACAAGAGAGGTGAGGATCACTTTAGGAATATCTTGAAATGTTATTTTTTTATAAAATAATTTTCGATTTATAATAGCTCAAAATGGATTTATTTAGAGGATGAGGTTGGGATGGGACGAAATATTCTCAGCCAATAGGTTTTAGAAATGTTTAGGTCACCATATTATACTTATCATTGATATTTAAGTCTAAATTAAATAGTTTAACTTTTATAACATCTTCGTGTATTTTTCTATTACATGGTTAATAAACGTACTATAAAATTTAAATCGAACCTGAAGTGGTTCATTAGTAAAATATCTATCATTATATAAGACCTTTTTCCAACCCTTAGATTGTTAGGAATATTATATCATTTAATAAAATATTATTTTATTAAGAAACTCATTTATGTCAATTTTGACACTATTTAGTATTTGGTTTTTGAGAAAGTCATAACAACATTATCACTTAGAAAGAAATTTATTAAATCAAATCTACTAGAAAATTCATGGAATGAGTTAAATCTATCAATTTACATTTATTATGATATTTATAATATCGATTATTTTAATCTTTTGATAATAAGGTTATTACTACATCATCATTATGTCATATATAAATTTAATTATTTAATGTATAAAATTTATAAATAAAAACCATGATATAGGAAATCATTCTATATTTCTAATGAATATTTATAATCGAAATTATCTTCTGAATAACCCTATATTAAAAATGTTTTAGAAATTATTATTTTAATTTAACACCTTCAATTCCTCTTTAAATAAAATAATAATAAATGTTCTAATCCAATCGTAGTGGATCAAAAATGATAATGTTTTATTCCTAAGGATGATTTTGGTCGAACAAAACTTATCCAACTGAAATAGGAAATGTGTTATGATATATATATTATCATTTTTACCTTTAATTACATTATTTACTATTAAACGTGGAAAAAAAAATTCAAATCTTATGATTGACCAAAAATTATTTTAATCCTATTAAACATCATTTTACTTATTGATGTCAATTTTTTCTCTTGGATTTTTGAAATTAAAATCACAGAAGCGGTAAAATTACATTTTATTCAAAAAATTTAATGTGCCTAGAAGTTGGGTAAAGACATTAAAAAGTTAAATATAATTTTATAAATATAATATTATTATAAAATGAATCCAAAGAATTACATTAAACTATTATAGGTATTATGTATCTATTTCAACTATAAAAAAAATTTAGCAAATTATTATTATTTAAATAAATTTTTTTTATACAATAACATAGTTTTTTTGACTATTTATCAAAAAATGAATGATGTATGAAAAATACAAAAAAAATCACCATAAGATAATTTTGATATTCCGAATCCAAAAATGAAGTCAATTTTGAAAAATAAAATTTATAATATATGAAAAAAAATTATATCACTATTCATAATAATTTTTTAAACAGTTAGTCTGATTGGTCATGGTGTGCTTGAACTCGATGTTTTGTATAACACAAGTTGTTGTATTTTTCAATGAGAAACATACAATGGAAGATTGGGGGGTTACAATCATAATTTTAATCTGAATGGATAGAATCTGAATAAGAAAACTCATTCAACGAAAAATTATGTGTAGTTGTTTCCTTTTTGATAGAAATATGACTTTAAGCATCTATTTGCATATATTCTTCTTAAGTCATCAAGGTTGTAATAAATTATTTCATATTTAATTATTCAACTGGTTTGGAATTTTTAATAATATCTGAATTTATGTTCCCCTTATAATTTTAAACTCTATGTTCATTTAACACTTGACTGGGTTCTCGAATTGGACTTCCCATGAGAGCAACATCATTAACCACTTATATTAATCATCCATTTATTTTAGTTATACTCTCATATTTATGAATCTTGAATGTGTCAAATTTTTTTGCATTATTGTACTATAGTTGTCTAGAATTTTTAGTTCCTTCAAATGCATCCGTAGTAGTCCGACACATAATATAGTCAGTAAAACATTGAGAAACATGGTTAAATTCATCATGTCGAAGACAACATATAATTGCATTCATGTCCTTCGAATTAAAATCATATTCAGCTTCCTTGGCAGCAACACATTTTTTGTGTTCTTGAGGGATTTCATAAGGTTTGAAAATCTTAATATAAACATTAAAACTAATATATTTCAAAGATATAGTCATGCATGCTTTCCAACATCCATAATTATGACCATTAAAATAATGAGTATGGATAATCGACATGCCTTCTCTGAAAATTTCCATTGAGATTTTTCATCATAGGAATCTTTAACTCGGGCTTTTTAGAGCCAAAATAAACCAATATATCCCTACCTATGATACGAATTGCTTGTTCGGGCTGTCTATGATGACGAAGGAAGAGTGCGGTGAATTGCATCCTTTTAAAAATCATGACAATATTAAATCGTCCCTCTTTAAATGAAGTGATATTTTCCTTCTCTTTTAATACTGAGAGAGTAGTGGAGTTAAGTAATGGAAAAGAACACAAGGATATATAGAGGTTCACAGTATAGATATACCTTCTTCCACTCCACCAATTCTCTTCTCCATGAACTTGGTGATTTTCAATTATTGGCCCTCTTTTAATAAGATTGTCCATAACTAAGTACAGATAGTTGACATAATATAAGGCTTTTATAAGGCCTTCTGGTTCTTTTACAAGGAAAAGAAATATCCATAGCTTAATTCATGGAGTTGACACTCTTACATGACTGAGTCTGAGTAGGAGATACTCAAAAGAAAATAGATGAGATGATGTTTTTTTGTGAAACTGCTTTAGCCCATAGTTGCACTAGCCACTGAATGGTGTAGATGATCTTCAATAATTCCCAACAGAAGCAACAAAATAATCATCATTTTCGAGAAGTCTTATTCATCGTTAAATAGAATAAAAATGATTTGAAATATTTTTTCATAGGATTTTGTCTACATTACACCCTGAGATAATAAGAATTAACAAATAATTTCAATTCTTACTTCAAAAGCGTCAAGCATTTAATATGAATATTTTTAGTGACTTCTTTTAAACAGAGTATTCATTTATACTCTTCTCATCATTGCCTATTTTTTTCATTCCAGAGAGAGATAAATATAGTGACAAAATATATAATAGTTTTAATAACATTATTCTTCCCTAGAATTCTCCAAAAAATAGAGTTAATAACCTTTATAAATATCCCCAATAATATCATAGAATCGTTGCCTATTAATTCCTGTTGAAGAATTATTTGATAAATTAATTCAATATAATTTGAAAAACTCCTCCAAACATATATCTATAACAATAACATCATTATAAAATTTAAAACACATGTTTAAATTTCGTGAAATAACTTTAAATATAGTGGAAACAATTACTGAAAAAATAACTTCATAAAAAATATTGAATGATTTAAATCAAATAAATCATGGAGATTAACGGTATCCCATAAAAAATAATTTAGTTTAATCTGTTCGATGTGAGCCATTTATTAGGTGGTAAACCGGCTTTCTAACAATATATACTTCCATCATGATAGTTATAGAAATCATAGATAATATATTTAAATAAAACTCTATAATTGACTATTCAAACATAGGGTTCATTCATGTAACAACAAAATAAAAAAATTAGGGTTCAACTACGTAACTTGTGGTTCCTTATCTATACATTTATTTTCACGTAAAATTGGGATCAAAAAGTAATGTAGGGATGATGATTTGTGTGCACATACTTTTATGCATAAAATCTTGAACGTAACATTGGTTAACCATACATTCATCTTTCTTGAACCTAGGGTTGCAAACAGTAATTACAGAATCCAACATAGTGTTTCTGATCAATACACGAATTTTTCTGCATTGTGTAGTCTTGATTTCTTACATTACGTTTATCAATGTCGTGTATGAACAATGTTTCCAGAGAATGTAAACAACTTAACATCATAAATCACTTAATTTTTTTAGACCCTTAACATCAGATTCAACCGTAGTCTAGCTAGACATATTTTTAGTAAATATCACAATCTATCCAATGGATCAATAAGTGAATCAATCTGACTTCAAAATTTCCCAATAACTTCGATAAACATAAGCAATAAAATTCCTGAAAATTATAGCTGGAAAACTACTTTTCGAATTTTATGTGAATTTATTGACTATCCAAATGAATTTTTAAGTCTTTCATGTAAAATTAGGAAATAAAGATACACTTATTGGATTTCCATTTCCCTATGTCCCTTGTTATTTAGACATCTGAATAAGTTGAAGCATAGTAAATATTACAGGTTTTATAATTTTTACATTGGATACATGAAAACTAGTTTAGAAACTTCAGTGCTTTTTTGAGTATCAAAATATCATTTGAGACTTCCACATAAACTACTGATGATTAGATAAATTCATTATCTATCAAATGGAATAATGATCATATGAATATGTTTAATATTTCTTGAGATATCATCATAATTCCTAATTGACTTTAACATGAAAACCGCAATATCACTTGGACATGTTGTAATAGATTCGGTGAATTTATCCACCATCAAAACAATTGAATTGAATTTATACATAAATAGATGAAATGAAGATAATACTCATATATTTCCAATGGAATAAAAAACATAAGAATATGATTATTATTTCTTCAAATATAAAATATATAATTTGATATAATAAATTTGAAACATGAAAAAAATTTATAAGATAACAAATATTGCAAGGTTGAAGTAATTATCAATACTAAATAAAAATGAAATTGGTAAGGATCCAATCAATAAATATTTTGGGTATGTGGAATTCATGTCATGGATTACCAGTTCTTGTTTTATAGGGTGATCATTTTTTATTGGATGGGACTTATTATTTAACATTGTGTCCTAACTCACAATATATGTAATGATAAGATCATTTAAAGGAATTATATGGAATTCAAATTATTTTTTGTTATTTAGGAGGTAATTTCTAGACAATTATTTGTTATATAATAGATGATATATAATTTAAATGTTTATGATAAAAAGGGTTTGTGGTGTGGTTCTTCTGTGTCATAAAACACTTATTCCCTAATATTAATTCATTGATATGCGGTTTTAAGGAGGTGAAATTCAATGGGTGATTGTGTTATCAGGACATAATGTGTGATATATTCTGAAAGGGAATGATGAAAATGTTAGTATTCCAAGGTGGGATGATACCTCATGGGTGTATTCAATATGAAATGTTGGGGTTACTTTTTTCCCTATGTTGTATGAGTTATCATGTACAATGTTGAGATGTTTCTATTTAGGTATTGATGTCCTTATAACTAATCTCGAATGGGGTGTGTCACCCTGATATGTATTATATAAGATGATATTGGGGGTGGACACACATGGTGTATGGTATATGAAGTATTGTTGAAGGAATTTCCCTGTGAGTGTATATGATATGAGGTTCTTTGGAGGATTATTACCATTGATTGTTTAGAAATGAGTTTTCAAAAAGGATGATGCTTCTATGTGTATGTAATATGTGGTTTATAGATTGATTGTGCCCCAAATGGAATAATATTATTTTATATGATAAAACATATAACATTTTACCCCTAGATAAAATCCTAAAATGTTTCCAGAGCATTACATTGTATATATTTTTTGGTAATGTGACATGTTTCGAGACACATGAAACTTACCGAAGATGGATTGATATTATGAAATACGATTTAGGGTTAGAATTGGACACCCTATGTTAAGTTTTAAATAGAATCACAAGGATTTTATTTTTACACATTATAGTTTGGTGATATGATCATACAAATCAGAATCTAGCTAAACTGGGATGGATGATCGTATGTGTAACATTAAAATTAGATGATCAGTGATGGTTATTTTATTGTACATTCAGATTTTATTTTTCTTATACTCTTGGGTAGTCACATGGAAATAGACTATATTTAAGTGCTTTTTATTGTAAATAATGGTGGTATCCTTTTAAGATTCAATCAAAATATTCTCATGTGTCGACAACACATTATTACATAACAATAGCTCATAATTTGAGGTAAAAATTGGGAAAATTAAAAAAAATTATGACTGAGCTGCATATCTTGGATGATGTTCGGAGATGAGGATTGATTAAAGTAGAAGAGTGTTATTTAATTTTTATATCATTAATTCATCTTCTAAATGTGAACTTCTATCTGGAAGATCTATAAGATAAATAACTATATTATGAATTTCTTTTCATATATCATGGACATGATTAAAACATCTACATACTATGATTGTTGGATATTGACATATCATGTTTTATTTTTATTAATTATTTAATCAAATTTGAGGTTATATTCTCCCCATTATAACAACTTAATACATTTCAACTAGTAAAAAGCCTATAGCATATGTGGATTTATTTATTACGTCATGTGGTCATCGAGTTCTGTTTTTGTGTTCTGAAATGGGCCATATATTTCATATACAATATAATAATCTACTAACATGGAATAATACCCAAATGTAGAATAAATAATTTCTAAACCACATATTAATATGAATTTGAGTTCAAAACATTTTATATATATATTTCATGAAAAATATATAAAATAAGTCTTTCATACTTATTTCCTAAGACATAGTATAATATTTGATGAAACTGATCAATATGAGGACATATTTTATATCCTCCAGATAACTTTTATTTTATATTATCCATGCATTTGGATAATATCCATTTCACATTCTCATATACTACCGGTGTATTGTCATTGGATTTTCTTGTGGTACAAATCTTTTCTTTTATGGGTGAACAGTTGTTAAAAGTTCATTTTGGCATAGACCCAACATTGGGCCATGTGTTAGTTTTTTTTCTTGGGAATAAAGGGGTTAGATGTGGTAGGTTGGATGATTTCCGATTACAAGACATCAAAGGTAAATACCTAACATGTAATCCCATTTCCTGACCTAAAATTGTTTTCCCAATACCATTCACGGTGTTTATGGGATTTTTCTCAGGAAACAAAAATCGGGAATTGCACACCATGAAAGGAAATTACACGTTATGTAATTTCCTTATAGTTTTAAAAGAAAAAAAAATCTAGTAGCCACTCTTTTTAGGCATATAAATATTTCCCTATCTTTCGACGCCAAAAACCAATCCTTTATAGTTTTTCACATATATCACCCGTTCGAAGTCCATTTTATTTATTGTCAGTTTCATTGAAACCATGCTGATAAAATCGTGATTATCATTTATCAGTTCATGATTCTTCAGAACAATGAATGTGCTGCTTATATTTAGGCCCATATCCCATAATTTTACATTCTTCATCCATTCATTATAATAATTCCAAACCAGGATGAATATTTTCTTGATATTGGGAGATCATTTTACTATCGAGATAAGGTATGTGTTTATTCTTTTCATTTAGATATTGATTATTTTTAGAGTGATCGGTCATTATGTTGCCCATAAAACATGCTAGTGAAACCCCGTTTTGAATAGGTTACATGTTATATATTCAATTGGAAATAGTGAAGATACACATAGGTTATGCTGTGGTGTGATGGCACCCATGACCCGAATCAAGGTCACCCGTTGGGTGAAGCTTTTGGAAATGCCCTAATTATTCCTTGTTTGACCACCCAAGGGATGTGTTCATGTGATTTCATTGTTAGATGAATTCTGGGTATAATTATATTGAATTTAATGGCCTGATTAAGAAATTTACTACCTCATTCCATTATGTTATCATGTTATCCATGCTTATACTGATTAATTGTATTAAATAATTTTTTTAAAAAAGTTGGCATGCACGTTTGTTGGTTTTAAATAGATATAATGTTTTATTATGAAAATGGTGATAAATGGGTGGGTATACCTATGTAAAAAATTATATGTGAAATAGAATGCATGAGTGGGTATACTCATGTGATGTAATTGATGATGTCAATGGGTAAACTCGAATGGATTTTAAATGTTTAAATTGTATGAATTAAGAATGGATTGAACGATTCCATAGAGGACTCTACAATGATCTAGAATGTGGTAGTTGATGCCTTGTGTTGATTATTCCCATAAGGAATTGATTCTATGGGTTCTCGGGGAATTTTTACCAATTTCATCTGACATGCTTGGACTCACGTAGGACATGTTAGTTAACATGCTTCAAGGACTACAATTAGTTCCTAGACTAAGATTCCACCGGGATTCCCATGGGACATGTTGAGGATTCACTGGTCTTATACACCTTGGATTATTCCATTTGTGGTCTACACATAATAATATCAAAAGTGATGTGTTTATTTTTTATATTTATGACATTATGAGGTTGTGGGATTCTTGGGATCATTGAATGGAAAGGTCATGGGATACATGAGATGGATGGATGGACATCGTGGTTTTGTTAAATGTTTACCTTGTTTAAATATTCCTTTTTGGGTGGTATCTTTGTTGCAGGGATCCTTGAGAGGCTGTTTGTATTACTTGACTACAAGAGTAATATTCCATGGGCATATTCACATATTGTACTACATTACATATACTTGTTTTCACATTGTAAATTTTTATTTAGTAATATAAAGATCTTTGGGTGGAAACATAATTGGATGTTTATATCCCACCCTATTTGGGAATAATTGGGCACCCAAAACAGATTATATCGATGTAGGTGTTGATGGGGATAAGCTCCCTAGCACAGGTTGTTGGCTATTGCATTGGATAAGGGGAGCATTGGACCAAGCCGAGGATTGCAATACTATGAGAATTTTTGGTCATTTTGTTCTTTGGGATGCTTTTATTGTAATATATTACCATGTAATATTTGGAATTCATTCTAGATACTTGTATCATCTGTATCATTGTATATGAGACATATTTTGAGATTTGTGTCTATTCATGTTTGAATCAATTGTCTACTTCATTATATTTTTCCACTATTTAAGGTGTTGACAACTTCTATGATATGATCTAGTAATGAGGGAATATTCTCCCCAATTACTCACACATGCACTCATTTCTATATGGAAGACAATGGAATTTAGTGATATGTGCTAGATGAAATGTAGACCATCAGTCATGGGGCCACAAGAAAAATTAGTGTGGTTGGAAAGCCACATGATGAATCAGTGTAATGTGACCCAATTTTGTGTAGATATCGAGGTAGTATAGGGAATTGGAAATGATTTTTCATGACCATACCTCTAGTTGTGAGTGGTTGGGGCTCAACTATAACATTAGGTTCATGAGATGGTTCCCCTGCTCCGTGTCAATAATAAAGATATAGTAGTGTTGTCTGATTATGTTGAGGAAGTGATAGTCATGGAAAAGGTAGTCATGTATGATGTAGCCTTATGATAATTACACTAAGACATTTGAGTGGGACTACTTGGGGTAGTAGTGTTCTATCATTGGATTGAAGTAATAGATAGTTCTATTATGTGCAGCCTCCCCCAGAGGAGTAAGGTTCAAGAAATTATAGGGTGAGAGGTATGATCACATTAGCTTCTACTATTTAATCAGTCGTAATTATTATAGGTGTATCATGTAGTTTCAGCTCTGAAATGGTGGTGATAATCCATGGTCTCGTTGTGCGGTCTTCTGAAGCCATTTTTAAGCTAGACACAATGTTGGGAGTTAGAACAAATTATGTATGCCAGTGCAGGGAGTTCCCCCTTGAGGTTTGTGGGTGTCACAAGATTTTCGAACTTTATGTCCTTGAGATGATAGGGTTTCACATCATTATTTAGATGGACTAGTTATTATCTTATCGATAAAATGTTGACTGCTATCGCTGGGGGTGGCTTTCAAATATCAAAATTGTGCAATGTTTACTCACGATAGTGAATAGGAAGTCTAGGCAATCCATGATGGACCAACTCATTGAGTGATGGGGGGGATAATAGCCCATATCGTTATTTCATACCATGTTGATCTGGAAGTGAATTAGGAGGACTTTCCTCCAATTGTTGAGCACTTTAGAGACGTGTTCCAAATAAATTTTCTAATAAACCTATTGAGAGAGAGATTCATTCTCAATTGAAATAGTTCTTGGAGGTTAACAAGTATCCATTACTCCTTAAAGTATGGCTATGAATTATTTTTAGGACATTAAGAAGAACATATAGTATTTTGGAGCGGTGGGGGTTTATTCTATCAAATACATCATTGTGGGGTTCACCAGTTATTTTTGTGAAAAAGGTTGATGGAACACTTAGTATACGCTTGGATTATCAAAAAAATAAACTAGATAATAGTTAATCATTGATACCACTCTCTGTAGATAGATGACATGTTCAATCACCTATGAGGATCACATGTTTTCTCAAAAAATTGACATGAGGTAAGGATATCCTACGGTTCAAGTATGAATTAAACACTTATCTCATACATCCTTTTGTAGTAGGTATGTTTTATATGAGTATATGGTAATGCCATATTATCTCACAAACAGAAAAGCAGTTTTCATGGTGATGAAGAATTGAGTGCTCCATCATTAATAGATTCTTTCTTGGTGGTTTTCATGGATGACATATTGGGGAGTTGTCCCAATGGACATGACTATGCTGACCATCTTCAGATCATTTTTTATAAAATAATATAGAATCAGTTATAAGATAAGATCACAAACTACTAATTTTGGGTGGATCGGATAAAATTCCTTGTTCACATCATCATTGAGATATGAGTATCGGGGGGCCTAGAGAAGGTTAGAGCTTTAGTTTTATAGGAACATCCAAAGAACGTTTTTGATATACAATGTTTATTATGTCCATCTAGTTACTAATGGAATTATATATTGGGATTCTCATTCTTAACAATTCCATTGATGGGATCTAATATGATAAGGTTGATGTTTTTGAGGTGAGATTCTTGTGAGATAATGTTCTATGATTATAAAAAAAAGGTTAACATCAACAATAGCTAAGATACATCTAGTGTACAGAAAATGATTCAGGGAGTACTATTCTGCATCAGTTATCAAGGGGGGATGTACTCTAGCAAGGGTTCAAGTCATGGAGTATGGGTCATGAAATATGGGGGAACATGAGAGGAGTTTCCCTATACATGATCTTCAGTTGGATATAGTTTTTCACATATTGCTCTTTAAGAGAAACTATTTGTGGGGAGATTGTTTTGTGGTGTACACAATCCAAAAAAGCATAAAGTATATGTTTACTCAGTGTGATCAGAATATGAGGCATTGGAGGTGGGTCCATTAACGATATTCATTTTTATATTTATCTTTCCTACATGCCTCGAAAAGGAAATATAGTGGCTGATACACTGAGCAGCCAAACTGAGATACAAGTAGTGTAGTAGGCCAGTAGCCATTGGTAGATTATGGATTGTTCACTGATATGCATCTGGAGGTGAATGATAGGTAGGGCCATAAATATATATCATCCATTATTTTGTCCAATAACATAAAATATAGATTTAGGATGAGGAATCTATCAAATACTGAAGGCTTTGTCCTATAGGATAGTGTGTAAGGTGAGTACCCTCCTCCTAGTTAGACCATATGTGTTTATGAGATCATACATATTTGTAGACGTGTTTGGGTTCTAGTGGATATATAAGTGGATACGATGTAAGTGTCTCATAATTTAATGTGGTGAGTGATCTTGGGAGTCACCAAGATGTACAATTACAGGCGATTTTAGTACTAGTGGATGAGTCTAAAGTGTGAGGTAGCTAGTTTTGTTTAGAGGTGTCCTACATGTTTGTTAGTAAAGGAAGAAGGACACTAGAAAGGATTTTACAGAAGTTACCTATTATATATAGTATATAGGATGACATGGTATTTAATTTCATGGTTTGTTTTTCGAATTCACTTTGATGTTATGACACATTTGTGGTTTTTTGTTGATAGACTCACCAAAGTTTCACATTTCATGCATAACAAGGAGACCTTCGTTTTCGAAGATCAAGAAAAGTTATATATTCGCGATATAGTACAACTTCATTGGATTACACAAAGTATCATTTCATATTGGGACACCCAATTTATGTATCATTTCTAGAAGAGGTTTTAGAGGGAACTAGCTACAAATGTGCTTCTACGTACACAAACCACACTAAATCTAATAGCTAGTCAGAGTGTACGATACATGTGGAACCTTATGAGGATTTTTATGGTTGTCCATTCCGCTCAACCCTATATTGGATAGAGTTAGGTGATAAAACATTAATGGGACCACGTCTCAAGCAGCGTACTTCTAAGTAGGTCCTATAAATTTAGAAGAGGACAGACACTACCCAATCACGTTAAAAATATTCTACGGATCACCACAGATGACTTCTAATGTTTGAGGTTATAGATCGGGTTTTCAAGCAGATTTTCATAAGACATGGACATATACATATCAGGAGTCAGGATAAACATTCACCATGATATATCAGTCAATTCGAGATTATGGATGTTGTTAGGTCAGTAATAAATCAGTTATAGTTATATTCATAGGTACATATCCATGCACAACATGTTCCATGTATCCCAATTGGACCAATATCATTTATAAACCTCCCATGATTTTTTTCCAAATGAGTTTTAAAAAAAAATTGATGCACTATTGAGTAGAATATGATGCATATAATTGAAAGGGCCATGATGATTATATGACTGTAGTCAGTTCCTCTAGTTTGACTGCTTTGGAAGAACGACTATTTATTGGATGGGTCTTGTGATCTAGAGGCCACTGTACGTGCTCGGTGGCCATCATTGTTTTCCGAAGAATCGTGGTCACCTTCTAGAAAGAAATTAGTTGAAAAATCCATTGGGGGAGGTATTTAAGATATTAAGTGATTCTTGAGGTAAATATATTTTATTTTACAGTTAAATTATTTTTAAACATTACATTTGGCTAAGAACCCTTGTAGGGTCGGGGTTTGGTTGGCTGTGCATTGGAATATAGAGGTTAGACTGAGGAAGGCTGGCTTCAAGACAATTAAATGAGATAAATGTGGTATCCACATCGTGTAATACCATTTGATGTCATAAAACGGTATTCATAGGGCCATTCAGAGTGTATATATGATTTTGATCAGGAAGGTAATTTCGGGAATTACACATCATGTAATGAATTTACGTATCATTCTATTGCCCTAATTTTTTAAGAGTATCCCACCCCTCCGTTTATGCACAAAAGTGTTTTCCCCACTTTTGAAGCCATAAAACCCACCATTATTGTGTGGAAGATCTAGCGCCCATTCGATTTCAATTTTTATTTTTGTATATATTGTTGGAACTATTCCGATAAGATCATGATTCGTTTTTCTCTATTCATTATTCTACAAAACACCATTTAAGAAATTTTGAATTAGTTTCATATGCCCGAGTTTCCTGGTCATTAACCATTATTAATTTTTCATCCAAACTAGAATAAATCAAGACTTCATATAGTATAATGAATCTACTACAGAACTAAGGTAAGTGGTCTATACATTTCTTTTCTCTTTTGGTTATTTTTAGACCAATCAGCCATTATACTGCTTATCATACATTACGGCACAACCCCATTTTTTGAAAAGGTTACATAAAATATATGTAATCAGAATTATTAATGATGTCCATATGTTATATTGTGGTGCATTAGAACCTATGTCTCAAATAAAGGTCACCCCTGGGGTTCACCTTTTTGAAATACCTTAATTATGCATTGTTAAACCACCTGAGGGGTGAGTTCTTTTGCTTTCATGGTTAGAAGAATCTTGTTTATACTTAAATGGAATAAAGTGGTTAACTTATGAGATATAATACTTCATTTCCTTACGTTATCATGTAATTTTTTTAATATATTGATTAAATGGATTAAATGTAATTGGTTAAATGAGTTGGTATACTAGTTGGATGTTTTTAAATTTCATGAATTGTTTATTGTGAAAATGTAGATGAATGGTTGGGTATACCCACACGACATGTTAAATTTGAAATAGAATACATGAGTGGGTATACATTTGAGGTTTAATTGATGATGTCAGTACGTATACTCACAAGGATTTGAAATGATTAAATTTTTTGAATGAAGTAATGGTTTGATAGATTCCAAGGATGGATATCCATGTATATGGAATGTGGTAGTGCATTCCTTATGCGCATTATTCCCTTTGGGTCCTGATCCCATGGGATTCATTTTTCATTGCCACCCCTTGAATATGTATTTCATTGATTCTCTTATGAAATGTTGGTAAACATGCTCCTAGGACTCCAAATAGTTCTTAGACTGAGTTTCCACTGGGATGCCCATGGGACATGACGAGGATGAATTGGTTATCTACACCTTGGATACATCCCTTGGTGATGTACAATTCCTTAAATGGAATGGTTGTTCGTTTCTTTTGGGACTTTATTATAAAGATAAATCATGGGATACTTGAGGTTATTGTATGGATAGGTCGTTGGTTACATGATATGGATAGATGAATGGTGAGGGCATGTTACATGTTTACCTTATTTATAGAACAATTTTTAGGAGATAACTTTACTATAGGAAGCCCTAAGAGGCTTTTGGTATTACTTGACTACATTAGTTATCTGTCATGGGAATTTAAATATAATTTTCTAGTTTACTTATACTTTTAGCATGATGTATATTGTTGTTTATATCTATATAGATCATTGTGTGGAAACCTACTAGGATGTTAATCTCACACCCTTTTTGGGACCCCATGGAGACCCAAAACAATAATATAGATTCTGGTGTTCAATATATAACGTGTCCTAGAACATGTTGTTTTATATATTTTTGGATCAGGGGATCATGGGTCCAAACAAAGGATTTCGATGCTATGAGAATTTTTTATATTTTTGTTCTTTTTGAATCTTGAATTGTATTGTAATTACATGTACTATTGTGGCTAATTTCTTGAAACATTTATCATATGAAAATTTTATATAATGTGTCATTTGATATTGTTATATATTCCTGTTATATATATGTATTCTTTATTTTTATCTTCTTTCTATTTTGAATGTGTTGACTTCCACTATGATATTATTTTATAATGATGGAATTGTATTCTCAGTGACTATCCTAGTCCATTACTGCTAGTAAGTTTCATTTACTATTTAGGGAGATGTTCTTATGTCCATGTATCCAACTAGGCTCGAGGCACTATTGAGTGAAATTTGGGTCTGTGATGTTACGACTAGGTAGATATTAGTATAAAATTATATAGTCCCCCTTGTATTATTTGATAATTTTCCCTCAATGAATTGCGAAGAAACAATATTGAAAATATATAAATCTCATAGAATACGTGATAAATTCAATAAATGTAATATAATGGATTTCTCTGATTTCACATCATGTGACATAATAAAAAAATCGATCTTGTATTTTTTTATTTTTTATTTTTTCATTTTTCAGTACCTTATTAATGTATGCACTATGATTATATATAATTAACTCAAATGAAATAAAATATTTTTATCTCAAAAAATATGGATGATATTTTACATCATTATTAGAGAAAAATATTTCACGTAGTCTTGAATTACGATTAGAATTAATATGTTCCCCCTTCGTTATCCACATAGTTAACAATAAAAATGATTACACTCTCATAAACAACCCAGGTACATAAAAAACTATTCTATTCATGATTTGAAAAAATATATATGGAATTTAAGGTTTTTTTATCTTATTATCATGATGATATATTTAACCCAAAATATTATTTCAATGACTGACATACATTATTACCATTTTCTGGTGACACTATCATCTCTTGTGATATTATATATACTATTTTCACAGGGTTTACATTATGAAATATAATATTTGAATACAATTTTACAATATAAATTCTATGGATGGTTTCATTGAAATATATTATTCATGTCGATTTAGCAATAAAATTTGTAAAAATAGATTTTTCACATACTATATCAAGACACTATAAAAACATTAAGTTGAAAAATGAGACATAACAGTATAAACATGATTCATCAATATCTACTATTTTCATAGATTGCACTAAAGACATTTCATCTAAAAGAGATATTTCTAAAATGAAAGGCTATATTTTGAAACATGGATTCCATATATGACTATGAAAATCATAGATAATCATCATTTACTATATAAATTAAATATAATATTATTTTATTTTAGGTATTTCATATCTCTTTTTTGTGTGCCTTTTTGTTTGGGTGTGTTTCCAAACATTCAATGAAAGATACTTTTATCAAAATAACAAAAAATAATTAGAATGTATTTTATCATGATTTAAAGGAGTTTAGGTATAAATATGGAAAAGGGTTCACAAGAATACATATTTTTTATAGAGTTTAAATTATGGTTCAAGGTTTTTTCTACAAAATATGTACAATGCATGTCTTACATGACTAATTATCATCTCGAACATCTAATTCCATACAAATCAATATTATAGAAGATTCCAGGTGTCTAGGACTATATGTGAATAATCAGATGTTGTGAAAAAAATTCAATTTGGTAATGGGACTTTTTGGATAAATAAAACATGTTACGATGAATTTATTATATATTTTTTAAATTAATGAATTCAATAAATTAATTGGATTCATGACCTGAATTGTTCTGGACCAGCTGTTTTTATCAAACAGAACATATGTTCAATTCCCCATTAAACACACATATCTATTATCCAAAAATAATTTCTCTCTAACAAGATATTTTAGGTACCACTTCTATTTCAAAATTGAATAAGTCAACACTATATATTCATGGTGGTTTAACTATATCTCTCCTTGTATGAAACCATGGGAAATTATTATTTTCATTGGACATTGATGTTCTCTTTGACTTCAGTTTCAAATCGGTTCACCATGTTGTGATATTATTCATTGTATTCACTAGATATGAGGTATGATATCATCTAATGGGAATAGTGTAACGCCCCGACCCCAGCTACCCAGAGTCGGTGCATTACATCGTAACATTGGCATGATCACAAAAGATCAAGTCTCGAATGAACGATTAGTTTAATAGCCTTGGAAACACAAGATACATTCATAAATGTTACATTACATCGTAAAGTGAAAAACTAATAACAAAGTCTTCATAGACCACACTCATATCCTCTTCTGACTATCCCTGTTGGTCATTCATAAAATACTTCTTCACATCCTGGAAAATATTAAAAAATTGAAAGGGGTGAGCTCAAATGTTCAGTAAGGATAACAATATTGCAGAAGCTTTCATAAATAAACATTAACTTTTAAGGCAATGTATAACTAAAACAAAAGCCTTTTAAACATGAACTTCAACATAATATGGAAAAAGTAAAATGAGATAATTCCATTTACTTATTCACATGGATATTCTACTGGTTGAATAATCACATGCAATACAAATAACCACTTTCATAATGAGGGAATGTATAATGCCAGACATTCTGAAACATTTTGTCAAGGCCTCGGCCAAGACGTCTAAAATGATTAAGGCCTCGGCCAAAACCATAAATCAAATTGGGAAAGGTCCTCGGCCAATTCCACGTCTAGTTGTCTCATGAGACCTACCGATGCATCAAGGAGCTATAGCGGGCTCCACCCGTCACTTATTAAGTCCAATACATTCCTCATATGAATAGGTTTAAACATATCATAAACCATAACATAATCGTATCACATAAAACATGCATAAATGAAACATAACATTTCCACATTTCAATCACAAGATATCAATACAACACATTGATATAATAAAAAATATTTCAAAACCATTTTAAATACCAAAATAAAAGAAAGTTAAAACTTTGTATTTATTTTTCATTAAAAAAAATGATGGCTTGTAGAGGAAGCCGAAACTCAAATAATGGTCACGGCGGCGGAGAAGTCGTAGTCGCCGCATAAGTACGGAAAGAAAAACAATCCCTTGTGTCTTTTATCAAAACGCTTTGTATAAAAAAGATTACTTTTGAATAAACGTAAAAGTCAAAGGGGTTTATACACCGTATAAAAGAAAATTGTATATAAATCCAAATATGCCTCAATGAAAGGGGATTGAGACGAAGTCCTTAAAAAGATCATTTTTTTAAATAAAGTACATCTATAATGTTTATTCACTATAAGTACACATAAATAATGTAAAAATACAAGATAGGACATAATAATATCATGACATAATTTGAAAGTAGGAGATTACCCCAATGAATAGAAATTGGGTTAAGAAGTTCCCTTACCTCGTGTCCGACTTGACTAAACCGTTCTTTAACCTCCTTTAAAACGGGTAACACTCTTTGATTTGAGGCAAAGGCTTCCTTGGGAAGAGTTCTGCCCAAAGTGAGGCTTCTAGGAGTAATAGGGGGAAGTTGGAAGAGTATTTGAGCAGAGGTTGGCCGAGCTAAATGGCTTGAAAGTGTGAATGAGGTGGTAGAGGTGGGGGCCTTTTATAAGTGGAGAGGAGGGGCACTTTTGGAAAGTAATAAAATGTTACTTTATTAAACAATGCTTTTCGGATTCTAAAGGTCCCACACTTATATAATTCGAGGCTAAGGTGATAGGGGTTCTAAATATACTCGTCCAATAGGATTTGGACAAGTGTAAGCCTTGGATTTTACATTATCTTCTCATTTTATTTAAATCGTTAAATAATGAGGTCATCGCTGCATCATCATGATGTCATAAATAATTTAATTTATTTAATGTCTAAAAATTATAAAAAAATACTATGATGTAGGAAATCTTTTTAGCATTCTAATTAATATTTATAGTCAAAATTTGGACTTGTGTATCCCCACTTAAAAAATGTTTTAGTAAAACAACTCATGTTTGTGTCAATTTAATTTTAACATTAAATAAATATATATTAATGTCATTTTCCAACCAAAGTGGATCCATGGGGTCCCCAAGTTGACCCATTGGTTGTCTTGGTCGGCCATGACACATCCAATAGGAGTAGGACAAGTTTCAAGCTCATCTCATATTATTAAAACATTATTTTTACCTCAAACTACACTAATTACCTCAAATCGTGATTAAGAACTTAAAAGTTACTATTCACCAAAAAATTATTTTAATCTCATTGAACCACATTTTACTTCTTCATGACAACCATGTATGTTGGATTTTTGAAAATCAAATCACAGAAGTGGTAATATTTCATTTTAACGAAAAAAATCAGTTTTTAACAACCACTTAGTGGTTTCACTATTCATATAAAATTGAAGTTTTTCAGAATAAGGCCAAAATTCCCCCCTAAGCTATAATTGATATTCCGAATTCAAAAATGATTTCTATTTTACAAAATTCAAAACATATAAGTTGCATTAATTAATTTTATAATTAATTCATGTTGTTACAACAAATAGCGTGTTTTTAAGAAACAATTTATATCAAAAGATTGGCAATTGTTTATGTCCAATTTCAATGTTAAATTAATTCTAATGACCACCATTGGATAAAATGGTAAAAATATATTCTAATTATACTTTAAAACCACTAAATAGTATAATTTATCACTATAAATTATTTTGATTGAAAAAGTTGTTTTTAAGTATTTTTCACTATTCATAAAAATTTAGAAGTTCTCAGAAAAATACCAAAAATTCAACATAGGCTAATTTCGATATTCCGAATCCAAAAATGAAGTCCATTTTGAAATATAAAATTTCTACAATTTTAAAAAGTGGTTATTACTATTCATAATGGCTACATTGATTAGTCGTGGTGTGTTAGAACTCGAACTTGCGTACCATGAAAGCTATTGCATTATTAAATGAGAAGCGTATCATGGAAGCTCGGGGTGTTACATTCTCCCCTCCTTGAATAAATTGTGTCCTCGCAATTTGAAATTTTTCTTTGAAAATAAAAGGTTGAAAATAGAAAATACCTTTGTGGAAAACCCACATCGGAAATAAGGTTAATAAAATTTAGCCTTAATAAGAGGGAAATAGAAATAAGAAAGTCACCACCAAATTATGATCTCAATAAGGAGAACATTGGTGGAAATTAGAGACATATAATTGGAGGAAAAACGTAAATATTTGTAGGGAGTGATTGAGGTCATCAATCACAATCAACTGTCAAATTGAGGGCCTCAAAGCCTTCAATCTATGTTGATTTAAAATATCATCAGTTCAACGAGACATAAGGTATTAGGGTAAAACATTTTTTTGTTTTCATATCCCTTTAATAAAGTTTAAGAATTAATTTATTCATTGAATAATAGATAGGTATATATATATTTATGCTTGACAATTAGAGTTTCAACCTTCAACTCACCTTTCACTCAAAAAGATAATAGAACCCAAAAATATTATACTTATCCTAATTTTATAAGGTTACAAATGTTAACACATACCATTTAGATTAGTAAAATTATTTTGTAATAACCAGGTACTTCCTATAGGCTAGTGGTAGGAAATAAAGGCATGTCGCACTATGGTTGTGGGTTCGATTCCTGCAGCTTTGTCCGACGCATCAGGTTATGCCCCACCCTGCAGGTTGCCCTTTTCCTAAAACTATAGTATTATAATATTCCAAAAATAATCTTCAGAAATGTTTTAACCTTAAACAATACTATCGATAGATCAACCTAATCCACTCCAACCTTTATAGTTATCCAAAATACCTCTGTCCAAACTTTCTCTAAAAGGTCTCTTAATTCTAAAATCAATTTATCAGATTCCCCAACGTAAAGTTTCTATTATTGTCACATACTAAAAATATAATTACCTTCATCATATTAAAACCTTAATGAAACAAAAAGTACTCCAGTACAATCCTTATATATGTATCACATTATTCTAATAACCAGAATATAATCCATGAGTCCAAAAGCACCAATACATTAATTATTCCACTTCAACTGTAGTCACAGCATAAGATTGGCCTTGATCCCTTGGCCTTTTTTGAGGTAAGTTTCCCTGATGCTGAGGAAATTCATTTTCATAATGACCCATTTCCCTACAATTATAGCATTCAACATTGATAGCCTCTTTCTTTCCCTTGCAATCACGAGCCTGGTGACCTTTTTCTCTACATTTGTAACAAACTCCCATTCCTTTTAGGCAAGTACCATGGTGATTCTTCCCACAATTATCACATATTGGAAAATCCTTCTTTCCCTTTTTCCCTTTATCTGTCTCTTTTTCCACCGTTCTTTTCTTCTCTTGCTTTACTTTGTTGTCATAAGACTTAGAGAATTCCTTTTCTATCTTGATAGAACACGAGACAATATCTTCGTATGACGAGAAGGTTTGTGAGACTAATGCTAGATGGAGAAATGGTTTTAACCCATCAAAGAAATGATCAATCTTACTTCTTGGGTTACGTATATAATCTGCAGCTTGTCTCGCTAACCTTGTAAAGTTGGCCTCATACTTTGCGACATTCTCATCCTCCTTTTGTCTCAGACTCAAAAACTGTCTTTCCATATCTGCTCGATGGTCACGTGGAAAGTATTTTTCTAAGAAAAGATCATTGAACTCTCTCCATTCAATATTTTATACTTCTTCATCTTCATTTGTGTTTTGAATCAATTACCACCATTGATCGGCATCTGCAGTTAGGCGGTAAACTGCCATGATAACCTTCTCCCTTTCGCTACTCCCCAAGGCGTGAAATATTTTCTCTAAAGAGTTTATCCATTGCTCTGATACTAACGGATTTGTACCCCCATTAAATGTTGGTGTTTGTTGCCTCATGAAGCGGTCTAACATTGATCCTCCACGTTGCGGATCAGGGTGCTCCATATGAGTAAGGTTATTATTCATAACCTGAGTGAGTTGTCCCAGTATTGTAATAAGTTGATGAGCACCAGTTGTATCTCCAGATCCACAGTAATTATCTTGAGTAGGAGAGAAATCCCTACACGGAGTGCGTGCATTGATAAGGTTTCCATTCCTTCCACTAGGCGCCATTTCTATACAATGGCATAAACTAGATTAGTTTATGAATCAAAATACATAATTCCATACTTATAAAATACTTGACATAAATTGAACTATTTATGGATATAATCCATAAAAATGTTTTCTTTGAGGAAGTATATACTCATAACCCTTCATAGTGGTTTGTAATGAAAATGAGAATTATCCTAAGCATATCACCCGGGAGTGTCGTAACCAAGAGTACAGCAAGGCCCGTTGTCGTGCACCAGTTCCCGTTCGAGTCTAGCTCAAAGTGGTGTTTTCGTGTTTCACCCCTAGGTACATCTGTGCCAGAGCCGCCTCTACCTGCTCGTATCCAGACAGGGATGTATTGCTCGGAAAACTCACAAAATATTTACAACAACAAAATTCTAGGAAGTTATTCTATACTAATCCTCAAAGTCTATCTTTGGGCTATGTGCTCTAATCATAGTTTATCTAAATCTAGCTTCCAAGGTTAGTACTAAACTGCCTCTGATACCAACTGTAATGCCCCGACCCCAGCTACCCAGAGTCGGTGCATTACTTCGTAACATTGGCATGATCACAAAAGATCAAGTCTCGAAAGACCGATTAGTTTAGTATCCTTGGAAACACTAGATACGTTCATAAATGTTACATTACATCATAAAGTGAAAAAATAATAACAAAGTCTTCAGAGAACACACTCATATCCTCTTCTGACTGTCCCTACAGGTCATTCATAAAATACTTCTTCACATCCTGAAAAATATTAAAACATTGAAAGGGGTGAGCTCAAATGCTTATTAAGGATAACAATATTGCGGAAACTTTCATAAATAAACATTAACTTTTAAGGCAATGTATAACTAAAACAAAAGCCTTTTAAACATGAAATTCCACATAATATGGAAAATGTAAAATGAGATAATTCCATTTACTTATTCAAATGGATATTCTACTGGTCGAATAATCACATGCAATATCAATAACCACTTTTATAATGAGGGAATGTATAATGCCAGACATTCTGAAATATTTTGTCAAGGCCTCGGCCAAGACGTCTAAAATGACTAAGGCCTCGGCCAAAACCATAAATCAAATTGGGAATGGTCCTCGGCCAATTCCACGTCTAGTTGTCTCATGAGACCTACCGATGCATTGAGGAGCTATAGCGGGCTCCACCCGTCACTTAATAAGTCCAATACATTCCTCATATGAATAGGTTTAAACATATCATAAACCATAACATAATGGTATCACATAAAACATGCATAAATGAAACATAAAATTTCCACATTTCAATCACAAGATATCAATACAACACATTGATATAATAAAAAAGATTTCAAAACCATTTTCAATACCAAAATAAAAGAAAGTTAAAACTTTGTATTTATTTTTCATTAAAAAAAAGATGGCTTGTAGAGGAATCCGAAACTCAAATAATGGTCACGGCGGCGGAGAAGGCGTCGTCGCCGCATAAGTACGGAAAGAAAAACATTCCCTTTTGTCTTTTTACAAAATGCTTCGTATAAAAAAGATTCCTTTTGAATAAACGTAAAATTCAAAGGGGTTTATACACCGTATAAAAGAAAATTGTATATAAAACCAAATATGCCTCAATGAAAGGGGATTGAGACGAAGTCCTTAAAAAGATCATTTTTTTAAATAAAGTACATCTATAATGTGTATTCACTATAAGTACACATAAATAATGTAAAAATACAAGATAGGACATAATAATATCATTACATAATTTGAAAGTTGGAGATTACCCCAAAGAATAGAAATTGGGTTAAGAAGTTCCCTTACCTCGTGTCCGACTTGACTCAACCGTTCTTTAACCTCCTTTAAAACGTGTAACACTCTTTGATTTGAGGCAAAGGATTCCTTGGGAAGAGTTCTGCCCAAATTGAGGCTTCTAGGAGTAAGAGGGGGAAGTTGGGAGAGTATTTGGGCAGAGGTTGGCCGAGCCAAATGGCTTGAAAGTGTGAATGAGGTGGTAGAGGTGGGGGCCTTTTATAAGTGGAGAGGAGGGGCACTTTTGGAAAGTAATAAAATGTTACTTTATTAAACAATTCTTTTTGGATTCTAAAGGTCCCACTATTATATAATTCTAGGCTAAGGTGATAAGGGTTCTAAATCTACTCATCCAATAGTATTTGGACAAGTGTAAGCCTTGGATTTTACATTGTCTTCTCATTTTATTTAAATCGTTAAATAATGAGGTCATCGCTGCATCATCATGATGTCATAAATAATTTAATTTATTTAATGTCTAAAAATTATAAAAAAATACTATGATGTAGGAAATATTTTTATCTTTCTAATGAATATTTATAGTCAAAATTTGGACTTGTGTATCCCCACTTAAAAACTGTTTTAGTAAAACAACTCATGTTTGTGTCAATTTTATTTTAACATTAAATAAATATATATTAATGTCATTTTCCAACCAATGTGGCTCCATGGGGTCCCCAAGTTGACCCATGGGTTGTATTTGTCGGCCATGACTCATCCAATAGGAGTAGGACAAGTGTCAAGCTCATCTCATATTATTAAAACATTATTTTTACCTTAAACTAAACTAATTACCTCTAATCGTGATTAAGAACTTAAAAGTTACTATTCACCAAAAAAGTTATTTTAATCTCATTGAACCACATTTTACTTCTTAATGACAACCATGTATGTCGGATTTTTGAAAATCAAATCACAGAAGTGGTAATATTTCATTTTAACGAAAAAAATCAGTTTTTAACAACCACTTAGTGGTTTCACTATTCATCAAAAATTGAAGTTTTTCAGAATAAGGCCAAAATTTCCCCCTAAGCTATAATTGATATTCCAAATTCAAAAATGATGCCTATTTTACAAAATTCCAAACATATAAGTTTCATTAATTAATTTTATAATTAATTCCCGCTGTTACAACAAATAGCGTGTTTTTAAGAAACATTTTATATCAAAAGATTGGCAATTGTTTATGTCCAATTTCAATGTTAAATTAATTCTAATGACCACCATTGGATAAAATGGGAATAATATATTCTAATTATACTTTAAAACCACTAAATAGTATAATTTATCACTATAAATTATTTTGATTAAAAAAGTTGTTTTTAAGTATTTTTCACTATTCATAAAAAATTAGAAGTTCTCAAAAAAATTCCAAAAATTCAACATAGGCTAATTTCGATATTCCGAATCCAAAAATGAAGTCCATTTTGAAATATAAAATTTCTACAATTTTAAAAAGTGGTTATTACTATTCATAACAGCTTCTTTGATTAGTCGCGGTGTGTTAGAACTCGAACTTGCGTACCATGCAAGCTATTGCATTATTAAATGAGAAGCGTATCATGGAAGATCGTGGTGTTACAAATAGTACATTATTTTTTATTGTGATCGGTTACTATCATCTACGATATTTTGAGAAATACCTTCTCAACTATTGGCGCCAAAAATATTGCATGCAAGGAAGGGACGAAAAAGAAGTTTGGCATGTCGCCTCGCGAAGCCCCGACGCGAAGCACCCCGAGCATCGCGGTCTCGCGATGCTCCAGAGGCAGTACCTCTCCGGGCAGCTGCGAAGCATTTATGCTTCGTGAAGCACCCATCTTGTACTAGTGATTCCAATGTTATGGCAGGATCACTACACATCACGAAGCACACTACTTCGCATCACCCTTCTTCGTGAGGCACCTCTTCTTCGCGAGGCAGTGCTCCGCGAATACTATTCCACTTCGCGAAGCACCCTCCACTCACACTTATGCCCCATGCTAAGGCCAAGACACTCTGATTCGCGAAGCACACTCCTTTTCATGGCAATTTCGCTTCCTGTGCGACCATCCATGTATGCACGATGTTATTTCAACATCCCATGGACAATACTACTCATAGTGTTGCTTCGTCTAATGATTCTTCGCATAGGCATGCTAATGTCTATTGCTTCATCGCATAGTCACGCTAACATGGACCCCTCGATGGTTCCCTCTATAGAGCCCCTTGACCACGACCTTACTAGTACCTTCCCTCCCCCATGGAGCAAAGGGTACCAGTTATGTAAGTCATAGGTGTGTGGAGTGAACCTGCCTCGTCCGAGGTATAGGACGTTAAACTGCCAAGCACCACGTCCCCAACACATGATGTTAAACTGTGACCCGGCCTTGTGCCTTGCACGATGGGTCCCCCCAGCTCGAACATTCTTTACGGCACTCATCTCAATGGGAGTGGAATCTCCCCCTTCAAGGGATGATATCGTCCTTATCAGAGCGGCGTATGTTCACAAGAGAAGGGCGACCCTAGTTCCCCAACGGATGGTTGCACCCCTGCAACTCCGTACTTCCCCACTACCAAGGTCAGTGGAGGGCGTGGTAGGGAATGAGGCACCTCCCATCATCGGTCCCAAATCCCTCTTTCGTTGCACCTTGCCACACTTCGGGCCTCCATCCTGGAGTAAGTCCCAGCACTAATGGGCCGCCTAACGCGTAAGACCCTCTTCTCTTCTCACGGATGCACCCTTCGCGCCGTGATCATCATGTCCTTGCTGTCTCTTGTTTCTCACACCAAGCATGACTCACATGGGCATAGAGTTGGCATTTTCCATGACAATACCTCATCCAGCATGACGTTAAACTTCATGCCCTCGTCCAGCATGACGTTAAACTGTATGCCCTTGTCCCGCACGACATTAAACTACACACCCATTTGAACTACAAGGCCTTTGATCCATGTCAAGCCATGGTACGTAAGGAGCCTCCACGAGGTTCAAGCCCACCCGTCATCCAATTCACGTCCAGTTCTACCTTCGTCCAGCATGACGTTAAACTGCATTCTAGTCCGACGGCAAGCCGTTGTGACCAACCCGAACTACGATGACTTTGATCCATGTCAAGGCATGGTACTTAGGAAGCCTCCTAGAGGTTCAAGCCCATCTCCCATCAGATCAAGGTCCCTCATTTACGTCGGTTAGCTGATAACCACCGCCTACCCGAACTATGGGGACTTTGATCCATGTCAAGGCATGGTACATAGGAAGCCTCCACGAGGTTCAAGCCCACCGCCTGTCGTTTATTCACATCAGGGTTCACTCTCATCCAGCATGACGTTAAACTGTATTCCAGTCCGACGGCAAGCCATTGTGACCATTCCGAACTATAAGGACTTTGATCCATGTCAAGGCATGGTACGTAGGAAGCCTTCACGAGGTTCATTCCCACCACTAGTGGACCCCTTGGTCTACTTTCACGTCATTTCACCGATGAAAACCTTTGAACTACGAGGTCTTTGATCCATTTCAAGGCTTGGTACATAGGAAGCCTCCCCGAGGTTCAATCCCATCTCTCATTAGACCAAGGTCCACCATCACGTCGGTTCGCTGATGAATTCCATCATTTGAACTACAAGGTGTTTGATCCTAGTCAAGGCATGGTATGTAGGAAGCCTTCCAGAGGTTCAAGCCCACCACTCATCGGACCAAGGTCCACCTTCACGTCGGTTCGCCGACAGAGCCCCTCTGAACAACATGGTCTTTGATCCATGTCATAGCATGGTACGTAGGAAGCCTCCACGAGGTCCAAGCCCACCACCACTAAGACCCTTCTGGTCCTCCTCATTCATGTCGGCCTTCTGATTTCCAACCTGAACTATGTGGTATTTGATCCATGTCACGGCATGGTACGTAGGAAGCCTCTCAGAGGTTTAATCCCACCACCAGTTGGTCACTCCTTCCTTCTTCACGTCGGTTCATCCACACTCGGGCAGCCTAGTGTGTAAGTCCCACACCATTTCGACCAAGGTCCACCTTCGTGTCGATTCACTGACGCATTGGACCAAGGCCCACCTTCTCTTTGGTTCACTGACGACATCCATGGGACCATGGTCCACCTTCATGCTGGTTCATCGGCACTATCCCAAACTACATGGACTTTGATTCCCTTCCATGGGGATACATAGGAGGTCTCTTCGAGGCTCAAGCCCAACATCACCATCGCCCTTGCGATAGTCCCTTTCCATTCCCCCCTCCACTTCATTCGTCCATCCATCATCCACCCTGATTCTCGCCCGTACCGTCATATCCCGGTGAGGCCACGTCGGTCCGCTCCTCTTCACAGATGCCCGTGGGCTGGTCCCGGTATCGGCACCCCTTCAAGGGAAGTCCCTCAATCCTATCCATTCTAGATAATGCTCTGATCGGGCTGATCTGTCTCCGCTGGACGTTAAACTCATGGCATACCTTGTGTTAATCACAGGAAGCCGAGGAAAACCTCAGATATGTGTCTATGGCATATAATTCCCCACGCTCGATGTGGGATGCCTCGGGCTTCCACTCCCTCGAGAAGCTCTATGACCAGGGATAATAGACAGACATGTCGGTTCCCCAAATCCTAGAAACACTACTGATGCCTCAACGTGACTACTCCCACGACTGAAGGTTGCTGCCCTGACTGGACCCTATGGAATGTCCCGACAGAAGCAGTGTAATTAACCGGCGTCCATGGAAACATGGCAGTAGGAAGAGTTTCACGAACAAAGTATTATATCTACGAGGGAGACTCGGACTAGGTGACGAGTTCTGAGGAGGAATCCGCAGAAGTAAGAACCGACATCCCAACATCCCGTTTCGATGAAAGAGAAGACGTCCTGGAATAAGGAGCGAATGCTGCCCTCCATTGGAAAGCGGGAATGCGCGACAATAGTACAACGCATCCTCCTCTGCGGACGGACGGATACGCGCACCCCGACGAAAGCTTCGGAAAAAAAAATGGTGAACCCGACGTGAAATTCTTCTCCTCAATGTGGAGATTAGTAGCATTCGAGACACCAGTAGATTGACATGTCACCAGATCCAGATATCTGGTGCCTGGTCCAGCCAAGCAAATAGCGGGCTTGTCGTGAAACTCACCGGAATTCGGGGTAGTAGAACGTGGGGCACATAGTTCTGCAACTTGTTGGCGTGGATCCTTCTTACAGACGTGGAGAAAGGAAGGAAGTTGGGGCACTGGTTATCAATCCTTTTCCTCGCAGTGCTGATGAGTTGATCCCTTCGTTTCCCATAAACCAGGTTGATGTTGATGAGACACGATCATCGCCTGCTCGCCTACGCAGGGGCAGGGGCAACACCGACACAGCCACCCTGCATGGATCCGCTACCACCACGACGGCCGCAACATCGCGGAATATGGGGTGCCCACGTCCCCTCTCCCCATCAGAGATCATCCAGTGAAGGGTGATCAACAACCATGTACGCAGGTACGAGGAGGAAGGGGTCATCCCATACTGAGATATGGCCCTCCTGGACCTGGAGGCATCCAGGCCCCGCCGCCGTCAACCCCTCCCTAACATGTCGCGCAGGTAGCCCTTGCTCCCCACCCCAATGTTCAATCATTCTGGGAGCCTGTCCCCGAAACGCCTCGACGAATCCTCGCCTTACTCTAATGAGGCGGGTGATGCCCGGCTCGGCCCGATCAGGGTCCCGACCCAAGGGCTCCAGGTAGGGGCTCCCATTTGGCCGCGTCAGTGCCGACATCCGACTTCGCAGGAAGAGCAGGTAGGCCATGCCCCTACACCACATGCGCCATCTCGTCTGACCCGACGTCAGCGCTGGGCTCAGGCTGAGGACGCTCGCCCAGATGCGTCGAGGTTAACAGCTACAGTGGCCCATGCCACTACCGACGTGCATCATGGAGTCCCTGCATACACTGAGCTGGGGCACTCCTTCACCCAACCAGGACCGAGACCCCAACCGCCCAACAAGTAGGTCGGGTTGACTCTCTGGGTTGAAGGCCTGAGTGGTGATCTCCGCGACCTAACCCACGATGATGTCACCCCGTACGGAGGCCCTCCCCGTACCACTAATACAAAGAGCGTGGGCCTTCCCCGCTCCGAAGCTCGTCATGGAGGTATTCCTCATGCTACCCTCATCCCGAAGAATGTCCTACCCCGCGGCAATGACTCTCGGCACGGAATCCTTTCCCACGCCCACTATACAGGGTATAGAGTCCATCCTCCTGCCCTCGATGGCCGAACTAAAGGTACAATCCATCCGGTCCTTCTCCGACGTGGGGGCCCTCCCTACGTCCTCTCTACAACCGGCAAAGGTCCTCACCCCGGCAACATGGGGAGTGAAGGTCAGCCTCGCTCTGACTGCACCGTCCATGGAGGTCCTCCCCATGTACCCTTCGACATTTTCCCTGGTGCCCCTCGCACCCCAGCCACCTCGAGCGGGGGCCCTCTCCGCCATGGCGCCATCGCCGCCCCAAGACTACCTATTAAAGATCAACCCTGTCCCAAAGAACCACCCCAGGGTAGGAGAGTGGGATGTCGCCGCCAGAAGAAGAGTCATGGGAAGGCCCGGGTGGAGATCAAACTGGCTTGTTTCTCAGATTCTGAAAAGGAATGCGACTTAGTGATGGAACCTTCTCCCCGCTCCTACGTATCAAGGACTGGGGTAGGAACAAGGCGTGTTAGCCTCATTCTCCCGGAATGTGAGGTCCACCAGATTCCCATCTCTCTCCGCAGGTACATCTAGAAGGATGAAATCGTGGAAATTCTGCAGGTCTCGACCACGCAATCACCACCATTGTCACCGGATGCACCCTCTACCTCTACTAGAGATCATGAAGAGCTATTTTGGGGGCCAACGGCGGTAGAGAGATGACATGACCTATTGCTGGCATCCGTGAATCCTATGCTGGAAGCTGTGGCTATCAGCCCATCGTATCGTGACATCGTCACCAGTCACCTCACTCTTTAGAGGATGGCCCGGAATTTGGTGGCCAGTCAGCTCGTTCGCCATATTCTCTGCCGCCATGTTTACTATCCCAGAGGTCTACCTAGGTACCACTATCGGTCCCTTAGCCAGCCCCGGTTGATGAGTGGGGCAATACAGGGCCAGACCCCAAGTCTGAACCCAAGAGCTTCTGGAGTATTCTCACAGCAGATCACTTCCTGGAGAAGTTCTGGCCGACGGCGGCGCTGAACATTCACGCACCAGAGTACCTTACCACTAAAGAAGTGGGGTGATTTTGTCGAACCCTATGGGCAACACACTTCCGCCTTCGTTACGAGCGGGCGGTGTACCCCAGAAGTTGGGAGCACTTTGAAGAAATCGGCGAGCAATTCTGCCTAATCGATTTGGCCGCACTCCTTGTGGCCCAGCACCCTGAGTCGCCAGGCAGTTAGAGTGCCCTTCAATGGAAATGTGTTCAGAGTTTCAAAGTACTCCTCGGAGTCCTCAGGGAAGCTACCCCCCATGTGCAAGTCCATGGTTGGGGACACTATGTCGCTCTCATCTTCGACCCTATCCGACGACAACCCGATTCGTTAAGCGACATTGAGGACATGCCCTAGAGAGGGGTCCCTGTCCACATGGCTAATATAGTAAACAAGGAAGATGAGCTTGAGTTTCTTGATAGAGACTTACCCCCCGAGGGCATACCGCCACTGCTGGACCCATCAGGGAGGGTTACCCATCAGCAGAGGAACCTGCTAGGCCTCCATGTACCCACCGAGTCACTAGTACTCGGTCGAAATACCAGCAAGGGTAAGGAGAACACCTGAACTGTCAAGAACTCCGACCCATCTGCCTCTGTGCAGAAAACGGATGACGATCCCGAGAAGGCCACATTACACTAGTAGCTTGCTGAGCAGAAGAGGTTGGTTGACGAACTCTTGGCTGAGCGCACTGTAGAGCGGCGACCCGACTATGGTAATCCCAGGCCAGGGCAGCAGGGGCAGGAACAATTTCCCCCCAGTGAGATGCTTCTGGGAAACCCTGATCATGCTACATCCACAGACAAGGCAGAAGCTGAAACTTATGACAAGAGGGCGCGATACATATCGCCAACCCCCCCCCCCCCCCCCCCGAATGATGAGGCAATCGGAAGAATCCATTCCGAGTTCCCCCAGTCGCAACACAGGTCATTCCGCTAGTTGATCCACGAGCTTCCAAAGCCATATACCGTGTTGAAGAACCTGGAAATGCACTTGTGATTAGGGATCCCCGTCAAGATTGGGACCCCCACCCGGATGATCTTATAGCGGCACTCACAGCCCGCCTCGATGCTTTGGAAACGCGGAAGGTGGTGGTCCCGCCGGATGGAATGTTGTATCCCGCATGGGTGGATGATATGCCTGCACCCCCGGGTTTTGGGAACCCCACTTTCTTGCCCTCAATGGGATAGTGGACCCGCCTCAGCAATTGGATCATTTTTCTTCCATGTGTGGCCCCATGCTGGGGACCCCGACCCAGCAAGAAGCTGCCAAGCTTCGATGTTTCGTAAAGACATTGGAAGGTCCCGCATTCGTCTGGTATAGTCAACTCCTTATCAGATCGTTGACTGGTTGGGAGGATCTCCAACGGAAGTTCCTATACCAGTTCAGCACCACCACACAGAGGACCAGTATTGCAGACCTCTTCAAGTTCAAGCAAAGGCCTGATGAGCGAGTCACATATTTCATCGCCCGGTGGAAGGGACTTACGTATTCCCTCAATATGCCACTGACTCAGTAGAAATTACTGAAGATGTGTGTGGGGAATGTCAAAACGGAGCTGGTACCCTCCCTGATTACCCAAAACAACCATAGAGGGTTAATAGATTTCTCAGATAAGACTCAGCGCCTTGTGGGGGCTTTGCATCAGGCTAGTCAGGCACGTTCGTTTCCCCCTATGATACCAGCCAGGAGGACCTGCAGAGCCGAACCCGCCGCAGTGGCCCAAATAGAAGCCCTTAGGCAGCTCGAATTACTACCAGCGGCACCATCCCTGCAACCCCGCAGAGGTCCTCCACCTCAAGCACAGGCTCCTTCCCAGCAGCAACCGCCTCAGAATCGACAGGTTCCCCCCCCACGTAATGCGCCACCTCCACCTAGGAGAGACAATCAGGTGTCGCCTCCTCGACAGGCCCCTCCGGACCCTCTTCAGGGCCAGGCCCCCAGGGCCCCCTATCCTGAAAGAAGGCACTAGAATTATTCGTTCAACTAAAATCAGGTCCCTAGCTACTTCTGAAGTGCTTTAGATCAAGGGATTGTGCGCCTGCCCGAGTGCAAAAGGCCAGCAGAGGAGAATCTCACCGATCACCCCAACTACTGTCTTTATCATCGGATTCTGGGGCACACCCTCAATCAATTCTATGTGTTTAAAGACTGGCTTCAAGACCTGGTCAACAAAAACATAGTATGATTGTGCCCGACACTAATACAAGTGGCGGGTGTCTTTGCAGGGTTAGAGATCGGTAGCGACAGCGAAGGCAAGTGGGAGCGTGTTCTTACCCGTGGATCCTGGAAATACGAAGACTGGATGGCTTAAAAAACTGTCGTCTGTGCCCATGGTATCATCAGGGCGTGCCTCAAGCAGCCGGAACCTTCAGAAGAAGTAGCTGGTACCTCTACATCGTCTTCACAGCCGACCTCTTTCCAAAAGGGCAAGCAGCGACGATGCAAGTAGAAGCAACGTGCTCTGACGGTGCCATTGTCATCCCGAACTCCTGGCAACATTATGCCCCCTAAAATGGAGATTCCTCCCAGAATTCTCCCAGTGATGGATGACTCGTCGAGCGACAGCCAGGGGTACGCTTTGGTTAACACCGTGGACCTGGTAAGTCCCTATATAACTCCCGACTAGGGGGAACGCCAGGCGAACATCCCCAACGATTCCAGCCGACGACAATGTCAGCAGAACCGCAACCACACCGGTCATCGAGGTACGTCAGTGGGCACGTTCAGCCAAGCCGTGCATGCTACTAAGACCAGACAGCAGGCTCAGCGCAGAGCTCAGCACGCGCAACACCATCTAACGCCCTCAACTCTACCTCCACCACCGTTTGTGCTACTAGATCAGGGAGAGCTGCCTCGTTCGTATCACAATCATTCTTTCCCAGCTACAGGCCAGTCTCCACTATCTGATCCTAGTCCGGCGACTACTCTTAAGGCTTCAACTAGTAGGCAGTAGGATGTACCCCGTACTAGTTGACTTCCAGTTCAACCCGCAGGACCCGCTATGCCTCCAACTGCCGAACGACCTCCTGTAGGTAGAGGTTCGCGTTTGGCACAAATGTATGATGTCCTGAAGCACCTGGTCGTAATTCCTTCAAGGATTTATATTCTTGAGGCCCTTCGCCTGTCATTTGAAATGTGCGAGGCACTTGCCGAGGCCCTAAGGAGCCCCCTCCAGTTTGAGACGGAGGTAGCAGCTGCAGAAGCCTTCCATGCCAAGACAATTGAGAACTCCGAATGTCCAGAAGTTATCTCGTTCTCTAGTAAAGAAGAGGACCCTCCTATACAGGGGCATATTCTCCCGCTGTACATCACTGGCCACTTCAATGGTGTGGAAGTCTGCCGCTGCCTCATTGACACGGGTTCCTGAATCAACCTAATTCTGACTCAGACATTGCGATAGCTGGGTCTGTCTGAAGGTGATTTAACTCCCTCTGACCTCAGAATCCAGGGGTAGGACAGGACCGAGCAAAGCCCAATCGGCAAGATCCACTTGAAGACTTGGTTCAGTGGATTAATTGCCAGAACCAAGTTCATGGTTGTCTCTCAGGACACCGCCTACAATGCGTTGATTGGTAGGCCATGGCTCCATCTGCATGCAGTGGTCCTTTCGTCGTATCACCAATGCCTCAAATACTCACTCAACGGTCGAGTAGGTGTGCTCCAAGGAGATGCATCTCCTTTTGCCTCTTGTGAGGCCCACTATCTGGATGCTGATTATTACAAGAGTAAGGATAAGCAAATCCTATTAAGTGAGGATGAACCTTCCCTGATCACAAGTGATCCCTAGGTAAGCTTGGATGACGCCTATATCCTCCCGATACACCGATTGGAGGCCACGACCCCTGACATGGGGTAATGTTTTGTCGTTTCGGGTACACAAGGAAGGCATGTTCCTGTGTCCAAGAGATGGTGGAAAATCACCTCGTACTCCTACATCAACCGGGCTCAGGTGATCCCGGAACCTCCTACCCGTGTACAGTACCAGAATGTAAAGCTTATGAAAATGGCGGTGCACCATACGTTTCTCTTCTGCCGGGCTGGAATCAACCTACATAGGCCAACACGTCACCACTTCTTTGATATCATCAAATGTGGCCCCTTAGGCCGAAGGGCAGATGGGATAGGGTCGACTGCCTTCATTGCTATGGTCTCAATGGTGAGTGAGTAACCTGATATGATGAACACTTCTGCCCAAGCCAGCACTAACTTCCCCTTAGGCTTTGATAGCCTAGAGGTATCTCTCGTCGCGGGAAATCCCCCCACGGGTGGAGAGGAAGGCATGGAGGATGCTCCCCACACCATTGAGGAAGGCGTCTCTACCATGGTTGATGAACTATTACAGGTGAACCTTGGTAGCGAGGCAGATCTGAAACCCACATTGATCATTGCAGCCATGTCCCCTGAGGAGCGGCAGTAGTACATAGAGTTACTCAAACAACACCGTGACGTGTTTGCCTTGAGTTACAATGAGATGCCAGGACTAGATCCCCAGGTAGTCGTTCACCGTCTGGGCCCCCTGCATACCAACATGGGTTTAAGCAGCCTCCCAGGAAGATGCACCCTTCTCATCGTACTATGGTTGAGGGCAAATTTGACAAGCCTATCAAATCCAACTTGGTTAAGGAAGTCCAGTACCCCAAGTGGCTTGCCAACATTGTACCAGTCAGGATGAAGAATGGGAAGATCAGAGTCTGAATCGACTTCCGCGACCTTAATCACCACTGCCCAAAGGATGACTTCCCACTCCCAGTGACAGAGTTATTGATTGATTCCATAGCCGGGTTCCAAGCTCTCCCTTTCATGGATAGGTATTCCAGGTACAAACAGATCCAGATGGCCCTCGAGGACGAGGATTCCACTTCCTTCAGGGCTCCCCAAGGTACCTTTTGCTACCAGGTTATGCCATTCAGCTTGAAAAATGCAGTTTCCACTTATCAGAGGTTCGGACACCGCCTATTCAAGCCGATTCTCGGGACGCTGGTGGAATGCTACGTAGATGACCTAGTGGTCAAATCATGTCAGCACCAGAACCATCTCAAAGACCTTGAGAAGGAGTTTGGTTTCCTCCGTTATCGTCACCTGAAGATGAACCTGTTGAATTGTGCCTTCGAGGTCACCTCTGGGAAGTTTCTGGGCATTGTTGTTAGATACCGAGGTATTGAGATCAACCCAGAGAAGATCAATTCCATCAGCCAAATGCCTCTCCCGAGCAACATTCAGGAACTTCGAGGCCTCCAAGGCCACTTAGCCTATGTACGCTGATTCATCGCGAATTTGGACGGCAAGTGTAATCCCTTCTCCCAACTCATGAAGAAGGGTGACGCCTATGAATGGGATGAGGAGTGTATGACCGCCTTCAAGGAAATCAAGCAGTATCTGCTCCAACCTATAGTTTTGATGCCACATGTCTCCGGAAAGCCGTTGGTCCTTTACGTGACCGCCCTGGAAAGATCCCACGATCCACTGCTCGCCCAGAAGAATAACAAGGGTACCGAGAATATTCTCTACTATCTCAGCTGCATGCTTCTTGATACGGAGGTCAGATACTCCCCTATCAAAAAGAGCTTCCTTGCGCTCGTCTTCGCCGTACAGAAGTTGCGGCACTACCTGCAGCACCATGAGGTGCAATTGGTCTCACGTGTAGACTCACTAAAGTACATACTAAACCACCCCATTCTGACTGGGCGACTAGCATGGTGGGAGATGATTCTCCAGTAGTTTGATATCAGGTTCGTACCTCAGAAGGCCATTAAGGGACAGGTGTTGGAAGACTTTTTAGCTGCCCATCCAACCTCCGTGGATCAATCCCTAGACCTAGATTTTCCTGATGAGACGATCTTCTCAGTTGATCATGTTGTCCCATGTTGGAAAATGCATTTCGATGGTACCTCCCGGAGCCCCACCGGTAAGAGGCTCAACGATCCTAAACTCAACAGAGTGGGCCTGGGTATTGTCTTCATTACCCCAGTGAAAGACGTCCTTCCATACTCGTTCATGTTGTCAGAATGATGTATGAACAACGAGGCAGAGTACCAGGCTCTCATCACCGGCCTCGAGTTGGCCCTTGAGATCAATGTGCCCCATATACATGTGAAAGGATATTCTGAGCTGGTAATCAAACGGGTTAATAGTGACTACGTCGTCAGGAAGCCGGAGCTTGTACCGTTGCTGGAGTACACCCTCCGCCTAATGGCCCAGTTCTCTTCTCGACCAGAGATTACCCATGTCACACGGTCACAGAACGGTCAAGCAGACGCCTTGGATGGCTTAGCCACGTCGCTTGCAGAACCCAAGCAAGATGATTTGATCATACATATGGCACACCAGAGAGTCATTGCCCCTGTCACCCAAGAGGACAATGATGGCCTGTGGGTAAGTCATCTCACCACCAGAACCTCTATGTCAGGGGTCCCAGGTTCGTTAGACATAGTGGTTGAAGCCATTCCCGACTAGAGGGAACCTTTGGTCGAGTATCTCCAAAATGGTCTCCACACGGATGACGGGGCCGAGCGCGAGCGAATCCGACGTTGCGCGCTGCAATTTACCCTCCAGAGCGGCCCCAGTCTTGAACAGATCCTTTATAATCGGAGCGTCGATGGCGCCCTCCTCCGTTGAATTCAAGGAGTAGAGATTCCTCAAGTTATGATAGAGTTTCATGCTGGTTCCTATAGCGCCCATCATGCTGGGCCGAAGTTGTCCCATCAAATCCGGAGGATGGTGTAATTATGGCCTTCTATGATTCACGATTGTATTGGGTATTCCAAGAGATTCCATGCGTGCCATTTTCACACAAACTTCCTGCATCAGCCGCTAGAGCCCCTCCACCCACCAAGTACTCTTGGCCATTTGCGGTATGGGGACTTGATGTAGTGGGACCATATCAACCGGAAACAGCCCGCCAGTGTAGGTTCATCCTGACTGCTACAGATTTCTTCTCCAAGTGGACAGAGGCAGTTCCACTCAAAGCGGTCAAGGCTCATTCCATCGTCGACTTTGTGAGCTCTAATATTATCCACCGGTTTGGGGTCCCTCACGCCGTCCTCACCGATAACGGCACCAACTTCCAAGAGGCTTAACTGAAGAAATTATACGCCATGTACGGAATCTGTTCGCACCATACATCCCACTACCACGTGAAGGCAAACAGACAGATCTAGGTATTCAACAAAACCCTCTCTAACATTCTTCAGAAGACGGTTGGTCAGAACAAGAAAAGATGGCTGGAAAAGCTCCCCAACGCCCTCTGGTCTTATCGGATGATGACTCGCAACTCTACCTAGGTGACCCCATATTCCCTGGTGTATGGAGTTGAGGTCGTCCTACCCATTGAGATCCAAATTCCATCGTTACACACTGCATTCTATGATCACCAGACATCAGATGAGGTAGCCGAAATCCGTCTAGATGAATTAGAAGCACTGGACGACAACCGGCTTCATGCCCTGCACAATCTGGAAAGACATCAGGATAAGATAGCAAGGGCCTTCAACAAGAAGGTTCGTCTCCGTTTTTTTTCTACAGGGTGACCTAGTACGGGCCCTTTGAGCACCAATGATTCCTGGTAGGAAACCGCCCAAGTTATAACCCAGATGGGAAGGGCCTTATATCATCCATAAGGTTTACCCCAGAGCATACTCCTTGATGACCACGGATGGAGATCGCATAACCCCTCCCACCAACGCCAAGTTCTTCAAGCGATACTTTGCATAGGGAAAAAGGGTCCTGAATGACCTTAAACTGCATCTTCATCCTGCAAGATGATAAACTGAAAAATGTTCCGAGCTCTATGACCTTAAACTAAGATCTCCCCTCATCCTTACTGTAAGACGTTAAACTGCATGCCAGTCAGGCCTTCCTGATCGAGGCTCATCCCCAGGCCCCTTGGTCTCCTCGGTCCCCCATCCCTACTGTAAGACATTAAACTGCAAGCAAGTTAGGCCTTCCTGACCGAGGCTCAGTCTCATGCCCCTTGGCCTCCTCGGGCCCTCAGCCCACTTCCTTACTGTAAGACGTTAAACTGCAATACAGCCAGGCCTTCCTGACCGAGGATCACCCTCAGGCCCCTTGGCCTCCTCGGGCCCCGGCCCCTGTCCTTACTGTAAGACATTAAACTGCAAGCCAGTCAGGCCTTCCTGACCAAGGCTCAGCCTCTGGCCCCTTGGCCTCCTCGGGCCCCCGACCCCCGTCCTTACTGTAAGACATTAAACTGTAAGCCAGTCAGGCCTTCCTGACCGAGGCTCAGCCTCTGTCCCCTTGGCCTGCGTTGACTCTGGATCTCTAATGCGATTGTACGGTGTGGTGTGGGATTACATCCTCATCCACGTCGGGTTACCCTCCGTACCGTACATATACCCAGTTGAGACACATTTCTCATCCATAACAACGCTAAACTGCGCCTCAATAACTACGTGTGGCTTGATTCACATCTTAATGGGATACCTAGGAATGCTCGGACGCCTCGCCTTAAGCCCAACCCCATGATTTTCTCTTCCACTATCCCCCCTGGGAATATTTTCCTTGGAGGATCCTTGTGTAGCGAGGAGTAGGCCTTCTTTTCCCCTCCCATACAGCCCAGCTCATACAAGGATTGTAAGGGTTGCACCATGTGCCCACTCCCGTTCTACTATCCCCCCACGTCCTCACCGCATGGTGCTAAACTGCATGGCCATCAAGAACTACGTATGGCTTGATTCCCATCCTAATGGGATACATAGGAACGCCCGGGCATTTCGACCGTTGGCCCAGCCCAAAATCCAAAATCTTCCCCTCGGGTCAGGATATATGGCAGAGCGCACACTTTTTCCCCAACTCACATCGAGCAAGCCTTGAACCGGCTGCACATCCCCCTGGATATGTTTGCCTCTTTCATGGATGGATACAGCTATGCTTCACCCACTCCTTGACTGGGATTCCATCATTTTTTCACACCCGGAGGGACCCCCAAGAATGACCTAGATACTACGCCCAAAGGCTCTCCTACCGATACGGGCCAACGCCCCCGAGGGTTTTCAAGCAACAAGCCGATACCAGTCCCGTGTTGTGAATTTGGTCAATGGTCGACGCTCATTTGTTGCTCCCATATCAGGTCACCATAGGAATGTTGTGTTTCGTACATGGTCAACAGTGTCCTGGATCATCGAGTCCACCCCGAGATGTCCCAAACATCGAGTGGAGTGATTCGTTCTAACCCATCCCGAAGTGACAAACATCCCTCTGGGTGGTGCTAGCAGTCGGGCCCACGGCCCCGATTCCCCTATAAGGAATGTACGACATGGTGTATGAATACATCCTCATTCACGTTAGGATACATACCATGCCGTACACACCCCCGGATTATATACAGTTATCTCTTTCCCCATCCTCATGTAAGACATTAAACTGCATACTAGTCAGGCCTTCCTGATTGATGTCTGACCTTAGGCCCCTTGGCCTTCTCAGGCCCCTCTGCCCAACCTCTTACCCAGGGTGTACGGTGTGATGTGGGACTATGTCCTCATTCACATTGGAATCGTGTACCATGTCGTACGCCTTCCCTTACGAGGCCCAGCCTCAGGCCCCTTGGCCTCCTCGGGTCCCCGGCCCTCGTCCTCACTGCAAGACGTTAAACTGCAAGCAGGTCAGGCCTTCCTGACCAATTCCTAACCATCAGCCCCCTTGTCCTTTTTGGGCCCCATCCCAGGTCCTCTCTAATAGGAGTGTATGGTGTGGTGTGAGATTATTTCCTCATTCACGTCAGTTTCTTCATAGTACCGTACACCTCCTTTGTTTGGGGGTATATTACTCCCCTCATCGTCTCATATGACGTTAAAATACATCTAGAGAACTACGTGCGGCTTGATTCCCATCCTCATGGGATACGTAGGACCACCTGAATGTCTAGGATTTGGGTCCAGCCCCATCTCTCAGGAATCATCATCCCACCTTGGCCCCTTGGTCTACCCTTCCTCTATGAGAGGATTATATGGTGTGGTGTGGGATTATGTCCACATTCATGTCGGTCTCGTAATGACCATGCCATGTACCTCTCATTATCGAGCTGTTTCGTCGACCCTTTTCAGCGGTTCACCAATGTGCCTAAGAGTACTCTAGTTTATTACATGGAATGCCAAGCTTTACTCGGACACGTCCATACCCGTTTTCTAGGATTTGTGTATCCCTCCATCAGGGTTTCCATCATCTTTCACACCTGGACGGACCCCCAAGAATGGACTAGATACTATGACCAAGGGCTCTCCTACCGTTACGGTCCAATGCCCCCGAGGGTTTCGGAAAACAAATCGATAAAATCCGACGTTGCGAATATGGCCAGCGGTCGATGCTCGTTTTTTGTTCCCACCTCAGGCTAACACGATATGGACACTGCGTTTCCACCATGGTTAGCAGTTTTCCTCTATCTCCACGCCAACCCATTAAGACCAAAATGTTGGGTACACAATTCACACCCTTCATCACTTCATCATGTCCAAGTAGAGTCTTAGAACTCTTGGTACTTTTCCTCCGTGCATGTCTTTGCATTGGGGAAACAACCCGCGTCAATGGTGTCCTTCGAGGCTCTCTACCAACTTACCTTTGATGGGCGCCCCAATTATTGCGATAAGGATGCCCCCCCCCCTTGTTTCCCACACCGAGTTTAACTCATGTGGGCTTAGGGATCAGGTTGACGTCTGCGCTAACTTGGGAAGTTGTTACCATTCATGGTCCGAGCTCTAAGACCATAAACTAAGATACATCTAGAACAACGTTCAGCTTGATTCCCATCCTCATGGGATACGTAGGACCTCCAGGACGCCTTGTATTTGGGTCTAGCCCATTTTGGGAGCTAGTCTCTCCCACCTGTTTCACCACTTACCTCTATATAGGCCCCTCGTCCTAAGGCCTCCCTCTCTAGGTGGCATACAATGTGATGTGGGATCATGTCTCCATGGACTGTGTTTTATAAAACTGTGCACATTCCCCTCCTAGCATCGCCTCTGCTACGTCTACACTGCATGATGATAAAATGCACAGTTGGTCCTGTCACATGACCCTAAACTGCGACATTATCATCCTGGCCGCACGATGAAAAACAGCACTGCATTGTGATGACCTCGTTATGGAGGACATCACGTTGGGTATTGGTCATGTGCCATGACATTTGTCAATGCCTATCACGGATTGATTCTTGTGGAGACACCACGGCCTACTAATCTAGGCCAGTCGCTTCACAAAAAAAACCACTCACCTTAAAGGACAAACAATATTTATCGAATTCCGCTTCTTTTAGTGCAAGGGCCACGCCCGCACTCCCCTTTTTCCCGGGCACTGGTACCTTACCGTGCCACCTTGAAGAACTACATATGGCTTGATTCTCATCCTTATGAGATACGTAGGAGTGCCCGGGCACTTCCCCACAGGCCCAACCTAACCTTTGTTTTTGGTCCCTCGACTCGAGCATTTCCCCAGAGAATGCATGGTATGTAGGCCTTAGGTCCTCATTCACTTCAGGTTTTGTTGCCATGTGTCCCCGGCTCCCATTACCCATTTATGGTCTATGATCCATCAAGGACTACGTGAGGCTTGATTCACATCCTTATGAGATATGTAGGAGCACCCGGGCACTTCCCCGTGGGCACAGCCTAACTTTCTCTTTCGGTCCCTTGACCAAAAACCTCTCCCAAGGAGGTCGTGCAGTGCGATATGGGATTGTGTTCTCATTCGTGTCAGGTTGTTCACTGCACCACACACACACCCTATTCCCATTCACGCCAGGTGATTAAGTTACTCCACCATGTTCCTCTTATGTTTCCTCCCTCTATCTAATACATCTCATTGTCGTACTTAGATGTGTTTTGAAAAAGCCCGAAGTGTGGAATTTTCATGGGGGCAATCCCTTCATCCCATGACCAAGCTTCATGATCTCACTATCTGGATCCTCATATTCTTCCACATCCAAAAGGACCCTCGGACGACATGGATACTAGGATTAAGGGCGTTTCATGAATGCTGGACCTAAGGGCCCTCCAATCGTTTCGGGCCAACATCCCTACGGATCTCTGACAACATTTGTGACATGGTCCCGTGTTTCGAACATGGTCAATGATCGACCCTCATTTGTCTGTCCCCATTCTAGGCTAACGTGATATGGATGCTGGGTTTCCGCCGCGGTCAACAGTTATCCTCCATTATCACACTGCCATCATCGTGATCTGAATCTCGAGCGCCATGATTCACACATTTCCACTTCCTCATGTTCAAGTGGAATTCCATAAAACTCGGATCTTTCTATTCGCGCATCTAGGTGCACTACATGATCGTGTTAGTGTCATTGGGCCGGTATTCACCGAGCGTCCCTCTTCCCTAACCTGCCCCTTTTCTGTGTCCGGAAAGTCCCACCACTACTTCTTGTTTCCCACAATGAGCCTGACTCACGTGGGCTTAGTAGTTTTGGCGGGATGTGTACCAACACGGCCAGGCTTCTCATCATCCAGCATGACGTTAAACTACACTTCCATAACTATATATGGCTTGATTCCCATCATCATGGGATACGTAGAGACACCCTATTATTTTACCTAGGGTCCAGCCCATAGAAATCATTAATCACATCCTTCCCCTTTCTGGCCCCCTGGTCGGACCCCTCGATAGAGAGGCCCTATCCCAAAGAAGGAAGGATCCATGACCAAGCCAACGTGCCCATCAGGCGTACTCCCACCACGATGGTGTAACTACCTAAGTGTTGGATTCTCTTCGGACAAACCATCACTCCATATTCCACGCTTTGTGTGCCCCTTATTCGGACCCTCATCCCCTTTCATGTCTGGCGGGACCCCCTAACGGCCTGGTCTCATGCCACATCGGCTCACCTACCGTCCTGGGCCAATATTCCGGAAGAGTGGTCATGTTTGGAAGGACCCCCTAATAGTATGGATGTTTGACCTATGGTCTACCAACTATCCTGGGTCCATGTCCCGAAAGATTGACCGATAATATTTGTGATATGGTCCCGTGTTTTGAACATGGTCAACGGTTGACCCTCATTTTTGTCCCCATTACAGGCTAAAGCAGTAAGGATACCACTTCTCCTCCATGGTAAACGGTTGTCCCTTATTGTCATGCCATCCCCACAATGCTCCTAATCTTGGGAATCATAATTCATGCTTCATGTTTCTGTCTGTTCGGACTGATTCCAGTGCCCCTGGTGTTGCACCATTCGTACATGAGGGCACGCCTAAGAAATGGTAATTCGGTTGTTCTGAAAAGTTCATTCTCCGGTCAAGCCTCTCCCATCTTTCGGAAATCCGGACTGGTAATCCGAATCCCGGATGCCCGGAGCATGGTCTCCACTCCTATGTTAGGTGGGACGAGAAGGTAACTATCTCCTATTTCTCACATCGGTCTCAACCCACGTGGGCTTGGGGAATTATCACCAAACGCCACAAAAACATTGTAGGGATGTAATGAGGGGATTCAAACAGTGGAAATCGTGCGCGCTATGGCATTCAAAACAAATAATGTAGAAATTGAAGCACGAAAGTATCAATAAAATGTTTTTGGTTTGTTACAATACTCGGGGGGTCGACTCCCCCCTGGATGGGTAGACCCCGTCAAAAGAGCGTTGCAGCTCCGCCACCCGTTGGTTTGTGGCGTCCAAGCCTTGCTGCCGCTGACTCAGCTCCTGCTCCTTCTCAGCTGCGGTGGGGCGCAGTTCGTCAGCCTTGGCTCTGGCCCTCTCTACCTCAGCCTGAATGACAGCCATCTTTTTAGAATCCTTCCTCATAAGCTCCTCTGCCTCTGCCAGCTGGTCCTTCAACTGGGAGATCAGCTCAGATTTCGCATTAAGAGAGGCTGAGTGCTCATCCACCAATGTCTGCAGCTGTTGGACCTCGCTTTCAGCCTCCCAGAGCTTTGTGATGTTTGTCAACTTCCTCCGCTACCAGCCCACGCTGATCCCACGATCAAGCTCCAGGATCTTCTCAGCCATATGATCTCGGATCAGTAAATGAGGACGTTGGGCATCCACTCCCCTAGAGCACAGTTTTCGCAACCGCGGGCGGAGTCTGTCCATTTCGTCCAGCCATAGCGATTGGCAGGTGTCCTTGATGAAGCACATGATTAGCTTCCACGACTGGCGGTGGATTATGCTGTTGTCTTCCTCATCGGAGGCCATTTCGTCCCAGTCTGTGCGATTGGCAGGCTCATATGCAAGATACACCTGCAGGAAGTCCTTGGCGGGATCTGCATCTGGCATTGAATCTGGCGTGACATCTGGTGCCAAAGCAGGAGTGACAAGAGTAGGACTAGCTGACTGATCCTCTTCATCGGAGTCCACCACGATGACCTCAGGCACGACCCTGCTGGTGGTCCCGCCAGTGATGATGTATGTTGCAGCTCGGGGAGATGGAGGGACTATCGACACCATCACCGGCATGCCCCTAGGGGGGACACCACCAGAAATCCCGACTAGTCTTGCCGTAGCGGCCCACTCCAGTCGAAAAAATGTACGACAGAGAGGGACATAAACGTTAGTTGGCTAAGTCTACATATGACGACAACGAATCCGGTAGAGGAAACTTACAGAGATCGACCTCCTGGTGCTGCTCTTGAGCTGGTACTGACGGGACCCCAAGGCGAGGCCCTCCGTATACAATTGGAAGGTCTGGAGATTCCGGAGGAGGCACCTCGGGTGCTCTGGTCCCACCAGACGCGGAACTAGATGCAGCCATAGGCGTGGGTTTTGAAGGTCTCGCATCATCACCCGCCGAGGGGCGAGAACGAGGCATGTGAACAAGTTCCTTCTACAGGGCTCAAACGTCGATGATAAGTCCATAATCACCCAAGAATGGACCATAAGGAAAGAAGTTCAAAATGCTACCTCGAGAGCCTCTGTAAAATCGTCGGAATATGAGCCGTGATCTCCGACCTCACCCTCCTCCAATGGGCTCCCTCCTCCAGCCTTGTCCTCCCGAGAGGAGTCCTTTGAATCTTCCAGCAGGGGGAAGCGCTCCCTCAGATTGGTGGCTAACAACTGTTTGGGGACCGTTCGATTCAGCAGTACCCTCACCCGGTCTGTCATTGGGCGTGGGACACCACTGGAGTGAATGTAATCCTCCAGCTCGTCCAAGTATTGCTCTGCCTCCGCCAGAGACGCCATGAAACCATCCCGTATTGGGCCTATGCCCGGTAATTCCATCCCGAGGCAATTTAGGTGGGCCCATATCTCGGGTGGGCTGAGGAATTACCGGTTGACATCCCAAATGTCCCAGGCTTCCGGGAAGACGACATCCTCTGCCATGGCGATATGACAATGCCGCTTCCCCGGGGCCTGAGTGGATATCCTACGAAATCCCCTCGGTGGTCGCCCCTCTGGATGGCCCTGCTCTTCCGGAATCACCGGATCCGCCAATGCTGCCACACCCTCAGTCGGGTATGGGTCTCACCGCCATGGCAGCCCCACCACCGCGAGAGGCCCTAGCTGCCCTCTGACCCCGACCTCGAGATAGAGGAGGCCCACTGTCACTGACCCGAATAGTTGGCTGCTTCAACATCTCCCCTGGGTAGTCATCCTCCCAACTAATGGCATACTCCCTCACCAATCCGAAAGCGGCGGTGTATAGAGGTAATGAAATTCGCATCTTCCCATATTCCCGTGTGAACATGACCCATAACTGCCTCATCACACATGGGTGCTCCACGTGAAGCACCTCCCAGTAGACCTGCAGGGTCAGCCGCTGGAGGCATCAGAACTGCCTCACAAACAGATGCGGGGTGTACGATTTACAGAGTGGCTAATGATCTACTCGTGCCACCAAAACTCCACCTCGAAAGGCCAAGAGGTAAGACCGATGTTCTTCCGTTCCCCACCCATCGTCAGTAAGTATCTCCCTCGGCAATGGGAAGGGGTGGAAATTAATCTCATCCTCCCTCAACACCCGATTCAGCACCATTGGCACAGTTTGTTTGAACGGGAAGCTCCCGACCGCATTCAGGATGGAGGGGTAGAAGTTTGATCCCTGCGGTGAAATAGGGTTTGGATACTCATATATCCCACTGATGTGCGCCGCAATCCACCCATATAGGAGGTGGAAGGCCCCGCATATCCTTGGATGCTTCTTACCATCGCTAATGTGTTGCAGTATTCTGTACAGTTTGGAGAGAATTGGAATCCCTAGATTGACCCACTGCCCCATGGCCAACATGGACGCCATAATAAATGAGTTGGGCCACACCCCCATACTTGTATACCTCACCGGTAGAATCCAACCGCAGATGAGAGCCGCGATGAACGCCGCCAGCCTGACTATCAACTGTTGTTCAGTGCTGACACTGAATCCCAAAGTCTTCCACTGCATGTCCTCCATGACCCGCCAATACAAGTTCTCCTTACCCCATTGGGCCGCCCTCGGACAAGATCGAGGCCTCGGAGGGAACTCTCAATTCTCTGGGAAATTCAGGAAGCACTTGAACCACTTCTTAAAGTGGACATCCCTCACTGCCTCCTTGTCCTCTCCAAGGATGAGTGCCATCAGCACTGATGCCAGTCGCGGAATTTTCTCTGTATCCTCCCACACGCTCATGACCGGGAGGAACTCATCATTCATGTCCCCCATGATCGGAACACCAGAAATCTGGTGGACATCCCACAAGTTGATGCCCACCTCCCCGTGATGCAGGTGAAAGGTATTGGTCCTAGATGACCATCTGCTCAGTAATTCAAGCATCATATGTTTTGGTTGTTAAATTTTGAATTTGGAGGCCCATGCCGCCTCATATAACCCCACTCTCCTCAGCTCGTCCCCAAACTCCTCTCATGAGGCGCCTACCTAGCAGGCCCAGGCCCAGTGATCAGCAAAGTTGCCACCCTGGCGCAGGTCCCACACATCGGACCATCCTTTCTTCGAATCATGCAATGCCGCCTTCAGCATGGTACGGTAGATAGGAGGGGACTTCTCCGGTTGCAGTGGATTCCCATCAATATTTTTCATGTGGTTGTAGAGAAAGTCGGCGGTAACGGGTGTGAAGTCCTCCTGCGCATGACCATTGGCCGCCCTGAACCATTTGTGCTGACATGGTGTGCTTCTAAACCAGCAAACTGGTTCATCACTACTCACCTCAGGGATGAAGACGTCATCCCTCAACCCGAAGCCGTACAATGGCAGCTTCTTACACTGCAGATAATTCATCTGACCCTCTGATAGCAGATCTGTCAAAGAAGCGTGGTTCGAGTGGCTTCGCACCATATCCCCAAGGCCTGGACAGTTGGCCATCTCATCCCGGTGGGCGGAATCTGCAAGCAACCCCAATACAGCTTCTCGGTGGGCCATTCCAGTTCCGGCACTCAGTAAATAATTTTTACAGAACGGATCGCGAAGCTGGATCGCGAAGAAGGCTCGTGAAGGTCAGTCACGAGACCAAGCCACGATGTCTGGCCGAGGCCGACAAATAGGAGTTCACGTGGCGCGGTCGTGGAGTTAGAGACCCGCGGTTCACCGCGAAGCTTGATTCGCGGAGAGCAGGTGCGGATTACACGGAGCTTTGCGAAATCAAGAGCACAAAAAGACAAGAAAAGCATGTGAAGACAAAAGAGGTCGACCCCCCTATTTATAGGCTGCGACCCCAGAGCATCGCGATGCGCCCCACCCACATGGAGCATCACGGCGCATCCGGATCCGTGGCCCAGGTCAGCACCGCGGGCCCACTTCGCGCAGTCGCATCGCGGACTGCCAACAATTTTGGCGATTTTACCTTAGACTTCGACCCTTCACCCTCCGCGGATCCATGTCTGAGGGGGGCCAATTGTCGGTGGCAAAATATTTCATGCATGGAAGGGACGAAAAAGAAGGTCGGCATGCTACCTCACAAAGCCCCAATGCGAAGCACCCCGAGCATCGTGGTCTCGCGATGCTCCAGAGGTAGTACCTCTCTACGAACGAATTTGACGTGCGCGAGCCCACCGTGAAGCTCCAGAGGTGGTACCTCTCCGCGAATGAATTTGACGTTCGCGAGGCCGACATAAATATCCAGAGGTGGTACCTCTCCGCGAATGAATTTGACGTTCGTGAGCCCGCCGCGAAGATCTAGAGGCGGTACCTATCCACGAACGAATTTGACGTTCGCGAGCGCGCCACGAAGCACCGGAGGCGGTGCATGAGTTCTGCTTCGCGGCGCCCCATGCATATAAATATTGGGCTCCCCCTGAGTCTCGGGGATGGACAATACGACCTTTCGGCTTCTCCTCTCCCAACTCGCGAAGCACACTTTGCCCCCGGGAATCATGAGCTCCGCGCGGTACTTCTACTTCATGTGACGCCTTTGCTTTGTCTCATTTTGATCCCCTCATCCGAGAGGGATGCCCTTCGCGAAGCTCATGGGCATTCGCGAAGGAGGGGGATTCCCAAGGGATCCCAGGTAGCCGCAGAGAATTTTTTCTTCATGAAACACCCATCCTGTACTAGTGATTCCCATGCTAAGGCATGATCGCTACACATCGCGAAACACACTGCTTCGTAGCACCCTGCTTCGCGAGGCACCTCTTCTTCGCGAGGTAGTGCTCCACGAATACTGTTCCACTTCGCGAAGCACCCTCCACTCACACATATGCCAAATTATAAGGCCAAGGAACTCCGCTTCGCGAAGCACACTCCTTTGCTTGGAAATTCCGCTTCCCATACGACCCTCCAGGTATGCATGATGTTATTTCAAAGTCCCACGGACAATACTACTCGTAGCATTGCTTCGCCTAATGCTTCTTCGCATAGTCACGCTAACGGCTATTACTTCTTCGCATAGACACGCTAACATGGACCCCTCGATGGTTTGCTCTATAACCCCCCTGGACAACGGCCTTACTGGTACCTTCCCTCCCCCAAGGAGAAAATGGTACCAGTTACGTAAGTCCTAGGGGAGTGGAGTGATCCTGCCTCGTCCGAGCTGTAGGACGTTAAACTGCCAAGCACAACGTCCTCAACACATGACGTTAAACTATGACCCGACCTCATGCCTCACACAAAGGGTACCCCCAACTCGAACATTCATTACGCCAGTCGTCTCCACGAGAGTGGAATCTCCCCCCCCCCCACAAGGGATGATATCTTCCTTATCAGAGTGGCTATGTTCACAAGAGATGGGAGACCCTAGTTCCCCAATGGATGGTTGCACCCCTACATCTCCGTACTTCTCCACTACCAAGGTAAGTGGAGGGGTTGACAGGGAATGAGGCACCTCCCATCATTGGTCCCAAATCCCTCTTTCACTGCGCCTTTCCGCACTTCTGGCCTCCATCCTAGAGTACATTCCAGCACTAATGGGCCGCCTAATGCATAAGCCCCTCTTCACTTTTCATGGATGCACCCTTCACGGCATGATCGTCAGGTCCTTTCTGTCTCTTGTTTCTCACAGCGAGCATGACTCACGTGGGAATAGAGTTGGCAGTGGCCATGATAATTCCTCATCCAGCATGACGTTAAACTGTATGCCCTCATCCAGCATGACATTAAATGGTATGCCCTTGTCCCGCATGACATTAAACTGCACACCCATTTGAACTGCGAGGTCTTTGATCCATGTCAAGGCATGGTACGTAGGAAGCCTCCACAGGGTTCTAGCCCACCCGTCATCCAATTCACGTCGAGTTCTACCTTCATCCAGCATGACATTAAACTGCATTCCAGTCCGACGGCAAGCCGTTGTGGCCAACCCGAACTACAAAGACTTTGATCCATGTCAAGGCATGGTACGTAGGAAGCCTCCCAGAGGTTCAGGCCCATCTCCCATCGGACCAAGGTCCCTCATTTACATCAGTTCTCCGACACCCACCGCCAACCCGAACTACGGGGACTTTGATCCATGTCAAGGCATGGTACGTAGGAAGCCTCCATGAGGTTCAAGCCAACCACCCGTCATTTAATCACGTCAGGGTTCACTCTCGTGCAACATGATGTTAAACTGTATTCTAGTCCAACGGCAAGCCGTTGTGACCATTCCGAACTACGAGGACTTTGATCCATGTCAAGGCATGGTACGTAGGAAGCCTTCACGATGTTCAAGCCCACCACTAGTGGACCCATGGGTCTACTTTCACATCAGTTCACCGATGAAACCCTTTGAACTACGAGGTCTTTGATCCATGTCAAGGCATGTTACGTAGGAAGCCTCCCTGAGGTTCAAGCCCATCTCTCATTAGACCAAGGTCCACCTTCACATCGGTTTGCTGACGAATTCCATCATTTGAACTACGAGGTCTTTGATCCATATCAAGGCATGTTACGTAGGATGCCTTCTAGAGGTTCAAGCCCACCACCCATCAGACTAAGGTCCACCTTCATGTCGATTCAACGATGAATCCCCTCTGAACTACATGGTCTTTGATCCATGTCACGGCATGGTACGTAGGAAGCCTCGACGAGGTCCAAGCACACCACCACTAGTACCCTCCTGGTCCTCCTCATTCACGTCGGCCTTCCGATTTCCAACCAGAACTATGTGGTCTTTGATCCATGTCATGTTATGGTACGTAGGAAGCCTCTTAGAGGTTCAATCCCACCACCTGTTGGTCACTCCGACCTTCTTCACGTCGGTTCATCCACACCCGGGCAGCCTAGTGTGTAAGTCCCACACCATTTGGACCAAGGTCCACCTTCGTGTCGGTTCACTGACACATCGGACCAAGGCCCACCTTCTCTATGGTTCGTTGACGACATCCATCGGACCAAGGTCCACCTTCATGCTGGTTCATCGGCACCATTCCAAACTACGTGGACTATTATTCCCTGCCACAGGGATACATAGGAGGTCTCTTCGAGGCTGAAGCCCAACTTCACAGTCGCCCTTGTGATAGTCCCTTTCCATTCCCCCTCCACTTAATTCGTCCATCCATCATCCACCCTAATTCTCGCCCGGACCGTCATATCCCGGTGAGGCCATGTCGGTCCGCTCCTCTTCACAACCACCCATGGGCTGGTCCCGGTATCGGCACCCCTTCAAGGGAAATCACTCAATCTGATCCATTCTAGCTAATGCTCTGATCGTGTTGATCCGTCTCCACTGGACGTTAAACTTGCGGTATACCCTGTGTTAAACACAGGAAGCTGAGTAAAACCTCAGATATGTGTCTATGGAATATAATTACCAACGATCGATGTGGGATGCCTCGGGATTCCACGCCCTCGAGAAGCCCTGTGACTAGGGATAATAGACAGACATGCCAGTTCCCCAGCATCCAGACATGCTACTGATGCCTCAACGTGACTACTCCCCCGACTGAAGGTTGCTGCCCTGACCAGACCCATTGGAATGTACCGATGGAAGCAGTGTAATTAACCGGCGTCCATGGAAACATGGAACTAGGAAGAGTTTCACGATCAACGTATTAAATCTATGAGGGGGAACCATACTAGGTGAAGAGTTCTGGGGAGGAATCCGCACAAGGAAGAACTGACATCCCATCATCCCGTTTCGATCAAGGAGCAGATGTCCCTGAATAAGGAGAGAATGTTGCCCACCTTTGGAAAGCGAGAATTCGGGGCAACAGTCCAGCACGTCCTCCTCCATGGACGGACGGATGCGCGCGCCCTGGCGAAAGCGTCAGAAACATCAACCATTGATTTTTGTTGTGTAATGGGAGTCTATATTTCGGGAATCATTGGTAAAGAATTATTTTTCTATTCTTATTTCTTTTGATGGTATTGATTCCTCCTATTTTTTGGTGTCTAGAAGAAATTTTAGCTCATTGGTTTCATTTTAATAATGTTTAGAATGAAAAATTAAAACATTTTTTATTATATTTATAAGTGAATTTTCTTGATTGATTGGTTTTTGTGTTTTTTTTATTATCCATGGTGTTCAGACATGTTTTGGTAAAATATAATGGTGTTTTAGAAACATTGTGATATGTATTTACAAAATTGGTTTCAAAGCATATTTTCAACAAAATAATCTACGAAAATTTACGTCATTGGATGCCTTGGGTACTTAGGTGGTATATTTTCCAATATGCCACCTTTTTTTCTACTAAGAGTGGGTTTTCACAGATGGGGTGTTCATTTTATCCCTAAGAATATTATTCGAAGTTATTATTAGAATCTATTTTTTGGGGTCACTATTTGGGCTGTTTTTCTAGTCTCTAGATTTGATTCATATGTATTAGGACATAATGTATGAAATTTTCTATGATTGGGTATGATTATTATATCCTAAAATACCTATAGTGACCCTTAGTGTGATATTACAAATTATTTTGGATTGTATTGTTTGGATATGATTACCATATTTGATACAATATGTTATTTTGATGAAACCAACTTTACAAGGATTATTTAAATACTTGATGAAAGGGGAATGTTTTACCTTGGGTTTTATGTATGAAAATGAATAACAAATCATCATTCCATAAATTTTAAAATATTGAGCATTCTGAAAATGGTATATTGATATTTTTTATGGAACACATTGGGGGGATCATACTATTCATATTTATATCACACCCTGAAAACCCCTTTCATATTTTTTAGAACTAGTTATGTATTTTGGTAGATGGGAGATAATGTTAACACAGTCAGGTAGCGAGGTTCCTATCTGTTGAGTTTTGGTAGTTTGAATTGCGATAATGAGAGATTAAACACACTATAACATTGAATTGTCAGTTTCTATTTTAGTTGACATTTTTGTTGTACATTATCTTTGGTTTTTTGTCACAGCTACTCTTCTATCATTTACATTTTCAACATTTAGTTAGGGTATATATTTTTCTTGTTTTTATCTTATAGTTATTATCTCTACTTTGCATATATGTTCCATGTTTCCATCTATGGGATGGGAAAAATCATTCCCACATTTTTTTTGTCTGATACCCAAGTACTAGTCCCTAGCCCATGGGGATTGGAAATTATATTCTGGTATGTTGTGGATCAGATTGGGTTTTAGGTTTTTGTGTAACAGGGGCTTGTTCATTATAATTTGGAATCAAAGATTGGGTATTCTCTATATTGTAAATTTTGTATATATGAGACTCTATTTTCAGGACTTGGGAGATTGTTTGTGGTTAGTTAAAGGCCACATATTGTCATGAAAATATTCTATCTACTATTGTATGTTGTGATATTTGTATCAAATGATTAATTATTGATCTCAATATAATAATTTTTGTTAATGATATATGGTTAGAAATGAGATTTTCATATTTTTTCATCATTCCATAAATTTTTATGGTGTGTTGTAATATAACTCAAAGATATATTGTTTGGGAGATCCATTGGAGGGTTTAATAAATTATCCTCAAGGGAATATACCGCTGGATCAAAATATTATAGATATTTTAGTGTAACCATCGAGTGCGATAGAAACAATGTTCCACAATTATATAACATAGTTGTTGATGAAAAAAAAATTCCTGGGAGAGAAATATAATGATCATGATAATTATTACGTGATAAAACATAATCCTTTATTATAAAAAATTGATCCATCATTTGTGGATGATAGGATGTATAATATTGACCAAAACCTAAAATTCATCAATACACCTGAGAATAACAAGGTTATATGTGTAATGTACATATGATAGGGTCCCAACAAGTCGTTATAGGATTCCATGGTACTAGTAGAGAGGAAAATGGGATTATAGTAAAAGGGTTTCAAAAAATGTTTATCCATCTGTTTTTTTATAGAGACCCTGATGAGGAAAAATTCTATGGAGCAACTATCCTTACGCTATAAAGAGTGATCAGTGGTGGATTACTCCAAAAATTCATGGAAAGAGTTATTTTTTATATAGATATAGTGATGAATAACCAACTAAAGGTTCAGTTGTACCTATAAGGTTTGTGACTAGATATCATATCACATGTATTCATTAAGAATCATTATACCTATGTGGAGATAGTACATAGGAAAATTATGTATGTTATAGATATGATAGGAATGGATGGAACATCATCGAATTCCATTCCACATAGTGGAGGTTTCAATCATGGGTATGGGAAAAAGATTATGTGGAATGATCATTACTAGTGTGTTGGGGTTCGTTCTCAACAACATGAATCCATTGAAACATCAGTTAAAGCTATTAGTTTTCTCCAATATTTCAACTAGTTTATAATCTCATGTCACAATATAGTACTTATTATGAACTAATAAAGGTGATCAATGGAAATGGCTTCTCCGATCACTGATTGAGTTTTATTCTAGGAAATGCATACTCCTTATTATGGTTCAAAATCATTGCCTATAAAGGAAACTATGGTGTATTCATATGATTCTATGTTTATAGGGTTCCAACAATAGGATTTAAGGGTGAATATACTTCTCATAGTGGATTTGTTTCCAAATAAGGATGATGTATGGTAAGCAGTAGTGTCACGACCCATCCTCGGGGCCCATGTCGTGTCTTCCCCATGCCCGCCTTCCATAGGCCAGGGGCTAGCGACTTGCACCAAGGCGTAATTCCCGATAAAAAGGGAAGGCATTGCCTTTGTAAACTAAACAAACACCACAGAGCGAGTAAGCAAAAATTGACACTAAGTAAAAACTGATACAAAAGTAAGTACGGAAGAGTAAGTGGGACAGTATACAAACCCAAACTGAAAGTAAAGTAAAACAGAAAAGGGAAAACAACAACTGAAAGTAAAGCCACAGCCTCGAGGCTTTCACTGGTAGTCCCACCAGAAGGGTGAGTAAAAATAGCCACCACAGCTCCTCGGGTCAAGTTGTCCGCTTCGAGTACGTCCCGCCCAGTTGTCCACCTCTGGGTACCGACCTGCTCCGCAAGCCTCATCCGTGATCAGCGTTGTCCATCGTCTGCAACCAACACAATGTAGTGCGGGCATAGCCCGTGCAGGGGTGAGTATAAGCTACTCAGTAGGGACCCCGAGACCCACGATGGTCTCCCAGAATCCACAAAGGATAATCCACAAAGGAAGGATACAATCACGAAGTAACATCTAACACTACTTAGGTATGTGCCCATACATATACCTATGTCATCAATTCCAGTTCGCTCCAACATCTGATCCCATGTTCGATCACATCCACACAGGACAGAACAACAAAATCCATATAGGAATACAAGTCAAGATTCAGCTCACACATGTATACTTATTCGTATGATGATAGTGATGATCAGATATAACCACTGATTCATCTATGCCATCGGACCCACACAGGATCTATAGGTACTAACCCCCAATGACCCACAAAGGATCGATAGTTATCTAAACCCCGTAATGACCCCCACAGGATCAGACCCACACAGGATCTGAAGGCGCTGGCCCACACCGGACTGCTGAACGCTGACCCACATAGGATCGGTAGCACTGACCCATGTAGGATCGCTGAGTTCTATAGTCATCATCGTCGAATCCACGGAGGATTTCTACACAGTCGTCATCGTCGTCGCAGTCGCAGCAAGCTCTAGGGTTCCCGCACCCAGCAAGCTTGTTTGGGAGGGTCCACTCCATGAGCTGAAGGGATGATACATCAACTGACACATAGTCCGGATTTGATGTATCCAAAAGCTCCGTATCGACAACATGAATTCAACGTCACAGACGGCGCGTCAATCAGACGCCCGGTCTGAGAGTTATTGGCTTTTTCGTCCCAGGGGCCCAGTTGTTTTTTTTATGTCAAACCAACCTGATCGTACTCCATCTATGACCAAACCTCGAGCAGAGTAAGCCGAAACGTCTCCCTCACTATGATGAATCCATCAAATTCGACGACATGTCAATCGGACGTTCGGAACACAAGTTATAAGTGTTTCCGCTCTGAGGGCCCGGTTGGTTTCGTGTACGAACCAACCCAGTCGAACCCAAAGTACTCCAAAACCTTTAGTGTAATATACCGAAACAACCGACTCGATCCAAGGATCACTACGCAACTGATAGTGCATCGATTGGAGGTCCGTAGATCATGTTATGGGAAATGGAACGAAAGAGGTTCGGTATTAAGGGGTTCGGGCCCGGTCCGACCGGGCCCCATACCGCCAGGGTCGGCCCAAACTGGGTCGACCCGAACCGGGTCCGGGTCCAGCCTGCTTGGCCGCATCCCGGCCCGGCCTAGGTGTGCTGGAGTGGCCAGCGGCCACCAGGTGGCTCGGCCGTTCCGGCCGAGCGAAGCGACGCGGGGGGGGGGGGGGGGGGGGGTACCCCCGACTTTCCATTGTAACTTTAGCCCCTCGTGGGGACCACTTTGCTGGCCAACCGAAGGTTACGGACCCCCGGATTCCCCATGACCGTCTAGCCCGCTCCGGACAGCTGCTGCCGCTACAGGACTGGCAAGGGCCGGTCCCCTTGCTCCGACGCCGGCAGTGCGGTACCGACCGTCGGTCTGCCCGCTCCGTCGCGGCCCCAGCTGCGGCCTTGATACGTTCGGCATTGCGCGACGGCGCCACTCACCTCTTCTACGACCCCACTCTGGCCGCGGTGGTTTCATAGTTCTCTGGTGCGGTGCGGTAGTGGCGCATCTTTGGTTCATTTTCAACGGCACTGCGCTTCTTCCCTTTCTTTAATATTTTTTGCGCGGTGTTTCGGCACCGCGTTGCCTTACTCGTGCCGTAATCAAAATCAAACAAACAAGGGGGAGGAGGGTTGTCCGTGTTCGTGCAGTCCGACCTCCTCCCATTATTGCGATATCAGGTAGCTCAAAAGGAAAAGAAGATGGCGACAGAAGTAATCACGAACAAACCAATAAAATAAACCCATACCTCGTCGAATTTGATGAGAGAGGATTCATTGTGGAAATAACCGTCGCATAAGAAGGTGTCGTGGAGGGAGGATCATCGTGTTGCGGAGATGCGTCACAGAAGAAGTGTCGCGGAAGAAGCATTGCTGGTGTCGCGGTACACGGCATCGCGTAGTCGATCTCTGAGGATTTGGTTTTCTTCGTCGGAGGTCGGTGTGTTCTTCGCATTCTTCACGTTCTTCACGTTCTTCTTCGAAGAAGAAGTCTTTTCTCCAAATCCGCTCCACGCAACATGTTCCAACCCAAATAAAATAAGAGTCATCTTATTTTAATAATGCACATGCCAACATTTGAATTTCAAATGAAACGAAATGAACAGTTAATTCAATTATTTAATTGTAACGATTTAACCACCCAAATTAATGAGGCGTTTCTTAACCAGAATAAGCGCACAGTTTGACTTCATTAAAATGCGGGTGCTGGTGTGTTACATAGAAGGAAAGAAATGGTGGGGATAATGCGGGCCCCACCTCACAAATATCCTACCATGTGGGTAGGATATTATGGGTCCCACCTTATCCTCTTAACATAGGTTAAGCTACTTTATGTAAAATAAAATAAATTGTCGCACCACTTTTATTTTATTCCTTAACATAACCCCAAACATTGAAAACCACACCTGAGCAATATCAACTACGGAAAAGGTGTTTCTAAGCAATTATCGGCACTGAAATTCCATTGGTGGCCTCAGAATTTGATTCCAAGCACCGGTTCAAATGTTAGAAAAACCCGCTCATTTGTTCACCCGTGCTAAACTTCAGAAAATGATTCCGGGCACACCGGGCCTCGGAATCAGGTGCCGTCAGAAACTACGTTCTTCTAAAATTCCCAAGAAATTTATGAAAAAAAATTTCATTGAATTTTTTGGGTCTGTACATCACTCCCACCTCAGGTCTTTACATCCCCATAAAGATACATCAAAAACTAGGGAAACAAAAGTGGGTACTGAGCACACATCTGAGGCTCCCGCTCCAAAGTTCTCTCCTGGAGGTTCCTATGCTACCATTTGATGTGCACTCGAGGAATCGACCATCCACGTAGGACCCGCTCCTGTTGATCCACGATCTCCACCGAGACCTCCGTAAAATTCTCCCCATCATCAACGTCCAACTCCCCTTGGTCTATGATATGCATTGGGTCGTGCACATATCTTCTCAACTGAGATACGTGAAAGACGTCGTGCACCCGGTGCAACTTAGGTGGTAGTGTCAGGAGAAAATCCACCTCGCCAATCCTGCTGAGGACCTAGAACGGTCTGATGAAGCGAGGAGATAACTTTCTTCCTCGGCCAAATCTCCATAATCTACGTCGAGGTGAGACCCGCAAGAAGACATGGTCGCCATCCTCAAACTCCATTGGCCTCCGCCTCCTGTCAGCATAAGACTTCTACTGGCTCTGAGCTGTCCTCATCTGCTCCTGTATAATTTGGACCTTCTCTTTTGTAGCCTGGACCATCTATGGTCCCACAAGTGCTGACTCCCCAGGGTCTGTCCAGCACAACGGTGATCTGAAAGGACGGTCGTACAACGCCTCGTATGGTGCCATCCCGAGGGTGGAGTGGTAGCTATTGTTGTACGCGAACTCCACCAAGGTTGGCGGTCCTCCCAGCTTCGTCCAAAGTCGAGGACACATGCACGAAGCATGTCCTCAAGATTCAGAATGGTCCTCTCTGTCTGACCATCTGTCTGAGTGTGAAGGGCGGTGCTCAAATGTAGCTGCAACCCAAACGCCTCATACAACCCCTTCCAAAGCCAGTATGTAAATCGAACATCTTGATCGGAGACGATGGATGATGGCACACCATGAAGTCGTACAATCTCTTGAACATAGAGACGTCCCAAGCACTCCACTGATCCCTGCTCTCTGATGGGTAAGAAGTGTGCCGACTTGATGAGTCGGCCGATAATCACCCAAATAGAGTCATTACCTCTAGATGTGTGTGGAAGTCTAGTCACGAAGTCCATTGATATGTCATCCCACTTCTACTTCGGGACCTCTAAGGGCTGTACCAAGCCTGCTGGTACCTGGTGCGCTGACTTCACCTACTAGCAAGTGAGACATCGAGAAACAAACTCTACCACAACCTTCTTCATGCCCGTCCACTAGTGCTGTTGTCTGTGATCCTGGTACATCTTTTCCACTCCAGGATGTACCGCCAAAGGGGAAGTGTGAAACTCTCTCAGCACCTCCTCCCGTAAAGCAAGTGGTATCAAGGTACGTCCTTTGAAAATGACGTCATTCTCTCCTCCAAGGAAGAAACAATCAGGTTCTAGTCCTGAGGATATCTGCACACGTCGCGTCTCACAGTCGGCGTCCCCATGTTGTGCGTCTCTGACCTGTTGATGTAGTGGAGGAGTGACTGTGAGTGACTGAAGGAAGGTTGCTCCATCTCTATCCACGAAGGATATCTGCAAAGCTGCTATCTGCTATGTCGCCTCCCCAAGTAGCTGAATGCCCGTCCTCCTGCTGAGAGCATCGGATAATACATTACCCTTCCCCTGAGTATAGACTATCTCGAAGTCATAGTCCTGGAAAAACTCGAGCCATCGCCACTGTCTCTGGTTCAGGTCCTTCTGAGAGAAGATGTACCTGAGACACTGATGGTCAGAATAGACTGTAAATCCCTCGCCTATCAGATAGTGTCGCCACGTCTTCAGAGAGAAGACCACTACTGATAACTCCAGGTCATGGGTAGCGTAGTTCTGCTCATGCTGCCTCAACTGTCGTGATCCATAGGCAATCACGGCCCACTCCTGCATTAGGACACATCTGAGTCTGGTCCCTGATGCATCATAGTAAACTACGTACCCAACTCCCTCCTCTGGAAATCTCAAGATAGGCGTGCTGGCCAATCTCTATCTCAGCTCCTAGCAGCTCTGCTGACATCTGTATGACCACACAAAGGGTTTCCCTTTCTTCGTCATGGCTGAGAGTGGTGCTGAAACTCTGGAGAAGTCTGGCACAAATCTCCAGTAGTACCCAGCTAGTCCTAGAAAACTCCGCACCTCAGTCACGCTCCTGGGTGGCTCCCAAGCTAACACTGCCTCGATCTTCGCAGGATCCATCGCAACTCCCACCTCAGAGATGATGTGTCCCTAGAAGAGGACCTCTCGTATCCAGATCTGAAACTTCAATATCTTTCTATAAATATGGTTCACTCGGAGTGTGTCTAGTACAACCCACAAGTGGTTGGTGTGCTCCTCCTCAGTCGTCGAGTATATCAAAATGTCGTCGATGAAGACCACGACAAATAGATCGAGGTATGGCTGAATGATCCTGTTCATGAGGCCCATGAACACTACGGGAGCACTGGTTACGCCGTAGGGAATAACCAAGAACTCATAGTGGCCATACCGACATCTGAAGGCTGTCTTCTACACGTCCTCGTCCCGATCTCTGAGCTGATGATAGCCTGACCTGGGGTCTATTTTTGAGAACCACCGTGCTCCCTTGAGCTAATCGAAGAGGTCATCAATCCTCGGTAGCGAATACTTATTTCTCACTGTCACCTGGTTCAGGCGATGATAGTCGACACAAAGTCGCAAGCTCTCGTCCGCCTTCTTGGAGAATAATATCAGGAAAGGCTAGGGTGAAACACTAGGTCGGATGAATCCATTGCCCTGAAAGTCCTCCCACTGTACCCGAATCTCTCGAAGCTCGGCGAGAGCCATCCGATATGATGGGGTGGATATCGGGGCTATCATGGGGTATAGATCAATATAAAAGTCTACCTCTCTACGAGGAGGTAGTCCTGGAACATCGTCGAAAAAAATGTCCGCATACTGATCCACCACTGCAGGAAAACTAGGACCCCGCACGTCAACTGCTCCTAGGATGAGGCTATCAAACTGATGAGTGATGGGCTGTCCTCTCTTCGGCGGGAGTCCATCCTATGCTGCGAAGGATCCTTTCTCACCGGTGAAGGTGTTCCTGCTCCTGTCGGTGCGTACACATCGCACCATTCACCTAATACAGTTGATCTGAGCATGAACTGTAGATAACCAATCCATGCCCAAGATGACGTCGTAAGGCCTCGACGCGGCTACAAGAAGATCCCACCCAAAGCTCTCACCTCCAAGAGTAAGCTCACACTGCCGGCACCAGTGCGTAATCGTCGAGTCTTCTCCTGTAGGAGTCTCTAGCCGTAAGGATCGAGCCAGCAGCTCCATCAGAATCTCTGAGTTCCGAACAGGGGCAACGACTATGAATGAATGACTCACTCCTGTGTCTATAAGAAATGCAGCAAGGGTGTAATAGAAACAAATAGTACCTCGAATCATCTCAGGTGCGCCGTGGTCATAGGCCTCCACTGCCTGAAGTTGTGCATGTCTCTGCCTGCCAGCTCCCTGTGGTCGGGGTGGACCTCATAATGGTGGTGGTGGTAGAGTCTCAAAGCGTCGCCCACCACCTGCTGCTCGACCAGCTCCTCCGCCTCGTCTGCCTGCCCCCTGCGGACCACCACGGTCGACCCTCTGCCTCTGCCTGGGTGGACCCTCAACCATCTAATGCTCCTCATCCCGGTGGTTCGGGAAGTCACGAGCCATGTTGCCCTGCCCGCCGCATGCGTATCACTGTTTGCCTCTCAAAATACTGGCTTCGCGCTGTGTGCCACGCACTACTGAGCCAGGGTCCTGAGGTCGTCTGCCTGAGGGTATAGTCTCCCTAGACCCATGAGTCATCTGTCGACTGCCTGCTGCAGAAGACTCTACTATGTGTCATCCTGTGGTAGGTCTCGCTGCTGAAGTAGGCTCAGCATGGAAGCTCTCGATGATAATGTATCACTCCTGTACTCCTGCCTGAGTCGGAATGCTGAGAGAGATCATAGATGCCCTGATCTCATGCCTCAATCCCTGGTCAAAGGTCCTGGCCCGGAAGAATGGGTCTCGTACCATGTCTGTCGAGTAGCGCGAGATATCTGTAAATCTCACCGAGTACTGGGCGACCATCAAGCTTCCATGCCGCAGCTATAGAAGCTCCTGGATGCGCACCGCACAGAGTGTGGCTGGGATGAACTCTGAGTAGAAGAGGCACTCAAAGTCCTTCCAGAGGAGATATGCCTCATCATGCACCGGGAGCATCAAGATCCACCATCCTCCTACTGCCGCGTGCAGAAGGATTGCAGCGAGGATCACCATGAGGTTTGCTGGTGTCCTCACTAACCTGAAATCTCGTACAACCGCCTCCAGCCAATCCTCAGCTGCCTGAGAGTCCGTCTCCCCGCGGAACCTAGGAAGTCGATGGCGCTGAAACTCGTGCAGTGCCCTAAGGCAACGTGCATCGTCAGCGGATCAAGCTGGTAGCATCAGTGGCTCAGTGATTAGAGGTACCACCGGTGCCACTACTATCAAAGGTCCCTATACTAAGGCCTCGTCGCTCAGTGGGCTATCGTTATGTACAAATCATGGAACCCTAGCTGGCTTTCGTCGTGGGGCCATCCTGAAAAGAAACAGGTGAGCCACGATCAAATAGTATACATGGTGAGCTGACACAAAGTAATCACAAAGAAAACAGGAAACACACATGCAATCAATGTTTTCATGCGTTATGTCAGAAATCAGACGTCAGGGTCCTGGTGTACGGATACGTCGTCTGCCACACCAACACTGACCTCCCTGGACTGATAACCACACTCAATACTCTTAACACTATTGCTTCACATAGAAAAAGACCAGAGACCTGAGTTCTGCGGAAGAACCGAACTGCCTCTGGTACAAGTTTTTCACGACCCGTCCTCGGAGCCCGTGCCGTGGCTACCCCAATCCCACCTTCCATATGCCAGGGGCTGGCGACTGGCACCAAGGAGTAATTCCCAATAAAAAGGGAAGCCATTGCCTTTGTAAAGTAAACAAACACCACCGAGAGAGCAAGCAGAAATAAACACTACGTAAATACTGATATAATAGTATATTCAGAAGAGTAAGTGGGCCAGTATAAAAACCCAAGATGAAAGTAAAGTACAACTGGAAAGGGAAAACAACAACTAAAAGTAAATCCGTAGCCTCGATCCATCAACTGCTAGTCCCACATGAAGAATGAGAACAAATAGACACCACAGCTCCTCGGGTCCAGATGTCCGCTCCGAGTACGTCCCACCCAGTGGTCCACCTCCGGCTACTGAACTGATCTGCAAGCTTCATCCGCGATCAGCACTGTCTGTCATCTGCAACCAACACAATGTCGTGCAAGCATAGCCCGTGAAGGGGTGAGTATAAGCTACTCAGTAGGGACCTTGAGACCCCCGAAGGTCTCCCAGAATCCACAAAGGATAATCCAAAAAGGAAAGATACAATCACGAAGTATCATCTGACACTACTTAGGTATGTTCCCATACATATACCTAAGTCATCAATTCCAGTTCGCTCCAACATTCGATCCCAAGTTCGATCACATTCACACAGGATAGCACAACAGAATCCACATAGGAAAGAAAGTCAAGATTCAGCTCACACAGGTAAACTTCTTCGTATGATGATAGCGATGATCAGATATAGCCAATGATTCATCTAAGCCATCGGACCCACACAAGATCAATAGGTGCTAACCCTGGAAATGACCCACAAAGGATCGATAGGTAACTATCCCCCACAATGACCACACATGATCTGACCCACATAGGAATGATAGGTAATTAACCCCTGCAATTTCCCACATAGGATCGGACCCACATAGGATCTGTAGGCGCTGGCCCACACATGACAGATGAGGGCTGACCCAGACAGGATCGGTAGCACTGATCTACATAGGATCTCTGAGTGATGTAGTCATCTTCGACGAATCCACGAAGGATTTATGCACTGTCGTCATCGTCATCGCAGTCGCATCCCGCTCTAGGGTTCCCGCACATAGCAAGCTCATTCGGGAGGGTCTGCTCCAAGAGCCGAGGGGATTAAACATCAACTGACACATAGTATGGAGTTGATGTATCCAAAAGTTCCATATAGACTACATGAACTCAATGTCCCAGACGGCGCGTCAATCAGACGCCCGGTCTGAGAGTTATTGGTTTTTTCGTCCCCGGGGCCCGATTGTTTTTTAAGTCAAAACAACCCGACCGTACTCCACCTGTGCCCAAACCTCGATCGGAGTAATCCGAAAGGTCCGCTCACTAAGAATAATCCATCATAGTCAACAACACATAAATCGGACATCCAGAACTCAAGTTATAGGCGTTTCCGCTCCGAGGGCCCGGTTGGTTTCGGGTACGAACCAACCCGGACGAACACAAAGTACTCTGAAACCTTGAGTGTAACATACCGAAACGACCGTATCGATCCAAGGATCCCTACGCAACTGATAGTGCGTGGATCAGAGGTCATCAGCTCAAGTTATGGTCAACGGACTGAAAGAGGTTCGGTATTATGGGGTTTGGGCCCGGTCCGACCTGGCCCGAACCGGGTCGACCGAAACCGGGTCCTGGTCCGGCCCGCTTGGGCATGGCACGGCCCGGCCCGGCGTGGCCTGGGCACGCTGGCGGGTCCAGCGGGTGGATCAGCCGTTTCGGCCGAGCAATGTGATGCGGGTGCGGGGGGGGGGGGGGGGGGGGGGGGGCGCTGCTCCACGCTTTCCTTTGTAGCTGCGGCCCCTCGTGGTGGCCGCTTTGCTGGCCAACCAAGGGTTACAGACCCCCAGATTCCCCCTGACCGGCCGGCCTGCTCCGGCCGGTTAGCTGCTGCCGCCACGGGACCGGCAAGGGTCTGTCCCCTTGCTCTGACGCTGGTGGCCCGGACCCGGCTGCCAGTCTCTCAGCTCCGCCGCAGCCCAAGCCCCGGCCTTGATCCGTCCAGCGCAGCGTGTCGGTGCCACGCCCCTCCGCCGCGGCCCCACTCTGGCCACGATGCTTTCATAGTTCTCCAGTGCGGTGCGACAGCGCCACATCTTTGGTTCGTCTTCAACGGCGCGGCGTGACGGCGCTGCACTTCTTCCCTTTCTTTAATATTTTCCGCGCGATGTTTCAGCACCGCGTTGCCTTGCTCGTGACGCAATCAAAATCAATCCAACAAGGGGGAGGAGGGTCGGCCGTGTTCGTGCTGTCTGACCTCCTCCAATTATTGCGATATTAAGTGGCTCATAAATAAAGGAAGATGGTGACAAAAGTAGTCACGAACAAACCAATAAAATATACCCCTACCTCGTCGAATTTGATGAGCGAGGATTCGTGGTGGAAACAACTGTCGCAGAAGAAGGCGTCGCGGAGGGAGGATTGTCGCGTCGCAGAGAAGTGTCGTGGAAGAAGCGTCGTTGAAGAAGCATTTCTGGCATCACGGTACACAGCATCGCGTAGTCGATCACCGAGGATTCGGCGTTCTTCGTCGGAGGTCGGTGCATCCATTGCGTTCTTCACGTTCTTCGCGTTCTTTGACGAAGAAGAAGGCTTTTCTCCAAATCCTCTCCACGAAACAAGATCCAACCCAAATAAAATTAGAGCTGTCTTATTTTATTAACGCACATGACAACGTTTGAATTTCAAAAGAAATGAAATGAGCAGTTAATTCTATAAATTAATTGTAACGATTTAATCACCCAAATTAATGAGGCATTTCTTAACTAGAATTAACGCACGATTTGACTTCATTAAAATGGTGGTGCGGGTGCATTACATAGAAGGAAAGAAAATGAGGGGCTCGTGAGGGCCCACCTCATAAATATCCTACCAAGTGGGTAGGATATTGTGGGCCCCACCTTATCCTATTAAGTTAGGTTAAGCCGCTTTAAGTAAAATCAAATAAATTGGCGCACCACTTTTATTTTATTCCTTAACATAACCCCAAAAAATAAAAACCACACCCGAGCAAACGCAACTCCAGAAAAGGAGTTTCTAAGAAATTACCGGCGCTGTGATTCCTTTGGTGCCCTCAGAATTTGATTCCGAGTGCCGGTTCAAAATTTAGTAAAACCCGCTCGTTCATTCACTGAACGTACCTGAGCTAAACTTCCGAAAATGATTCCGGGCACACCGGGCCTCGGAATCAGGTGCCGTCAGAAACTACGTTCTTGTAAAATTTCCAATAAAATTAATAAAAAAAATTTCCTAGAATTTTTTGGGTCATTACAACTAGTGAAATGTAAAATAATTATTTCATCTTATAAAATGATTTGTCTTTTGAATCTAAAGTCTACCAAAAATTTATTTCTATTTTTTTATATTATTAATCATCAAAAAATTCATGTTTATTTTTATGTAGTTAGGGACACCTCTTGGGCAGAAAAAATTTAATGGGTTTTAATTTCTTTAATTTTCACTAAGGATATTTGATGGGGTGTTAGTGTAGGGTTTATAATTTCTCAACATGGATTTTTTTCATCATCATCATTAGAATGAATTGGTGTATTGATCATCATGATATGGTTTTTTTATCATTTGTGTAGCTCATTCCTGGAAATCAATTGGTTTTCTCTAGTGTTTCAAGGGGAGTGGAATAAGAGGTACTATTTTCTTAGACCAGTTCGACCAATTTTATGTATTTTTTATCAAATTTTGACGTTATGACCTTTGGAGATTCTTCTTTTTAATCATAAAATTTCTTTTGGGATTTTACTGAAGTTTTCCATGATAAAATATATTATTTTTCTCTATAGAAAGTGGTTGAGTTCATGATTGAACCGGTTGCACATAAATAGGCTATCATGTTACCAAATTATTTCAACGAAATAGTAGAGCTAAAATACCTAATGATTCAATTGGATGGTTGAATAAAGAATGATTTTTTTCACCACACAGTTATAACTTGGGAATCCCATGCTCTCTTTCCTAATAGGATATAGGGTTCAATTTGATTTTTTGTGAAATATCAGATGATAAACAATGTGATGGTCTAGAATATGGATGTTATCCCATGAATTGATGATTTATTCGATTAGTTAAATAAGAAAAGGTAGTTTTCGATTATTTAACATCATTCGGGTATTCATCAACTCAATGTTCTAGAGTCTAATATTCATAATATTACATTGAAGAGATCTAAGGCCATTATGAATATCTTGTGACATCTTTTGGTCTTTCTGATGATCTTGATGTTTTTTTTGTATTTTATGAACCACTTATTAAATCATTATATTTACATGTATGTGTTTCTGTACATAGATTATATATTGGATTATTTGATATTAGAGAGTGATCATGATCCCAATGTAATATATTTTTTTAAAAACTTGATGTTTCCTTAATTTTTGGGGCATAATCTATTTAGGGAGTGGTTTGTTAGATGTTTATACCATAAGAGTAAGAAAAATATTTTGTATCTAAAATAAATAACTCTTAGATATATATGGTAGTTGGAGTATATTATGGTTAATGATATTGAAATAATATAAACTCTATCTATGGGGAATGTTTTTGTAGACACACTTAGGCAAAATGTGATACTACAGGCTCTTAGGAATAAAAGGAGCCTTGCAATATTATTAGAAACTTTTAGTAATTTAATCATGATGAAAAATAAGATAAATTATGTATGATTATATATATTGATCAATTATTATCATCCGTCCTTGAAACTATAATGTGGGTTCAATAGGAGTATGATGAGTTCATAGGAATTTGAGGAATCCATTCTGGTGTGTATACCATTTTTGACTGGTGTCTCCCTTCATAATTTTACTCTACTCATTAGGGGTTATTTTTTCCCCTTTATATGAGACAAGAAATGTTTTTATGTTATCATTTCTTAATTTTCAATTCATCCAACACTAATAAGATGTATTATGAAATGAGACAGTGATTTTGGTGGTCTGGTATGAAGTAAGATCTTCCAGATATTGTGTCATGCTATTACACCATCCAACATATAATGAAAATGATTATGAAATACTCAGGTTTTCACCATCCCATTCTATATCTATTTTGGATATTGTATTAGGTGTTGATGTATGTTTTTGATGGAAAAAAATATAAAACTATAGTGAATAATTCTATCTTGGTGTTCATTTATTAGTTTGTGAAATCGGCTAAAGTCATTCTGAATAGGGACACCACAAATGTTTTTGATCTATGTAATGTTAATGTTAATGAGTTTGTGAGTGTAAATGAGTTTAACTTTGACCTTTTTTAGATATATTTCTTGGGATTAATTCCCAGTTTTGGAAGAGTCTCTAGGAGGTGCTGGGCACTTAGGCTAGGTCGAGAATAGCATACCATCCCTATACATATGATCTGATAAAGTGTATTATTCCAATATAGGAGGATATGATGCATACCTAATTATTGGAATTTTTTTATTGGATGATATCCATTTTTTCAATGGTTTATCATTCATATAATAAAAATTTTCACTCATGTAGTATAATAGAACCCTTCATGAATTTTGGTGGTCAAATGTGTAGATAAAATATTTGTTAGGAATATATGGATGATACCACTCTTATGGAACCATGTCTTGTTGAGTATATATAAAGATGAATTTGGGTTATACATAAAAATATATTTATATATTAGATTCGCACGAAATCAAGTGTGGATCATCGACATCATCTTTTAGAGCATTTATTTTGTGACCAGTTTGCCACGATGGTATCTGCATGTTTGGGTAACAGTTAGCTTTTCAAATAAGAAAAAATAGCAAAAATATATCACTTCAAGTCATTAAACCACATGAAATGGTTTCATATTGATTGGAATTAATTCCAAAGTTGATAGGAACTCGTTATTTTTTCAACATATATCAGTCATAATTATACCATATTGATCCCTCTCATGTTTTGGTATGTGATGAAATTGAGTTAGATATATATATTTCTGTTGTATAGAAACCTATTTATATTGTGTATTATATAGTGATAGTACTGTGTGGTATGTATATACCGTTTTTCATATTGTTATGGTGACACAAATCATATTTTCATTAGTCGTGAGAGCATGAATAGTCTATAAAGGAGATATGGCCTAGATTCTTTCTAGATCACCCTTCATCCACATTACTTCTTTAGGATGAAATATCTTATGTTGGACATATTTTAACATCATATTTCCAAATTTTATGTATTTATTTTCACTAATTTTGTTTCACATTTTATGTTGATATATTTTGGACATTTAATTGCTAGAGGGTGTTTTCTGAGAAATTTTACTAATGTTCACATTTACATGTTTTTTTGAATTAATTGTTTATGGGTTTAAATCATTAAATATATTTAGAGGTTCTTCATTGTCTAAAAGAGTTTTGGATATGTTATGGGATTTTTATTACATAACATCAACAATTCACTACCTGATAAACACATTCACATTGTAAACTTCTTACACGATGATAATCCATTAAAATGATTATTCTATGACATCAATTTATAGAATGAAACATTACAATCCATAATCCCATTTCATATCATGAAATTGTTGATCAGGATTAATTCATCCTAAGGTGATGTCTTTTTCATAGTATTTTGTTGAATTCTCTTCTTCTATGAGACCAATACATTATTTGTTGTATTGTGTAAGGTTATTATTATTAATGATGGGCTATTTTTGACTCTCATCACCATCATTTTTATTTTTTAAGTGTTATTAAAACTTATGATATTCATTAATAGGACCTCCATTTTTTTCATCATTCTTTATTGTGTTATTGGAACCCTTTCCTTTTTGTGTGAAACTAAAATTTGAGGATGGTGGTTGTGTCTCAATCCAATATTTTCTGAACATTTAATTATATGGTATTATATATTTTTAATATTAAAGTTAGCATGAATGATTTTTTTAATGTTATTTAGAAAATATGGATTTACCCTCTTTTTGGTATAGCGAAAATTTGTTTTCAATACATTGTGTAAATGATTTCTGAAATGGTTTTGAAATCTGGGATCTAATGAAATGATTTGTAAACATGTAGCACACGATATGACTTGTAATCATAATTGGAAGGTTTATATATTTGTAATTATAGTTAAAACATGAGGGGTTTACTCATAGTTTGATCCTCTACTATCTCGGTATGATGTTTCTAGGGACATGTTTGAAACTAGTTGGGGTTCACTTTTTATGGTGTTCCTCTTATCTCTAGAATTAATTTATATGTCTAGGTAAATGATTTTTGAGAATTTATATGATTGGTTATGATTTTTCTAGATATATTTTCTTATAATTATCATAGTAATGATGTAACATAGTATATTGAATTATTTTCATGAATTTGATTGCTTTCTTTGATATATATCTATGATATGCTATGAAATTATTTTCCTTGTATTATTTAGTCTTCTAGAAAACATTTGAATGTTTTCCCAAGACATTGATATAAAAACTATATAATGAATTTTCATGAATTGTTTTTTAGGTATTATAATGTTTGGATATTAATATAGATATTTAAAAAAAATAGGATGAGATTATACTTAGTCATTTCAGCATAGACCCTACACAACCCATTAGTGTGTATATAACTGGTTTTGTCTTATGATATAGTGAATGGAAATATAGAATATTGAGTTACAGAGGTTTTTAATAGTATATTTTTAGTATATTGAGTTAATAAAATCAGACATTTCCCATACTATCTCTTTTTTGTTGCTATATTCTATTTTAGATTTCATTTTCTATTGGTATTTTACATTGGGTCTCTTTTATTGATTGTGTTGTATCACTTATGAGGTATACATTAAGATATGGTAACAAATTTATTGTACAAGCCCCAAATATCTTTCAATAGGTGTCTTCTATCAATTAAATTGGAATGATTTCAAGAAATCAAATATCAAATGAATGATAGTTTATTAGACTTGGTAAACTAGATACATACATGAAAAAATAATACACTATATACAAATTATTTTTTTCTTCATTATAAATAAATATACTCACTGGTAACATTATTACATCTAGAAAATACATGCATATCATTCATAGTACAGTTCTTGGTTACAGCACAATGAATCAAAAAAACATTATGCTCAAATACTCAGTAAAGGAAAAATATTGCAGAATGAATAATCAATCAATGAGAATAATAATTAAGGAATTGTGAGTAACTAAACATGAGTACCATGTAATTGAAAACTGAGAATGAATTGAATAGGAAATATAGGAAGGTAATAACTGGAAACACATTTCATTCAATTAACTTGATAAAGGAATATAAATAAGTAAAGTATGAAACTAAAACAGAAGTGATCTAAATAAATTAAAATAAAATTTATCCATTTATATTTCATTGCGAAATTCCATATATGAATATTAATGATTTAAAAATTAAGTCAACTATTTATTATTGGGAATCATGTCTTTGAGACATGGGGATCTATACCATCATGATCGATCACATAGATTTTTTAAAACTACTAATATGCATCCCTTTAATTTGCACAACTTATTTTTCTCTTGAGAACCTATTAAAACACTAAGGATCGTTATAAATTCTGGAATCCACCCATCATTTAATGTCCAAATAATTATTCATATCGAGTAATCGGTTTAATTAATAAACAATATGGGTTATCAAATATCCATATTGAATAAAATATATAGATTTATCATTACTTTAATAGTTAACCAATTAACTATTAATGTTGGAAATGTATGTAAAATGGAATATGGATTACAGAATACTAATATCAATGATAAATTAAATGTTTAATTTAGGTAAATTCAATGTATAATGATCATATGAGATTGAATATTTCACGGGTACTAAAAATAAATACATTAATTGAATGTGAATAATATTTTTTTAAAAAAAAATTCATAAACCATCCATATGAATAGTAGTGATGTTATTAGTACAACATATCCCTAGTGGAGTTAAATAATGTATTTATATTTATTATTGAATGGAAATATTATAAATATATTAAAAAAATTCATGGGGAAAATAATATTTTTTGGGAAAAACCTATTCATCGAAAACCACATTTAAAAAAATTTTATTTAAAAATTAACCTTTTAGAAATCTAGAAGAATATTCAGTGAAATAATGATGAACAAATTAGTACTTTCTTAATAATCTAAAATAAAATTCCTTTTTCATGGTAAATTTTTTTCACTAAATTACATGTCAGGAAACTGACTAGAAGGAAACATTGAAAACATTAGGAAAAGAAAAAAGGGTAAAAATGCCTTTACCAAATCTTTTTAAAAGTATTTTTTAAAACATTTTTATAAAAAATTGTTTTTAGAAGATAACATATTCTCTTACTATAGAGATAATTGATGTTGGGTTTTCAAAAAACCTTTTTAAAACAATTTGAGTTAAAAAGTTTGAAAAAATTGGAACTAATACTTGAAAAAGGTCAGAAATTTCCAAAGGATATAAAATTTAAATGGTTTATTTAAATTTGGAAATATTTTTACTCTAATAGAAATAGCATATAAAGATTATTAATGTTATTTTTGAGTAAAATAATCATTAAACATTCCAATTCATCCCATAAAACATTAAAAAATTCTAAATAAAAAAACCCATTAAGGAATAATATTAAATGAATGCTTTAAATACATATAAGATAATGAGATTAATGATAGAATATATAAAAATGTGATGTATATAGAGCACATAAAATATGTAAGTGTTCATCGCCACATTAATCTCATGTGTGTGAAAAGTGAGATGACAATCTATTTCATTATGTTTAGATTCGGGTGAACATGTTTTAACATCCAATGTAATAAAATTATGTTTACATTATAATTTCATGAGTACATATTGCATGATAAAAATTTCTTTTTTATATCAATTTTCAATATGTAGTACCAAAATAATTAAACAATATTGTTTATGTTTGGTGTTTGACTAAATCTGGTTTATTTGTCAAAGGTAAAATTGGTCGGTAAAATATAGTCCAAGGGATAATTATATAACATCATTAGAATAATAAACATGAAATAATTATCAAATTTATAAAATAATTAAAATTTACAAATTAATAATTAAAATGAATATGAAAAATAAATCTACATTGTGATTATAGAGACGGTAGGACATACATTTTTCTGACAAAATAAGACGAATCCATTAATGATGGAAATCAGCAGAAATACAGTCGCATAACCACGATGGAAAATGATTAAACCAGAGAAAATCCTCGTAAGGAGGGCCAACGGCTGCCATCTTGTGAGCGGCTTCATTCGCTTCCCTTTTAATAAATGAGAAATTGCAGGATGTGAAGCCTTGTCTCAGAGAGTGAATACACCGAGTAATGGAGCCGAAAGGTTGAAGCCCGCCGTCAGTGAGATTGATGGCATTGATTACGGTGAGACAATCAGATTCGATGTGAATGGAATCCCAACCACGGTCTTTTGCGAAGTTTAACCCAGCAAGGATGGTGGCGGCCTCCGTGACTAAGGACTCCCAAAGTGCATAGCGTGCTTCGTATTTGGCTGTGATAAGATTTCCCTGGTTGTCTCGGTCCATTAAACCCAGTCCAAGTGGGCCATCCTTAGGGAGATAGGCATGCACATTGATATTAATAATCCCTTCCGGTGGGGGGCACCAATGTTGGGAATGAGTAGAGGGGGTGAAAAGTCTTTGCTGCTCATGGTGGTTCTGCCAAACCGCAATCCATGATGATGCCCGGTCAATCCAAAATCTGGGGGGCCTTCGAAAAAGATGGAAAATGGCCTCGTTCCGCCTATCCCAGATAATTCAAGTCAGAATGCACAGGGCGCCTGCTTTAGCCGGTGAAAAGGAGGATCACCATCGCATCAGGAGAGAGGTAAGATCTGAGGTGATGTCTAGGGATAGCTCCGTAGTAGATCTCCAGCCATTCCAAACCTCCTGAGCCCCGAGGCATTGAATGAGGGCATGGAGAAGGGATTCAGGCACAGAAGGGCAGAAGGGGCATGAGTTGTCGTTTGAAAAGTGTCTGTAGGCTAGGAGGCTCTTAGTAGGAAGGATACCGGTGCACACCTGCCACCCGAAAAAGCGGACTTTAGGGGGATCATTATGCTTCCAAATTGATGTCCAGGGCCTCGCATCTCCTTCTGTAATTCGAGCAGTGAGAGCTCGCCGGTACCCAGCTTTCACCGTGTACTCTCTTGAGGTGTCGTTTGTCCAGTAGAGATGATCTGGCCCTGCGTCTGGCACATAGGGGATACTCAGAATAATTCTCCTGTCCCTCTCACTAAACCATGAATAGAGTTTTTCCAGACACCATCCCGCCCCTAGATTATCAAATAGACAACAAATTGTGGCGTGTTCAGAGCATGGATAAATAGGGGATGATGCCTTCGTGCCTGCTTGATCAATAAGCCAGGGATCAGTCCAAATCTTGACGGTAAAACCATTCCCAATCCTCCAGCCTAGTCCTTTCCTCAGAAGATTGCGAGCACCCCAAATTCTTCTCCAGAGAAAACTGGGTTGATAGCCAAGATGGGAATCCAAGAAATAAAGGTAGGACATACATACGCATGAGTAAAATTCTCATTTTTCCTTGGTCGTTAATGAATGATGGTATGAAACAACAAATATTAACATAATTATCATTATATCCTAAATAAAATATTAGTTAATCAAATATAATTTTATATATAATTTTTTTGATGAAAAAATAATAACAATGAATCGAGGAGGCAATACTCCACACTTCTACGAATGACGTTATCACTTTTTCAGAGAGTGAACGGGTAATACGGTAAATGATATAAATATTTAGTATATTTTATGAAATATAATTATGTAATTAATATAATATATAATTCATTTAGGTAACATGTTGTTAATTAAAACCATCCATTATATGTTCTATATTTACTATGAATGAATTAGAACACTTTGATGGTGAGGTAGTCCACACTTCCTCTAATGATGTTATCATATTATCATATAATTGAATGTATTAAGGGTATGTGTATTAAAATAATTTAATAAGTATAAATAAATAATTTGTGTCATATATGTTATATATAAACATATTTTCTATCATAATGACTACCATGAAATATGGTGATAGAAAAATTAACAATCATCATTTCATGAGGCAGTTTTTATCATATAGAGAAACAATATGATTAATACCCATTAAGTGAAAGTGTTTGTTTGTAAAGTTTGAAAAAATGATATAAATACATCCAATTATATTGAAGATATATGGGTGGTTACATAATAATGGAATAATATGATATGAGAGGTTGGAGAATGGAAATAAAAAGTACAAACTTGAGAGAAGATGTTACCTCTTTTTCGGGTATTTATAATTGGTTCATACCAAAAGGATTCATTAGAATTATTCCTGCCCATTTTGATTATTCAAGTTGTAATAGTGTGATTTTTGGAATCTATCATGGAATAAACTAGATGAACCTATTTATTTTGAGAGGTGTGAGGAATGGGGAGAGATGGTGGCCATTTATAGGGTACGAAAATAACTCACATAGAATTTTTAGAAACAAGTTAGTTTTACACATGATATTAACTATTATAATTAATTAAAAACCATCCAAAATCATTAATGGGAGGTTTATGGATGTGATATGACCATATAATTGGTGTTGGCCATGTGGGTGGGCCAATCATGTCCCTATGTTAATGGTTTATCCATTTCTTGAGATTATTTTTGACATTATAATTTAAATTATACTGATTGTAAATATGGAATCTATTTTTAAAATTAATATCTCAAAAGTGAAGAAATTAATTTAAAATTCAACTCACAAGCTGGAAAACAGTGGATGTTTTTAATGTAAAGAACATCTCGTTGTTTGTTAGATTTTAAATCAATTTCATTCTGAAATGGATTACAATGAAATAAATTATATTAATTGATAATACTATTATCTAATAAATTTTTAAAATTATTCTAGAACATATTTTAACATTACAATAAAATTAGACGAAAAAATGTTTTGAAATAAAATTCAGAATATTTTGATATATAATTATAAATGAATTATTTTTGAAAAATACCTAAAATCCACCCTGACAAAACTATTATTTTTTAATTTATAATATTAAGTATATTTGGATATATTAATCAATTAATGTTTCTAAAATCAAATTTAAAATGAGTTATCCATTAAATGGTGTAAAATTTCATTTAGAAAAATGTAAGTGGTTATGTGTAAAATAGGGTTTATTCTTATCTGATGCATATAAAACATAATTGATCATTTAAAAAAAATATTTTATTGAATATATTGCATAAATATTTCATTAAAATCATCCACTAATTGTAAATAAATATGTTTATTGATTAAGAACTCATTCTGAAGAAAATAAACAATAATATTTAATTTTTTAAATCACATTTGTTCTTATATTAGATTCTCAGTAATTGATAACCAATGAAATAATTTTATATTTATATAAATAATAAAGTTTCATAATATAGTTAATACTATTCATTAAAGTTATCTTAATGTATATGTTGTAAAATATTATATTAAATATAAATATTTTAGTAATACATAGTTATTTGGTGAAACTCGGTTGTGAATTTAACATAAGCCATTGGGGATGACCACTCTTTTGTGTAACACAAGCTATTGAGTAAGGTAGTTTGTATGTGTAATATAAGATAACTCGGTTTTTCATTAATTGAAATATATATAATAATTTTTAAATTGTAAATATATTATATTGTATCTGGATATAATATTACCTTATAGGCTCTGTGGCGTGTGTCATACACGCTATCAGATAAAAGGTCATTTCTATGAATTTTCGGGCTGTTACATTCCCCCAATCTTTTTTAAATTGCATCCTTGCAGTTTAAACATTAAATTGGTGATATACTGTTTAATGTTTCAATTTTTAAGCCACAAATATTTAAATGGGTTTGTAAAACATCCACTAGAAATGAAATAATGTGATGTAAAAAAGGTAACTTGGACTATGATGTCACTATGTCTTTATGTAATAGAACAATAGTGAAATGTAGATATATTTACTTGGAGGAAAATAGTAAATAATTATTTGGAGGTAATGTGGTCATAATTAAAATATATTTGAATGATTAATGTAATGTTGAGGGCCTCAAGTGATAAATACATTATGATTTAGAAGACCATCGATTCATTAAGAATTTAGATATTAGGATAACTAAATTGGTAATTTTTGTAATGTTGAGTAATTATAATACTGACCTAGAATATATGGAAATACTCTCACATGATTGGTTTCAAATATTTATGAAAAATCCCAACTATTGGTTGTGCATTAATAAAATTATAATTATTCATTTTAATCATAGAGTTTAATTAACAATAATTATTATTATTTATTTCCTAAAGAAGGAAAATATACTATTAAGGGATCCAAAGTCCTATGAAGTAGTCACAAGTCTAACTATTCGTTTTTAACTATTTTCCAAAACCAATCTAATTATTATATTAATGTATAAACCTAAAAAGTTATAGTATTTGTTCATCATTAAGAATTATTCATAATATTATTTTAATAAAAAAATGAAAAATTTAATACGACATTGTGTATGCCAGTGGTTGGTATTAAACCCTTATCATCCATTAGTTATTGGTTTAAGACATGCGACCATGATATAATTTATTGGTTTCCACTCGACATATTGGTTTTCCTTTTCTAAAATCAAATTAAAATAATTTCCAAAATAAAAATACTGGAAATCCATGAAAGAATGTTTATCACTAATGATCCTTTTTAAACAATGTTTTCTATACAACCTCAATATATAAATACCACATTAATTTATATCCACACATGTCCTTCAATGGAGTAGGGTTTGTCTATAATATCAATTAAATAATTTTAAATTCTTGACACTTTATATTAAATCTAGAACACCATAGGTTATCTAGGTCATTCATTATCAAAATACTTTAAAGTGGATTGTAAATAAAATGTAACTTTCTCTAAGCATACCCCCTGGAAGTGTCATACTAGATTTCCAGTAAGGTCCATTGTTATTTACTATGTTACCCCGAGTTAGGGAAGAAACACCTTCTCAATGTTTTTACTACTGGGTAAATTTGTTCCAAAACCATTTACACTTGTAGTATCCATACATGGATATTTGTTTTCAAAAAATTATGCTCTGAGGAACTTTGATAAATTCAATGAATGGTTATAAGAGATGAATTGCATATATTTTACATTTGTCATAAAGGAATGGTATAACATTTAATCCATAAAATTTGTTGAGTAAAGACATGTTTTTAAAGTGAAAACATTATTTACAAACCCCTCAGCAATAAATTTTTCTTCCCAAAAGGTGTGGGCGATGAATTAGTTCACGTAAGAGTGTGTCTCAAGATAGTTTCCCCATTTTTCTGTCAGCCTCCATGAAAGGTGAATATGGCCCTCTCATATTCCATGAATAGGAGTAGTGGGATCACATTTATTGTAGATAAGTATCTAACATATTTGATGATAAATATATGTTTCCTTGATTAGGCACATCATTTATACTTCCAATGTAATGATAGGGTCACAAGGATAGTGAATTCACTCCACAACATCCCCACAATGGTCACCGAATATGGACAGATAACCTAAAGGTACAAGGTTACCCCCCCAAAGCCAGATATTTATTTCAAATTTTATATCCATTGAAGGGGGTTTCCAAAAAAACATAAAATGTTCCATGTGAAATAGATATGTTACTTATAATGTTAAGCTACCTTAGGATCATTATGTCTTATATCAAGTTGTTTCCTTATTATGTTTGCATTTCATAGCATTTTGTTCTATATCAATAATGATATTGATGGAGAGTACAACATTGAAATGGGTCCATACGTCGGTGAATTTGTTTCATCCACTCCATATTGAATGTATATTCTTAGAAGATTCCACAATGAAGAGTAATGTGAGTTTCTTGGAATGATGAACATCATGAATGACAGCCATGAAAATGATGACAGAATATTTTTAGGTGGGTTGAATCTCTAATATATTAAAGATATCAGTATATAATAAAAATGGTGTTTTTATACTCATATATAAGTGAACCATGACCTCCAAATGCTGGTTGCATATTCCACATTTAGAATACGTGGAAATCCTATATCTCTGAATATTGACTTCCATTAGATGTTGGTTGAGTGAATTTCTACACAGCAAGGTGAACCTATAGGGTGTCATCCATTTTTACATATTTCACCAATTAATTGGAGATCACCATGAATTAGATTACTATAAATTCTTTTTTAGTTTTTTAGACCATTTTGATAACACTCCCTGGTTAGCATATATTTCTGATTAATGATGTCAGAGAAAGAAACTATTAAGGCAATTCCATCCAAAACCTTGTTCATATTTTCTAGCAATTCCATAAACGTTATTTTGGGATCAATATCATCCTCCTTTGGGTTGACCCGATCAGTGAGTGAGAAGCATGAAAATTTATCATGCCCAAATCACAAGGAAGAATCATGGTTAACTATCCAGTGAGACTGTGTGATAAATTTTTGAAATGTTCTTTTCAAACCCGGACAAATGGGGGATTCAATATTACTCATTTTTAGTCTCAAAAATCTTCCCATGAATCTTATTCATAGAAACTCCCAGTTATCCCCATTAATATTAATTCATCCCCACATGAATTTGTTATTCCATTCCTGGATGAACATTGCCATGTTTTTTATGAAAATCCCTCCCAATATTTATGCAATGCAACTCTTTTTTACATGGGGTAGTGTTTATTCTCCATTCCAAAATGAAACCACTGCATAATAATTTTTTTATCATTGTGTAAATATTTATATTAATATAGGCATGCTATAGATACCCCATAAATGAGTAAACAAATTCTTAACCTGGAAAATCCTTCCTTACATTGAGTGTGTCATTCATTTCCTAGTGGTAAGTGTTCTAAATTTTTCCACTGCATTTTAGAAGTGTGATGAAATATGTATTCCAAAAAACATTTGGAAACATAAGTAAACCAAAGGTAATGATCCATCCTTTTTCCCAGTTCATTTTTAGATTATTCTTCCAGGATGATGAAATGTTCTTACCAATGTATATAAATATTTTTCTCCAGTTGATTTTTTGGCCTCATATATTTTCATTATGTTTTAGATAAAAAAATTTATTTTTGATGTTTCACTATTCTCTATGGGTAAAATTGAAAATTCCATCATAAAAAAATATGTGGGAGAGTACAGAGATACCTCTAGATACTATGATCATTGGAAAGACAACCATGATCAGAAAGTTAATGTGACGTCTATTTAGGTAATCATTTACAAAAGAAAAAACAACGGATGAAAGGGGGTACCCTTATTTCTCCCCATAGAGAATGTTATTTATCATTTTGGGGAACCATTGATAAAGAAGGATAAGTTGGCTGATTCATGAAAAATCATAATCCCATGAATGAATTTCAAATTAATTCCAATTTTGTTCAAGAACCTACATATAAATCCCATATCCATTGTGTCAAATTCTTTTTTAATGTCATGTTTTAGGGAAATGTTTTAAACTCAGGTTGATTTTCTATGTATATTGAAACACACCAAGGAAGTTTGAAAAGAGTCATGAATATTCCTTCCTATCATAAACCTAAATTTGTTCAATGATATTATTTACACAAAAACCGGAAAAATGTATATTAGTATGTATTTTTGTAATCTCATTGTGAATAGTATTGACAAGAGAAACCTGCTTGAATTGAATTATCTCACTAGTATTCTAAAATTTTTGAGGAAGGGAAATTAACATAACATTAATTACTTGAGGAAAACACAAAACCTTGAAAATGTGTTTGATAATTCGGCATGCCACATTCTGTATGATGTCTCAACAGGTTTGGATGAACTGATTAGTAAACCCATACATACCTGGGGTGATTTATTTTTCATCTCTAAATACATCCTCATTTATTTAAAATTCCATTACTATAGAGGTCAAGAAGATATTTTCCCCCTTAGTCTGCAAGTTTGTAATGATGATTCCTTTTATCATTTCACACTATGTGGGTCTATTGAAGAAGTTCACATAAAGAGATATAATATGATCATAAATTGCCTTTATTTCTGATAAAATTTGATCTACATCATTAGTTATAGAAAGAGAAATATTTTCCCTTATAACCCTTTTTAATGCATCAATGAACTTTGTGTTTTTATCCTCATCTGATCGCCACATGTTTTTGAAGATATATTTCTTGATGTTTCCTTTGATATTGATAAGATCATGAAGCGTTGATGCTATTTTACCTTCTTGTATCATTTCTCAACCATCATTTTCCTTTATAAAAAATCATTAATTTCATGTAAATTTTTTTCCAAACTATCTATGTCATTATATAATGAGTTACACCATTCCCTTCTTCATTCATTAAACTTTATAATAAGAAGTTTGAATATAGAGATATAGACCATTGGATTGGAATTGAAGGCCTTTTGAGACCCATGTTTCATGAACTATCATTATCAATCTGAAAGATAATCCCAAGAATTATTGAATTATAATGGAATTGGATTCTTCCATTCATTGTAAAGATATCTAATATCTATAGGACTATGGTAAGAGTATTGTTTGGATAATTTATCCCATGAAATAGAATTCCAAACACCATGTGTGACCTTATAGAAAACCCCATTTAAATTAATCTATCCTTCATTCGATTAGGATTCCTCTTGTACCATGCGAATTTATCACCAATATGGTTGATTTTAGCCCTAAATTCTTCATCTATGTCGTCTCCTAATTCATTGATAGAGTTATATTTTACCACGTGTCATATATTCTCATCTGCATGGGGAATGAAATTATAGTCCCCTAATATGGTACATGGAACAATAATTGTATTTGAAAAATACTTTTTCTGAACCCATATGATTCTTTTTATCAGTATAGTTATTGTGGGTATAAACAATTAAGAAGAAAATTATATGGCTAGACTCGAAGAAGCTGTAGGTGTTAATATTTAATCTGTAGGAAGAATAACTACGTTGTCAACACTATTTTGAATAAGAATCCATATCCAATACTGATTTGATATATCCCAGTTAGTTTCTAGAATAGAGTATCCATGACATTTGAAAATTATTGACATAGATATATTTCTAGAAAAATAATCATATTTACTACCATAAAAAATAATTGTATTTTATTTTATAATTTTCCTCAATTCATATCATAGGGTTTTACTCCATAATCTATTATTTCTAAATTTAATATCCAACGTTTCTACTGAAATTCATTTGGTACCAACTTTTTCTACCCTACACGAGATATCCTATAGAATATGTCTTCTATTAATTACATTCTAATGATTACAAGTAATCATGTCTCAATGGAACGAATGTTTAATAGTCTTGGAAACACAGATACTTACATGATAAAAGAATAAATTAATTACAACATATTTTTTTTATCATTGTAATCTAATAACATCAAGTGTATGAATATTAATTCTAATAAATCCCTTCATATCTTTCATAGTGAAATTCATCGATTTTTGGAGAAGGAAACACAATAAGGGTGAGCTCAAATGACATGTAAGGGAAAAATACAGTGGAATATTTAATGAATCAATGATAATAAAAATTATGAAATTGTGAATAATAGAACACACATACCATGTATTCAAAAAACTACATTATATGTACATAAACAAAATTGAAAGGTATGATCTAGAAACACTTTACATTCAAATAAGTAGATAAAGAAAATGAAATATAGCAAGGTATTAAACATAAACAATGACATCTAAATAACTAATAATGAAATGTAACCCTTTATATGTTGATGAAAAAGATCCTGGGGGAATCATAATGAATCAATGTGAAGTCAATAATTAATTATTGGAGGTCATGTATTAAGAAAATGAAGTCCTATACTGTCAAAATCCATCATACAATAAATTTAAAACAACGAATAGACAAATTTTTAATTTTTTATACTTATTTCTCTCATGATAACTTGTCGATGAATTGAGAAGCTACATAAATTTTTGGATCTACACATTATTTAATGTCATAATCATTCTTCATATCGAGTAATTGATTTAATTAATAAATAAAATTCCTTATCAAATAACTGTGTTGAATAAAATATATATGGTTTTTAATAATATCTCAGTTAATCAATAAACATTCGATATAGGCACCATCTGTAAAATGATATATTCTTTATTCAATAGTAATAGCCATGATAAATGAAATTGATAATTTTGGGATATTCCATGTTCAATGGTCAAAGGAGAGATAATATTTCTAGGGTAATAATAATTTTTTCAAGGATGTGAATGTTAATACTATAATTAGACAATTCACTTAAAACCCATCGATGGGAATAGTAAGTATGGAATCATTAAATCAAATCCTTAGTGGTGTACAATAAAGGGTTTTGGTTTTTAATTAATGGAAAAATAATAATAAGTTCATGAAATTTTTTTTATGTAAAATATCCTTTTGTATTGATTTTATTTCAAAAAATCATTTCATTGATAATATCTTTTTAAAATATTTTCATTTAAAATTATCCTTTTGAAATGCATTGTCTACTTCAATGAAATTAATGTGAGTAAATATGTACATACTACATGAGATAAAATACCATTCATTTATCCTGGAAATAAATACTATATAAATTCTAAAATGGGAAAGTGAATAGAATATTCCTTGGAAATAATTTGTAAAATAAATAATGGGAAACAACTTCCTTACCAAATAATTTAATACTAATTTTAGAAATTTTTTTAATAAAACAATTTTTTTAGAATAAAATAGGTTTTCATACTAACGTTATATATGATGTCGTGTTTTCATGAAATTGTTTTTAAAAAACATTTAGTATCAAAGAGTAGATAAATGGTACTAATACTTCAAAATGTTTATGAATTACACTAGGATAGAAAATAGAATTGGTTTATTTAATAATGGTAATATAATTCACTCAAATGGTAATACAATTTAATGATCATTAATGTTATTATTGAGGAAGATAATCTTTATAAATTCCAAAGTGTCCCATGCCACATTGAGAAAATTTAAATCATAAATATCATTAAGGAATAATATTAAATTAATGTCGTAAAACCTTGAAGATAAACGAATTAATGATATAATATATAAAAATGGGTACTAGATACACCACCCAAATGTTTTAAGTGGTGAACATGAAATTTATCTCATAGATGTAAAAAGTGAGATGGAAATTCATTACATTGAGATTCCATTTGGGTCAATGTCTTATAACATACTGTATAATAAAATTTTAAAATTCTATTTTTAACTTATAGTTTTTTAATGTTTATCATAAATTTTACTTCAAATTTTACTATGTTTTATACAACTCCATAAAAAATTTTGTTTTTGTACGGTGTATTGAAAAAATTTGTTTTCTGTGTCAGATTAACTTTGATAGGAAATCTATAGTGGAAGATTTCATTTTATAAAATTCTAATAATAATAACCATCACATAATTATCATATTTAAAAATCAATTATTCTTTAAAAATAAAATATGAAATAGTTTTATAAAAATGAAACAATGTTATGATCATGGAGATTGTAGGTCGTATGTATGCATGAGTATCATTCCTTTTTTCAATGATCGTTATGGAAAAAGGTATGTAACACCATATAATTTCATAATGATTATTAAATAATAACACTATATTATTTAAAAATATATAGTTTTATATGGAATTTTTATATAAATGTCAAGGTGGCTATAGTTCACTATTCCCAGAACGACATTATCACATTCTAAGTGTGTGAAGTTGTAATAAATAAAATGATATATATATATAGTATATTTAATTAATGGTAATTATTCCATTAATATCATTTATTGTTTTTTATGTCATATATTTTTTAAATAAAAATGTCATTTAAAAGTTCCATGTTTAGTGTGAACGAATCACAACACATCGAGGGGGCGGTACCCCACACTTCCTCAAACGGTGTTATCTTATGAACATACAATTAGATCTACGGATGGTATTCATAATAAAAGGATTATATTATTATAAGGGAATAATAAATATAATATAAATCATATATAAATAGATAATCCATCATAATGGCCACCATGATTTGGTGTTTTTGTTAAAAAAAGAACAATCATTGATTTGTGAGGCAATAGTTTATCATATACAGAATCAATCTGCTAGTTACCCATTAGATGGATGTGTGTGTAAGTGATGTTCAACCACATTTCACAATGAAATCATATTATATGTTTTATAGTGATTATTTTATTGTAAAATGGAATAAAAACTTATGAGAGGTTGGACTATGGGAATAAAATTAATATGTTCGAGAGAAGACAATACCTCTAAATTGGGTAACTAATTTCGTTATATACCAAAAGGATTCATTTGAAGTATTTCTAAGAGAAGGTAGTATAAAAGGAATATGGGCTGATTTTGATAATATATGTAGTCTGATAATGGCCTAACATAAGTGGGATTATAGTTTTGAGGAATGGGGAATGTTAGTATCCCTTTACATGGATGGAAATTGACTCACGTGGAATATTTGGAATCAAGTTAGATGTAAAAAGGTTATTACGGAAAAATATGGATAAAAAATAAACCAAAATAAATAATGGCAGTTTTATGGCTTATATACGGACATTAAAGGGGTTTTGGATACGTGTAGAGGTCAATTGATCCCCTAAGTTTAAGGTTTATCCCTTTATTAAACGTTATTTTTCTTTAATAATTATAATTACTTTCTATTAATTTCACTAATTATTTATTTCAAAAAAATTATTATTATTAGATATTATAAATTATTGTGATTTAAAATATGTAATATTTGTTTTTAATTATTGTCAAATAACTGGATGAAAATTAATTGTGAATTCATCCCATAAGCGGTGTGATATTTGAGGTATTTAAATTAAAAATATCTGATTGTTAGCTATGTTTTTAGAATAAATTTCAAAGTGAAATCAATTAAAATGACATAAAATATATTAATTTATATCAATATTATCTATGAAATATTAAAAACTAATCTAAAACATAATTTTAACTTATAATAATATTTTATGGAAAAAAATTACGAACTAAAATTCAATATTTTTTAATATTCATTAAAAATGAGTTAATTTATAAAAATATAAAAAATATACCACAGACTAATTATTATTATTATTATTAAAATAGATATTTTACTTTTACATATTAAATAAATTTAATTCTCTAAATTCAGATTTAAAATGGGTGCTCCATTAAAAGGTGGTAAAATTGGATTTATAAATATGTAGGTTTGTATGTGTAATGTAGGGTTTCTTCTTATCTTATGCATATAAAAAACTGTATAAATATAAAAAATATTTTATTTATTATATAATATTTATAAATATATATATTTAATTATAACCATTTATTAATTTTAATTAATTATGTTTATTAAGATAAAAATCAATTGGATTCATATAAATAATAGTATTTATTATTTTATCCAATTGGTTCTTATTTTTTTCACAAAAATAATTAATGAATTAATTTTATATTTTTATAAGAAATAAAATTTTATATTATTGTTAATAATAATTATTACAACTAACATAATGTATTGGTTTTATCAAATTATATTAAATAATAATATTATAAGAATAAATTTTTATTTTTTGGTACTTAGTCGATTTTGTAACACATGATTTCGATGATGGTTGCTCCTGATTGTAACAAAAGTTATCGAGGAAGGTTATTTTCTGTGTAACACAAGCTATATTAGAGTTGAGTGCATTTAAATAAATAGAAAATATTTTAAATAGGTAAATTATTATTATGTATCAAGATATTATATTAACTTACGTGCTTGGTGTTCCGTGTCATACATGCTATTAAATAAAATGTTCTTACATTGTATTTTTATCAAAATACAATATATATCATGATTTTATCATCAATTTCTTATTTATTCTATGCATATATGTTCCATTATTTTACTTCATTTTTGGTGAAATAATTCCCTCAAGTTATTCTTCGTTTCTCAGGGGGTAGTTTTCTAGCCTACTCAGACTGGGAATCCCCTTCACTTTTGTGGGGGACTCAGTCATGTGCTAGTTTAATGGGTAACCATGGTCCATTAATTACATTACTTATAGTATTTATTATTAAAAGATATAATATATCAAAAAACATGGTGAATATAAATCCACTTTTTTCATTTTGACCTTCACACATTACATGCTTCTTTGGAAACACCAATACCACTACCTCTTTTAGTGTTTGGTGTTCCTATTCCAACTAATGTACACCCTGAGCATTGAATTTATTGCAGAAATTAGTAATACCACTAAATAAAAGGGTAGTATTTCTCATATATTGATACATAGTAGATCATGATTCATAAATTACAATTACAGGGTCTATAATATCCTTATTAGCTATAGTATAAGTAATGGAGATTCAAATAGCATTTCCTTTGTTGTTTGATTACTTGATCTAAATTGTTCTCATAAAAAATTAACCTATTATAGAATTAATTGACATCACATTTAACTCATACGATAACCATAATTCTATATAATTTCTAAAGGGTTCGTTGTAACACTATTATTTATTTAACATTTCTTCAAATGAATTAATAAATTTATACAATCAATATACGATTCCACATTGATCCTTCTTATTTTATCATCAATAATAAAATGATTATAAGTATATATGACATCATGAATTGCTTTTATCAAGCTTAAAATTATTTTTTATTTATCAGGTAATATTTTATCCATATATCCTACAAAATGGTTATTATATCTTTATCAAACCTAATTCCTTTCTTCCACATTAAATTAATAAATCAATTAATGAATTTTAATTAATTATGTTATGAACCTTCCCACAGGGCCCAGGTCGTGACTAATCCAAACCCTAATTCAAATGTCCAGGGGCTGGTGACGACCACCAGAAAGGCATATCCCTATAAAGGGAAGGAATTGCCTTTACACCTGTACACACACAGACTCGGAAAACCATACAAAAAAAAGGAATGTAAGTTGTATAACCACCACAATGGAACACTACTTGGAATAATGTGTGAAAACTTAATATAATGTTTCAAAAAAAAATCCCATGTGAATGGAAGTACAGAAAAAGAAAAACTATCTTTTGGGGTCATCTCCTAAGGATCCTTCCTATAGGTTAGGTAATACTCTCCTTCAGACGTCAATGCAGAAGACCACATCTATCGATCCACCTCTAAGCATCATCTGGTCCTAGCTCTCCAAAGTCTGAGTCAAGGCCATTGGTTTCCTTTATATGAAAAAATAGGTGCGTGCGAAGCCTGTACATGGGTGAGTATAACAATACTCAGTTGGGACCCCGAGAACCCCGAAGATCCCCTATTAATCCATGAATGAAAACACCACAAATCAAATACCACAGAGGTAATAACACCAAGAATGATCTCACATAATAGAACAAAGTAAAAGTTTCATCTCACACCATGTATAACTGAAGTACAAAAGTAAAGATTATTATTCGTATGATAGATCATCTTATTCTGTCGAGAGGCTAGACTATTAACCCACACAGGGTAGCAAGGTTATGATCTCTAAAGGATCACTAGGTTCTTACCCATAGAGAATTGATATGTGATGACCCAAAAATTATTTCTAGGTGCTGACCCACACACAATCTCTGGGTTCTAACCCACTCTGGATCATTATTTGTTGACACATGGAATATCACTATTATTTCTTCACATCAAAGCCATCCACTGGATTCCCATAGTTAAATTGAATTATTGTTATTGGATCGAATACTCAAATCATCATTCATACCTCACCAACCATGATGTCCCGCATAGAGTATCCCATAGGACTGTCTCGTCAAAAGGGTCCCAACGCAACAGACAGAATGTCCATGAGATGCCCGGTATGTAAGTAATTAGATTTTTGTTAAAAAAGGACTGGTTGGATAAGAGTTTGATGCAAACCGACCATACTACTACATCATTCGAAAAAAATGTAATGTATCTCAAAAGTAACACCTCATCGCAACGGTCCTCTTCCCATAGATGTTGCAACAATCTGATGTCTGGTCTACATGTTTTTAACGTTTCAGTGAAACGTGGTAGGTCAGGTAGGGGTTCGTTCGGACCGACCCAACACGACCTTCTTAGTGGGTCCTGCATGGGCCTGGACTAGATTACCCATTGGTTTTATAGGTATGGATTGTTAGGATAGGTCAAGCCTAGTGGCGAGTTTGTCCCGACGTCACGTGTATCAAACCAACCCGGGTCGACCCTGAACATGTCACCCAAGAAGGTCTACAACATGTCCCGAGGGACATTCCCGATCCCCGTGGGCTAAAAACCATTGATAGGATTCAAAACTAAGCATGTGGGAATGATTTATCCCATGAAAAACATATAAACATATAAACAACACTAATGAAAAAGATAAAAACATGCAGTGGAACAAAAAATAACTACACCTACCTCCTTGTGACCTCCTAGGTCACCACCCCACTCTGAACCCAAGCGTTCTCCCACGTTGAGTAGCTGAAATAGGAACATGAATGAGAAACTTCACATGCATCTGGAATGATAAGGTAGGGGTGAGAATCGAAATTCTCAGTAGGAAACACCACAATGTCCATTCCATTACTTCCAAAAACATTTCCTTTCATACCAGTTTGAAATACATTTATAAAAAATAGATTTCTAAATCTACCTTTCATTTTAACTACCAATAAACAAGATGGTTCATTGCCCTCATATTTTAAAAACAATGCACAAGAATGAGAATGTGTAATTTTTCTTTCTTGGTCAAACCTCCACTTAAAAAAACTTTTGAAACCAACAAAATGTTCATAGATCTCCAAATAAAAAAAAACCAGGTATAATGAAAAGGTATTCTAAACGGAGAGGGCAATGACATTAGTCATACCCGTAATTGGGTAACATGTGAAATCCAAGGATCTCAGAGGAAGTCCACAATGTATAATACATGTGATTTGCCCTAAAGTCATGCACTACTCTATGACGTCATAATTCCCTAATGCTCATCCATCACCCTACCTGGCCTGGTCGACGAGCTGAATACTATAGAAATAAAAAACAAAACTACCCCCTACTATGGGGAACTAGCATAACATAACCTAACAAGTGGATAAATCATTCTCAATAAAATAGTTTATTATGATAAATTCCATAGTATATTTAACAAAAGAGTGTTCCATGCAATTTAATCAACTAGACACATATCTTTACATATATCACCACACACACACACCGCACAGACTGACACCACCCCAAAAAACCTCAATGTTAGTGTCATTCTATAAATAAAATTACTCATAAGAGGTCCCATATCGAGGACCCTCGCAACTCACAATCAACCAACTATGCAAGAGAATCATCATAAAATGGGTTTTCAAAATAGTCACTTAAAATGCCAAAATAGCCCCTAACATCACAAAATTAACCATTTTCTAGAAACAATTACAAACAATTTTTCAAAAATATTATTTTTACCAATGTGGCCAAATGTGCCTTACACCATTTTCATAATAATAGTTCACTTAATAAGTAACGGCACACAACCCACCTTCACAACCAGGCATACATTTAAAAAATCATTTCATTAATCTCTCACACAATTTAAAATACTAAGACAGTTGCATCAAATAATGAGGAATATACCACTACAAACCTAATGTGAAACCCCATTCAATGATTTTTTAATCACTTAAAAATTCATGAACATGTTTACAAAAACTAAATCATTCCACAATAAACCACCAGTCATTTTTAAGATCCAATCGAGCCATTTAAAGGAGAAACATAGCGTACACTACTTGACAAAAATATACCACAACATAAAAATTAACCTTTAAAATCACACGCACCTCTTGAAATTTACAAAATTTAATCCCAACAACTTTCATTACATAAAAAACCATTTAAAATTTTATAAAACAAATTTAAAGTGGAATCCAAGGCCTTAAACACACAAACCCCATCAAGAACCCTCATTTGGGAAAACTAACACCTACCACATATAAAAACAGGATGCACACCAATCTAATTAATCATTAAACATTCCATATATTATAAAACTTTTAACATAATTTTGTAACAACCCAACATCACATATTAAAACATGGAACCAATTTTCAAAGAGACATGAGAAATCATACCTATTAAATAAAACCTCAAGTTCAATAAACCGACAAGTTCAAAGGAAATAATTTAACTAAAATATTTACACAAGGCAGCGTCACTAAAAATATTACAAAACCATTCCAAGGTGAGGACACTAATTCAAACCAAGTTATCTAAAAAATTATTTAAGGACATTAGAAAATAAACAATTTAAAACGTATTCTTAATCTAATCTACAAACAAGAAAAATGGTTCCATTAATGAACCATACTCATAATAGGGGTGCAAAAATTATTTCAAATATTAATTAATAATAATTCAAGCATCAAACCGATGGAAATTTAAATGAAGGGAATGGAACACCTACCTCATCCCATTACAACACAATGACACATTGACAGAAGGTTGAATATCACTATGCGGACCAAATTCATACCCTAGATATCGAGAAAAATATGCATACATGACGCAAGGAATTATAATACTCATTAAATTGAAGAGAAATTCACCAAAAATAATGAAACATGATTATACTGAAAGAGAATAATGATTCCGACAAGGGGAACCATGGTCAGGCTGTAAGAGGGTGTTGCGGCTGAAGCAGGCGATGTCGGTTGGGTTTATGCACTACAAGCCGAGCGAGCAGGGAGTAGGGATGCGCTGATCTGGGAAGCATCAGACAGGGGAGGCTACACTAGACCAGGAGAGGACATGCTGGACCGGGAGGGGGAGGTTGCGTAGGACCAAGAGGGGGGTGGTCGTGGCAGACCTAAAGGGGGGAGCAGCTCCGGACTAGGAAGGGGTTCAGGCCAGACCTGGAGGGGGAGCCGCGCCAGACCAAGAAGGGGGGCCATGTGGGACGGAGGATGTGTCGGACGGGGTGGAGTGGCAAGAGGTGAGGGCCTAGGAAGGGTGCTTGCGACATGGAACAATGAAGAATAAATGGTAGGTGGGTTTTTTGACACCCCACGATTCTATAGTACGTTATCTCTTCTAAGAAATATAATAACTTGTGTTACATGAAACTCTGAGTTTGAGTGTACCACGACTTAACAATCTAGTCATTCCAAAATCGGTTATGAATAGGATTAGCTGAATTTTTAATTTTATATAATTCATATTATTTTAGAATCCATATTATGTGTTTATTTTACATAATATAAGAACAAATTTATTTTTTTAGATAAAAGAAGTATTTGTTAAAAAATTCTTTTTTACTGCCTTTTAATGGATAACATTTTTTAAAATCAATATTTGACACTTTTATACATTAAAATATAAGGAAATTAAATTATTAAATAGAATATAGACATAAAAATTTAGTATGGATAACGTTTATGGTATTTTCTAAAAACTCTCATATTTTGATGAATAATGGAAATACTAAATTTTAATTAAAAACAACTTTTTTAATCGAAATAATTTATAGTGCTAAATTATACATTTGAGTAGTTTAAAAGTATAATTACATTATATTTTTATGATATAATATAATTTAGTTTAGTGGATGTAATTTCACATTTAAACAGGAAAAAAATCAAATGTCAATCTTTTGATAGTTATTATTTTTTTAAAAAACACACGTTTTGATTTTACAACGGGAATTAATTTTAAATAATTTTCTGCCACTTCTGTGTTTTGAATTTGGTAAAATGGATTCCATATTTGGAATCAGGATGTCCTAATTGTGTAAATAAATAACTTTTATTTTTAGACATTATGAATAATTACTTTGCTAAATATTATATTTACCATGGTTAAAGGGTTAATCCGATAAATAAGGGTAAAAAAATATTATTATTATAATTTTAAATTATCCTAAAATGAGTCCTATTGATATTGGTTGATACATGTTCGACCATGGATTTACTTGGGTCGATTTTGGGACCACTTTAATCCACTTTAAAGTGATAATGACAGATTACATTAATTAATTTTAAGTAAAGACAAAAATGAAAAAAGCATATATCTTTCAGTAAAACAGTTTTTACGAGGTGTTATATAAGTAATCATTTCGACTATAAATATTCCATTAAAAGATAAAACTATTTCCTACATAATGGTATTTTATTTATAATTTTTAGAAGTTATATAATAAAATTTATATATGACACAGTGATGATGCAGTAATTACCTTATTAAAAAAAGAATCACATAAATGTTATTATAAATATTTAAATAATATAATTTCAATGTTTTCATGACATCCACAAATTTTCTAGTTGAATATTACATGTTAGGATTGATTAAATGTATTTATTTCTATGTAATCATTTTTCTATGATTTTAACAAAACCAAAATACAAAATAGTTTCAAAATTGACATAAATGTGTTTTTAAAACAAATATTATATTATTAAATGATATAACAGTCTGAAAAATCTAAGGATAATCCAAGTGAATTATATAATAATTGATACGACATTGATGAACCACTTGGGGTTATTTTGGCTTGTCATAGTAGTTTTATGAACCATATAATATAAAAATAAAACGAGACATGGTAAATGTAAAACTATTTAACTAAGAGTTATATCTAAAAGATATGGTTAATATGGTTACCTAAACATGTCTAAAACCTATAGGGTGAGAGTTTTTCGACCCATACCCGCCTTATACTCTATATAAATTCTTTTTCAGCCATTAGAAACCGAAAATGATTTTATCATACAATAATATATCAATCGTTCTAAAGTGAAACTCACCTCTCTTATAAAAGGGCACTTCCCCTTCTCTTAATTTCACACCTCCAATACATTATGGCTCAACCAAACCCGTACATAATATCTTAAAAACCTCCTTAAAATCATCCTCGAGTCCATAAATTTCTCATAAAGACAACATAAGAAACCCTTTTGATCAACTCAAAAGGAAACACCCGAAGTAGACATAATAATTTCACCACCAGCTTTTATGTTCATTTCTTCCTCCACTTCCACTTTCATTGTTGTTTCCATACCAAAATAATAAATCCAGTACCATTTAAATAATGTGATGTTATTATAAATATATTACAACCATATTCGTTATTCTATCCATCCTATAAATGTAAATGTCACCATACGCGCGTACGTACGACTTACCATCTCCACGTCATGGTGTAGTTTTTTATTCAAACACTTCATTATTTGTATACGTATAATAATGTGTAAACTAATGTAAATAGTAAATATAAAATGTTAATTATTCTTTATATACGATATAACATCCAATTACATATGATTTCACCATTAATATTAGTATATTGTCTCTCATGCATATGTACGGATTACTGTCTTCACGACGCAATGAGATTAATTTCCACATTCACCATTTCAACAATGATTATACAAATATATATTACTAATAAGTATGTAATATAAGACATAATATTTATACTATATATATATTTATTTACTTACATATATGTTATTCACTTACTTCCTTGTTCAATACGATATGAAAAAGGAAACAACGTTTATGCGTACCTACGACCTACCGTCTCCATAAATGATGTTTTCCATTTAATATATCTATCTGTAGAAATATTTATCTTCTATAAATATATATGATATATAAATAATTTATTATATTCATGAAGTATTTAAATCATGATCTATGTGATACGAACCCGAATAAAAAGTTAAAACACATACGCTAAAAAATAGATTATTACCTGAAATGTTAATTAAAAATGAAAATAATTATTAAAAGGCTAGTTTAAATTCATAAATGAATCAGGTATGATATAATAAATATGAATAACATTTTGGAATTATTTAATAACATAATATGGTCATTATACAGGTGGTTAAACGTACCCTCTACAGAAGGAAATTGCAACGTAAGGGTTATTTCCTCAATCTAATTATTATCCAGGATTGATTATAGGTTAATATTTATTGGGACACATTTATCATCGATACTGATATTTCATAAATATTTTTAAAAGTAATATTTTATGTTTTTGTGGGAGGGTATATTTAAATAGATCATATTTTTAAATATTTTAAAGATTTATCTTTCTAAATCCTTTTAATTAATGTTCATGATTTCTAAATAATTTTACGAATTTATTTATATGGACATGATTGTTTTGAAATGATAATTCTTTTCCAAAGATTAAAATTCTTTTGGAAAATTTTGATTAAAATATATCTTTTAAATTACTTCCTTTATAAATGTGTGACATTAACAAAATTTCATGAAAAGGGATATTTCTCACAATGTGTTTTTAAAATCATTTTCATCTATGTCAACATCCTTTGATGTATTTTAAAATTGTTTGAATTTGATTTATTATGATACAATTATTACATATTGTATTGATTATTTTGGGATATATTTGACTATGGAATAGTTATTTTTATACCATTCATGGTTTACAGTTAAAGTATTGAAATTTCATAGTCTAGTTTTAATACGAATGTTTGTGTTATGTTTCAAACATTCCATATGAGGAATGTATTGGACTTAGTAAGTGACGTGTGGAGCCCGTTATAGATCCTCGAAGCATCAGTAGGTCTAATGATACAATTAGACATGGAAATGGCCGAGGCCATTCCCCATTTTGATATATTGTTTTGGACGAGGCCTTAATCATTTTTAGACGTCTTGGAGGAGGCCAAGAAAAGATGTTTCAGAATGTTCAACATTATACATTACCTCATTATGAAAATAATATTGATGGTTCATGTAGTAATTCGACTAGTAGAATACCAATGATTATGTTTTATTGTATCATTTTTTACTCAACTCATATTCCTTCCATAAACTGTTCATGTTTATTATTTGTAGAAGCATGTGTTTTAAATTATTCAACATGCCTAATGTTTGTGTTATCTTCTACTGTATTGCTTACCATTACCGAGCATTTGAGCTCACCCATTTCTTATTTTTTATTTTTCCAAGATTCCATGATATGTATTATTATTGATATGCAGGGTTAAGAATAATGGAATAACAGAATTATCAAAGAAATATCTACGCGGTATTTTATGCTTGAAGTTGTAATGTAATGTTGATGTATGTAATCTATTTTCCAAGACTGCTAAACTGATCAGTCCTTTGGGACCCGATTCCTTGTAATCATGGCAATGTATTAAAATAATGCATTGGCTCCGAGATTCTGGGGTTAGGGCGATACAGGCTGGCTCGCGAATTGCGAAACGAGGGGGTGGCTGGAATGGGTAGCATAGAGTTAAAAAAATTTAATAATTACAAATATAATAATAATAGTAATAATAATAGAACCAACAAATATTAATAAAACAAATAAATATAATTGGTTCATATCCATTTTTTTAATGTAATAATAATAATAATGTCAATGTTACAAAAATAATAGTAGTAATAATATTAATTGAAAAATGAAAATATTAATATTTACAACCACAAAAGAAATTTATAACAAACCTAAGGTTAATTATAATGATAATTTAATTACATTTTTTTTAAATAAAAAAATATGTTTATAATAATTTAATAATAACAGTATTATTACCAAATTAAATAATAATAATATTTCCATTAGCGTAATAATATTCTCATTATTATAATTTAATAACTAACCTGGTTTTTATCATTGAAAAAAATAATTTAACTTTTTTTAATCTACTTAAAACATTTATTTAATATATCAGCAACCACGGACACACTAGGACTAAATGCACGGGCACCACTAAGGATACTGTGACCGCGCACCGACCTCAAACCCACCAAAAACATGAAACTTCCGAAAAGATCAAAATGGGACCAATTAAACCTCAACAAAATGATGTGAGAGTAAAAAAAGAATAAAATAATAGGCATTTGTGGTCGAGGTGTGACAATTATCCCCACCACAGACACTTTCTGCCCCAAGAATGCCACCAAGCCTACAGTTGAGACAACTTGAGTCCATGCCAAGAAAAAACAATGTGAACTGATACCCTTGGGGTGATCAACCCCAACAAACATCACACCAGACCATTTCACGGAGGAACACAACCCGATTTTTAAGGGAGAACATGGTAGGAATCTCCCCACCACGATATTTCACTAATAAATAAACCCTAGAAACCCAAAAAACCACCCCCCCCCCTGGGGGGAAATGTGAGAAATCCCTAACAGAACTCATTCAATATCACCATGTGGAATGAAAAATAGTCCTAAAACTTAAATAAAATCCCACTATGAAACAAGCCAGAAACCTAAGGATGAGAAATGAACACAACACATCCCCTCAATTTCATGATACCAAGCATCCCCCTAACAAACACAGTAGGGAAAAAATAAAAAATAGAACAGGTCCATCTATTCATTGGCCCACAGCATTAAATGAGACTAAATAATTTTGAAACCACACTGAGAGCAGATAAGACTCCTTTAATTGTGGGTGAAGACATTCATCATGTTACCACAACTAATATTAGATTATTACAGTGACATGAATAGAACATGAAAATTTTGGATATTTCAATCCCAAAGCTGAAAACATTATCCGGACCTGGGTTCCACACACCCTCGGTAACTCCTGACTATGTAGAGGCTTCACCCCGAGACCTATGTCTAGGGCCCTGATGGCTGAATCATATTATGCCTTACAGTCAAGATTTTGTGTCCTCCGGTCCTTAACTATTTCCTCCCAAATGACAAATTATTATGAACTCTACCTTGTCGATTGAATAGTTTCATGGTAGCAACACTTCAGAGGGATGCAACAAGGCGGCTTAGAATGCCTGAACTGGCCAGAATTGTCACAAGCGAGAGAACGGTCCATGAAATTGGGAGTCACCATAGATGAAGTTCATTCCTAATGGGGAACCATCACAAGGGAAAACCCCCAACAACTACTCCCGAGACTCTAAGGACGATGAGAAATACCACCTTTACAAGTCCAGAACTAAACCCTCAAATAACTCTTAGATGGTATAAATCTTAACTACCCTTGGAGTTCCCAACAACACAGATACATACTGTCTTTCTAAACTATACAAATTCCTTTAATTGACATTGATAGCCTCGATAAGCATGAAACTCAAAAAAGGAACTAGGAACTCGGCATAACTCATTAAAATCTTTTGGATGATTTTGGGGAGGCTTACTCATAAAAACATGAAAAACACCATCAAAACCAATCATCAAGCCAAAAATCAATCAATGAAATAACAAAAGCCAATGGAAACCGGCACATAAGCCAAACATATAAAAACACAAGAAAAAATCATCTTTCCAAAATAGTTATTTCTTTTAAATTTTAAAACTCACCGATAGAACCTTATAAACATTCACAAGTTCATTTATTCAATCTTTCTCACATCATCTACAAACAAGTGCCCCCATGTACTCTCCATATATATCTACCCATGGGTGACCCTCTATAAGGATTTAAAGGTTCAAACACATCATATCCTTAACAAATACAAACCAATACGAAGTATTCCTAATCAAAACCCCACCACTAAAAAATACCACTTTACTAATTCCAAAAACAATTTGGATGAAACCCCCTTTTTTCATTTTCGAACTCACTTTCATTTTTAACACACACACACATAAACACTGTTCAAAACAAATCGCTACAAACTATAATCCATCAAAATGAGGAACTACTGTCTTTTCTTATCCCGGAGACATGGTGGTGAGCCTTGCCGCAAGTAAGTCATAACACAAAGCGAACCTTAAAACGGGCAGTTGGATTCCATATGGGTCACCACTATATGTGAGGCCGCAACATGAACCAATTCACCCCCATTGTAATCCTTCAATCCAAAATATCCAAAGAAAACAGACTCAAGTCCCATACTACCCCTGGTTACTCATGTCTCACCTTGAGTGGTGGTGATTAGCCACTAACCCGTAACATACCTCCTAAGCCCCAACAGTCTTAAACTCCTTCTATAAAAAAACAAAAATAACAAGGGCCACCTCTGATACCATTTTTTCATGAACCAACTTGGGTTGACCCTGAACCTGTCACCCGAGCTAGTCCGCAGCATGTCTGAAGGGGCGTTTCTGATCCCCACAGGTTGTGAACCAATGTCGCGCATCAAAAATATGTAGGTGGGAATTATTTTTCCTATGGACCAATGATAAAATGATAAACAACATAGATGATAATGATAAAAACTTGTAGCAGAACGAAAAGGAACTACACCAGCCTCCTTGTGACCTCCAAGGTCACCATCCCACTCAGAACCCAAGAATGCTCCAACATTGAGTAGCTGGACCAGGAACCTGCATGAGAAACTGAACCTGCCATGGGAAATATAATGTAGGGGTGAGAACCGAAATGATAAGAAGGAAACACAACAATGTCTATGCCATTCGTTCCAAAATAATTTACACTGATACTTGTTTGAAATCCTTGTATAAAAAATTGATTCCAATATCTACCTTTCATTTTAACTACAAACAAACAACATGGTCCATTGCACTCATATTTTAAAATAAGTAACATGATGGATAATGAGGAATTGTTCTTTCGTTGTCAAACCTGAACAAAGAAAAACCTTGAAAACCAAAAAAAACGTTCACAATTCTCCATATATATAAAAACCACTTACAAAGAAAAGGTATTCTAAATGGAGAGGGAAACGACACTAGTCATTCTCGTAATAGGAAAACTCGAGAAATCCTAGGAACATAGTGGTAAACCAGAACATACTATACATGTGGCTCATTAGGAAGGCATGACCTACTCAATGACGTCATAACACCCTAATGCCCGACCTCCGCCCTTCCTAGCCCGATCGAGGGGCCCAATCCCATAGAAATAAAAAAACAACCCCCTTCTATGGGACACTAGTAGTACATACCCTAACTAGTGAAGTAATTGTTCTATGTAAACTATGTTGTTGTGCTAGATTACCATGAATATTTCACAAAGAGGTGTGTCGTGCAATTTAAACAACATGATACACATATATACATATATCACCACACACACACACACACCTCACAGACCAAAACCACCCCAACCACCTCAATGTTAGTCCCATTCCATAGATAATAATTACTCATAGGAGGTCCCATACTGAGGATCCTCCCAGATCACAATCATCCAACTAGGAAGGATACACTACCTAAGAGGGGATTTCGAAATAATTATTTAAAAATTCCAAACAGCCCCTTAACATCATATCATTTAACCATTTTCTAGAAACAATTAGAAACCATTTTCCAAAAACATTACCAAAAATCATCTTTTTGCCTATGTTGCCAAAAGGGCCTTACAACCTTTTCATAAAATTAGTTCTCTAAATATGTAACAACTCATTACCCTCCTTTGAAAGTAGGCATACATTTAAAAACTCATTTCATCAATCTCTCGCACCATTTATAATATAAGAAACTAGTAACATCCAATGAGGCATATACCACTAAGAACCTAATGTTAAAAAGCCATTAAAAGGTTTAGAACATCAATTTGAACTCCAAAAACGTGTTTACAATATCTAAAACATTCTATGATATATCACTATTAATATTAAAGAGAAAATATGACCATTTTGAGAAGAAACAGATTGTGCACAACCTGAAAGAAATGTAACACACATTAAAAATACTTATTTAAATTAACATTCACCTCTATACATCTCAAAAATGTAATCTGCACCACTTTCATTACATAATATAACACTTATTAGTTTATAAAACAATTTTAATGAGGAATCCAAGGGATTACACACAGAAAACTCATCTCAAACCTTCGTTTGTGAAAACGCACACCTTCCACATAAAAAAAATGATGCACACCAATCAAATTAATCATTAAACCCACCACATATTATTAAACCATTCACATAAATTTGAAACCACTAAATGTCACATAGTAATCAATGGAACCATGTTTCAAACATAGAGGAGAAATAAAACCATTTCACTAAAACCTCTAGTTCTATAAACCAACCGGTTCTAAGGAAATAATTTCTATAAAATATTTACACTTGTTAAAATCAATCAAAATATAAAACAACCACACCGAGGTACGGACTATAATTTCAACCATGTTATATAAAAAAATATTTATGGACATAAGAAAATAAAAAATTTAAAACATATTCTTAATCAAATCTACCTATAAGAAAAATGGTGCCAAGTATAAAACATACTCATAATAGTGTTGAAAAACATATTTTAATTATCATTTAATAAAAATTCAATCATCATATGGATTGAAATGGAATCTGAGGGCATGGAACAACTACCTAAACTCATCCCAACAGAATGACACATTGATGGAAGGAAGAATATCACTCCACAGACAAAACATAAAACCTAGATATCAATCAAAACTCACAAACATTACCCATTGAATTATAATTCTTATTAAATTGAAGAAAAAATCACCCAAAATAAAGAAACACATTTATACAGAATGGGACCAAGGATATCGGCAAGGGGAACCACAGTCACACCAGATCAGGGCGGTGTGTTTGGAGTAACTGAGGTCAGCTGAGTTGGTGCACTGTAAGACGAGCAGGTAGGGTGTAGGGTTGCGCTGATCCCAAAATTTCTAGATAGGGGATGGTACGCCGGACCGGGAGAGGTCACACCAACCTGGGAGGGGGGGTCATATCAGACTGGTAGGGGGAGGTCCTGCCAGACCGGGAGGGGGAGGTCACAGTGAACCAGGAGGGAGAGACACTCCAAACTAGAAGGGCGGTCGCACCAGACCAGAATGGGGAGCCGCGTCGTACCATAAGGGTGGTCTCATGAGGTAGGGGTTGTGTGAGAAGGGGAATTGCAGTGAGAGGAGAACGCCTGGGTAGGGGGCTCATTTCGTAGAATAGTTAAGAAGGTGGGGGGGGGGGGCTCGACAATTGGGAAGGGAGTGGGTGATGAGAATGGGTAGCTTAGGGTTAAAAAAACTAGTACTCACCTGTGATATTGAACAAACCATTTGATCACTAGTTTATATGTTAATAAGAGATTATTATTTATAAAAGTTGATAAGGAACAATAATGTTGAATAAATTTTAATTAGAATGTAATTGTTTATTATACTGGAATAGGAGTGCATAGAATATGGAAACAAAATTTAAACTACTATCAAAGAAAATAGATATATTAAAAGTATATGGAAACCTAAATTAGAATGTAATGGTTTATTATAATGGAATTGGAGTGCATAGAATATGGAGACACCGTGTAAATTATCGAAATGAAAATAGAATGATTAATAGTATATGGAAATCTAAATTTTGAGGATTAAAATTTAAATACATTTTCAAATTCAACAATCAAATAACAGTACTACATAAACTAAAATAGAAAGTGAATGATAAATCAATGATAAGATAGTGGTTGTAATAATAAAAATGAGACATGTGAAAATAATTGAATTAAAATTAATTTGTATGACTAGTATATTTATAAATAAAGAAAAAAAAGTACAACTATTCAATTTGTATATGGAACAATAGGGAATGAGGTAGGCAGAAATGTATCAAAAAATTCACCATATCTTAATCCTTACAATGAACCTACGACCTCCATATCAATCCAAAAAATTACTGAAAAAAGACAAACAAATAGAAGAATAATTATGATTCTATCCCTAGAGATGCTACATAATAATGTTCAATACCACCCAACACCTTCACAAGATCAAAAATTTTCAAATGAAAACCTTTGGGAATTCATCCAATCCAAAAGGACTAACTCAACTCGAACTGATGATAATCAAATCACCAAATCCAAGATGAGTGCAGCCTTCTAGCCATTCTTCTGTGTATCCTTTTCTTTTGTTGTTGTATGCATCAGTTCATTTTGTTGTCTCATTCCTCTATTCCATTAATTTAGAAGATGAATAATGTTGAAGGAGGAATATCAAAATAGAAACATTTTCATGATGGATTACTCCAACAAATGGTATAACAAACCATGTTAAAAAGAAGTAATTTTCATGTCTCCTCGACATATTTCATATGTATGTTGCATGTTTTATTTGTAGCATTATAATTCATCCTCACTGACAATTTCCAATATACATTGTATTGAATGTGAAAAACAGGAAAATGTTAATTGTAAGATTCAAAAGTTCACTCTTTCAGGTGCTCACTACACAGAAGAAATAAGATGGTTTAGTATATGTGATATGGCTATTATAAAAAAAATCACATTATCTAATTATTTTTTATTATCATATTATTCTTGTATTAGGTGAAAGAAGTCAGCAAGAACTAAAACGAATAGAGGTTGAATATTGAAGGGAGTCATAAAACAAAATAACGTTAATAAATATTTCTAGAGTAAATGATGTTAAGCTCTATAAATGATGTAGTTATTTTGCTCGTACCTAGGGGTACGATTAAGGAAAATGGATATGAGTGAAAATAAGACATGATAAGATCAATCCCTATTGTTGAGTTCTTCTCAGGCTTAAAGACTGCACATTAAATTTATTTTTGATAAACCTGCACATTAAATGGGCAATGTATCGCATATAGTTTAAATATGTTGGTGTAAAACATAAATAACATTGAAAACAATGTAGATCCATGAACCTGGATGTTTGTTTGTTCTTCCAAAAGTAGTATGATTTGATCTTCAACATGTTCATGAGGTGCTATCTAGGTTTTTTCCTACCCAGAATACACAAAAAATGTTATAAAATTGTAAAATTACTAAATAAATAATACAAATACATTGACAGTATCCTTTTTATAGAGTATTGTTTTCACATAGTATAATATATTTTTAGGAATGTAGTTGTGCAGAAAATGATATTCATTGAATTATAGTTAGACCTGGAATCTTAGATTGATAACATCAAGTGAAGTTATAGTCTGAGAAACAGCATCTGAAAAGGCCCCCGATGCCGCAACAATACATTCATGTTTAAGCTGGTTGGTATTCTCCATATACTCCGTAGACGCTGAAACCTACTGATCAAAATTCAGCATTTCTAAATTTAATGTTACCATCATCTGAATTTTTTTCAAAATTCCATGAAAGAGGCATGACGATTTGGAAGGAGATCTGACAATAATGATGTCAATAAATTGAATGAGATAAATCATACCAAATGAAAAAAGTAATAAAGGTATAAACTTGAAGGGATTCATAAAATCAAAGAACATTAAATAAGATTTCTATAGTACAAGATGTTATACTCCATACCAGATTGTAATTATTCTGCTCGTACATAGGGTGTAAGATTATGGAAAATGGAAATGAGTGACAATATGACATGACAAGATCAATCCTTCTTGGTTATTTCTTCTAGAGTTTGAATCCAACATGTTAAATTTGTTTTATATAATCATGTACATTAAATTGGAAATGTATCGCATAATGTATAAAGTGGAAGGAGGAAAATATCAAAAACATTGAAAAAAAAATTAGATCCATGAACCTGGATATTTGTTTATGCTTCCAACAATAGTATGAATCCACCTTCAACAGATGCGTGAGGTGTTTTCCAGGTTTTTTCATACCCAGAAAACAGAAAAAATCTTTACAAAATAGTAAAATAACATAATGAAATAATAAAAATACATTGAAAGTATGCTTTTCATAGAGTATTGTAATCATATAGTATAATCTATTGTTAGGAATGAAGTTGTGGAGAAAATAAAAATCATTGAAGTATAGTCAGATATGGGATCTTATCATGATAACATTAAGGGGTGAAGTTATAGTCTGAGAAACACCATAAAAAAGGTCCTCGTCCTCGCAACAATAAATGCATGTTTAACATGGCTTTTCATCTCAATATACGCTGCAGATGCCGAAACCTACAGATCAGTATTCACCATTTCTAAATTTAATTTTACCATCATAAAAAACAATTTATAAATACAAAGAAAAAGGCATGAATATTAGGAAAGATATATGACAATAATGAATTAATTAAATTTAATGAAATAAATCATACAATATGAAAATTAGAGGATGAGTTGAGGGTCTCTTGGAGCATCTTGTACTGTTGATGGAGGTAGGGTTACCTAGTACCTTCGACAGAAGCATCAGTAGCAACACAATGTATGTGATATATTTAACAGAATAGTCTCACAAATGTCCATTATAGAGTGAACTAAATCACACATTGGATAACAGTGTCTTGAAGCCTGCACATTAAATGTCTTTTTGAGAAACCTTCAAATTAAATAGGAAATGTCTCACATAAACATTAAAGAGGAAGGTGGAAAACATTAAAAACATTGAAAACAAAGTAGAAACACGAACTTGGATGTTTGTTAATTCTTCCAACAATAGTACGATTCGTTCTTCTATAGGTGAATGAGGTGCTGCCCAGTTTATTTTCGGCCTAAAAAACACAAAAAATGCTATAAAATAGTAAAATAACTAAATGATATAATACAAATACATTGAAAATACCCTTTTTTAGAGTATTGTTTTCATATATTATAATCTATTGTTAGTAATGAAGTTGTGCAAAAATAAAAAACACGGAAGTATTGTCAGACCTAGAATCTTATCTTGTTAACATCAAGGGGTGAAGTTATAGTCTGAGAAACACCATTAGAAAAGGCCCCCGGCATCACAACAATAGATTAATGTTTATGTTGGTTGGTCTTGTCCATATACTCCGCATATGCCAGAACCTACAGATCATCATTCACCATTTCTTCAATTAATGTTACCATCATCCGAAACTATTTCAAAATACCATGAAAGAGGCATGAAGATCAGGAAGGAGATATGACAACAAAGGGAAATGTATTTTACAGAAAACATCAAATATCTTTTTGAGAAACCTTCAAATTAAATGACCTCAAGCCTACACCTTAAATTCCTTTTATATAAACCATCAAATTAAATGGGCAATGTCTAATATAAACTATAAAGAGGATGGTGGAAAAATTAAAAACATTGAAAAGAAGCCTCTCATCATTAAAGCAGTAGTATGGTAATAAGAAATAAATTAACATGACAAAATGTTACGTTCGAGCAGTAGGGCGCCTTAGCAGTTCGTTGGCTGCATATTTTTTGTTCTTCTTTAGCCTATATTTTTTCTAAAAGCGGTTAAGAAAAAAAGTTCAAATGAAATCATAAGTAAAATGGTATAAAAGAAAAAATTGATAATAAATATATATGTTTTTATGTTCCTTCAAACACACATGTATTCAGAAAACATTCTACATGCAATAACAGAAAACCAAATCTTTCTTGGGTCAATAATGTTTTGTTTTCAACATTTAATCTATTAGCAATCAGTTCATTGAAAATTTCATCACATGGTTCATCACCATATGGGATGTCTGTGGCATCTGGAAAACATTATAGAGAGAGATCACATGGTGCTGTTGTTCATAGAGGCTAATGGAGAGATCACATGGTGATGATGTTCATGGAGGCCAATGAACATCGGTGCAAGAGGTCCTATATGCATGTTTTAGAGAATCAAGAAGTTGTAGGGGCACAAAGATAACCTAGGTGTCCAAAGAACTGAGGATATAACTGTGGGGAATATATGCCTACTGAAAAATGTGTGGATGGATGTTGGCTTCTTCTAGGGAAATGATGCATGCCCTGGATGACCAGTAGGGATTGGGAAGTACATCAGGTTATAGATGAGCTCTATAACACCACTTGAAGATGAGATTGATGCTGGATCAAGCTCGGATGGGCATGAGAGAGGGCCAATGAGAGAGAGAGCTAACCTGGAGGTGGACTATTAGTAGGTGTGTTGTGGTGCGTCATGTATTTTGACAACTAGGAGAGTGAATTATGTCCAATGATGCTGTATTGATAATATGATTTAATAAATATAGAAAATAAGGGAAAATGAACCTATCAAATTGAAATGAGAAATAATACATATTTTTCAATCGTAAACATGCAATAAAAATAATAGTCAAATAATAGTTCATATATATACCTGAGTGGATCAATTATACATGGTTGATTTAACCAATCCAACATTAGTTCTAAAACATAGTTATAAAGATCCAATGTACTGATTCTCATATAAAATAAGGATAAAATAATTTCAACAATGCAATGTATATTCTATTTTTAAAAATGAAATTTCAGAATTTGAGGAAAATACTTCATGCTGGAGACTTAATGCACTGGAAAACTGAAAATGTATTTCAGTTCAAGGAAAACATGGAATATCTAAAAAATCCTCAAATTAGTTTAATTTTATAAAATAAGATTAACATAACTATTTACAATATGAAATGATGCCAAATTGGCATGGTAGGTGTTTGAGGAAAGTACGCTTTAGGGAAGGTCCATAAAAACCACATGTATAGTGGGGTGTAGAAGTATGAGGAGGATTTTCCTCCCCTACTAGGGGAATGATTTTTTCCTCAAATATCCACACTGAAGCCTCTCACCAGATGTGTTTTGGGTAATGGGGACATTCTATTCTGGCATCCCCATTTGTCTAGGTCACAAATTGGTTTCCTTGGGTGCCTAGTTCTATGTATCATGTATTGGGAAGAATGCCCTTACCCAACATTCATCAAGGTAGTCCTATATAATAACTTGTGGGAATTATTTCATTATATTGAGTTGAATAAAGACCATATATGTGTATATTAACCACCACTATCGTAGGGATTTTTTTCCAGGAGGGTCTTTCGAAGGGAGATGTAAACCCTGAATCATGATTATAGCTGAAGGTAGATTCTATGGTGCACCTTAATTACTGAAAAATATAATTTCAGTCTAGAGAATAAGAAAACATGAAATTACCAATGAAGATAATATGAAAATATTGTGTATTCAACTGACGTCCTAGTGTCCATAATGCAAAAACCATTGGGAGGAAAGATATATACCAGAGTAGAAGATATAAGCCAGTCATGATATGTAAACAACCTGAAAAAATTCATTTTATTTTTATTCATAATGTTGTCATGAAAATATAATTCAATCAACATAATAGTAATATACCTGAGTAGAATAATTATGTGTTGTTGCATCTATTCCTCTTTTATTGAGAATGGAATAAAGGCATCGATATACCTGAAATAATAACAATTGCAGTCCTTAAAATTTAAGCCCCTATATATTAAATGTGTATTTTTGAATTGGAGTCAAAAACCTACATTATAAAACTTATAATAGTTACTTATTGTTGAACTTCAAACAATGATATTCACAAACATGTATATATTGATAAAAGGTCAATTTCTTCCTCTGTGTATCATGATCTTAAAGAAAAACATGCAAATATAATATACCAAGGTTGTTGATATCACCCTTGAAAGCTTTCATCCATCATTTCTTATCCACATGGAATCTCTTGAAAGTGGATTAGAAAATTAAAAATCAGCTTCCTGGGAAAATCCAGATTGAACGTTAAATAGAACACACAGTAAACATTTAGTAGAAAACAAATCAAAAACATATATGTAGCACAAGCAACAGATAAACCTAATGGCAGTCAATGATCCAAAGAAATGAATATTTATTAAAAAGATAATATTAGTAAAAATTTCAAAAGAATTAGATGTGTCAGCCACATTCAAACCCCAATAGAAGATCAATTGTCAAGGATCTCACTAAAATATTTCATGTAGACTAAATATCCTCACAAGATGATGGGGTATATGAGGGGTTTTGGGAGGATGAACTATAGTAGAAGATGACCAGATAAGCGTGGAATACACTATCGGTGTATTGTGGGTACTATAGGATGATAGGAGAAGAAATGTGAGCAGGAACCCTAGGAGCAGCGGAGGAGGGATAACGGGAGTAGGAACCATAGGAGCGTCGCATGAAGGGAAAAAAGGATAGGGAACCGTAGGAGTCATGATAGAGGTGAAACGAGGTGTAGAGAGAATATAAGGCCCCAGCCTTAAACATTACTTAATCTTGAGTTATTACAAGATTACACATTGAGGATCTTTTCAGGATTAGAGTTTTAGAGAATTAGAACATAAAATTTTCATTATTTCTCACATATAAACAAATTGGTTACATAAATATAGTATTAATTTTCCCATCAATGGAAACATATTTAAAATAAGACATGGATTCATTCTTGACACTTCCTTGACACTATCATCATATCATGTACCTTTCCCTTGACCTGTGAAAAACATTTCAAAAAAAAAACTTGGGATGAGCATAAAAAGCTCAGTATGGTTTATAAAAATATGGAAAGTAAACATAAGTTCATATATACATAAGAATGAAATCATACATTACCCATAAAACATAGTAAGATTAACATACCTTATAAAATCATGAATAGTTCATAGAAATCATAAGACATAAAGGTAACTTGAGGCATTCATAACATTCTTACGTAGGGAGTAACCCTCTTGGTTATGTTTGGAATACCTATCACAGTATATTCCATAAATCTCTTCAGAGAAACCTTAACGTTTCACTCCTTTGAGTTACCCAATGCATTAGGGAGCTATATCGGGCTCACCTGCCCTTAGTTTATCACGGAACCACCCATCTTCATAATAATGCCCAAGAACCTCAATATAATCTTATCACATAAAACATGCATAAAGGAAACATAAAATTTCAACCTTTCAATAAAAAGATATCAATACAACACATTGATATAATAACATTATGAAAACCATTTTCATTACCAAAATAAAAGAAAAGTAAAACATGGTACTTATTTTTCTTTTTTAAAAAAAGCTATGTCTTGTAGAGGAAGCTGAAACTCAAATAATGGTCACGGAGGCAGAGAAGTCGTTGTTGGTGAATACGTATGACAAAAACATTCCCTTTTGTCATTTAGTAAAATTCTTCGTATAAAAAGAATCCTTTAGGATAAACGTAAAAGTCAAAGTGGTTTATACACTGTATAAAAGAAGGTTGTGTATAAAACAAAATATGCCTCAATGAAAGGAGATTGAGACGAAGTCCCATACCTCGGGTCCGACTTGACTCGGTCGTTCGTTAATCTCCTGAATAATAAACATGAGTTAATTTCTACTTGTTTAAGAACCTTTTTCAAGTTCATTATTCCTTTTATATCACTTATTTCCATGTCATGAACACTATTAATTATTTAAGTTAATAACGGTCGTTTTAACGATCATTGGTACTTGAGTCAAAAATAAACCCTTTATAATTACAAGTTGTTCATGTATCCATTATATCCAGAATGGTATTCATGATGTAGATATCATATATAACATATATATAAAGTACATGCATGCATTTATAATATTACATAACATTTAGAGGTAAGAAATGAAATGCACCGTTCTTGGAGACGGTAAGCCGTACGTACGCATTAACGCTACATTCATTTCTATTTCGTATTTTATAGAATGGAATCATAATGATATAAAGGAATATTATAATTCCAGTCTAATATCATATATAATATCATAACTTCATCCTTTATATGTCCCACATAGGGTATTAACGAATCAAAACACTTTGAGGGGTGGTAGTCTGCACTTCCTTAAATGGAGATATCGCGTTTACCCATAATGGAAACCATAAAGTTATGCCCAAAATGAAAAATACAGAAGCTTAAGGAAAACATAAACATATTATATATCATATATAAATATAGTGTCATCTTAATGGCCACCTTTGAAGGTGTTAAAAGAATGTTGAACAATCATCGTTTCGGGAGGCATAAATTCACCATCCACAGAAACAGTATGTTCTTTAACCATTAGATGTAGGTGTCTATAAGTGTAGCTCTAATATTTCTTATAAAAACATCATAGTATATTTACGATACTGAATTTGTTACAAAATAAATGAATAAAATGAGTTTATGGGGTTGGAGAAGCAAAATAAAACAAAAGGACTCAAGTGAAGACATTACCTTAAAATCGGGTAACTTCTTTTGGTTTGAGCTCAAAGGCTTACTTGGGAAGACTTCTGCCCAATGTGAGGCTTCAAGGAGTAATAGAGGGAAGTGTAGAGACAAAATGGGCAGGGTTTGGCCGAGCCAATGTATTTGGAAGTGTGGGTAAGGAGGTAGAGGTGGGGGCATTTTATAAGAGGAGAGGATGGGCACTCTTGGAATATAAAGAAATGTTATTTTATTTTAAAATGAGATTCTGATTCAAAAGGTCCCACATTGATATAATTCGAGGGTACGTTGATAAGGGTTCAAAATACACCCATCCAATAGGTTTTGGACATGTCTAGGTCATATATTTTACATTATCATTTTATTTTATTTAAATCCTTTATTAATGAGGTAATCGCTGCATCATCATGATGTCATAAATAATTTAATTTATATAAAGTCTACAATATATAAAAAAATATCATGATGTAGGAAATATTTTTATATTTCCAATGAATATTTATAATCAAACATCTGACTTGTATAACCCCATGTAAAAATTGTTTTAGTAAAACATTTCATGTTTGCGTTATTTTTACTTTAACATTAAATAAAAAGTTATTTATGAAATTTCCCAACCAAAGTGGCTCCATGGGGTCCCCACATTGACCCATGGATTGTCTTGGTCGGTCATGACAAATTCAATGAGGTTAGGACATGTGTCAAGCTCATCTCATATTATTAAAACATTATTTTTACCTTAAACTACACTAATTACCTCTAATCGCGATTAAGAACTTAAAAGTTACTAATCACCAAAAAATTATTTTTATCTCATTGAACCACATTTTACTTCTTAATGACAACCATGTATGTAGGATTTTTGAAAAACAAATCATAAAAGTTGCAATGTTTCATTTAAACGAAAAATCAGTTTCTTTAACTACCACTTAGTGGTTTCACTATTTATCAAAAATTAATGTTTTTTAGAAAAATTTCAAAACTTCACCCTAAGATATATTTGATATTATGAATTCAAAAATGATGTCTATTTTACAAAATTCAATACATATAAGATGCATTAATTAATTTAATAATTAATTCCTGTTGTCATGACAAATAGCGTGTTTTTATGAAAAAATAAGTATCAAAAGATTGACACTAGTTTAAGTCGAATTTCAAAGTGAAATTGATTCCAATGACCACCATTGGATTAAATGGTAAAAATATATTCTAATTTCACGTTAAAACCAATTCAAAAGATAATCTAATCATATAAATAAATTAGATTAAAAAGAGGTTTTGAATTAAAATACCACATTTTTCACTATTCATTAAAAAATGAACTTTATCGGAAAAATACAAAAAATTCACACAAAGTAAATTTTGATGTCCCAATCATAAAGAATAAGTTTATTTCGACAAACATAGCTTATAAAATTGTCAAAAGATAAATTTAAAAATGGTTTGCCATTAAAAGGCATTAAAACATTCTTTTAAAAATATTAGTGTATTTCATGCTTAAGATTGGATTTATTTTCATTTTAAGCCTCTAAAACACTAGCTAATTCATTAATAGGAATAGATAAAAATATATATTATTCATTACTTACATGGGATGTTACATAGAAAATCTAGAGAGGGAATCAGTATAAATAGAATAGGATGAGTGGGAACCTTAGGTACAACGACGGGGGTGAAACCTGAGCAGGAACCATAGCAGTAGTAGGAAACATATGAGTAGGAAAACTTGATTGGGAAACATACAAGCACTGAGAAATCTAGAGTGGAGGTGAAACATGAGTGGAATTCAGAGGAGGTGAAGGTGGTGGATGGCAAGGAAGGAATACATGAAGAGGGAAATCATGAGTGGGGGATAAAGGTGAAGGATGTGGATTCCGAGGAAAGAAGACGAGGCGAATAGTAGAAAATAGAAAAAGGGGGGAGGAAAACTGCGATGGGGAGGGAGTTCGGGTGTGAAAGCGAGAGGGAGAGCATGGTGGAGTAATGGATCAGTATATAGTCGTGGAGGCGTATAGGGTTGACACGTATGGAAAAGTGGACGTGGATGAATAATAGATTTAAACGTGTTAGTGGGAAATTCCATGATTAGTATATGTAGAAGTTTAAATAAAAAATAATATAATAATAATAATAATAAATCATATTTTATTAATAAAACCAATAAATATAACTGGTTCTATTCCATTTTATTTTATATACTAATAATAATATCAATGTTACAATAATAGCAGTAGTACTAATATTAATAGCAAAATGATAATAATAATATTAATAACAACAAAACAAATTAATTGCAGACTAAAGGATAATTAAAATGATAATTTTATTACATTTAATTTTAATGAGAAAAAATTTCTGTAAATATTTAATAATAATAGTATTATTACCAAATTAATAAATATTAATATTACAATTTCCATATTAATATTCTCATTGTTATAATTTAAAAATTAACATTGTTTTTATCGCGGCAAAATTTCAGTTGACATTTTTTTCAATCAACTTAATTTATTTATTTAAACTATCAGCAACCACACAAACACCATGAACAAATATAGTGGCACCGCATATGATACGGTGACTGCGCCCTGACCTGAAACCCTCAAAAAACATCAATCATAGAAAAAGATCAAATCAAGACCAACTAATCTTCATCCAAAAAAATTGCGACTAGAAAATGAATAAATAAAATAGGCATCTGTGGTTTGGGTGTGACATCACAGTTCGGGCCCAATGGTGTGTGTCTGGACCGGCAGTGTGGGTTCTGGGCCACTAAGCCGTGGGTTCAGACTACTGGCTGACAACATCAGCCATAAGCGGACTTATACACTACGTTGGGACGCAATAGACAATCTTATCTGGCCTCCCACCCCCTGCGGTCGATGTGGGGTGGCCTCATAACCGTGGTTAAGCAACCACACCAGCTCCACAAAGCCATAATGGATGGATAACCATTTCACACAAACGCAGACCGGGTCTGTGTGCCTCTAATGCACCCAAGAAGCCTGAGCGGGCTACACCTCCCTGTGGTGTCAATGGGTCTCTCACCTCCTCGCTAGCGCGGGTGGTCGGCCGCGGCCTCCTTCCACCTTTACCCGCCGATGGTCGCGCAGCTTTACCTAGTCACCGATATGACTGATGAAACTTGGTCCCGCTATTCATCATTCATTTGGTGACATTGCATGCCGCCATTGTTGATGCTGGCACTGGAACTGTGGCAGACCCTTCGAAGGACCACTAGACATGCTCCGGTGGTCCGTTCATCCTATTTCATGTGTCCATGTCCCCTAGAGATTCCCTCTCTATGCGAAGGTTTCAAATATGTGTTTCCATCATTTCGTGTATTTTTCTACGAAGAACACCCAGGGTGGAGGGGATAAGGCCTTGTTCCTGTCACCCAACACCGTCAGGGGTAAATGATTATAATCAAGGGAGGTCTGTAGATTTTAGTACTATTAACAGTGATAATTCAACCCTGGATAAATAAATCCCAAACTTAATGTCCCCTACCCACAGAAACGAACAAATCGCTGATCAAACTGTTCACGGGTTGATCTATGATAATTTATTTCAAAAAAAAATGAAGGGGAAGAACTTTTAATAATTAAACAAGCCCGTACATCATTGAAGTTCAATACCACAGATTTAATCCTTGAGTTTTCACGATAAAAATGTCATTTACAGCTCCATTTTTTGACACGTTGTGAAGCCGGTGATGATACAACAGTGCATCGTTCTTTATTTTTTGTTGGAGAGGGATTCCTCCAGTGGTTCGTCAGAGATTTCCCTAGATTTTTTATTTCCCAAAACTCTAATATGACATATTATTAAAAGATATCTAAAGTGAGGTGACATTGCGCCCATTAATAAGGCTCGTTAAATTAGACACATTTATTGAGACACATTTAATGAGTCATCAAGATAATAACATCATAGTTTTAAACAATAACATCCATGTCCTGGAAGCAACTAAACTCGTGATCGGAGTCTTGTCGTCACATGACCAAAAGCTTGCCTCCCCATATGCCAGAGGATTTTGACTCGCATCAAGGGTCTAATGAGACATGTGGGGAGACAATACCCTCTTTCCCAAATAAAGTCACAACTAAACACAACATAAATAGAAGAAACAATATCAAAAACCTATAAACAATGATAAAAAAACATTTCCCAGATAGGATACAAACCACAAACCAAATACACCAATGTCATGCCATACCTATAGTGCAAAGTGGAAGAATCCCAAAATAAAACAAAATGTTAAAGCTCCAATAGGTCCTAACTCCATGTCCGGGTCCTACAACATGTACATCAAGAGATCTACTCAAAATCTCATAGTAGGGCCTCTTCCCATGTCATGACTATCATCCAATAGTTCTTCTTGGGTAACCAATGGCGGTCCGAGTATAGTGTGATTACAAAATTCAGTAGGCCCCACCAACGGTGTCTAGAAAATATCTATTGTAATAGATTGTGCATGAAAGTAAAATAAATGGAAAGTATGAAAGGGATAGTTCGGGCGCCATTTGATAATAAGTATCATTTAATTCATGACTAGAATTTATACCAATTCCATTTCTTATACCATTTTCATTACATAAGCCATATTGATCAATTGTTCCACGTGATATTCTTAAATATCATCTACACGAGGTCTATGGAAATCATTCACATTCTATAGAGAAACAGTAGCATGTCCTAATCTCACTAGGGATACACATATCAAATCAACACATTTTCCTCACCTCGAAGCCTCAGTCCGGGTGGAATGACATCAATAAAATAACCACACATTAGACCCTCAATCCGGTTGGAATGACATCAATACAATATCCTCACCTAGGAGCCACAATCCATGTGGAATGGAAACCATATCATCAGGTCAAAGCATCATCCCATGTGGATGTAATTGATAGTGAAACATAGCATCAATCCTAACCCTACCCCATGCATTAGGGGTGGAGTTTAGACCATCAGTCTAACTCAACCCATGGGCATAGAACCTTCGTCAATACCCCCACACTACCAAGACATGTGCACATGCTTATTTATCAAAACACCACAACCATAATATAACACAACCAATTATATTCAATTCCATTGGGAATCAACATTCACAATGCATAAAAAACAACATGGGAATTAATACTACGACACCACCCATTTACAAATTTTCCACATTTCACATCTTTTAGCCATTAATCCCAATTCCCTTTTTATCACACTTATCACAATATGTATTCATTAAAAGTTACAGTCTCACTAGGAATCCTTCATTAGGCCTAACTCACTATGCTCCAAATTTAGGCACCTAATCCATTATATTCTGGTCTCTAGTCACTTACACTTAATAACACATTCACACAATTTCTAATTATAATTCATATCCATTAAGAAAAAATTCCCATTTCCATTCCGTAACCCATTTTTTCTATTCAACAACCCATTTTTCTTAGACAAATTCATCATTGGCTATTAACTAACCCATTTAGCCCATTTATCAATTCATAATCATTTACCCAGTGATGATTTAAAAGATAATTATCATATCATATAACACAATCCGTTCATTACATTCAATATTTTATGTGCACCACCTAATAATCATGTATTAACCCATTCCCCAATTTATCACCAGTTATCATTTCCCATGCTTATCTCACTAAGAATAATCTTGTTTAAAGATAAACCATTTGTTCCCTTTATATCACTTAACCCCTTTTTAATCCCACCAACACCCACATAGGTGTCTTCCCAAACCATGTGTGTTACATGGACTCCCATTCAAATCCTACAAGCTTAATATCATATTCACCCTGCGCTCTATGTTCTCGCACATGTACCTACATTTACATAGCTAAACACTACATATGGGAACATTGTCACACCACATGGGTGTCCCTAACATAGGATACATAGTCCTCTATGCATCCAGCGAGGATCATGAGGGTTCCATTTGTTTTATTAGACATTCTAAACACCACATCACAATAATGGAAAGATAGACTCCTAATAAGAGGATAAGAATAGAAACACTACATGCACAAATCTCTATATAACTCAATGGATAAAACATGTAGACCACCTACCACAAATCTGAAGATGAACACACTCTTAATTGTCGCCATGATCCAGATTCATGCTCTCCATCAATATTCAATATAAACATCACGGAAAAAGATAAGTTTGAGATCTTCATATGAAATTCTCCAAAAATACAAGACCTAAACCGGAAAAGTGATAGAAGTGGAAGCATAGACTCAATTAAAACATTCAATCACATCCAACGACACTCCAAATTGTCATGAATCGAAGGAGATCGAACCTTGGATGCTCTTGGCCATGTTGGTTCGTTCCTAGGGTTGCAAGGGAGGAGGAAAATGAAAACCCCTTATTGGGTCTTCAAATCACGGGATCGCATTTTAGTAATTTTTTTAAAAAAAATTTGGTGGCATAGTTTACCCACATGGATTCTAGGAAATTTCACATGCTTTGACCAACCGTGGGCCAGTCGTGTGTGAGATTCTATCCATGGCCGCACAGTTACGTGGGATGCTTCGCAAGGATTTCACTAACTGTGCGCAAAACATGAAACATGCCCAGAAATTCATTTTTCATACCCTGTCGTGTCCCTAACCCTAGGAGAACCCCCATGTATTCTTATGAACCTTGGGTAAAAATTATTTATCAAAATAGAAGTGAAAAAACTAAAACATAAAAAAAATAACATTAAAAGATCTAAGATCATACGACCTCCCCACCATATGATGGCTCATCCTCGAGTCTCTCTTCATAGCATCACAAACATCAATAATAAGGGATAATTCCACATGGTCTACCTATCCACTCCCACTTTACATGTATCTAGATGCACATAATAGGGCCACATATCGTGGATCTGTGGCATAGACCTTTCTCACAAGCCTTCCTCACTACCACCGCAACATTAGTATGACACTCCTCATGGGTCCATCAAATTTAACAATTATCACAACAAGATCTTCATTGTAAAAACATATGGGACAACAACTAACTCAAAACACATGGAAACATAACACACAACATCACATAATCATGTTGGAACCAATAGGCACGTCATTGGATTGATTACTCCGTACGACTCTGGACCCAAATCACTTGGTGTCATTTTCCAGTTCACCCAACTAAAACAGTGACAAACCCAGCATCACCTGGAAGTAAACAGAAAACACCTCCAACCTCATTTCTTGAAGATCTCACTCCATAATTATGCACCCAATGCAACTCATCCACTCGAATACTAGACTTGTTAAACCATGCCAATGCTCTCTACCAGGGATAACTCACCCAAACTGTAAACACTCGAGTCCTTCCACCCTAAAACCTCACTCACATCATCAGCCACCCATTTATCTGGTTTGGTTCTATCCACCATTTATGTTTACTTGGAACCTCCTCCATCGAAGAAGGACAATCAGAAGTCAACCCAACATTCCCATCTCCTAACATGTTCAACAGACCATGCCCAATCATCCATAAGAGCATAAACCTACCATGGAATCTAACTACACCATCACAACTAGTGGGATGGTATCCCTACAATATCCATTCAAGGACTAGATCATCCTAACCTCACACATGCACAACGTCAAAACAAAATGTTATTTTCACTACCACATAATCCCATAGGTGGGTCAATCTCCCCTCACCCATTCAAGTTTACCATCTCAGGTCAGACCACCTTTTATTAGCATACCCCAGAACACCCACATTCCATTGATAGTACGCTACCCCTTTCTCACCATCCCAAGGTTATCACTGACTTGAAGTGTATCATTTTCATTCCACACAAAAACTGAGGTAATTTCCTAAATTCTAGTAGAATTCATTATAATGGCAAAATCTCCACCCAAACCACCATCGACTTCACTCTTGGCTTGTCACCACATCACATGGAGAAGGATCACTCAACTTCACGATGTCCCAAAACCACACAATGGAAATTATCCAAGTCTAACACCAATCGATGTTGGAGTTACAATACCCCAACATATCTTTCCATAACTTATTTTAATATCCAACCAAATCCTCCTACTACCAAGCACAGGTCTCACAAGCTTCACTGTTGACCACCCTAAGCTCAATCTAAAAATTGGCTCCTTTGTCACCACATCATGTCCCACATGCCTCTCCACGGAACCTGGCAAGCACCTCACCAGTTCCTCATTGCTACCCTGGTACTGCTACGTCATTTTGATTTGCTCATTTCCGCACCCAAGATTGAAATATCCCTATTCACCTTAGAAGATTCATTACCACTTCTGTCAAGGGAGATTTCAACCACTACATCCTTTACTCGATCACAAGTCGAGCCCCAAACATAGATACAACCATCCAAACTTTTTCCCAAAACAAGATAATTTCCTTCACCCATTATCCATTCTTGGATTTTCTGAATATAATCCATGACGTTTTTTATCATTCGGTCCATTTCAAGGACCTCACCCAAAACCATAGTGTATGCACATTCTATCCTCAAGCTCTACATAGACTGTTTCAAAGAAAGTGGACTCAATGATGTCCCTCATCCAACCAAGCACGTCATGTATATTGGTGCAACACGAGCTTCTCAATATACCTATGAAGATGTCTAGATATTAGGTATGATCTTCAATAGTAGTGGTATGCAAAGAAGTTGTCTAAGAACACCACTACCAAATTAACTATTTACAATGTCGAACTATGAGACATCATATCCAGTCAGGGATCTCAGGCACCCTTGCCAAATATATCTCATCCACACTTACCCACCACCGTACTGGTGTGATTTTCGACCAATTTTAACAATCACTCCATGAACAAACCATTCTTACAAACAAGTTTTTTCCACATTATCACACTTACATCGGATGTCTCCATCGAGTGAATGTATATAACCACAATTTAGAATCCCTTGCCTTTTTTGATCCAAAAAACTTTAGACCTCCATTATTCCTCACTCAAATAGGTGACTCAGGCATTCAAGTGATACAATCATTTGAAACAAACCTTAACTCTTATCACAAACACTAGGGTTACCTTTATGAATGAGCCAGGAACAACAATACCATCAACCATCATGTTTTTCCTAATGTAAAAGAATTCCACCAGGCATCACTCTATGTCCCACTATCGAAGTTCAAAACATCCACATGTGTGAAACACACCCAAAAACACTATAACCCTTGTCTGGCCTCTCTCAAAGGAAACCTTCAAGGATTAAGGATACAAACTCCCTAAACACACCACCTTGGCCCTTACATGACTGAATAGGCCTCACAATCCAAGCCCAAAATCTCAGCCAGGGCACTTTCACTGCCCCCACACACTTATACAATTTTCAAACCGACAAAACCATAGAGACCCACTTTTGAACCCAAACATTATCATTCCAAACATTTCATTTACTCGACACTTCAAAGAATGCCCAATAGAATTTAACCACAGATGGAAATATCCTACATGATCATCCTCAAACAAACCATTCTTCATACTTTACTCCAACGATCATCATCACACATAGAACACCACCACATTCCATATGTACTATGGTTTTTGTCAACATGGGGTAACCAACTGACACAATCACAAGTCTTTCATCAAAACATCTTCAAACCAACTCTTATTTTACATCACGATATGTTCTACTGAGGCACATTTCCCATTTCAAAACATGATGAAGTAATCATTTTAACACATTTAATCATTTCATTAAGAAAAATTAAATAGCAATTTTATTTTCATTATTCAATGCATTATTTTTTTGGAAACCAAATCAACACTTACAATTTATCATGACCCAAAACATTAGCCCGACCATGACAGTTCATTATACACGATATTCCTTTTAATATTCATTTACATTCATTTCCTTCACTCACATTCATTACCATTATTAAGCATCACTTTATTTGTATTTATCATGAAATGTTCATTCAACTCTCCGTGCCCCGCACACCCATCCCATGTGTGTGCCTATTAATATGCATTCTACCTGTATCCTCTGGTGCCAAAAATGATGTATGAATGCACATCCCCATACCATTCTAGCAATGAGAGAAATATCGTAAATTAGTCCAATCACACAAAATATGCATCACTCGATGGTGAAATATCATTCAACTATAACAACACAAATCAAGAACAACAATTCCCACCCGGGGTGACCTGGGTTTTACTTCATTAATGAGTTAGAAACTCCCAAGAAAGACCTCATTACCATGGTCTGACACTGTTAAAATATCTTATATACCATCCCCATATACTATGAAAGAGAAAAGAACTCCTCATATACAACAATGTTACGTCCCCAAACTAGAATCCAGTAAACCGGTGATCCGAGTCGGGTCATCACATAGCCTCAAGTGTGCCTCCCAGTATGCTAGAGGTTGCCGACTAGAAGTGAGTGTCTAATGAGTCACATGGGAGACTATACCTTCTTTACCAGAGTAAGTCACAACAGAACACAATATAAATAGTGTAAACAATATCAACTACCTATAGATGAGCATAACCATGCATTTCCCAGACAGGGTACAAACCACAAACCAAATACAACAATGTCAGGCCATACTAGTAGTGTAAAGTGGAAGAATCCAAAAATAAAAAATGGACAAAACTACAAATGGGTCCCAACTCCATGTCCTAGTCCTACTCCATGTACATCATGTGCCCAACTCAACATATCAAGGTTGGGCCTCTGCGCTTGTCCTCACCTGCAACCAATAGATCTGATCGAGCACCCAACGGTGTCCCGAGCATGAAGTGAGTACAAAACACAGTAGGCCACCACCAATCATGTCTAAAAAATATCATGTGTAATATATAGTGCATGCATGTAAAAAATAAATGGTAAGTACGAAAGGGACAGTTAGGGTTACATTTGTTAATAAGGTTCATTTAATTCATCACTAACATTTATCCCCATTCTATTTCATAGACCATCTTAGTTACATAATCCATATTGATCACATGTTCCATGTGTTTGGCATAAATATCATCTACACAAGGTGTAAGGCAATCATTCACAATGAATAGAGAAAAACAATCAAGTCCATATGTCACAAGGGATCGCCCTATAACATCAACACATTTTCCTCACCTCGAAGCCTCAGTCCGGGTGTCACGACATCAATAAAATAACTTCACATTGGAGTATCATTCTAGGTGTAATGACATCAATACAATAACCTCACCTTGAAGCCTCATTCCTGGTGATATGAAAACCATATCCTCACCTTGAAGCATCAGTCCGGGTAGATAAAACTGATAGGGAAACATATCTTCAGTCTTATCCCTACCATGTACATTAGTAGTGGAGTTTAGAGCATCAGTCCAACTTGGACAGTTGGTGTTGAACCTCAGTCAATAATCCACCGTACGAATCCATGTGCACATGCTTATTTATCAAATCACCACATCCATACCATAACAAAACCATGTATATTCAATTCCATTGGGAATCAACATTCAAAATTCATTTAAAATTTCATTGGAATTAATACTATGAGACAACTCATTTACACATTTAACACATTTATAATCATTTAGACATTTTCCCCAATTCCCTTTTTATCATTGTTATCTCAATAAGCATTCATTTATATTGCCTATCTAAATAGGAATCATTCATTGGGACTAACTCACTAGGATAAAATTCCAGGATCATAATCCTTTCTATTATGGTCTCCAGTCATTTCCACTTAATAACACATTCACAAAATATCTAGTTACAATTCATAACAATTAATCCAAATTCCCATTTATGTGTCTTAACCCATTAGGTGTATTAAACAACCCCTTTGGGTTAGCCAAATTTATCATTGGCCACTCATTAACCCATTTATCCCAATTATCTTTTCACAAGAATTTACCCACTTATGCATTTCAAACACAATTCTCATATCACTTATCACAATACCTTCATTACATTCAATAATGTAGGTGATCCACCTAATTCCCATGTATTATCCTAATCCACAATAAATCTCTAATTACCATTTCCCATTCTTATCTATCTATGCATAATCAGTTTTAAATCTAACCCCTTAGATTTTCCCTTTATCTCACATAACTTATTTTAATCCCACCAACACCCACATACGTCACTCGCCAACCCATTTGGGATACTAGTACTCTAATTAATGTCCTTTGAGCATAATATCATATTCATCTTGGGATTTATGTTCTCACACAAAGATCTATATTTACTTAGCTAAACATTTTGTCCAAAAACATGGAAACACAATATGGGTGGCACTAACATAAGTCACATAATCCTCTTTGTATCCCGTGGGGATCATGAGAGTTACATTGGGGTTTTTAGACATTCTAAACATCACGTCACAAAAATGTAACAATACACTCTTTACAACAGAGTAAGAATCAAAACACTACATGCAAAAATCACTATAAAATTGAAGGGATAAATCTTGTAGACCACCTACCTCGATTTAGATGTTGAACTCACTCTTAATTGTGGCCTTGGATCCAGAATCAAGTGCCCCTTGAATCTTCAACCAAAACGTCATTGAAAAATAGAGGTTTGAGAGCTTCATATGGGAATCGCCCAAAATACGAGACCTAAACCGAAAATGAGAGATGAGAGGAAGATTAGACTCACCTGAATCTTCGAATCGCATCCAACAACACTCCAAACAATCATGAATCGAAGGATAATGATTCTTAGAATCTCATGGACACTTTGGGTCATTCCTATTGTTTCAAGGGAGGAGGAAAAGTAAAAACTCAAGTTGGGTCTTAAAATCATAGGTTTCCTTTTTTTAATTTTTTTAAATGTTTCTGGGCCGCACAGTTTACCAACATAGTTTTCCAAACTATTGAAAACTATGTGGAATATACTTCTGATGATCACCCCCTTTTCAAGGTTTCTTGGTAATCTCGCACTGTTTGACTGACCATGCAATGACAGTGCATGAGCCTCTATCCACGAGCGCATGGTTACATGCGATGCTCCTTACAGTTTTCACTAACTGTGCGCAAACTCTGCAACATGCATAGATATTTCATTTTCTTCCCCTTTCGTGTCCTTAAACCTAGGAGAACCTGCATTCCTTCTCATGAACCTTGGATAAAACACTTATTTATCCAAAAGAATGTGGCCAAACCACAACTTAAACAAAAATATACCTTAAAAATATCCTGGATCTTACACAAACGATCTATTATTAATGATCCATTAATGCTACTTATCACCGCCTCATCGCTACACAATAGTTTGGCGATCCACCACTCAAAATTGATAAATAAATAAACTAATTATATTAAATTATTTAATCATTTTTCCCAAAATGTCCAAAAAATAACTTTTCTTCTCGGACCTTATCGGCCAAATTTATGTCATTTCATGTTGAATCTCAGTGTTCCATGTTTGACAGTGCCCTCAGATTTCTAAACAGAACACGTGTTCAAATGATATAAAATAGTTCTCACACATTTACTGAACGTACCATATAAAAATATCAAATTTCTGTTTTAGGCTCATAAGGCCTCAGAATCCTGTACCGTCAGAGCATGTGGTCTCAAAATACTTCAATAAAATAATTACATGGAAATACCAAGAAATTACATTATCCCCTACAAAGGTCATTCAATCCCCAACATCCAAAACAAAATCTTAAAAAAAATATGGGGATACTGAGCACGAATTTGAGCCGCTTGCTACCATGTGCTCTATTAGAGGTTTTCATGCTGCCATTGAATTTGTACCTGAGGAATCAGCCACCCACTTAGGACCCACTCCATTATATCCTCTCTCTCCAAAGATAACTATGTAAATGTAACCCCATAATCAATGTCCTACTCTCCCTAGTAGAAGACTTGTGATAGATCACGCATGTATCTTGTTAGCTATGACACATGGAAATTTGTTTTCACCCTGTAAAACTGTGGGGGAATAATTAGGTGGTACTCCACTAATACAACTATGTTGAGGTTCTAAAAATATCTAATGATCATCGGAGATAGCTTTTGGTCCCATCCAAATCTATGATATCCATGTCAGGGTGAGACCTAAATGAAAACATGAACTCTCTCCTCAAACACCATGGGTTTCTGTCTCCTATCTAGATATGAATTATTCCTACTCATTGCAGTCCTCTTCCACTACGGGATGTTCTACACATTCCTGAGGGTAGCCTGGACCAACTATGCACCCATTAGTGCCGATTCCCCTAGGCCACTCCAATATCAAGTGATCTGCAAGTCCACTTATACAAGGCTTCAAATGGTTCCTTGAAAATGGTGGAGTGATAGCTATTTTTGTATGAACAATACACTAGTGGCAGGTTGTCCTCCAAACTACAAAAAAAATCCAGGACACAACCACGATGTTGGTTCTTCATGGTCTGTATGGTCCCCTCCGTCTGACCGTCCAGCTGAGGGTGAAAATTTTTCCTCAGGTTCCATTGTGTCCCGAATGCCTCCAATAACACCTTCCTCAACTAAGATGTAATGAATCCATCATGGTCTGAGATGATCATTGATGCAATCCCATGGAGAAGGACTATCTCCTGGACAATGAGTCATCCCAATACCTCTACCAGTACCTTATCCCAAAAGGGTAGAATGTGAGAAGAATTGGTGAGTCCGTCAACAATCACCGAGATGGTATCATGGACCTTGGATGTACATGGTAACCCCGTCACAAAGTACATGGTGATACCCTACCATTTACTCTCCAGAACATCATGTGGTTGGGCCAAGCCTCTGATAACCTAATGCATAACCTTCACATACTAAGAATTTAGGTATCATGAAATGAACTCATCCACCACTTTCTTTATCCCTAGACACCAGTACTGACGTTAGAGGTCTTGGAACTTCTTCTCCAATCAAGTATGTACCGAAAATGGGGATGTACGGATCTACCTCCACACCTCCCCTTGAAACATCACTAGTACTGTGGTTCTCCCTCTGAAAATGGGTGATGTGCTCTCCAGCTTTAGAAAATCCATTAGGAGCCCGTCCTGAGGTTAATTGAGCACGTCGGCCCTCAGAGTCATCATCTCCCACCTCTGTCTCCATTAACCACTGTAAGAGTGAGGGAGTGACATTTATATACTAAAGGTAAGTTGATCAATCACTAGCCATGAAGAATATGTACATTATGACTAACTACTACCTCACCTCACTCAAAAACTACAATCCAGTCCTCCTGCTGAGTGGATCTTCCACCGCATTCCTCTTCGCAGGAGCATAGACTATCAAATTCATAGTCATAGATGAACGACAAAAATCACTTTTGTCTCATGTTTTGGTCCTTCTGTGAGATGATATACCTCAGAATCTTGTAGAAAAAGTAAATGGTAAACTGTTCACCCAACATGTAGTTCTTCGACATCTTCAATGTAAATACCACTTCTTCTAAATCCAAGTCATGGGTTGCCAAGTTCTGCTCATGCTGCCTCAAATTTTGTGATACCTAGGTGATCACTACTCCATCTAACATGAGGACACAACCCAGTGTGTTCCCTAACTCATCATAATAAACTAAATAACCATCACCAACATTGGGGAGTCTTAAGATGGGGGCACTCTCCAGTCTCCAACCCATCTCATGAAAACTCTTCTGGCAACACTTTTTCCATTCAAATGGTGTTCCTTTCTCCATCAATTATGATAAAGTTGATACTACTATGAAAAATTCTGGTATGAGTCTTCGATAGAACCTAGCCTACCCTAGGAAACTCCACACCTCGGTGAAGACCCGTGGTAGCTCCCATGAAAGCACTAACTATATCTTCACTGGATCAGTAGCAACTATAGACTCCATGATGATGTGTCCCTAGATGTGTACCTCCTGAATTCACAACTAGAACATCCAGATCATACCCTAATGTCGGTCCCCTCAAAGAGTGTCTAATACTATCCACATGTGTGTAGTGTGCTCCTCCATTGACGCCGAGTACACCAAGATGTAATCAGTGAAGACCACAACAAACCTGTCAAGATAATACTAGAATATCCATTTCATGAGTCCCATTAACACAGCTAGGTCATTGGTCATTCTGGATGGAATAACCAAGAAATCGTAGTGGCCATAACAGCAAAAAAAATATGTATTTAGTAAATCATCATCTCATACCCTAAGCTGATGATAGCTCGATCTGAGGTCTATATTCAAGAACAATCTTTCTCTCTTCTGCTGGTGAAAGTGGTTGTCAATCCTCGATAGTGGAAACTTTTTCTTCACAACCTACTGGTTCAGGTGTAGGAAGTCCACCCATAGCCTCAAGATCTTGTCTTCCTTCTTGGTAGACAATACTAGGGTTTTACATAAATAACCACTAGGCATTACAAACCCCTTATGCTTCAAGTCCTCTCGATGTACCATCAACTCACGAAGCTCCTTAGGAGCCATCCTATATGCAGGTGTAGATATCAGTGTCTTCCCTGGGTAAAAGTCAATTCAAATGCCTAACTCTCTACAAGGATTTATTTTTGGGACATCATCTAGAAATACATCATCATATTCATCCACAAATACATGAATGATCAGACTCCCCATGTCCACTACATTGAGGGTGTGGCTAACCTACTGGTGAGTGATCGACTGCACCCTCCTCGAAGGATGTTAGTCCTCTTCAGAAAAGGATCCCTTCTCTCTAGTGAAGGAAAACCTGGTCCCATCCTTGCAAACACACAACAATTTGAGACTGAAACAATCAATATAATCATGGATTGTGGATAACCATTGCATACCAAAGATGTCATTGTAAATCCTCGATGCTTCTTCTAGGAGATTTTACTCGATGACCTCACCTCCTAGATTGTGACCACACTGCCCACACTAGTGTATAATCTTTGAATCCTATGTTGTAGGAGTCTCTAATCGTAAGGATTGAGCCAACAGCTCCCCCTCAATCTCCGAGATCCAAACAAGAGTCAAGGAAAGGAAGGAGTGAAAAGAACCTATGTCTATAAGAACATCAACTATGGTTGAGTTGACACACATTTTACCTACAATCATCTTTAGAGAACTATGGTCGTAAGGATCTATCACCTGAAGCTAGCCCTGCCCCTATCCACCTGCTCCATGAACTTGTGGTGGACCAAATAGGGGTGGTGGTGGTCAGACATTGAATCTTCATCCACCACATACTTCTCTTCCTTCTCCCATGCAACGTCCGCCACCCCACAGACCTCATCGCTCAAACCTTTATCGCTATCATGGTGGTCCCTTGAACGCCTATTGGTCATCCACGTGGGGAGTGTGATAGTCACAATCCATGTTTATATATCTCAAAAAAGTTAAAAACTATAGTACTCATATTTAATTTTCTACCTCTCTTGATCCATACCTCTGACCATGTATCATGCGATCATCCTCCAAAAGGTCTGGCATGTTTGGGCCTCTGCGTCATTTTCTTACAAACTGCTACAGATGACTCAGCCAGATGTTGTCTAATGGTGGATCTCACATTCAATGGCTTCTCGAGTAAGAATCTATCCACATTTAGGTCTCACTCTAGCACTCCATACTCTTTTGGTATGATGAGAGAAATCATTGACACCCTAATATCCTGTTGAATTCCCTACTCAATTAATGGGGCCCAAAAGAAAATTTCCCATACCATGTTTGTGGAGTTGTGGGGTAGGTCGTTAAACCTCACTGAGTACTGGGCCATAGTAAGGCCACCCTGAGGTAGGTGCAGTAACTCCTGAATACACACTGAGCATTGTCTCGTTGGTATGATCTCCATCGTGAAGAGGATTTGAATGTCCATCCCGATAATGGTATCTTCCTCATGTGTCTAGAGTGTCAAGCTCCACCACCTCCCTACTATATCTAGAAATATCTAGCAGCTAGAACTACCATATGGTCCATCGATATCTCTACATCAATAAAAACCAGTGTAACTACCTCTATTAAATCCCTAGGTGTGTGAGGATCCGTCTCGCATTGAAACCTCAATGGTCGCTATCTCTGGAACATGTGCAGCGCAGTCAGTCTGTGTGCACTTTCTACAAGGGGGCTGGTAGTAATTGTTGATCTCCATGTGGTGGTGGTACTAGTACCCCACTGAATTTTGTTATCACTACATGTGGTCCCTAAATTGATGCATCATTTCTCAATAGACCATCACCATGATCTCTCACAAGAATTCTGGATGGCTGTCTTCCTGAAGTCATCTTATAGATAAAAAGATGCACCATAGACAATAAGATATACTTGTTTAGATGACTTAAAAGAGATATACTGAAATTTTTTTCGAAAACACGTGCAAAAAGTTTATTCATTTATTGAGTCAAAAAATAGAATTTCGGGTCCTTGTGTATGGATAATTTGGACGCCGCATTAGGACTGGAATCCCTGGCCTGAAATTAGAACTCAAAATACTCAACACTGTTGCCTAATAAAAAAGACACTTAGTTATTGTGGTAGAACTAACCACCCTCTAATACCACATTGTCATGATATGTCCCTCAGTGATCGTTCTGTGACTACCCAAAGGCCACCTTTCGTAGGCCATAGGTTGGTGACTGGAACCAAAAAGCCATATCCCCAAAAAGGGAAAGAATTGCCTTTAAACATGTACACATGAAGATAAATAAAACCACACAATGAAATCCACAATGTAATGAAATTAGTAAAACCCCCAAAAAGTAACACTAATGACAATAAAGTGTTCAAATTAATAGTAAAGGTGCCAGAATACAAAACAATTGAATGAAATTAATGAAAAAGAAAAAACAAGCTCCATGGGTCATCAGGAAAGGATCCTACCTGGAGGGTAGGTACAACACTCAAATTGGACCTCACTACACCACACCATTTCTATCAATCCTCCTTTAAAAACCTTCTATTACATTCTACCCAACGTCCCCTTCAAGGATGTTTCTCATCTCCCCAACACACAACAGGAGTGGGTGAAGCTTTTGTAGGGGTGAGTATAAAAATATACAGTATGGACCCTAATATATGTGATGGTCTATCAGTATTCCACGAAGGAAAAAATCCAAAATGAAAATACCATAAAGGTTATACAACCAATAAAGATCTCAAACACATAGAACAATGTAAAGGACGCATCTCACTATAGGTATAACTTAAGTAAAAAATTAAATAAGATTATTTGTCCGCTAGATCATCCTGTTTAGGCGAGAGGTTTAGCTGGTAATCTTCACAGGGTTACTAGTTTCTGACCCATAGAGGCTTGCTAGGTGTTAACCCATAGAGGATTGCAGGGTTCTGACTCATAGATGATCACTAGGTGCTAACCCCGACAAGATGGCTAGGTGTTGACCCACTCAAGATCGCTAGGTTTTAACCCACACAAGATCACTATTCTTTCATCACATCACAAACATCATCTCAATTACTGTACATATCATGCTTGATTTCAGTGGGATCATGGCTTCAATTGATCACTCGTAACTCAAATGCCACGAAGTCCAATATAGAGTATCCCAAAGGATTTTCTCGTCGTAAGTGTCCCATCAAAACATACGACACATCGATTAGACACTTGGTCCATATGTTATGTGCTTTTTAGTAAAATGGACTGGTGGAATTTTTTTCATATCCACCCCTTCCATACCCCAACATAAAACAAAACTCAAGTATAGTATCTCAAAAAACAATCTTGTTTGAGTAGACATTGCATCGTAGATGGTGCGTCAATCGGAATCTCAATCTGAAAGATATAATCATTTGTATGAAACATGGATGGTCGGGACCTGGTCCAGTCCGACCCCATCGGACAGACCCAACCTAACCTTATTCAAGGGTCCAGAGAGGGTCTGGCATGGGTATGGACTTGCTGTCCTATTGGGTTCATGGGTCCGGCTCGACATCGCGGGCTGCCCCGATGGTGCAGATTCGGATTGGCGATGCTGTTTCGGCGTATGAGCTATCCCAACCACCATAGGCGGACCAGTGTGCTCAGCCGAGACACGAAAGACACCCGCATATGGCATCCCTTCAATGTTGAGGTCAATGAAAAGTGGCCTCCACAACGTGCAAAAGTGATAGCAGTGGCTCCATGTGGTCGACTGTTTGCACGCATGCGGGTATAGTCGGTGTGCCTCTTGAAATCTCAAGTGGCCCGAGCGGGCCGCTCTTCTACATAGTAACGATAGACACTATTCCACATCTCCACCATGATAGGTTGGCTACGGCCTACTGTTACCTCGTTGCACTGACAGGCATGCCGCTCCACCTGGCTGCAGGCATGACCGGCGACCCTCAGTCCTGCTATCCAGCATGTGGTGAATACCTCAGTGTTCCACCGCCATCACTACCAGCACTAGAACGATAGCAGAACCTTCAGCGGACCATTGGATTCGTTCAAGTGGTCTTTATTTTAGTAACCTACGTCTGTGCCCCCAATAAATTTCCCCTCAACATGATGGTTTCAAATCTATCCTGCCATTGATTTGAGTTTTTGGCCTCAAAGAACACCCACGCCGGAGGGGCTCAGACCTTGTTCCTGTCTTCTTGTACCATCCATGGTAGAAGTTTATAATCAAGGGTGTTTAGAGGATTTTAGTTAAATAAAAAATGAATATCCTACCGAAGATAAATAAATTTCAAATGAAAATTCCCTCACCCACATTAACGCACAAATCATTGATCTACATGTTCCTGGGTTAATCTGTATTCATTGTTTCCTAGAAAAAAAGGACGGGGAAGAACATTTAAAAATTAAAAACCTCCTACCTTATTGTCATTTGATGCCAAAGCCTTCGTCCTTGAGGTTTGAGGAAGATGATGTCATTTCCTGCTCCATTCATTGAGGCACATCGAAGCTAGTGGCCATCCTTCTTCATGTCATTATTTCTTCTTCATTGGAGAGGGTTTATACCGACAGTTCATCATAGACATACCCTTGTTTTTTAATTCCAAAAAATCTAACATGTTGGTTTATTAAATGAAACCAAAAGCGCAATGATGGTGCACCCATCAATGATTCTCATTAAATTTTCCTCATATAATGAGTCATTAAGATAATAACATCACAGTTTCAAACTAAACATTATTGAAATTCCATTGATGTGCAACATTTCCACCTTGTCGCTACACCGTAACATCTCCATCTACCACCCAACAGTGATAAATAAATATAATAATTCTTTAAAATTATTTTATTATTTTTCTATAAATTTCCAAAAATAACATATTCTCTCAGCCCTAGTGGCCTATGTTATGTAATTTCTAGGAAAATCTCAATTCTCCAATTTCAATAGTGCCATTGAATTTTCTGTCAGAGCAATGGTTCAAAGGATAGAAAATCATGCGTGGATGTTTACTGAATGTACATTAAAAAAAGGTCAACATTATGTTTCGGGATCATCGAGCTTCAGAATCATGTGCTGTCAGAGCATGTGGTCTCATAATAATTCTATATAAATTAAAAAAATTACACGGATTTCCCGTGATATAACAACTTATATGATCATAACTATAACTTCCCCATTGAATTTATCATGCATTTATTCTTAATAGTATATAGAAGAAATGATGCTACACCATTGCCTATAAAGTTATGTTTCCTAAAACATAACATATATCTAATACAATGAGTGTGTTTTGACTCAAATGTGTTAAAACAACATTTTGGTTCAATCCTTGAAAAAAACTTTTTGATTTATATGACAATGAGTTATATTTCAATATCGAACCAAACTTTTAAAAATGAATTTAAATTGTTAAATGAATAAATTCCTTATTATTTATTATATTAATAAATAACACATGTACTACCATAATATATTTAGAGGGATATTTTTTATTGGGTTTAAAATACAATTATGAATCCTAACCAATGATAAAATAGTTGTTCTATAATTAATGATCAGATTAGTATATAATACGTCCAATTAAACATTCCATTTTTCATAAATAGACGATCAAAAATCCTTGACATGTAGGTTCAGACTCTATGAATCCTATTTATTAAATTTTTTTAGGGTTATGTCATCACGATATATTTCACATAACCATTGACAAGAGGAGATTTAGATACTAAATCCTTATCAGAGCCTATTTTATGAGATGTTCTATCTTATTTATATCATAACCCAAAAACTCGTCACTAAACCACCCTTATAATGAACAACCATCACACACCTTACCCATAGATAATACATGTTTGTTATGGGGGGTTATGTATCTATTACTACGTAATATGAATTTTATAGTTTATTAATTATCTAAAAATGACTGCATATATACATTTTTATTTTTAATTCATAACTAAGTATATGATGAGTTTAATAAAATTTATATTTTGATATGATGATATATAATTATTATTTTTTGAAATTATATACTCCCAATTAAGATAGGCATTTAATAATTTCAGTAAATTTTTAAATAGATTTAAATTTAATAAAATATTAATTTTTACTAATATTAATTTTAATATAAATGAAAATTTTATTTAATTATGTCCAATGTAATTTTTATGAATGTTGACAAGTGGTAAATTTCATGAAAATAGTATTTTCACCAAAAATATGGATTTTTATTTTAATGTATAATAATCCACTAAAATGATATGCAATAAATTTCTATTTACATGGACTATAATGATAATAAAAATATATAATTTGAATGTACTAAACCATAACTTTTTTATTCAATCCCATCTATAATGATATGCTATATAATCTTTTATGGTCATTATGTACTAAAAACCCCTTACCAAATTTTTGTTCAACCATGTTTTGAAAGAATGCATCATCACAGAAATCTTCAGGTCATCAGTAATGTAAATATTTTTTAATTTTAAAAATTATAATGAGATATATACAAATAAATATTTCTGATGTATCAATATTCATGTTAAGAAAATACCTAAAGAATCAAGATATTAAGACTAACCATCCCTATGATAAAAAAAATACAACATCTATAAATTTCAATATTTCTTCTTATGCATGAATGAAAATATATAACAAATAAATCCATTCATATTTTACTCCCATCTAGGTAACATTTATCAAGGAAGATTCTATCTTTGTAGGTTCTCGATCCTTGGGTGTGTTATTTATGCAATGGGGGATAAACCCTGGTCTTATACTGATATCAAGAATAGAATTCCCCATTCCTAGGGGAATCGTGACGGGAGGCTCATCCCAGTCGGGCGTAGATTCTTTCATATCATTCTTCCATCAAAGGATTCCTTGAATGCTGCATGGAGTATGGGGAATCTACAATTGAAGTCTGGTTTTCTTCAAATCTATGAATGGTGTGTTAATTTTAATCCATATAGAATCAAGCAAACGAATTCACAGTTATGGGTATGATTGCATGGGTTGAACTGGGTTTATTGGCATCCTAAGATTCTAAATGATCTTGCATCTTGTATTGGCACACCAATCAGAATGGATCACATGACTATGGAGGGGGAATTGGGATTCTTTTCTTGGATTCTTGTTGATGTTAACCTAGAAATTAAGAGGCCTGATAGAATACCTTTCATTGCTAATGGGAACAGATCTGATGTTAGAGTGGAATATGACAATGTTACGCCCTTATAAAAGGTTTGCGAGATGGTGGGTCACTCGATTTCCAAATGCAGGGTACTCCTAAAACAGGTCAATGCACCCAAGGACTTGGAATGAACTGAAGTCAACAAATGAAGGAGATTCAAAAGTTCTATGGCTGAACAAAGGGGTATTATAATGTAGAAGACAGGATTTCTCAAGTCCCTTTGAAGATTCATTTGGATCCTAAACTGGTCCAGTCTGCAAGGAATCAATCTGGCACATCAAATTCTGGGAAACAAACATGGGAAAAAATGGTGGAGGAAGAAGAGGCTCAAGGTGTTGTCTCTCCCATTAGAAACACCCTCCCTAAATAGGGAAGTATGGTGGAGGAAGACAGGGGTTTATTAATTTCAAATGAAATTTACAATTGGGATTTTGATTTACATCATCAAATGATGGATGAATTCATCTCATTAGAGATATTTAATGACATCAGGGATTTGATCTGTTCAATGGGGCATAGTCCGGTTGTGGATTCCCCAAGAACCAACTCAAATCTGGATGATTCTCCTTCCACTAACAATCTCATCTCCTCTGTTGATCAGAATCATTCAATAGTTGTTCCTGATTCTGCTATTAAGATATCATCAAGGATGAAGCACTTTGAAGAGTCTCATATCACAATAGAGACACATGATCACAGCAGTTTGGAAATTCCTACTGTGACTCAAGCAGTTCAGCTCAGAAATTTCTAGGAAGATGTGAGTCACATTACAATGGAACACAATGATACATTCGTTTTGAATGATAGCAATTCGAAACATGAGGGTTACAAGAACAATCACATTACCTCCAGAAACACTTCAGATCAAACAATTCAGACAGATCATTTGAATAACGAACTTTATAAAGGGAAGGGTTCTCTGAACAAAAATGTTGATATAAGTGATCTTTTAGCTCCTAAAAAGAAGGCAAGCATGCCACCAAAAAAGTACGGTGGCGCAAATAGAAGGGGTACAAACCCCGGATCCATCTCCAAATGAAGATTATGTTATGGAATTGATAGGGATTGGGAAATTCAGAAACATGCAGATCTATAAGGTTATTCATTCGGCAGCATAAACCTGTGCTTATAGGTCTATCTGAGCCAAAACAATTCCTCGGATATTGCTAACTTAGGGAATTTTGGGTTTCATCTCATTGATACCAAAAAGTGTTCAACTGATATCAATAATCTTTTGGTGATGGCACTTGAATCCAGTGGAAACATCACTGTGGTTTTATCAAGTGACAGGCATGACACATGTTCCTTTGGCAACCTCAGTTCCCATATCTCATGTTCCTTTATTTGTTCCTGCAACAGATATCAGGATCATAGAAATACATGGAAGGACATTGCATCTCTCAAATCCACTATCACTTATCCTTGGCTAATTTTGGGGTATTTTAATGCAATCCTATCTCCAGATGAGAAAATTGGGGAAATTAATAGTTCAATCTCCTCGGGGGAGTTCATACATTGTATTGATCATAATGATTTGATTTAGATTAACTTGGTAGGTTCCATATATAATTGTTATAGGAAGACCCTGAATAGATTCTTGTCCAGAAAAATTGATAGAGACTTTGTTATTGGGGAATCTTTGGACATTTGGGGTTCAATTTCGTGCCAATCCCTGTCTAGACTAGACTCTGATCATCATCCCATCTTGGTGGATCTTAGTGAAAAAGGACTCCAAAACTCCTCTCCCATTAATGTTTAAAAAGGATTGGGTCTCACATCCGGAATGCGAGGTCATTGTTCATAGCACTAAGAATTCAGTGCATTGCAGTGATGATGCTTTTTCCTGCATTACCGAATTTTAAATTTTAAAGAGGAATCTTAGAATGTGGTGAAAAAATAGTTTTAGTTCCCTTGATTCTGATATCTCTACATTAGATAATTCTTTTCAAAGGGTTCAAGAGATTAATAGAAATAATGACTTCTCTGGTGGAATTTCAGGTGAATCTGAATTGTCCCTCAATTTGAATAAACTTCTTGACATGAAGGATGCTTTGAAACAAGATTCCGTTAGTGACAAGGGGTTAACGGATGGAGACATAAATTCAAAAAATATCAACTCTTTTCAAATAATTAGTAGGGCTTCTAAACCTCTCCCTCTAATTAAAAATGGTGATAGTATCATGGATAACATAGTTTATCTCTCAATTCATGTCACTTCTTACTTTAAGGATCTTTTTAATGGTCCCCATTCCATCAATGAACCTATAGGTGGGGTGATCCAGATATTGGTGAATCAATAGGGAAATTCTATTCTCACTACTCTGCCCCTTGATCCAAAAATAAAGGAGGCAGACTTTAGCCTCAATTCAGAGAGTGCACCTGGTCCTGATGGCTTTGGTAACTTCTTCTTCCAAACTTTTTGGGATCTTATCCATGTGGATGTATTCAGGCTAGTCAATCAAATTTTCAGAGGTGGATATCTTCCTAGAGGTTTGACTGCTCAGTTTCTTGCCATTATTCCAAAGGAGGAGAATGCTAATGAAGTTCATCTCTTCAGTCCAGTTGCCCTATTTAATATAATTTATAATGTTATTTGTAAGATCCTTTCCAACATTCTTTCCTCTATTGCCTCCAAAATTATCTATCCTAATCAGGTTGGCTTCATAAATGGAGATCAATACAAGACTGTCTTATCACCACCTCAGAGTGTGTTAATCTACAAAGTAAACCCATTATAGGAGGTAATATATCCCTCAAATTAGTTTTTAGGAAGGCTTCTGACACTATGGATTGGGATTTTATCTGTAAGATCCTTGTCATGTATGGGTTTGATGTGGTCTTCATCAATTGGGTAAAAAACATCTTATGTTCGTCTCACATTTCTATCCACATAAATGGTTCCCCTGAATGATATTTTGGATACTTGGGGGGAGTAAGAGAGGGTGATCCATTATCAGCCATTCTTCTTTCAATTGCAGAGGATTACCTTAGCATGATTCTTTCAATCATGGCTGATAATGGCAAGATGAAGTCAATTGATGCTGGAAGGGGGCTTTTTTGTCCTTCACATCTCCTATATGCTGATGATATTATCCGTTTTACCCAAGGGGATAAGGGTAATATCAAAAATATAAAAAGAGCTCTTTTTCATTATGAATTTGTTTCAGGGAAGGCCGTTAGCTGGAAGAAATCATTTGTTTATTTTTACAGGGGCTTCTCTACTTCTAGAAAAATGATATCATTGGTGAATTGGGTATTCATGAGGGACATCTTCCCATCACTTATTTGGGAGTTCCTATGTTCTAGGGAAGACCAAAGGTCTGTAATTTTTCCAAAATTTTGAGCATAATTAAAAGGCATATTTTTACATGGAAAGGTAAATATTTATCAATGGATGGTCGGGTTTTCATGGTGAAATCATTTATCGTATCTAAATTTGTATATTCATTTATGGTTTATAAATGGACGATTGATTTAATCAAGATTAGTAATAATTCTATTAATAATTGTATCTCAAGTGGCAGCATTTTGGATATAAGATTGGCAACGTTTCCTTGGAATATGGTCAGCAAATCTCATGATGAGGGTGGCCTGGGTATAAAAAATTTGAGGGGCTTTGATGATTCTTTGCAGGCCAGGTTTTTATGGAATCTTATAAACATGCAATCTGCTGCTACCAATTTTCATCGGGCCATGTTTATTCACGTGCATAAAACAGGGAACCTTAACTATGTTAATTCCTCGGTGTGGCCTACTTTTAAGAACATTTTCTAAGAAATTGATGTTGATTCTCATTGTCATGTTTCCAAATATTCCACTCTCTCATTTTAGAAGTCGAATTGGACTGGAAGTAAATTGATTGACTTGGACATAGAGGGGGAGACTAACCAAGATTATGATCATTCAATCAATGAACAACATGGATGTCTGGATAGTCTTCCAGCTCATATTTCCTTGATCGTGGATGATTATTGCTCATCTTCCATGGGTGATTTTTGGGCATTGGTACCTACTTAAAATGGTATTCTCACTTCAAAGGGGTATTATAATTATTTCATTCGAATATCAAATGATGTTAAATGGATTGGGAATTTGCAGAGGAGCTTATTAAGTCCTTCTCGGTCTATTATGGCGTGGAGGGTGGCTGAACAAAAAACTTCCAACGGATGATTTCTTGTAGGTATGTAGTATCTCAATTTGTTCAATATGTGTTTTGGGATTTCAGCATAGGGATGATCTTGATCACCTATTCATTAGATGTGCTGCGGATTCTGCAATATGGAGGGCAGTTTATGACATTTTTGAGGTTCTGCTGCATCACTTCAACATAATTGGAGACCACATTAATAGCTGGCGATCTTTCATGTTGTCACACAACTTCATATTATTTTCCTTTCTGCTATTGTGGAGGTAGTTCATTTAATCTGTTTGTCATTAAACAAGATCAGACATGAGTTTCTTCACTTCTGGCCCTATATGGTGCTGGCAGAAATCCTTGCTGCTGTCCGTCAGGTGAAGATTTTGAATGGTGTGTTTTGTGCAAAAACATTCCATGACTTATCAGTTCTCAAACAGATTGGCATGAAAGGTAATTTTCATCCTCCACATGGAACATTGGAAGTTATTTGGCAGGATCCCTTTTTTGGTTGGATCAAAATCAATTCTGATGCTACTTCAATAGGTAATTCAGGTCCCTCTGGCATTGGTGCGGTCTATAGATCTCATCAGGGGAATGTTCTTGGGAACATCTATGGATCATGTGGTATAACCTCTACCCTTGAAGCAGAAATTTATGGTGTCATCATAGTGGTGGAGCAAGCTGAGAGTAGGGGTTGGAAAAATATCTGGATTGAATGTGATTCCATGGTTATTGTCTCGACCATTCGTATTGGGGCTCTAAATCATCCTGGAAGCTCACTAATCAGTGGAATAAATTCCTAGATTCTTTATACTCAAAGTAACATTTTTTCACTCATGTGTATAGAGAGGAAAATGCGTTGGAATATGGCCTTTCTAACATGGGTGTCAATGGGAATGATTTTTATTGGGAGGATAATGTCCCTGGTGATCTTCTTCCCCTCTTTAGGAGGGACTTTTGTAAATATTCTACTTTTAGACTTGTGTACCATTTTTTATGATAATATAGGGATCTTTCCTTTCTTGTAAAGGTCTCAATTTGTTAAAAAAACATATATAAAGACAAATATAATCATCATGATCCTATTTAATCCTAGAGAAACCTAATATGTCATAGAAAATCATTTGGATAAATTCATCAAGGAAATTATGGAATATATGACTCTATATTTCAATAAAGGTTGTATGATAACTCATAATGATAAATAACCTACTAATATATATATAGTTCCCATAGCTTCTTATAACTGAGATATTAATAATTATGTCATTATTCACTCTCAACTGGTGGTATTCTGGTATGAATTGATTTTTAAAAAATCCATCTCCAGTATATTGACTAAATATATATAGGATTCCAAGATGGTGGTATTTATCTTTCAGTGTCACCCAGTCAATATTTTTTGATCATTTTATTATCAAATAATATGTCCCCTTTGTTAAAATATGAAAAATCCTAGAGACACAATAATACACATGTATGCCGACTATCTAGGTTATCCATTTGTTTTTTCCTATATATTAGTTAGAGGAATTCAATAATATTATATGTAAATGGGATCCATCCTTGGAAACATCTGGATTGTGAATTCAATCATTTCCTCATATGTATGCCTATAAAACTATCATGAAATATATTGGTATACACACCATATACAAAAAAATCGTACCATATACAACCCATTCAATTTACCACACAAAAAATAATTATATAAAAAATGAGATAATATAACATTTTGAATGATGGATTCTTCCATATATGATCATGGATCGATCAAACAATTTAATACATGAAGTATTACATAAGGATAAAATAATAATAAATTATGATGATAGTAAATATAAAACGATTAACAATGGAACACCAAGTAAATACAAGAAATAAGATCAATGAAAACCACATTGATAACTTTAAAATACAATAACATCAAAATTGTGGTTATCAGTACATGGAACAAATGGAATTTGAATATATAATCCATATATTCAAAGAGACTACAATATTTCATCAAATATGGAATTGACATAAATTTCATAAATAAAAAAATAAATCAACTTACAATAATTAAATTAATGTAATGACCCCACTCCAAATGAATACAATATCCAAAAATATTCAATAAAAAATACGTATCTTGGTGGTTGTCTCATCATCTAATTCTATACAAACATACTATTTTTTATTTTGGAATGTAGATTCATGCTCACTATAATACATATGACATGAATACATTTTCAGAATTCATTATCACTATGTTTCATAATTATAGCATTGTACATTAGATTTGTCTAACTAAATCAATGATCCTATAACATAAGATTAGCTATATTTACTAAATTGTTTTGAATTCATATAGAAACAATGAATGTGAACTAATCTCCCACATATATTTAATGTTCTTGACGATTCATGAATAAATAGAATTGAATTACATGGACCCCCCATTTTAGTATAATGTCACTTGTTTATGTTTGGATGATATGTTAGGGATATAGATATATGTCAATTTAAAAATTTTACTACCTCTCCGTTGAGATTACCTATGTTTGATCCTATGAAAATATGATCAACTATGGATTAAGACATTTGTAATGGATGAACGCCACAAAATATCCATTATGAAAATTCCACCTCTAGAGGACTCATATGTATTAAAAAAATAATATACATTCCATATTCTCCATATATTCTTCAGGATCCTGAGACACATTATCACTTAGGACGAGTCATGGATTCATCTTAAAAACGCATGGGAATTATCTCACATATGATGTGGATCACACTTATTTCAAAATCCGGGAAGTTCAATTGTATTTAAAATGTTTGAATTATATTACGATCTATATGAGATTTTCTATGAGGTAACATGTTTGTATCTAACTCTTTACGATCCAACATATTCTATCTGGGAGGTATCATATATTAAATTGAGATATAATATAAAAAATGTCAAAACATAACATAATGTAAGATTATAACTACCATAACAATTAACCCAATTATTCATAAGAATTAAATAATAATTCATAAAATAGTTTAGAATACATAAGTGGTAAAAAATTTACAAAATTATATCACTATTCATGTTTTAGTTGTATAGTATGAGAGACTGTATTCCAACTATGTGGGTGTCCTTGAAAATAATCTAGAAATATTCACATGGTTTTTATATATATTTATTGATTGTGCACCAAAAATAATAACCCTTTATTTCTTCCTCCATTTACACTATTTCAATTTATTCAACATTATATTTTTATTGGGAATTTATAGAACTCAAAAAAATAGTAATCCTTATAATGAATATATGATTATTCAAATTATATGATAGATATTTTGTACACAATTCCATAAAACCAATGGAATTAAGGGATTTAAAAAAATAATATTAGGATGGGTAATCCAATATTTATGCATCTCAATCTTCAATGATCCTTCTAAGATATATATTTACTCCCCAAATATAATTACGTAATTAATGATATTTTCAAAGGAAGAGATTTGGATCAATATAAAATATCACATTAAAAAATATTAAAAAATCATGAAACATATTCTAAATTACAATAACTATTGAAAATCATTGATGGCATCAGATAAAACCAATGGAATGTATTTCACCTTATAAAATAAAAACAAAAAAAAATTGTATCCAGACATGAAATCTATATGTTTTATGTGCATATTGAATATGGAATTACATGAATGAACAATTTAAATTTGTTAAATTGAACCACACAATGAGAAATAAAATTATAATAAGAATTTTTCTAAATATATTTCCCTAAATAATATAATGCAAAATGTGTTACAAAACATAAATGATTACAAAAATATAATGAATGATGAGTTGGATTATATATAAACATCCATAAATGGTATTGATTGGATAAAAACACACATCACCCAATAAATCTCTATGTAACCCATGTTCACTATCTAGAGAATATATCACTAGGGGAAAATAAAAGAATCATGTTGCACCAACAATGGATTGGGATTATTTCCCTTTATCTACACTGATAAAACCAAGTCTAAAAACACATAACTATTTTAACATGGGAAAGAGGGGAAATTATAATTGGATAACTCAATTAATTTAGGTATCCGCATTGATAAGAAAAACCATTATCATTAATTTAAAACTAAATTTGGAACTACGAATTTATATTAAATAAGAATGAGATCAAATGAAGTCTCACATTTTTTTATAAAAAATAAAAATAATTGAGTTTGTATAAATAAATAATTGATATCATGGTAAATGAACATATGAGTTATGATGTCTAAATTAGACCAATGTTATAATTAAATAATTCATAGCATTGAACAATATTATGCTCTAATGATCTGGTATGTAAACAGAAATGGGTAACCTAGGACCTCACATATAGAATAACTGCAAGTCCATGGTGAACCATGCTAACCCAAAACATGACCTAACTTATATGCCTTACATGGTGAAAAACTATAGTCAAGGAATATAATTAACAATAGTCCCTCGAATGTGTGTAATTTAAACTAGTCTATCACTAATCACAATTACCCATATACAACCCGAAGTTCCCTTGTGAATCTAATAAAAAATTAATGTACAATGTAACAATAAAATATAATATTCTCTATTAGAATATAAAATTTTCTAATAGATGGGTATATCAAATATCTATGATCCAGAAAAAATAATAACATGGGAAAAGATATATTTTTAGGTCAAAAATAATAATATTTGTGAAACACAACATTAGAATTCAAGAACTCAACCAAATAATTATTCATAACGCAGTTGATGTCATGAACACACTTTGATGTATTTTAGAAATCACATAGAAAGTATAAAACTATATTTTAAATCATTGAAACCATTAAATAACACTATTTGAATAAAATAGAAATTTTTTAAGAAAAATAAAAACCACCTAAGGAATTTATTGTTCATCAGATAAAAAGGTTCAATTTGAAAAATCGATGTCACAATGTACTTATAATGAATGATAATTTTGTAGGGACACCAACATCAAATTTATTGGAACCTAATATACATTTCATAAATATAGATAACAGATGAATATGGACCCTTAAGAACAATATGGTCCCAAAACTATTAGATTATAGCATACACTATAAATGAGGAGTACTATCAATGACAACTAGTATATGATAAAAAGTGGAAATAAATAAATAAGATAAGATAAGAAGAGAGTAAGGGAAAATGATGTGAAACCAAGATTTATATTGAATAGAATCAATTGGGTTAATAGAGAATAATAATGGATGACATGTGTAAGTTAATGGTTATAGCTAATAATGGATAAAAATTATTTTTAGTGTAACGATAGTGTAATAGAAGGGTGGAAATGTATAAGAAAATCTCATTTTAAAATATAAATTTTAATTCAGTTACATTTCAATGATTGAGGAAATCATTCTCTAATGTTAAATTGATCTCTTAAATACACCAAAAAAACAACACAGTTTAGAATCAATTTTTGGGATTCAATGCACCGATAATGTATTCACTTATTGAATTCCCTATTCCATTTTAAATGTCTTACGTGAACAGATAGTACTATTCATTGATTAATCATACAACTATTTTTTATTCTATTCTTTTTATAATTTCTCATATGAAACCGAAAAAAATTCAAAAAAACATTTGAATATAATAATGTAATTAAATAAAGTATTTTTACCCTTGATATTATCATATACTATTCATAGGGATTTAATTTTTTGATTTTTTACTTAGTAACCCAAAACAATTTTGTCCAATTATGATTTATCCTCTATTAATGGATTTTTGATAGATGATTTATCTATCCTAGTTCACCGATATCAAGGATAACAAATTTTTATCATCTATTAATTTAAATATTAATCAATATTTTTGTTTCCATAAATTTGCTTCCTTTTTTTCATTACCACAATTAGATTATATTCCATTAACAAAACACTGAGTTTTTGCACCCAATGATCAATAGTAAAAGCTATTCTACTATATTATTGTGAGACATTATTGGCTTAGAATATAGATTTTATTCAAATTTGACTACACTATCATATTTATAACAACTTTTTATGATTATTTATAGAAAAGTTTTGAGTGGAAAGTAGTACATATTCTTCTATTATAAACCATTGAAAAATAACTATTTCAAAAGCATCATATGTAATCATATTGTTTTTTTTATTTTGGTACGATTTGAAATTTTTTTAATTTTTTAATATGAAATACTTACAATTAAAATCCAAATTGAATTAAATATTAAAAATATTTAATATATTTTTTTATGTCTGTTATAAAATAATTAATCTATATAAACCATCACAATATTCTGGTTAACATATTTGATTTCATTTAATGGTTTTGATATAACACTAAATATATGAAATATATTTTTATTTAATATGAATCCATAAATTATTAAACAATAATGGGGTTATTTTTATACTATATATATGTAGAATCCTTGATAATAATCTTTGGTAAAAACATCTGCGCTATTGACCAATAGACATTAGTGCACCTTTTCATGCAACTGAGGTAGTCGACTAGTAATGAAGGTATAAAATATGATACATGGGAGACTATATCCGATATTAAAAAAATGATAATATTATTATTCAATTTAATATTAATCACATTCAATTAGATATAAAAACCAAAGAATAATGAATAATATACAATGTTCTATATAGATGTTAATGTATAACGAAATATCATTCACACAAGACATCAAGAATTTTATTATATGAATATCATATACTTAGAAGTTCATAACATTAAAATAACAATATATATTGACAATTATGATTAACCTGGTCTACATTTACCCATTTACATCAACATTATGATTCCACCATTCCTCCATATACTGATATATTAACATTGTGAACAAACACTTTCCTATTTTATGGGACATAAATTCTCCATAAATCCATAAGGGCCCTCACATGGTGTCTGTATATAATCTATAAGAAAACACCAATGTTTTACCTATATAATATCCATATATATAAGTTTATGAAATTTTAAATGTTAATCAACCAATGAAAAAACAACAACTATCCACTGTATCATAAACATAAAAGTGTGTGAGATTACTTGCATCAGAAATATCCAATGTGTGACAAGATACCCATATTTTATGATATCAATATTCCACTAATACTTCCACCATAGTTAATATTTGAATTATATAGAAATCATTTGAATTTCTGACACCCATTCCAAATCGTCCAAAATTCATTATATAGTTTCAAAAAAAATTCATATGTGACATGACCATCATACCCTTTTTTAACCATTCAATAAATAGGTTAATGATTCAATTTAATTATAAAACCCAATTATTTCCATGATGACAACAATTTTCCCAACATCCTTTTGATAAATAATTACTATCCATAACCTAATAGGCGACCATATTCTACCATTAATCATATTTTCTGATATGGCATATTCAACCTCAAAAATGATGGCCATCGTCATCGCCATTAAATATATCAAATAAATAGGATAATAACATAAATAGCGGGTATATTCCACATAATGGGTCTTTTATTATGTTCACGCGAAAACTATTTCCTATTCACCATTGTGATTAAAATCACCAGCAATATATCTCCACAAAAAGTCAATTGACCTTCTATCATACCCCCCATTTAATTAGTCATCAATACCCATTTCAATTAATCAAGAAATAATCTCCCCAAATATAGTGATCCAAATAATAAAACTCATAATGGAATGTCATATAAAACAAAAATCCACCATACAAATTATCAATAATACACCTAATAAAATTCAGGTCCCTCGAAGATTTAAAACTATGGTCTCATAACCCCTATTAGAATAGCTCATCCCAAATCCAAACACAAAAAAATCAAATAATCTTAGAACACCCCATCATACTATTAATACAACCTACACAATGATCCCTAGTCTCTCATATGTCCCATGTACATATTCCAAAAAAAGCATAATCACATGTATAACCTTATCAATAATATAGAACTCCTAGATTTGAACTAGGAAGAAGAAATAGATGTATAGAATGAAATTTATTAAATTTATTTAATATAAAAAACAAATAGTAAGATATAAAAAATAGATATAAATAAAAAAATAATGTAAATTCTATCCATATTGATAACTCATTCGTAATCGCTTAATAGAATTATGACTTATCAATAAAATTTTAAAAATCGGGGTGAAGCAATGAGGGTGAGAGGACAAATATACCCCTCTTTTTTAATGGATCAAAAACTAGGTGAAAAATAATTTAAATCATTATTAAAATTAATTAATAAATTGAAAAATTCATAAATCAATTCTTATACACTCGCTAATTACCTAGTGTAAGTCTATTGGGTTCCTTATGGTTATTTATATCTACAACCTTTACCACTATGAGTATTGGGTATGTTATACATGGACTTGGGTTAATCATTACGATATATCATCACATGGTTGATCCATCCACATGATGAAATTCTAAAAATAACGATTGGTTTATCACCCATTGAAAAAATAAACACAATTAAACATACATGAACTAGAATCTACAAGGATCAAATTGAATATCCATATAAAATGGGTTGTCAAAAAATCCCCACTATGAGAAAACTTATCCCTGAGTTGTCTCAATAACAATATTGGATTTATATAGGCAAATCCAATGAAACAAACTCTATAAACACTTGAAATAATGAGATGATGACAAAAATACCCATTTATTTCTATTCACCAGGACAATTCGTCTTAAATAGATTAATTACATTAGTGGACAGTCACCATCATAAGAATCACCAAACCATTCTCCCTACTCCAATGATAACAAAAAATTCAATGATACCATACCCACTCTTCTACCATAAAAAAATAGATACCATCCATTAATACACATTAATCAATATTCCATTTATATATATATATATATATATATTACACATGATATATACTCATCTATAGTTGACGTGTCTCAGGATAGATTAACATACGTAAAGTACTTCCCTATTTTTTCTTTACACACAATGGCACACATTTCACAAGTATACACCAAACTAAAGAAATATCAACCCAATCTATAATTTAACATTTATTGTCAATGGACCTCCGTATTCATTTTATTCTGATAAATTGATCAAATTTATATTTCCCCAATCTGAAATCCTATTTGGAAATCCTGTGAATGGATTCACAATCACAATCAATCCATTCCCCCACTTTTTTGTGTACAACTCAAATACAATAACTGTTCATGTTTAAAAACCTATAACATTTACATTTTAGAAATATCTCAATATATCCATAGATACACTAGTTTTACGTGGTTTATGAGGACCATCTTGTAATTTATCTATCTGGAAATACAATTACAATTTCTCATTCTCACCACATGCATGAAAATATTTAATAATTAATCACAATTGTCACAAACATGACATGTTCATCCATACTAGAAATGTATATATAATAGTATACCCTAATATAGTACGGATACCAATATAAATTTAGAGTATTGTATTTTATACTCAGGTATATTCTTACAGCTTCTTGAAGCTACATTGTGTATCTCGATTGAAAAACTATAAGACTCCATATAATTTTATCAATAAGTAATATATATTTTACCATCTCCTATTCCATTATCTATAATATTGATTTCTACATAAATATATTCATGTATGAACTATTAGGATAATAAATTTTATCCTCAATACACAATATATTTTATGAAATATTATTTTCGAATCAACTTAATAATTTTTATGTTTTTCATTTCACACAAGATATAAATAGTTATATATATATATATATTAAACAACTTAATTTGGATAGTGTTATAATCTATACCATTTTAATATTATATTAGGAAAAACATAATGTTTATCATTCCCTACATATAATAACATTGTTAGCTTATGTTATATGCATGGCCGACTTTCCTCAATGGCTTGCGTAAAATGAAAATCCGAGTTTTATTGAATAATAATATATTATTAAAATTATTATTATTTTATATAATATGACAAGACATAGAAATTAAAATATTATTTATGAAATGGTTTATCAAACTTATAAAAATATATTCTTTACAAAAATATAAAATGTATTCATTGGATACAAATTAATTAAATATGAATATGAAACCTGATTGAATAGAAAGTAAAATATTATTATTCATATACTCAAAGAGTTGTTTTTTCTTAATAAATTAATTTAATTAAAATTATTATGTTATATTTATTATATATATATAACTAATAAAAAAAATATTTTTGTTGTTCATACAACTGATTCGATATGCATTGGATAAGAACAAACCCAATTTTATGCCTAAAATATTTCATTTTTATAAAAAGTATTTTGACAACATTTTAATGGAAAACCTATATTAAATACATTTCATGGATCATTTATAAATATTATTTTTAAAAAATAAACATCATATTTTGAAAGAGAAACATAAAAAGTAGTAGAGGGTGTTTTTTTTGAAATTTTTCTATGAGGTTTAATTTTCTAATGTATAAGTGAAAAATAGTGAATTTAAATTCAAATCAGATATTTAATAATATATATTTACACAGTTAAAATATATTTTATATTATTATAAATGTTTAATTAGAAAATAATTTCAAAAAATCATCTTATTATGATCCTTGAAACCTTTTTCACTTTGAGATTTTCGATAAAAATATTACAATCTTTTGAAGATTTTACTATAAAAACCCACAGTGTCAATCAATCATTGGGATTAATTACGAATTAACTTCTTCCACCCAAATGAATGGAATATCATATAAATGGATTCTATATTTTAAATAAAATTAATTTATAATATATAATAATATCAACTTATTGTTTTACAAAAAATATTTTTCAATGCAATTTAAATTAATTAGAGTGACAATAGTAAAATTAATCCTAATAGAGAAATAATCCTAAAAAAATGCACCCTAATGATCTAGAAACTTGTTCTAAATCCATCGTATAGGCATATTTCGGCTATAAAACTTATATAATTTATTTTGAATGTTTTATATGACTATTGTTAGGTATAAAAGTGGGTACACCTAACTTGTTTTACAAAATTCCAAGTGTTTCCACTCCTTTCCATATAAATAGCCACCAGAAATCCCTATTATTCACACCTCTATGGAACATAGGATCAAAAATAATATGTAAAATAAAATTCCCAGAAACACTGACATCCTCCTTGAATGCTTCTTTTGGTTGTAAATTCTTCCAAGGTAGCCCTTTGGTGGGAACCAAAAGAAGTTACCTGATTAAAAGGTAACAACCTCCCTCAAGATCATTTCTGTTATTTCCACTCCTCCACTAACTGTACTCATATATTTCTATCATATTATAAAAAATAAAGTATCCTATGTTTAATAATAATTTTATATTCTATTATTTATACCAAAGTATAGACACTATTTCATCTAATGCTTATTGATTATACTATTTACATGTTTGGTGAACTATAACCTCATGAAATAATGATCATTCATTTTTTCTTTAATGATTATCATGGTGGACATTATGATATAATCTATGTTTATATATTATATTTATGATATTTACAATTTATGTATACTTATTTAATTTTTATTTATAAAATTCCATTATGATTTCATTCCTGTGTAAATATGATAATTTTGTTAGAGAATGTTTGGACTATCGCCCCATCAACGCAATGTGAATCGTTAACATACTACATGGTATTTATTAATGACATGTTTAGTGAACCTATATGATATATATATGAAATAATAATTATAATATTATGATTTTATATAAATATATAAATATAAATAAATTTAACATATTTTCTTTCTTTCAATACTTTAATAAAACAGTGGAAACATTCATGTGTATGCACGGAATACTATATCTATAAATAGTGTATTCCATTTCTTAAATCAATATTCTATATATTATTATAATAAAAATATAATTAATATTAAACATATTTATATCATGGTTCACATATTGGATATCATGATATTAGTATAAGGACCAATGATATAACAAATTAAGACGCATGCAAAAAAAAGCAAATAATAACTACAGTGTAACATTAACATAAAATTGTTAACAAGGGTAAATTAATGTTTTAAAAACCCATATTTTAAATTAGATATAGGAATATGGCTATATTATAGATTAATAATAAACTTATATTTATTATAAATGAGGTTCTTATGAGTACAAAGAGAGTCAATACACAAGGTAAGGGGATCTCATCTTACTTTTTATTTCCATGATAATGAGAAATTAATCATCATCTATTTAGTTTGTGTAGTGTGTATAACTTCAAAAGATGTATTATATAATTCACATAATTTAATATATATTAGTTGATGTATCCATTTGATGATCTTTATATCCTGGCGTTAATGTTTAAAAATTTCCCAAATCGGTAAAGTTATTTTTTTTCTCAATTTTCCTTCTCTGGGACACATTCTTATTATGCACCTATTATTTTTCTTGTGGTTTTTATTCTAACTTTGACATGTTTCATCTTAAATATAATTAATTTAATGATAATTAATTCTTCATGTAATGTTATTATTTCTTTTTTTGTATGATCCAAGGTTACGAAATTGGCAAGAAGTTATGGCTACAATCTCACAATTTATCAATATTATATATCCTTAGTCTTTAGTTAATGAATTATTAAGATCCATTTATCATTATATAATTTTATTTTTAATACCAAATTGTTAATCAACTTATATCTAAGAAATGGTAACAATTTTACACTCTTTCATAAATAATAAGATCAATAAAGTGTGTCTATTAATCTCTAATTTTACAAATATATTCGGTCAGAAATCTATGTTCCTTTAAAACCAAGTTGTCAAAAAAAGATATTGAATAATTTTTTACTATTTAATAATAATTGAAATGATTTTATACAGTTTTCTCTTTAACCATGGTATTTTAATGAATCTTCTTGTCTCTTTCAGAATAAAGAATTTATTTAAACATTTCTTCCATTCACAAGGAATGTTTTCTTACCTCATATGATATGTATATATTTACCCACAATAAATTTTTAGAATTATCATTTTCTAGTATAAAATCATCATTTTTAATAACATATTTGTAAATGTAATTTTCAAAAAATGTTTTCCCAAATTTTTTCAAGATTATATTATAAGTTTTCATGGAAAATGGGTTTCAATTTTTTTTCAAGCATTATTTATATGTTATAAAAAATTTTAAAAAATATGGTTTTCCAAAAAAATCAATGAAATTTTTTATGATTGCATGGAAATTAGTTTTAAAAAAGATTTTATGAATTACTTATATTATTTCAATGTATTTTTAATGGAATAGTTTGAAAAAAAATTCATCATTATTTTATTGGATTTCAAGGATAATGGTTTTATTAAAACTTCATGATTATCATATAAAACTACAAGGGAAAAAGTTTTAAAAATTATTTCTAGCCTTCATTATATGTTTTCAATGAATTTTTCGATGAAAATTGTTTTCAAATGGATTTATTTTTCAAAAAATAAAATTCCAATATGAAATTATATTTTGTTCAATAAAATAATTCAAAATATAATTTTATGTTATTTTGAATAAATGATTACATCCATTTATGTTAATCATTCCATTCATTGAAATAATACAAAGGTCACATTAATATGATTTCAATAATGGTTTTTTATGGAATGATTGTTGTGACAACCATTTCCATTCCACATTTTATATGCTTTAGAAACCCATATCTTTTCATGGGATATGATTTTATGAAATAATTATGAAACCTAATTATTTTCTATATGGTATGATGTGATGAAATGTGAATCATAACCATTTCATTAAATGGAATATGATATGATTTTATAAATCCCATATATTTTAATGGGTCATGATGTGATGAAAGTATTACATTTTTTGTTGGACACTTATAAAGGATTTTATTAGGAAATTAGTGCGCCACATATCTCCCTCAAATGAAATGAGTAATGATTTATATCTCATGATATAATTATATAAATCATGTTTAATGAATTGATTTAATATGAGGGGATCATAGAACATGATACATTATAGGATGAAGGGGAAACCATATCCCTTACAAGGAAAGGGAAGCAAGTGGTTGTGGTGGTGTGTCCCACCCAATAAGAGTAGTCCACATGATTTTGGGAGACATGGAATCCTAATCCACTACTGAAGTATGGGGAAGTCACATCCATTACAATGAAGGGATTGTGACCAGGGTGGTCATATGTCCCGCCTAGTAGTTATTGTTCCCATTAAGGTCATTGATATGATCTATCTATGAGTCATGAATTTATAGGGAATTATATCACATGTCTATGTATTCCAAAATTCATTGTTTTATTCCTATGACACGTTTTGATGTCTTATGTTGTTTATTTGTTTATTTTTCTTACCGTATGATATCCCTTTCTTTATCCCATGATTAATTTTTTGGTATTTGATATATATGGTATGTTATTCTAGTGTTATGATCACTTTCTCAAAACCTTATTCTCATGTATATGCTCACATCACTTCATTCTTTACCATTAATAATCTTCTTATAGTACCCCTTTATATGTTTCCTTTCTCTAGAATATGATAATATGTGTTATGTTTCATGTGTATATGATGTGTTCAAGTGAAGAATAACAAAATGGGAGATAATTTAGCAATAAAATATTAATGTTCATGTATATATGTTTCCAATGAGACAAGAGTAGTATGATCTTTAGGTGTATGTTTTTATAATGTTTTAAGTATTACGCAATAATATTGTAATGTCTATATGTGTTAATACATTATTTATATAGTGGGTATCAATGAAAAGTTTTATTTTACAATTATCATCTAGGATGAGAATAATTTATTCAGCTATGTTGGAATATTTATATAGATATATTTTGGGATGTCTCTTAGGATATGTATATGGATGAGTAAATATTTAGGAAAATGTGATTAAATATTGGAAAAGGATAGATATATTAGTAAACTAGAAATAAACCCCTATCATTATACTTCATGTAGATGTGGTTCTAGATTAAATTTAGCTAGGAGTAAAAAATCGGATAATTTTTGTCTGGCGTGACATCACATAACATGGTACATGACAATGGTCCTTTCTCAAGAATTTATTTAACACTGTCTGGGGATATTCTTTGGAAATTCCAAAATTACATATAGACAATAATAAATTATTTTAATAAAATATGACTGTGAATAACATAGAATAATCCTATGTTTTCAAAAATTTAAAAGTAAATGTTTGGATTAAGACATCCCAGAATTTTTTTTCAAGATCATGTACTTTTGTACGATGATATCTATTTCTCAATGTATACTCTGTTTCATTTAGTAAATGGAAAAAAAAGTCATAGTCAAATTTGAATGTTTTAAATTTGTAATTTATGATCATTATGTAAATATATTTCACCAGTGGAAATTTAATAAAGATAATCAGGAAGGTGATATGAGTATTTGTTATACTAATAATGATAAAGAGATGACATAAAACATGAGAGATGTTAGTAATATTGTTTCAGTATTTTTTATATTAAACATAAGAAGCATTATTTTCTTCATATTGAGGAACCATAAGACATGATTAATATTTAATATTATAGGAAATATGTATTATGTAATAATTTGATGAGTCCTGATTAATGGTCCAAGAATGAAGACCAATGAAAAAAGTATTTTGGTTTTTGAATTTAATGAATACGTTATATAAAGCATGAAATATATTATTATATTTAGTATAATATTTTTATAAAGGAATAAGAACTATATATTGAATGGGGATGTAGACTTATAAAAGTGATAGTTTGATTAAGGGAAGTATACTTTAATGTGATAAAAATGTATGGAAAATTTTATATATCTCTGATAAATAGATTATGAACATGATAAACTAGATTTCACTATATCAATGACCAATGAAAAAAATATGGATTTATTGAGAAGGGTGTCTATTTAATCGTAGATGATGTTCAAAACTATATGGATTTATGGAATAGATCCAATATACATTGGAACAAGAAAGAAAGAATGTATTCCAAAATGATATATGAAAAATTACATTTATTAACATGTTTGCAGAGGATTTATGATTAGAATATTCATATGTTTGGAGTTTGAAAACCCATAGTTACATAATGATATACATGGGACCAATGTTAAGATTATTTTGTCACTCTTTTTCTAATGTATTGTACTTTTATATTTTATTAGGGTTATAAGTTTAACTATTCATGGAAATATTATATTATACTTCAAATGAATATTGTGAGATTAATGTATTGTCTCATCACATGAGGAATTTTTTCATATTCGATAACATGATTTAATAACATTGTGTTTATTATAATGGATGCCATTTTGGATTATGTATCATGCATGTCATATTATTTTACAACATTAAGAGTAATAAAATCACGTTTCTATTTTGAGAAAGAGGTGAAGTTGATCAAGGCACATCAAAGGGTCATATTTTACTGAATCAAGTAAGTAAATATTCAAGTGAAAATTCACTAACTATTAGAAAAATGATCTTGAAATAAGATAGGTTATCATGTCGCCTTTATTGTTGATGAATTAGATGGTCCCATAGATAATCACACAATTATGATTTTTAGATCACCCACTTATGGAGATCAATATTCTCAATCTCTATCCATCAGGACATAATGGTCTGATTTCATTTTCTTGTCCATTTTTTCACTTCCAAACTATGTTATATTATTTGGAAACCAAGTTAAATGTTACATTGGGTAACCTATAATATTCCAACATTCCTTTTTTAAATGGATGAAATCGTAATCATTTTTACGATGATGGTTTCTATGAAAAGAAATGTCAAGTATTAAACCATTGAAAACCCAGATGAGTTACAAGGGTGAAATTAATTTTAGGTGTGTAGAATGTAATGAAATAAGATTTGTTGAATTATTTTGATAAAATTATGTATTTTTGTTATATTTCATTTTATAAAATAAGGATAACAGTTATATATATATATTGCAGAAAAGCTTATGGATTATTTTATACATATTTATATATTAATCATACACTACAGACAACATAATGGATAGATTTTCCTACAAGTAACACCTTGTTTAGGATATGTTTGAGGCAATATGGACTTTCCTCTATGTCTTGAATAACAAGCATGATCTGGTTTTAATTAACAATAATATATTATGAAATACATTATTCATTAATACAATAGGATATAATGTTTCAATTAAATTAGTACATATAAAAAGGGATTAATAAATACAAAAAATATATTGTTTACACAAATATTAAATGAATTCATTGGTTACATGCTAATTATAAAATATTATGAAAACATATTGAATATAATAGAAAATATTATTCTTTTTATAGTAATATTTATTTTTATCCTAATAAAGTAATTTAATTACAATTAGTGTGTGATATTAATGTAATATATAAATTTAATATTCATAAAATATATTTTTTCTTCTCATACAACATATTTTGTAGGAATAGGATAATAATAAACTAACTTTTACCCCTAAAATATTATATTTCTATAAAAAACATTTTTACCTCCTTTTAATGGAGAATTTATTTTAAATCTAATTTCTGAATATTAATACTTTTTATATGTCAAAATTAACATTATAATAAAAATTTAAACATAAAAATTAGTATTGGGTTAGTTCTTTTTATTTTTCTGTTATGTTTCTTTTTTTAATGAATAAATGAAAAATATTGACTTTTATTTCAAAATTTCATTGTCATCTAATTATTTTATATGGTTAAATTATATTTTATATTTGATTAATATTTTGAATATATAATCATTAAATTAATTAATACAATTTATGTCTTTGGAATCAAATTTAAATTAATATTGACTATATAATCAAAGAAAACATTTTGATTTTTTTACATTAAAAACTCGTAGTGTTGTCCTGTCAGTGGAATTAAATTTAAAATAATTTCTGCCACTTTTGTCATATATAATACAAAAATTGAATAAAATATTTGAAATTAGAATAATTTATGATATCTAATAATGACAACTTATTTTATTAATATAATTATTTCTAAAAGTAATTAAATTTAATTAGAGTGATTAGGTAAAATTAAACATAATTGTGGAATGATACTTAATCATAAGGGACCAAATAAACTAATCACTTTTCTAATACCCATTTCATTTCATTATTCAGTACATATACCTTAAATTATTCTGTATTTTCTTTGGAATTTATTTATTTTGGTAAATAAGTGGGTACAATGAACTTATTTTAAAACAATTCATGTCTGTCTTTTCACATCATAGTTAAAGGACACCACCTATACCTCTTATTTAAACCTATATAACCATATAAGATCATAAATTATATTACAATTACATTTAAAAAAACCTCCCTTCGTCCTTGAATCATTATATTGTTCAGAATACATTCCAATGAATACTTGTTGTGAAAACCAAGGGAGTTACCTGATTAAGAGGTAACACCCTCCCTCCAGTGCCGTTTTTTCCATTTATCCACACCCTAATCACTTCTTATTTCATGATTTTATAAAAATATTCATTATATTAAATATACTATGATATTTTAATCTAATATTTCAACATACACGCACACATAATATCATCTAATGGGCAACCAACATACTGTTTACGTGTATGATGAACTATGACCTCAAAAAATGACGACTGTTCATTATTCCATTGATTCCTATAAAGGTGTAAATTAATATGTAACATCTAATAATATATGATATTTATAATTTCAATATAATTACATAATTTTTATTCATAACCTATTCTTATTCATTCCATCTTTCGTAAATATGATAATGTAGTTTACGGATGTGGGGACTACCGCCCCCTTAAAGTGATGTAATTAATTTACAAAAAACATGGAATGTATTAAAGATGTTTTTAGGGAACCTATAAGATATATATGAGATTGTATCTCTAAATTAATTATACTATATACATATATACATATACATATATTTCATTTACGTTTTCCATTGAATACATCAGTAAAACAGAATAATCGTTTATGTGTATATACAAGCTACCCTTCCAATGAATGATATATTTCATTTAATTTATCTATATTATATAGACAATTGGAATAAAAATTCATCTATATAAATGATATTTTCATCATGTTTTATATTATGGAAATCATGATATTGGTATAAAGACCAATGAAATAAAAATTAAGACAAATGAGAAAAAAGTGAATATTACCCAAAGCGTATCCTTAACACCAAATTGCTAACAAAGGGGAAATATAAAGTCTAAAAAATACAATATATTAAATTAGATATTACAATACGGTTTGGTAAAATAATTATAACAAACATATATTTTTTAATGCCCCGAGCCAACTCACCCCTGGAACGGTGGCCGGAACGGTCACTGCATGACCTCAAGCATGTCTCCCCATACGCCAGAGGCTACTGACTAGCGATGAGGGTATAAGGATAGTCTGTGGGGAGACAATACCCTTTTATCAGAGTTGAGAAGAATTATATTAGAGTAAATATCAAATAATTGAAATAAATACCAGAATTAGTCTAATAAATGATAATGTAGTGGAAGGAAGATTTTATAAATATTGTAAAAACAAATGGCTAACACCAAATATATAGCAGATGCATGCATGACATGCTAATGATACAGAAATGGAAAATAGTGAACAAAACAACATTCTGAACATTACTTTACAAAAAATAAACAATTACTGCCAGCCCTGAGGGTGGTCTCCTTGAGCATCCCGAGCATCCGCTCAGTCCTTTCCTCCTATAATCCAAGTAAATTACAACAACACAATCCTGCTACCAAATGGAATCTACTCGGGTAACCCAGTGCAATGGAAGCCCGAGTAGGGTGTGAGATATAAATCTCAGTAGGCCGAGACCACCGATGTCTAACCCAAATCCATACATTTACTAAATAATTTCAACCCTTTGAATGCATGCATAAATAATGTAAGTAGTACAATGTAACTATATACCCAAGTACAAGCTTCCGCCCTTGGCTGGTGTCTGAACGTGCATTATACATTTGTCTTGCATAATCAACCATCATTAAATAATCATTTTTATTTTTCAATTAATTAAACCACAATAAATTGAAAAGTTCTTGAGATTCATCCTAAGCATGACATCCTCGGTATAAGTCACTCACCACATATGTATCTAAATTCCATCTAAATAATCAATGCAAAGACCGAATTCAAGCTTGTTATTAGGCTTGGATAACGCATCATAAGTTATTCAATTTAATCATTCATATATTATCTCTGAGCCCGTCCACTAAAATAGTGATTCTCTTCGGGGTCCATCCATTAATAGGGATTATCCCAATTCAATTATAATTATGAACCCTATCTCTTATTCAATTCATAAATCATAATATCACAACACTTTTTATTAACCATTAATTCATTTCATGTGAGACCAATTGAACCCACTGTCTACTATCAATTAATGGGTGTAGAAAATCATGTCTAGAACCCTTGTGAGTATTGGAGCATTACTCTTTATCTCACAAACCACGGGTATTTTGAGCATCAGTCCCTGACACATAAAATAATATTAGCTTGTAAGATGGGTGCAGAACACCATTTCTAGCACGCCTTGAGTATTTGAAGCTTCAGTCCATGTCTCACAACCCATTTCTCAATCGTACATATATATTTATTATTGGTGTAGAACACCATGTCTAGCACCCTCGTGACTATTTAGAGCTTCAGTACTTTTCTCACATCTCGTTTATCAATCATACATATATATTTATCATTTGTGTAGAACACCATGTCTAACCCCCCCAAAACCATCCATTAATTAATTCATAAATTAATTGATCTAATACATTAATTAATTAAACAACTAATTAACAACATAAATATCCAATCAAATAAGTCAAAAAGTTATTATTCACTCAACATAACTATAATAATTAATTAATTAATGATTAATTATTCTTATCATGCCAACTAAATAATAATCTCAACATTTAACTATCCAAATTCGTTAACATGTCTGAACCCGTCTACTAAATTGGCGATTCACCCAGGACTTTTACAATTTACATGCATGTTATAATCATCTCTAAACATGCAGAAAAAATATCCAATATTTAGTAACCATATCACAAGGCATTTCATATTTTGTTAACAACTCCATCTAAGAAAAATTAAGGCATGAAAAAATAATACTCATCAAAAGGTACCCTTCCACAATAGTCGTAACAAACAATCAATTGACTATCTTAATTTAATGAATGAAAATTACTTAATTCAAGAATTAATTAAATAATCAAATCCTATGTATTTAAAAAATCATAAATTAATTAACCATTTACCATTTAACATGTAATAATTAAACCATCCATTAATTATTACCAGTTTATAATATATATATCGAACATGTCAATTATTCCGCATTCTCATAAATTAGTAAAATAAAATAATTTACTACTACTAATGAAATAATAATTAATTCAATAATTAAATAACCTATTACCCATTATTCCCATTAATATCATTTAACTGTTTAATCATATCACTATAACCAAATTAGTAACACATGCTTAAAATCATCACATGTTCAAGTCCCCATTTATCTCATGTGGGCAGAAACATTTAATAACATCAAAAGATTCAAGCATCGACATATCATAATAAAGGAAACTCACATTCTAAAAGTATTTAAAGAAGTTATAATTATTAAAAAAAATTGTTATGGATTTTGGACCCTAGCTAGGGGTGGCACCATTTAAATCCAAATTTCATTAAAATACATGGAGGAAACCATTCCGCAACTGGTCCATAATTTCATGATCTCACAACTTATATATATATATATTCACATGTGTGTCCTGCAAAAATATAAATAAAATTCAAATTATTAAACAGGTACTCAGAATCAATGCAGTAAGGACCAATGCACCTCTAACTAGGTTCCGGGGAGTCACATAATTTATCAAACCGTTTATTGAATGATGCGAAACAATACCATTATTATATAACCTTACCTGAAACATGACAGAAAAGAGAAAATAAAACCCAACTTCCTCACCTTTGTCGGCAGATGCTGGAATACAATCCAAAGGGTCTAGTGGATCCCCGTGGACATCCCTAGAACCGAAGAAAGAAGGAAACACAATAAAACCCTAGCCATAGGGTTTTGGATGTGAAAATAGAGTAAGGGAGGAGCCAAACAGACAATGAGAATCACAAAACAAATGTAGATAGACTCACCTCACCGAGACTGACAATATTATATTAGACACTATGAGGATTCGATCATGCAAAGAAGAGCTGGTGAGGGGGTGTAACACACCTCAAAGGACGAGCCTCATCCATTTTTTGTTCTTCGTCATGTATAGTGGTGTTCCACCATCATGACCTATCCCCCAATTATCAATTACAATGAAGATAAACTAACAGTATTAATATAATAATAATTACATTTATTATTCTCATTTAATATAATGTTATATCATTTAGTAACCTTAAAATAAATGTTTCACATTAAATTCTAAAATCCCCATTAATCGTCCAATCAAATTAATACAACAATAATAAGAATATCCTTATTATTATTATTTTTAAATATTTATTTTAGATAAAAATAAACTAAATTACTAATTGTATTTTAAAAACTGGTTAACCACCCTGCTGACTCGTTCCATTTTATTAACCGTTCACAACCCGATATCAACATTTAAAATGGCTCAATTAAATTAATACCAACTACACATTTAATCCTCATTTAATATTTCTGTTTAAAATTACCCTTTTTCAAGAACATAAATCTATTAATTTACGCATTATTTAATTAAATTCGTTCACAAAATTTAATTAAATAATTCCCCTACGTAATTTTTTTAATTAAATTATCTTAACACAATTTAATTAAATTTAAAATCCTCAAATCATCAGTATTTAATTAATTATATCAAAACAATTTAATTTAATAAAAACCTCCACTTCATGGTGAATCATTATATTCTAATTGACCTTTAATTTAATTAAATGAATCCCCAAATATTATATTATTATTATTACACATAAAAAAACAGCCACTCATTAAACCCTAATAAAAATAATTGCATTATTATTTTTATTCAACATTAGATAAAACCCAACACCTCTTATTAAGTAAAAACAATTATTTATTAATTATGAAACTCTTTAATTAATTAGACGATTCTTTGAGATACCCAAAAGCCTCATTAATTTAACATAACAATTAGACCTCATTAAACAACCAATTGAAATCGTTTAGTAGAAATGTTACACCTCATATAATTAAAAATACTTCTTCATTCATTATTCTCTAAATAAACATTTCGTAATTAATTATTAAACTCCCAATTTATAACTATGTCGTTAATATGATAAAAACTCCAACCAATAACCCCTAATTTAATTTCATTAATTAAAATAATTACTACATTTATAAGACTAAAATAATAATAATCTAATTATTATTATTATTTAACTATTCATAATCCCAACACCAAAAATTAATAATAATGCTTCATTAAATCGGTAATATAAGGCCCCATCCTTAAACCTTACTTAATCATGAGTTATTACAAGATTACACATTGAGGATCTTGTCAGGTTTAGAGTTTTAGAGAATTAGATCATAAAACATGTATTACATTCCACTTTTAAGAAAACTGGTTACATAAAAGATAGTATTATTGTTTCCCATCAATGGAAACATATTTAAAATAAAACATGGATTCATTCTTGACACTTCCTTCACACTATCATCATATCATGTACCTTTACCTTGACCTGTGAAGAACATTTCAAAAAAACATGGGATGAGCATAAAAAGCTCAGTATGGGTTATAAAAATATGGAAAGGAAACATAAGTTCATATATACATAAGAATGAAATCATACTTTACCCATAAAACATAATCACTTTAACATAACTCATCAAATCATGAATAAATCATAAAAATCATAAGACATAAAGGTAACGTGAGGCATTCATAACATTCTTACGTAGGGAGTAACCCTGTTGGTTACGTTTGGAATACCCATCACAGTATATTCCCTAAATCTCTTCGGAGAAACCTTAACGTTTCACTCCTTCGCGTTACACAATGCATTGGAGAGCTATATCAGGCTCTCCCGCCTATAGTTTATCATGGAACCACCCGTCTTCAAAATAATGCCCAAGAACCTCAACATAATCGTATCACATGAAACATGCATAAAGGAAACATAACATTTCCACATTTCAATCACAATATATCAAAACAACACATTGATATAAAAACATTATGAAAACCAATTTCAATACCAAAATAAATGAAAAGTAAAACATGGTATTTATTTTTCTTATAAGAAAATGGTATGGCTTGTAGAGGAAGCTGAAACTCAAATAATGGTCACGGCGGCAGAGAAGTCGTTGTCGCCGCATATGTACGACAAAAACATTACCTTTTGTCGTTTAGTAAAACTCTTCATATAAAAAGATTCCTTTTGGATAAACGTAAACGTTAAAGGGGTTTATACACTGTATAAAAGAAGGTTATGTATAAAACAAAATATGCCTCAATGAAAGGAGATTGAGATGAAGTCCCATACCTCGGGTCCGACTTGACTCGGTCGTTCTTTAATATTATGAATAATAAAATTGAGTTAATTTCTACTTTTTTAAGAACCTTTTTAATGTTCATTATTCCTTTTATATCACTTATTGCCATGTCATGAACACTATGTGATTATCTAAGTTAATAACGGTCGTTTTAATGATCATTGGTACTTGAGTCAAGAATAAACCCTTTATAATTACATGTTTTCCATGTATCCATTATATCTAGAATTATAATAATATTGTATATATCATATATAAAATATATATCCAGTATATACATTCATTTATAATATTACATAATCATTTAGAGGTAAGAAATGGAATGCCCCATTCATGTAGACGATAAGCCGTACGTACGCATGAATGCTACTTCCATTTCTATTTCGTATTTTATAGAATCGAATCATAATGATAAAAAGGTATATTATAATTCCAGTGTAATATCTTATATAATATCATAACTTCATCCTTTATACGTCCCACATATGGTATTAACGAATCAAATCACTTTGAGGGGGTGGTAGTCCGCACTTCCTTAAATGAAGATATCGTGTTTACCCATAATGGAAACCATAAAGGTATGCCCAAAATGAAAAATAAGGAAGCTTAAGGAAAACATAAACATATTATATATCATATATAAATATAGTGTCATATTAATGGCCACCTTTGAAGGTGTTAAAATAATTTTGAACAATCATCGTTTCTGGAGGCATAAATTCCCCATCCACAGAAACAGTATGTTCTTTAACAATTACATGTAGGTGTGTGTAAGTGTAGCTCGAATCCTTCTTATAACAACATCCTAGTATATTGAAGATACTGGAGTTGTTACAAAAGAAATTAATAAAGAGATTTTAGGGGTTTGGAGAATCAAAATAAAACAAAAGGACTCAAGTGAATACATTACCTTAAAATGGGGTAACTCCCTTTGGTTTGAGCTCAAAGGATTCCTTGGGAAGACTTCTGCCCAAAGTGAGGCTTCAAAGAGTAAGAGATGGAATTGGAGAGACAAAATGGGAAGGGGTTGGGCAAGCCAAAGGCTTTGGATGTGTGGGTAATGAGGTAGTGCTGGGGGACTTTTATAAGAGGAGAGGAGGGGCACTCTTGGAAAGTAAAGAAAATTTACTTTATTTCAAAATGAGTTTCGGATTCAAAAGCTCCCACATTGATATAATTCAAGGGTATGGTGATAAGAATTATAAATATACCCATCCAATTGGTTTTAGACATGTGTAGGTCATAGATTTTACATTATCTTTTCATTTAATTTAAATCCTTTATTAATGAGGTAATCGCAGCATCATCATGATGTCATAAATAATTTAATTTCTAAAAATTATAAAAAAAATATCATGATTTAGTAAATCTTTTTATATTTCAAATGAATATTTATAGTAAAAAATAAGTCTTTTATAACCCTATTTAAAAATTGTTTTAGTAAAATATCTCATGTTTGTCTCATTTTTACTTTAACATTAAATAAAAAGTTATTTATGTCATTTCCCAACCAAAGTGGCTCCATGGGGTCCCCATGTTGACCCATGGATTGTCTTGTTTGGCCATGACACATCCAATGAGGGTAGGACATCTGTCAAGCTCATCACATATTATTAAAACATTATTTTGACATTAAACTACACTAATTACCTCTAATCGCGATTAAGAATTTAAACGATACTATTCACCAAAAAAATTATTTTAATCTCATTGAACCACATTTTAATTTTTAATGACAAACATGTATGTTGGATTTTTGAAAATCAAATAACTTAAGTGGCAAAGTCTCATTTAAAAGAAAAATCAGTTTCTTTAACAACCACTTAGTGGTTTCACTATTCATAAAAAATTGATGTTTTTCAGAAAAATTCCAAAACATCACCCTAAGCTATATTTGATATTATGAATTAAAAAATGTTGTATATTTTACAAAATTAAAAACATATAAGTTGCATTAATTAATTTAATAATTAATTACTGCTGTCCGAGCAAATAGCGTGTTTTTATGAAACAATAAGTATCAAACGATTGACACTAGTTTAAGTCCAATTTCGATGTGAAATTGATTCAAATGACCACCATTGGATTAAATGGTAAAAATATATTATAATTTCACTTTAAAACCAATTCAAAAGATAATCTAATCATATAAATAAATTAGATTAAAAAGAGGTTTTGAATTATAATACAACATTTTCACTATTCATTAAAAAATGAACTTTATCGAAAAAATACGAAAAATTCACAGAAATTAAATTTTGATGTCCCAATCATAAATAATAAGTTTATTTTGACAAAAAAAGCTTATAAAATTTTCAAAAGATAGATTTAAAAATGGTTTTCCATCAAAAGGCAGTAAAACAATCTTTTAAAAATATTAGTGTATTCTATGCTTAAGATTGGATTCATTTTACTTTTAAGCCTCTAAAACACTATCTAATTCATTAATAGGCATTGATAAAGATATATATTATTCATTACTTACTTGGGATGTTACAGGTAACACTAAATCTTATTAAATTTTTCTTTAATAAAATCAAAATCCACATTAAATTCTGATAAATGATACACTCATTTTACATGAAATGAAAATCTCAAAGCATTAAAATAATTTATGAAACCATAATAATAACATTATTATTTTCATCACATTCCTCTATTTAATAATAAAATGTCCATTAATAATTCTGAAACTCTATATTTAGATAAAATAGTTCTTCGATAAACAACAAATTCATATTATTTTCTTCAACAATCATTCAATTAATGCTTTATCATTCATTTAATTAAACAACTACGATAATATTAATAATAATAACATAATACTAATATTAATAATAATAATTAAAACCATATTTTAATTAATAAAAATATATCATATAATCTTATTTTATGAAAATGAATAATATTTTAAATATGGTAAACTACACGAGTAAGACTGCAACCATGCCCTACCCGTGCAGATTCATTATACTATAATTTTACATATCTGGTGGTCTCAAGACTCCTTGGGACACCAACTAAAAATATAAATTAATTACATAAGTCAAAAAATGAAACCTTTGGGTGTCCTAATACATGGATTAAAATATCTGAACTCAGTTTAAAAAATAAATCCTGTCGATAAACTAATATTTTTTTTCAAGAACCTTCAAATATTAACCAAGTAAAAAAACCCCAAACATTACATATTTAATAAATAGGAGGTTCATTTAAGTATGAAAAGATCCTTCACAAAATGTAAGTACATTTTTTCTCACATTTTTTTTCCAGAGATATATGACTTAATCATCACTCATTTCATTTTTTTGTTGCTTATAATTCCAATTGATTTATTATATGATTAAAATTAATTAATTTAATTGTATTTACATATCAAATATACGATGTTTCTTTCACATGGTCTATGTTTCAAAAGTTACCAAATTGGTATAGTGATTTAGTCTTAATTTTCATTATTGAGACACATTCCATGTTGTGAACCAATTTTTCCCATGAAGTGTATATACATCCTTTTACATGTTACATGTTTAGTATTATTATGATTATGTTAGTTTAATATTACTTAAATGTTTTTTTCTTTTTTAATGATAATGGTTTGCCAAATTTGTAATGGTTTATGTATACAATATCTACAATTATCATGATTTTTTATGATTATTCTCCTATTTATGAAATCATATGATCAATATCTTAATAGATATTGTGATATTTCTTATGTTTTGGATATTCATGTTATAATCATGAAATTTTACCATCTTCCCACTCATTGGTTCTTATGATTTTCATGAAAGTGTTTTAAAGAATACACGGATTTACCTATCACTTAGGCCGGTAATCAATGTGACTTTATAACCACAATTTGAAAAAGTGGGTTACCAGAATATTATAAAATTATATAATAATTAAAATACATTTTTACCCTTTTATATTTTACCAATTTTATCAAAGAAATCTTATCCCGACATTCAGAACATCCAATTTTTATAATCATTTTATAGTGAAAAAGTAATTTTCTTTTTACCTCATATGAAATATTTGGATATACCCACTATCATTATACAAATATAACAATTAATTTTTAAATTTATAATTTTTATGATTTATTTATGGTAATTTTCAATTTAATGGGTTTCAAAAGAAATTCAAGCTTCTTTTATATGTTTTAAAGAAAAAGATCTTCAACACATTTTGAAGCCTTGTTTTTAAAATTTGAAATTATTTTTAAATAAAAGTTAGTCAAAATGTATTCATGAATATTTTAAATATTATCAACAAATACTGGGTTTAAAAAAATTTCAGGAATTACATTCAAATTTTCATTTTAATTTCAATGAAATGGTTTTCAAATTGTTTTCAAGCTTAATTTTTACATTTTAATGGTAAAAGGTTTGCACATTGTTTTATTGGTTATATTATAATACTTCAAGGGAAATGGGGTTCAATAAGATTTAAATCCCTCATTATATGTTTTCAATGAATTTTCAGGAAGAAAATGGTTTTATAAATATTTAATGTTTTAAAAATACATTTCAAATAACAAATGTTATTTTCATCAAGAAATGATTTCAATATCTATTTACAAGCTATTTTACATCTAATTTGACAAAAATTTATGGAAGTCATAACATTCTATTAAACGATCCAACAGTTACATTGATATCCTTTTGTCGAATTTTTTATGTTTTAATTGAAGGATTCTTAGGAAACAAATTTATATTCCATGGGTTATATACTTATGAAACCCTATTCCATTCATGGTTTATGATTTGGTGAAATAATAATGAATCCTAGCTCTTTTACATAAGTTATGATGTGATGAAAATTTAATGATACTGATTTTGTTTCATTGGTTATGATTATATGTTTATAAAACTCCTCCCTTTTTAGGGGTCATGATATGATAAATTTTTTTATTATCATGTGGCATATATATGAAGGATTTATTATGAGATGGTTGGAACCTATATCTCTATACAATGAATTGTTATATATTTATATCTCATGAGATAATGATATAAATCATGTTGAACGGCTTGATCCACTTTTATAAGTTGAGGAAACCCGATCCATTATGGGAATATGTGGAATCCTAATCCCTTAGTTATGGACAATGACATGGGATTGTGTTGTGTCCCCACAAGTAGGTGTAGTCAATATAATGATGGAAGATAGGGAAACCCAACCCACTGTGTTAATATGGGGAAACCCAATCTATTAAAATGAATTCAATGTGACTGGGGATGGTGGTGTGTCCCTCCTAGAAGGTGTGGCTCCCATGTAGTGCCATTATATAGTCCAACAACAAGATATGACTTATTGGGAATGATATAACATTTCTATGTATTTCAATATTACTAGATTTATTCAAATGTTATGTTTTCATGTATTATGTTCATTATTTTATTATGATTCATGACTTATGAACTTCCATAATTTATGACATCATTAATGTTTATAATATTTGATATGCATGGTGTGTCTTCTAATGTTCTGATAACCTTCTCATGACACTATAATATTGTTTATGCTTACATGTATCCCTTTTTTACCATTACTGAGAATTTTATCTCACCCATTTTATGTTTCCTCCACCCCACCCCCAAGTTATGAAGATATGTATTATTCTTTTTGTGTTTAAGAAGGCTAAAAGTCATGAAGAACCTATAGTGAAACAATGTAGCACACTTATGTACCAGTGTTAAAGTTTCAATTTCTCCAAAGGCACTAGACTATTATAGTATTTGGGTTTCTATTTGTTTAATATTTTTAATATTGACAATAATTAATTTAATGTCTATATATGTATCGATAGGTTTTTTATAATAAAATCAAATTTAATTATAAATATCGTCACTCGTATGTGTTTATGAGAATCAAAATAAATATTAAACCACAAAATAATTTCATATATTTTATTATTGAATATATCCGGCTCAATTAAAGCTAGGATGAATCTATTTTATAAACACATGTATCATGCATGAATTGGGTATATCATCAATTAGTGCTCCCCAATGAATTCTATATTTTATTAACACAATATTTATCTAAGATTCTCATCAACTCATTATGAAAGCTCCACTGGTTCAATGCACGAGCATTCAACCTCAAAACCTATACTTATGGGTCATTATTTTCTCCTACATCCATCCCCACAACATGATCAATCCTCGATTTCACCATATCTATTACAAATAGATGTTCTAAAAAAGATATTAATATTGAATGCTATATGAAAACCATAAATTGTTATCAATATAGAAATAAATACCTAGATATCACAAAAATGTAATTTTTTAATATATATGAAATGATACCACAACATAAAGTTCCTTATTTAAGACCAGTTCTAAAAAATTATGTGAAAACCCACACATAAGACCATATAATGGTATGTATGAATCACACTACCCACAACCAGGATCCCCATATTTTATAGAACCAAGAATAAAATCCATGTTCTTACTAATATAAATTCTAATAAAAATCTATAAAGGAAAAAAATATTAATGTTTTTAAGGAAATAGTATATTGTTAATCACCTTATTATTTCAGGACTTGAACAAAAATGGAATCCATAATAATGAACTCAAATTTCATTAGGGAACTATGTTCCAATAATGATGAATGAGTTTCACCTCCTTCATCCTTGTTCAAAGAGTCCATCATAGAATTCAATGACATAAAATATCATTTATCTTCACTCAAATAAACATACAATATTATGAAAATTGGAAGAAAATCATAGTCTCCATGGGGACATTCTATGAATCCAATATTTGTGTAAAACATGTTCAATATAATAAATCTTACCCATGTCCAACGAAAATTTTAAAAATAAATAAACCATATGTAAAATAAAATAACATCTAACTTTTGAAAACATTATTCAATTGCACCCAAATATTCAACAATGTATTACCCTAGACTAGGATATTTCATCTAATACATGAGTGGGGGACCCACTAACCTTAGTCTTGCCTCCACATATGGTAGAGTATACAAATTGTTTGTGAGGTTTTAAATGTAGACAATGGGGAGAATATACCCTCTATAATAAAAATAGTGCAAATCTATATAATCATGATAAATAATAGATAACAAGTTAAAAACATTAATTAAACCAATGCCAATCCAAATACTAAATAATAGTAAATGTAAAATTCCATTATAGTAGAAAAAAATTTCCCATGTGATGATCATATATTTACATGTCCAAAAAAAAATATAACATAGATAATGACAGAGAATCCACCAAGTCCAACAGAAACAATCAACATCCATCAAACACATCAACTATACAAATTTCTATGTAGCTATAGATTTCATTCTATTATCCTTTTCCTTTTCACAAGATATAATGGATTCACATGTCTCATATTTTATAAACCAATTTTTAATATTGAATCTAAAGGCCATCACCAATAATATTTATATGTAATATCCACACATATATGAGTGTATGTTACATGTTATATATGAAATACCACATAAATGACTCGAACGACTCCACCTATTCTGGGATGTTGGTGTGTTTTCCTTTACATGCTTTGTCCAATATTGGATTTAAACCAGATACTCAATGCATAATGTGATTGGAAAGACCTCGTCATTTCATCATATTACATATTTTTGAGAAATGATGGATTGTACAGGGACACAGAGGGGGGGGGGTAAATTATTGTATCCATCATTTTCCATATTTTTTGTATCTTATCAATTAGACCCTCTTACTATTTATCCATTTACGTAGTTTAGTGTAATGGATCAAATATCTGATCTCAATAATGATATAGACCTTATGTTTATATACTAAAAGAAAGTGCAACACAATGATATTTTAAAAGGATCTATTCTAATGAGAATGGATATGAATCTTCATGATCAATATGTGGTCATTTAATGGTTTCTTTATAAATAAAACTGTTGTGATTTCAATTTATTCACAATTCAAACACATTAATAGAAATGAAATATACACTACCTATGAAGGAAAAATTGAATTATTTATACCTGTATAATGAGTTCTTCATTTCATTTTTAATACATTCATCATTAGTTATTAAATGATTACATTAAAAAATCTTATGAACCATATCTCAAAACCAGGTGACGGTTGTCCTTTTATAAAATTGAATATGATTTTATTCCCATAAATAGATCATTGATAGAAAAAACAATATCAAAGGTATTCAAGGATTTTCATTCCTTATATATCATCTGAATGACATAATGAACATCACTTATTAAATGCTAAATATTCCACATTATGTTTTCCCATAATTATCGAATTTTGTGTTAGATAGTCCTTATATAAATTATGTTCTTGATATCTATTGAAACTGTACAATTATTAAACAGTTTCTAAAATATTATTTTATTAACCATGAAATGGAAAAATTTCTAAATTCAGTTTCAATTGATATATTTATTTTACAAAATTACCTCAAAGGTATATAATTAAATAAATATATGGACTTCTAAATACAAACCCATAGAAAAATAATAATATTATTAATTAACAAAAACATTATGTATTATTCAATATGGATTTTATTATCATGGATTTATAAATCTACTAAAATGAATTCCATTTACTGATTCAATAAAATTATTCTTTATAAATTAACATAAACATATATAGCCATACCAATATTATTCATTATTCATTGTTTTTTTTAAAAAATTATTCACATATGTTGATGTAATGATTATACTATCATTAAATACCTAAAAATATATTGTGGAATGAATTATATTTATGGAAATAAATTTAACACATTCCATATTGAAAAAATGGTTCACCGGGCCACACTATTCATTTATTTCTCACCACATAAAAAAATATTTGTAACATCTTATAAATGATGAAATGACATTTTTGTTAACCATCATCTTTATGCCATTCCAAAATATTGTGATGCTCTCAAATTACTACATTAATGTTCTAAAAAATTCATGTCATATATTTTTCTACATGATTCAACAAAAAGATCATGTTGACCATTCTACCTCTTTATGAAACCTAGGTGGCTCAAGGGACCATTGTCTATTTACAGATATAAAAGAAATAGAATTATTTGGTATTCAATTAGGTAAAACGATATCACTAAAAACATGTGAGTAGAAAAAATAGTATCTAATTTTGGGTATGGGTATTTTTAAGAGTTTTTACACATTAAACATTATTCTTTATCTTATTCAAGTCTCGAAAAATATTTCTTAGTAATTATTTGATAAAAACAGCCCTAATTATTTAGTAGCTTTGAATACTATAATATATCTCATTTTAAATAGTTTTCATGCCTAGTTTTATCTTATCATGCGATGTCATAAAATATGACTTAATTTATCATACCCTTACATTATCAATAATGTACCCATTATAGATAATCTTTAAGATGGTAGTCAATGCATGTTACTATTTAACATAATTGAAATCTTGAATTGAAGGTTTAATTTAGAGATAATCCATTAGAATTGATCTATTTCTTTTCAAAAAATAGACCGAGTTGCCCCTTTTATTGAATATCATTAAGAAGATTATTAATAACCCACGATCTGTCATCCCATATGAAATTTTGACATGAATTCATGAACCTTAACAATTCATCTCATTATCATTGAACATCTAAGCCTATTTGGGGCTCTCACCCTGATACAATACACATATATATGAGGAAGACACAAATTCCATCCCCCTTCACAAAAAATATTGCACACTGAAGATGCTATGAATAACCAAAATGACTCATCCAATAGGAAGTCAATCATATCCATACACTACTACCACCAACATGCTTTGTGAGATGATTCCCCCGCAGGGTTGTGGCCTACTCCCACATGTGTGGGGTTGAGATTGTCCCTTTTTATGTGGTTTTTCAAATAATATTTTAATTGGAAACTCTATAAATTCACCAATATTAAATCTTAGTGTATTAAATAATTTAAATATACTTATCCTCATTATTTACAATTAAATTTACACTAAAAAATATCCTTTATACAAAATGAAGATATTTGTTTCATTGGATTCCATTAATAATATTGAACAAATTCTCGATGTCACCACATGTAATAATATTGATATTTGATGTGAATCGTTCATACTCTAATTAATTGTTGAACAAATGTGCCTATTATTAAAAATACATAACAAATGAATGTGATCCAATGCTGGTGAAAAAATCATAAAAATTAAAACATGGTGAATTTTTTAACAAAATAAAATAAAAAAAGGAATAAAATTATTCTCGACAAAACAATGACATCCTCCTTTTAAATTTATTTTTTTAAACATCAAGGATTAATCACAAATCAAAGATTAATTAATTATAAAATAAATTTTATTTGTGGTTATATATTTCCAAAATATAAAAAATATTCATCAACAATTCACATGGGAATCTCAATAAAAACCGTTGGTATTTTTATTGAGAAAATTTCATTAAAAAATTTCATTATTTTTCTCAATTTAAATGGAATTAAAAAATAATAATTCAATTAGTTAAATATTAATGAGGATGAATAAACTGAATTTTATATATTAATGATTATTTAGATAGTCAAAACTATATATATATGGGATAACTATGGATGAAATATTAGATTAATTTCCCCAACACATCTATTATTTTAGTTAACTAATTCAACATGAGATACATTATCCATATTCTTCATGGATGAAGTTGTAAAACCAAAATTTTCTTCAAAACAATATACACATCATTTGAATCAACCTATTAATCTTAAATTTGACAATACATGATAATTTGATCCTTCTTTTTATATCTTTAATCATCATACAACACCCCCATAATGAAAATATTTAATAAAATAAATGAACATGTATGATGTTTAATATGGGTAATTCCATTTTTATATTTGGTAGAGATTTCTCTACCACAGTGATATTCTAGGAATTAATATTGATAAAAAATTATTTATGATTTCTCCCACAAATGTGTGGAATCCCATAATTTTACATGGTGTATAATTTCATCATGGGGTCACAAATAAGGCCATTTTGATGACCCACTATTGTGAAAAACACATGGTTCTAGAAGATCATTAATAACGATTCAATCTTTTTTGAATATATTTTTTCATCCTATTCTACTAATGAGTGTGAATTTCAGATTTAATTCCCAATAATTTATGCAAACAAATACTTTATAATATTAATGGGAATAACATGGAACACATAAGAGTTGCCAATTGATTTAACCAAGGATGAGTGTTTTCTATCGACAGAAGGACTTATTTCCATATAAATCCAATTTGTCAGGTACTATTCATGCTTGTATCCTCTATGAAAATATGATATTTGAAATATAGAATAGACTAAATATTTACATTAATATTCATCTTTAGTGGATTATTTATCCTCACATTACCCACTATTGAATTATCTTCCCCTAGTTATTGTTTTCTTATCTTCAATATATCTTCTTGAAATTCTTATTTCATTTTTCGTAATCATATTTCACCATCCACACAATTTCTCAAAACACTTTAGTTTAAATTGTTTGAGAAACCATAATTAAAATCATGATATTTTTCATGTGTAAATAAATATTTTATATTTTCCATCCCTCTGTTAACTTCTCTATCATCTGTTAATTTTTAATTTCTCTAGAATAATGAAAGTGATCAGGAAAAATCATTTTTCAATCCTTCAAAAAATATTTTTTTATTTAAGCTTCGACATGGATTCTTCATTTTTTTAGGTTGTGTTACTTGGTTATATTATCCGAATATTCATTATAAATGTATTCATTAAATATATTAATCTTGTTTCTATTTTAGGTGATTCCCTTACTAGTTTCATTTTTCTTCAAATTATTTTTATGTAAATTTATTTCTTGTAGTAGTTCATCCTGTTACCTCTTTTACCATTATAGAATCATATGTTATTGATTTAGAATACATTATTATTATCCATATTATAAATATTGTTATGAGTGAATTTTTTTAGTTAATTTTATTTATTTTCCACATTCTCAAAAAGATAATTCATCTCCATTCATTCACAAAATATTCTACCTAGTTAGTGCCTTCTATTAATATTATAATTGGATTTATAATTTGATGTTTTATACGTTAACTCTCAATCACTATGACCACATATGTTGATTTACTCACATATTAATTTGTGTAACCCGATTATGTTTCTATTGTACCTAATTCTATCATCTGTTGAATCTATATCATTAGATAATGTATCATTATTTCTCCACCTATAATAACCATAAATTCATGGATATTGATGTAATCATATATTTTAAGGTCGTTCCAACCCCCATAAAACTAGTTTCTAAACATTTATTATCACTAATAGTAGAAAATGTATCCCAATAATTTTCTTGTACATTTAGTTTGCCTCGATTGAGTACCTTGATGATTCATGGTTTTCTTTTTCTTAATTTAAGAATCATATAAGGTTTTTATGTTGATATTTCATGTATTAATTCTTTGTTATTTTTTGGATTTATAATAATTTTATAACCACACCATCCCATATTTATTCATTGAATATTGAATAATAGTTGAGGATGCATTAGCAGAATCATATTAAACAAGGGAATGAGAAACATTCATTAATGATAATTTAAAATGTTGTACATGATAATATTTTTAGAATTTGTTACAAAAATTACAATCCTCTATTGTGGGTTGATTATCAATTATAAATTGTAGTTATTAATAAATTTTTTGGTCTTTATGGTCTTCATATTATGCCATTGAGGAATTATACATAGAATATTGGAAATTTCCAAAACTTGTTTCCACCAAATTTATCAGTTTAATTACTTGTTTAATAAATATTCTTCTGAGGTCAAATATATTATTTTAAACTAATGTAATATTATCTTCCAATTCACATTTAATTTTATTAATCATATCATGATTTTGTTTAATAAAATTTTTATTACAACATTCAATGCCTCAGATTCATCTAGAATTAACATCAAAGTAGTATTCTATAAAACTGATCTTATCTTTATGGGATGGATCTTATAAATATACTCGTTAAGAAGAAAAAATTTCTTCCAATCAAATGTCATTCTATTTTACCATAAATTATTTTTCTTCCTAATTTGAATCCCTGATATTCATGGAAGCATCAAAAAATGATTTATGTTCACATATTAAATCACCATAAATTATTTTATCCATCATTACATAATAAAAAGTAATTTACAATTCATAATTAATTAATGAAATATTTTCATTGAAATGATTCAATGAAACATATTTACTACAACTATATCTATAAGTCCATTGATCCTATTTAAATACATTCATAATGCATCCTCTAATTTAATAATTTCATCTTTGGGTTTGGTTTTTAGAAAAAAATTCTCTAAAAATGTATATATGAAACCACGTTACCAGGAACATATTTTTCATGCCTTTTAACCTAATTGTATAAGTCTTAAATTTCCTTGATAGACTAAAATTCCTCTAATTGTACACATTATGTTCTAGTTTCCTTAAAATGATCAGTATGAAAATAATTGATAAAAGTGAAATGATCATTATCATATTTATATAAGATTTAAAAAAAAATTAATTTATTACACAATCTTCTAATTTTGTAGAGTCATGTTTTTACCATTAGATCTTCATAAAAATTAGCTATGACTATGTCTTTAACTAGAGGCACAACAAAATTATCAACAAATTGAAACATAATATAAATCATTGAAAAAAACTAAGAATGACATATTTATCCAATTATAGGTTGAGCAAGGATCTGATTCAACACATAGATCCCAATTGAATATTTTAGGGAAACCGGGGTTGGGGTACATTAATTATTGTACCCAACCTAATTGAGTTTATAATTTTTTTAAAATTATCCCAACATACACTAAAAATTTTACTTGGATAAGAATAATATATATAATATTTACCTTCTAAAATCACATAAAAATTTAATGTAGACACTAAATTATAGAGAAGTACACCATGTTTTTAAATGTTTGGTCCCAATGTTAATGAATACTCATTTTTTTGATCAACCTATGGTTATTTAAATGAATTTATTTTCTCCCATATTGTTGTGGTTATATGTGAAGTTTAATAAACATATATAATTAAATAAGTAAAATCCCCATTAAATAAAGTATATGTTGTGTTATTTATATAGGTACCATCCTCTCTTCAATGGTGTTGTCTATTTTTGAACCAGTAGTTCATAAATGATTCCATACATGAAAATTTTAATAATATCTTATATCAAACTAAAGAAAACACTTTAATAAATTTAATAAGAATTAATTCTTCAAACAAACAATATTCAGGAACCAGATTAATATGTTATTTATTGCAATATTTTTACTCCTACTATAACAAATCACTGTGAGAATGAAAAAAAAAACCTTTTGAATAAATAATAACATTTTCTATCATATTCCATAATTTTCAAATTCTCAGGTAGATATATCGTATATTAATGATATAACCAGTCTCAATTGAATTTTTAATGGTGTTTCAATCTAATTAAATTATATTAATTTTTGAAAGAAATATATTTTTAACATCAACTAAAAATTCTTCATTTCGTAATTTTATTTCACAAAATTACCTCAATGGAACTACCCACATTAATTTCATGGAAATAATTATAAAAAACCCAAGCACCCATTATCTTGTCATTATTTTATGGGAAATCTATAAATTAATCAATATGGATGTGACTTACGTGGTTTAAAAAATATAAATAAATGAATTTGAAATATTAATTTATTGAAATTATTCATCATGAATGATAAAAACATTTATAGACATCCATATATTCTTATTTCATCACTATATCTGGAAGTATATATTATTTTTCAACAAGGTTTTCTCGATTATACTCTCTTTTAACAGACAATATTCCATTAATGTATGAGTTTTATTTCATACACTATATTTCATAAAATCATTCATGACATCATATAGTTCATGGATGTATAGTATTTATTTTTTAAATATCATCAAATATATAAAAGTTGTTCAGAACAACATCTTCGGAAAAAAACAAACTACTATGGTTATATAAAAGTAGTTTTTGAATTCATGGGATCTAGTCAATATTTTAATAAAACATAAGTCCAAAACGTGTCCATCTATATATGCAATTAACATTAGTATATTTATAGTATTTTGATTTTAACAGAAATGGAATCATGAGAATATGTTGATTTATGTTGAGTGAAAAAGAGATATCTCAAAACTCACAAGTGTAATCAATTATTACGCGGATTGGTTCTTTTGGAACTATAGTTTATTTCACATGATCTTAATTATTTTGGTAAACATTAAAATTTAAAAAAAATCTTTTTTATGGTTTCTTGATAATAACCATCAAGATTATGTAACAGTTTGTACCTGACATTCTCATATTTTAAATAATTTAAATCTGGTTTCCTTCATATCACGTGCCACCAAAAAAGATAAATGACCTCCTTCATGATGATGTCTCCTATGTATGAGATTATTATTTTATTATTCATTAATTAATGTTCTTTTCTATGAATTATAGATACATATATACCCTATACAACATCATTACCATTCATAATTATATTTACTTCATTAAATAAATTCATGTGTTAAAGATTAATATTTCATGAATAGAGGTTCACATCCTTAATATAAAAAATCATAGATTAGATATTATCTATAAGATATAATTTTAATAATTAATAAATTAAAGTGAACTGAAAACCTAGATTTAAGGATATGGTTGATGATTTTCCCTCAGTGTTGATTGGAGAGTCTTGATAAAATCAATTGAGCATCCTTATTTTAATCAATTTCATTAAGAGGAGGAATAATAACCATTAATAACCTATCCCACTTCACTAATCCATATGGATTTCCACTACATTATAATATATAACATTCTATTTTTATCCCTCTAATTTAAATTGGGTTTGGAATAACAATACCATTCACACACAATAATGGAGGGGGGCCAACTACCTGCCCCTTGTCTGCCACTATGCGAACATCATGTGTGTTATGATCACCAAACATTCATTATTATATTGGAAAAAATTCATATCAACTTTTTATCACCAATTTTAATCTCTATAATTTGAATCCCTCATGTAGATGAATCCTCATCCAATTATTGTAGAGTTGGGTTAGTCTCTGTTATTTTGGGTGGTTAAAAAATTTCTTAATTAAAGACCCAAATAACAACACATAGATGAATTCCATGTATTGAAAATAATTTTATGATATTTATCATAACAAAATAATGACCAAGTAAATACCATCACAATATATAACTCCTAAAAATTAGACATATATGTTGAATTTTCTTCTCTTAAAACTCTCCAAATAATTCATTAAGTATCCCCATGTAAAAATATGGATAATGTTTTTGAAACATTTACACTCATTTTCCCAATTTAAATAAATTTTTGAATTATTAATCATAATTCACACCTATACTTTAATATAGGACCACATCACCAACTGACATTCATGAAAGATTGATAATTTTATTTCCAAATTCAATCAAAAGAATCCAAAAAATCATCTAACCAACATCACTATCCATATTAAATATTTATTTAATTTTATTTCCATGAACAATCAGGGGTCACATAGGACACAATCACACATTGGATTTGATTTCATATTATATAGGGAAAAAATATAACCAAACACAGTAGCCTTCCACATGGGATTTTCAAATATCTCAAGGCCTTACATTCCATTTATAACTGATGGAGCCATTTTGAACCATCATCAAGACCAAATGAATATAATCATTTTATATAATAATTATTATGGTTATATGAACCCTTACAAACCTCTATATTAATATAAAAATTAACAAGTTGTACATTTAAAACCATACATCGTGAATATATAAAAATTATACCCAACATATTCAAGATTCATGATGAACATGACAGTAATAAATAATGATCTAAATGACCATCAAGATCCCAAGGATACCATGTGAATATAAATTATGTGAAATAATTGTCAATTACATCAACCATGTTACACTAAAGATAATATTGATACCACAGATAAGAATTGTGATAAACCACCCAATGAAACCTTATAAGGCCCCAGCCTTAAACCTTACTTAATCTTGAGTTATTACAAGATTACACATTGAGGATCTTTTCGGGTTTAGAGTTTTAGAGAATTAGATCATAAAACTTGTGTTACATTCCACATATAAACAAAGTGGTTACATAAAGATAGTATTCTTCATTCCCATCAATGGAAACACATTTTAAATAAAACATGGATTCTTTTTGACACATCCTTGACCCTATCATCTTATCATGTACCTTTCCCTTGACCTGTGAAAAACATTTCAAAAACTTGGGATGAGCATAAAAACTCAGTATGGGTTATAAAAACATGGGAAGGAAACATGAGTTCATATATACATAAGAATGAAATCATACTATACCCATAAAACATAGGCACTTTAACATACCTCATAAAATCATGAATAAATCCTAGAAATCATAAGTCATAAAGGTAACTTGAGGCATTCATAACATTCTTACGTCGGGAGTAACCCTCTTGGTTACGTTTGGAATACCCATCACAGTATATTCCCTAAAATCTCTTCGGAGAAACCTTAACGTTTCACTCCTTCGTGTTACCCAATGCATTGGAGAGCTATAACGGGCTCACCCGCCCTTAGTTTATCACGGAACCACCCGTCTTCATAATAATGCCCAAGAACCATAACATAATCATATCACATAAAACATGCATAAAGGAAACATAAAATTTCCACATTTCAATCACGAGATATCAATACAACACATTGATATAAAAACATTATGAAAACCATTTTCAATACTAAAAGAAAAGAAAAGTAAAACATGGTATTTATTTTTCTTTTAAAAAGAAGGTATGGCTTGTAGAGGAAGCCGAAACTCAAATAAAGGTCACGACGGCGAAGAAGTCGTTGTCACCGCATACGTACGACAAAAACATTACCTTTTTGTCATTTAGTAAACGCTTCGTATAAAAAATATTCCTTTTGAATAAACGTAAAAGTCAAAGGGGTTTATACACTGTATAAAAGAAAGTTGTGTATAAAATAAAATATGCCTCAACGAAAGGAGATTGGGACGAAGTCCCATACCTCGTATCCGACATGACCCGACCGTTCTTTAATCTCCTGAATAATAAACTTGAGTTAATCTCTACTTGCTTATGAATCTTTTTCAAGTTCATTATTCCTTTTATACCATGTTATGAACATCATGTAATCAGTTAAGTTAATAATGTTTATTTTGTCGGTATTTGGTTCTTAAGTCAAAAATAGACTTCTTACACTTACATGTTATTAATTTGGTCAAAGGTTAATTATATCCAGAATGGTATTCATGATGTAGATATCATATATTCCATATATATCCAGTACATATATTCATTTATAATATTACATAATCATTTAGAGGTAAGAAATGAAATGCACCGTTCATGGAGACGGTAAGCCGTACGTACGCATGAACGCTACTTTCATTTCTATTTCGTATTTTATAGAATGGAATCATAATGATATAAAGGTATATTATAATTCCAGTATAATATCATATATAATATCATAGTTCCATCCTTTATATGTCCCACATATGGTATTAACGAATCAAATCACTTTTAGGGGGCGGTAGTCCGCACTTCCTAAAATGAAGATATCGTGTTTACCCATAATGGAAACCATAAAGGTATGCCCAAAATGAAAAAAACAGAAGCTTAAGGAAAACATAAAAATATTATATATCATATATAAAAATAGTTACATCATAATGGCCACCTTTGAAAGTGTTAAATGAGTGTTGAACAATCATCGTTTCGGGAGGCAGAATTTTGCCATCCACGGAAACCGTATGTTCTTTAACCATTTGATGTAGTTGTGTGAGAGTGTAGCTCAAATAAATATTATAACAACATCCTAGTATATTGAATATACTTGTTTTGTTACAAAAGAAGTAAATAAAAAGAGTTTAGGGGGTTGGAGAAGCAAAATAAATCAAATGAACATGAGAGAAAGAATTATCTTTAAAAGTGTAACTTCTTTTGAGTTGAGCCTAAAGGCTTCCTTTGAAAGGATTCTACCCAAAGGGAATCCTCTAGGATGAGTAGAGGGATGTGGAGAGAGCAAATGGGCAGGGGTTGGCCGAGCCAAAGGCTTGAGAAGTGTGTGAAATGAGGTAGAGGTGGGGGCCTTTTATAAGAGAAGAGGAGGGGCACTTTTGGAAAGTAAACAAATATTACTTTATTTGAAAATGTGTTTCGGTTTCAAAAGGTTCCACATTGATATAATTCGTGGATAAGGTGATAAGGGTTCTAGCTCCACTCATCCAATTGGTTTTGGACATGTGTAGTTCATATATGTTATATTATATTTCCATTTTATTTAAATCGTCAAATAATGATGTCATCGCTGCATCATTATTATGTCATAAATAATTAAATTTATTTAATGTCTAAAAATTAAAAAAAAATACTATGATATAGGAAATATTTCTATATTTCCAATGACTATTTATAATCAAAATTTGGACTTTTATAATCCCACATAAAAATTGTTTTTGTAAAACATATTATGTTTGTGTCATTTTCACTTTAACCTTAAATAAAAAGTAATTTATGTCATTTCCCAACAAAAGTTGATCCATGGGGTCCCCATGTTGACCCATGGCATGTCATGGTCGGCCATGACACAACCAATGAGGTCGGGACATGTTTCTAGGTCATTTCATTTTATTAAAGTATTATTTATACCTTAAACTACCCTAATTACCACTAATCACGATTAAGAACTTAATAAGTTACTATTCACCAAAAAATTATTTTAATCTCATTGAACCACATTTTACTTCTTAATGAAAACCATGTATGTAGGATTTTAAAAATTCAATACACATTAGTGGTAAACTTTCATTTAACTGAAAAATCAGTTTGCTTGATTACCACTTAGTGGTTTCACTATTCATCAAAAATTGAAGTTTTTCAGAAAATTACCAAAAATTCACCCTAAGCTATATTCGATATTACGAATTCAAAAATGAAGTCTATTTTACAAAATTCAAAACATATAAGTCTCATTAATTAATTTAATAATTAATTCCCGCTGTTAGAGCAAATAGCGTGTTTTTATGAAACAATTAGTATCAAAAGATTGACACCAGTTTAAGTCTAATTTCAAATTGAAATTGATTCCAATGACAACCATTGGATAAAATGGTAAAAATATATTCTAATTTCACTTCAAAACCAATTCAAAACATAATCTAATCATATAAATAAATTAGATTAAAAAGCAGTTTTGATGTAAAATGCAGTATTTTTCACTATTCATTAAAAAAATGAACATTGTCAGAAAAATACCAAAAATTCACACAAGGTAAATTTTGATGTCCCAATCATAAAGGATAAGTTTGTTTTGACAAACATAGTTTATAAAATTGTCAAAATATAGATTCAAAAATGGTTTTCCATCAAAAGGAACTAAAACAATCTTTTAAGAATATTAGTGTATTCCATGCATAAGATTGTATTTATTTTCATTTTAAGCCTCTATAACACTATCTTAATCATTAAAATACATAGATAAAAATATCTATAATTCATTACTTTCTTGGGATGTTACATCCTTCCCCCCTTTAGAAAATTGTGTCCCCGCAATTTATTTACTTATCGAATAAATGGGGGTACTTATCCCTCATTGCATTTTCAGATTCCCATGTTGCCTCTTCAATCATGTGGTTTTTCCACAAAACCTTTACCTGGTGAATCACCTTATTCCGTAACACTTGCTCCCTGTGGTCAAGAATCTGGACCAGTTGTTCCTCATAAGATAGGTTCTCTTCCAGCTGAACTACCTCTGGACTCAAAACATGAGATGGATCTGGCATATACTTTCTCAACATCGAAACGTGAAAACCATTGTGTACCTGAGATAAACTCGGAGGTAAAGCCACTCGGTATGCAACTGATCCAACTCTCTCGAGAATTTCGTATGGTCCAATGAACATTGGACTCAACTTTCATTTCTTACCAAATCTCATCACACTTTTCCAAGGAGAAACCTTGAGAAAAACATGATCACCTACCTCGAAAGATAGATCCTTCCTCCGGTTATCCGCATAACTCTTCTGCCTGCTCTGAGCTGTTCTCATGTGTTTCTGAATCAGCTGAACTTTTTCTGCCATCTCTTCTACCAATTCTGGTCCCATCAACTTTCTTTCACCCACTTCATCCCAGAAAGCTGGAGTTCGACACTGCTTCCCATATAATGCCTAAAATGGTGCCATCTGTATACTAGAATGGAAACTGTTATTATATGAAAACTCAACCAAAGAAAGATGTTGGTCCCAACTTCCCTGATAATCCATAGAACAAGCTCGTAGCATATCCTCCAATGTCTGAATTGTTCGTTCTGACTGCCCATCTGATTGAGGATGAAAAGTTGTACTAAAATTTAATTCAGTACCCAACGACTTCTGAAGGCCTTTCCAAAAGTTAGAAGTAAACCTGGGATCACGACCCGATACAATGGAGAGAGGAACTCCATGTAACCTGACTATCTCTTTAAGATACAAACGGGAAAGTTGATCAAGAGATAAAGTATCTCGTATAGCAAGGAAATGAGCAGATTTGGTCAAGCGATCAACAATAAACCAGACTACATTATTACCTCGAGATGTATTCGGTAATCCAACAACAAAGTCCATGGATATATTCTCCCATTTCCACTCTGGCACTGGTAAAGGCTGAAGCATCCCTTTCGGTAACTGCCGCTCTACTTTAACCTGCTGACAGGTCAAACACTTCACAGAAAAATCAGCAATATCTCTTTTCATTCCATCCCACCAGTAATACTCTCGCAGATCTCTATACATCTTAGTACTGCCCGGATGAACTGAAAACGGAGAACTATGAGCTTCAAATAACATCTCTCTCTTCAACTGTGAATCACAAGGCACACACAATCTCTTCCCAAATCTCAAAACACAATCATTATCAATGTTGAATTCAGGAAACTTACCTTTCTGAACCAGCTCTACCTTTTTCTGCAACTCACTGTCTTGCTTCTGTGCTTGCTTGATTCTATCTAATAGAGAAGATCTCACTGATACCTGAAACAAAACAGAAGGAATTCCTGCACCAACAATTTCTATGCCAAATTTCATCAAATCGTTAACCAAAGGATCACGTTCCAAACGCAACATTGTTAATGAAGCATTACTTTTTTGACTCAAAACATCAGCCACTTTATTTGCTTTTCCCGGATGGTAATGAATTGTACAATCATAATCCTTGATTAATTCCAGCCATATCCCTTGTCTCATGTTCAATTCTTTCTGAGTGAATATATACTTTAAACTTTTGTGATCGGTATATATTTCAATCTTTACTCCATACAAATGATGCCTCCAAATTTTTAAAGCAAAAACAACAACAGCTAATTCCAAATCATGTGTAGGGTAATTTAACTCATGAGTTTTCAACTGTCGTGAAGCATAAGCAATTACCTGATCATTCTGCATTAGGATGCAACCAAGTCCTTTCAATGAAGCATCACTGTATATAACAAACTCACCATTCCTGGAAGGTAGTGCCAAAATTGGAGCATTCACCAATCTTCTTTTCAATTCCTGAAAACAATCATCACATTCTTTTGTCCAGATAAACTTAACACCCTTCCGAGTTAGCTTAGTCATTGGACTGGATAATCGTGAAAAATTTATAACAAACCTTCGGTAATAGCCCGCCAAACCAAGGAAGCTACGAATCTCGGTTACATTTGTGGATTTTGGCCATTCTTCCACAACTTTTGTTTTTGAAGGATCAACAGTTATTCCATCTTTAGAAACAATGTGACCAAGGAAAGAAATTTGTTGCAACCAAAACTCACACTTGCTGAATTTCCCATACAGTTTCTTTTCTTTTAAGGTTTGCAAGATAACCCTTAAATGTTTTTCATGCTCCTCTTTACTTTTAGAAAACACCAAAATATCATCAATGAAAACCACCACAAACTTATCCAAGAACTCATGGAAAATTCTATTCATTAAGTCCATGAATACAGCAGGTGCATTGTTTAGCCCAAAAGGCATTACTACAAATTCATAATGGCCATATCTCGTACGGAACGCGGTCTTCGGAATATCTGCCTCCTTTACCTTCACCTGATGGTACCCCGATCTCAAGTCAATCATTGAAAAAAACTGAGCCCCCTGGAGCTGATCAAACAAATCATCGATATGAGGCAAAGGATATTTGTTCTTAATAGTGATATTATTCAAGGCTCTATAATCAATACAAAGTCTCATAGAACCATCCTTCTTTTTAACAAATAAAATAGGAGCACCCCATGGTGATGTGCTAGGTCTAATGAAACCTTTCTCTAATAAATCTTGCAATTGCTCCTTCAACTCTAAAAGTTCAATTTGTGCCATTCAATAAGGGGGCTTTGAAATTGGCTTAGCATCAGGAACTAAGTCAACAGTAAACTCAACTTCCCGATCTGGTATTATTCTAGGCAACTCATCAGGAAAAACATCAGGATACTCATTTACCACTGGCACGTCATTAATCTGAAGAGTTCCTTTATTTTCAACGACGTGTGCAAGGTAACATTCATTTCCATCTTTTACAAGTTTCTCAGCCTCTTGATATGTTATCAAAAGTAAGGGTTCATTCTTGTAAACAAACTGAAAGTCTTTGTGAAAAGAAACTTCTTTAGCTCTACAGTCAATCTTAGCATGGTAAATAGAGAGCCAATCCATACCCAGGATAACATCAAACTCAACTTGAGGTAGAACAATAAGGTTTGCAAGTATGTTCTTTCCACAGATAAGGATAGGAAGATTCTTATAAATTCTTTTTTCCCCGACACTTCCCCCAGGTGTTTTTACCAAAAGTTCAGGAGTCATTTCTTGAGATGGTATTCCCATTTTACTAGAAAAGGTTTCAGAGATGAAAGAATGTGTAGACCCCGAATCAAACAACACACTGGCATAATCTGAAAAAACAAACAAAGTACCTGATACAACTTCATTTGATGGCCCGACATCTGCTGAAGTAGTTGCAAAGGATTTCACCACCCCTTTCTGCTTGTAGTCTAACTGCTTCCCATCACTCAAGCTCCTTGTCGGACACTCGTTTGCATAGTGACCCATCTCATTGCACTTAAAACATTTCACTAACTGTAAATCAAATTTGTTGTTACCTTCACCTTGATCCTTTTCAGTGCAATCACGAGCCTTATGTCCCATCTTACCACATCGGTAGCACTTCCCAGAATTCAGAAGACATTCCCCAGCATGCCTTTTGCCACATTTATCACAAACTGGAAACTTAGTTCTCTTACCATCAGACTTTTTTGAAGAATTCTTAACTTTCTCCTGCCACCTCGGTCTCTTCTTCTGCTGGTTGTTATAGAACACTTGGTCATCGGCAAACTCCATTTCCACCTTCTCAGCACATCGAACAAGCTTTTCATAACTTTTAAACTCACGAGAAGCTAATGCCCTTCGATACTTTGGCTTCAATCCTGAGTAGAAACGATTGATTTTACTATCAAGGTCCTGGATAAAATTTGGAGCATACCTTGCCAATCGAGTGAACCTTTGTTCATAGGCAGCCACTGAGTCTTCCTCTTGCCTCAATTCCAAGAATTGCTTTTCCATCCTAAGTCGAACAGCCTTAGGAAAATACTTCTAAAGAAACATACCTTTGAATTCATCCCAGTCAAGAGCATCAATCTCATAGGCGTCCCTGATATTTTTAACCATAGACCACCACTGATCTGCTTCACCCTCCAAACGGTAAATAGCAAGACTAACCTTTTGATTTTCTGAACACCCCATTACATTAAAAATCTTCTCCAGTGCTTTAATCCAACCTTCAGCTAGCACAGGGTCAGATGATCCTCTGAATGATGGTGGATGTTGCCTCATGAAATGTTCCACCACTGACATGTTCCTCTGCGGTTGGTCTGGCTGATCTCGTGCATGTATACCACCGCCATTTATCACTTGAGTCAACTGCGCCATCACTGCAACAAACTGTTCAGTTCCAATTCCGACCATTTCTGGATGCTGATTCGGAAGGTTATTTCCTTCTGTATGCCTTCCTAGCACTGCTTCCCTGTTTCCTCTGCGGAAAACCATTCTGAACAAACATGTCTTAGATGAAGCAACATGGTAATCTTAAAATGCTATATCACTTCAGTTTGACCATAAAAAATATTTTTGGTTAATAATTTAATAGAATTCTAACTCCTAAAGTTATCTAAACCGACCTCTGATACCAACTATAAGGCCCCAGCCTTAAACCTTTCTTAATCTTGAGTTATTACAAGATTACACATTGAGGATCTTTTCGGGTTTAGAGTTTGAGAGAATTAGATCATAAAACTTTTGTTACATTCCACATATAAACAAAGTGGTTACATAAAGATAGTATTCTTCATTCCCATCAATGGAAACACATTTGAAATAAAACATGGATTCTTTTTGACACATCCTTGACCCTATAATCTTATCATGTACCTTTCCCTTGACCTGTGAAAAACATTTCAAAAACTTGGGATGAGCATAAAAACTCAGTATAGGTTATAAAAACATGGGAAGGAAACATGAGTTCATATATACATAAGAATGAAATCATACTATACCCATAAAACATAGGCACTTTAACATACCTCATAAAATCATGAATAAATCATAGAAATCATAAGACATAAAGGTAACTTGAGGCATTCATAACATTCTTACGTAGGGAGTAACCCTCTTGGTTACGTTTGGAATACCCATCACAGTATATTCCATAAAATCTCTTCGGAGAAACCTTAACGTTTGACTCCTTCACGTTACCCAATGCATTGGAGATCTATAACGGGCTCACCTGCCCTTATTTTATCATGGAACCACCCGTCTTCATAATAATTCCCAAGAACCATAACATAATCATATCACATAAAACATGCATAAAGGAAACATAAAATTTCCACATTTCAATCATGAGATATAAATACAACACATTGATACAAAAACATTATGAAAACCATTTTCAATACTAAAATAAAAGAAAACTAAAACATGGTATTTATTTTTCTTTTAAAAAGAAGGTATGGCTTGTAGAGGAAGCCGAAACTCAAATAACGGTCACGACGGCGGAGAAGTCGTTGTCGCCGCATACGTACGACAAAAACATTCCCTTTTTGTCGTTTAGTAAACTCTTCGTATAAAAAAGATTCCTTTTGAATAAACGTAAAAGTCAAAGGGGTTTATACACTGTATAAAAGAAAGTTGTGTATAAAATAAAATATGCCTCAACGAAAGGAGATTGAGACGAAGTCCCATACCTCGTATCCGACTTGACCCGACCGTTCTTTAATCTCATGAATAATAAACTTGAGTTAATCTCTACTTTCTTATGAATCTTTTTCAAGTTCATTATTCCTTTTATACCATGTTATGAACATCATGTAATCTGTTAAGTTAATAATGTTTATTTTGCCGGTATTTGGTTCTTAAGTCAAAAATAGACTTCTTACACTTACAAGTTGTTAATTTGGTCAAAGGTTCGTTATATCCAGAATGGTATTCATGATTTAGATATCATATATGTCATATATATCCAGTACATATATTCATTTATAATATTACATAATCATTAAGAGATAAGAAATGAAATGCACCGTTCATGGAGACGGTAAGCCGTACGTACGCATGAACGCTACTTTCATTTCTATTTCGTATTTTATAGAATGGAATCATAATGATATAAAGGTATATTATAATTCCAGTATAATATCATATATAATATCATAGTTCCATCCTTTATATGTCCCACATATGGTATTAACGAATCAAATCACTTTTAGGGGGCGGTAGTTCGCACTTCCTAAAATGAAGATATCGTGTTTACCCATAATGTAAACCATAAAGGTATGCCCAAAATGAAAAAAAAGGTGCTTAAGGAAAACATAAACATATTATATATCATATATAAAAATAGTGACATCATAATGGCCACCTTTGAAGGTGTTAAATGAGTGTTGAACAATCATCATTTCGGGAGGCAGAATTTCACCATCCACGGAAACCGTATGTTCTTTAACCATTTGATGTAGTTGTGTGAGAGTGTAGCTCAAATAAATCCTATAACAACATCCTAGTATATTGAAGATACTGGTGTTGTTACAAAAGAAGTAAATAAAAAGAGTTTAGGGGGTTGGAGAAGCAAAATAAAACAAATGAACATGAGAGAATGAATTACCTTTAAAAGTGTAACTCCTTTTGAGTTGAGCCTAAAGGCTTCCTTTGAAAGGATTCTGCCCAAATGGAATCCTCTAGGATGAGGATAGGGATGTGGAGAGAGCAAATGGGCAGGGGTTGGCCGAGCCAAAGTCTTGAGAAGTGTGTGAAATGAGGTAGAGGTGGGGGCCTTTTATAAGAGGAGAGGAGGGGCACTTTTGGAAAGTAAACAAATATTACTTTATTTAAAAATGTGTTTCGGTTTCAAAAGGTCCCACATTGATATAATTCGTGGATAAGGTGATAAGGGTTCTAAATCCACTCATCCAATTGGTTTTGGACATGTGTAGTTCATAGATTTTATATTATATTTCCATTTTATTTAAATCGTCAAATAATGATGTCATCGCTGCATCATTATTATGTCATAAATAATTAAATTTATTTAATGTCTAAAAATTATAAAAAAATACTATGATATAGGAAATCTTTATATATTTTCAATTACTATTTATAATCAAAATTTGGACTTGTATAACCCCACTTAAAAATTGTTTTTTTAAAACATATTATGTTTGTGTCATTTTCACTTTAACCTTAAATAAAAAGTAATTTATGTCATTTCCCAACAAAAGTGGATCCATGGGGTCCCCAAGTTGACCCATGGCATTTCATGGTCGGCCATGACACAACCAATGAGGTTGGGACATGTGTCTAGGTCATTTCATTTTATTAAAGTATTATTTATACCTTAAACTACCCTAATTACCACTAATCACGATTAAGAACTTAATAAGTTACTATTCACCAAACAATTATTTTAATCTCATTGAACCACATTTTACTTCTTAATGAAAACCATGTATGTCGGATTTTCAAAATTCAATACACATTAGTGGTAAACTTTCATTTAACTGAAAAATCAGTTTGCTTGATTACCACTTAGTGGTTTCACTATTCATCAAAAATTGAAGTTTTTCAGAAAATTACCAAAAATTCACCCTAAGCTATATTCGATATTCCGAATTCAAAAATGAAGTCAATTTTACAAAATTCAAAACATATAAGTCGCATTAATTAATTTAATAATTAATTCCCGCTGTCAGAGCAAATAGCGTGTTTTTATGAAACAATTAGTATCAAAAGATTGACACCAGTTTAAGTCTAATTTCAAATTGAAATTGATTCCAATGACCACCATTGGATAAAATGGTAAAAATATATTCTAATTTAACTTCAAAACCAATTCAAAACATAATCTAATCATATAAATAAACTAGATTAAAAAGCAGTTTTGATGTAAAATGCAGTATTTTTCACTATTCATTAAAAAAATGAACATTGTCAGAAAAATACCAAAAATTCACAGAAGGTAAATTTTGATGTCCCAATCATAAAGGATAAGATTATTTTGACAAACATAGTTTATAAAATTGTGAAAATATAGATTCAAAAATGGTTTTCCATCAAAAGGCACTAAAACAATCTTTTTAGAATATTAGTGTATTCCATGCATAAGATTGTATTTATTTTCATTTTAAACCTCTATAACACTATCTTAATCATTAAAAGACATAGATAAAAATATCTATTATTCATTACTTTCTTGGGATGTTACATACCTACCCATTTTTCGCATATGCCCAATGATCATAACCCCATTGTTAAAGGAAACAACCAATAACATTTTATTTGGATGCATCTGATGAACATCCATTATCCCACCAACTAAAATTGTTATAAATAACCATATAATATTATAATTCCACCACCATACCATCACCAATGAATCGTAAAATCCGAATAATAGTAACATTTCTCATTCGAATCATATCAACACCCAACATAATAAAAAATGAACCAAATATCATTCATGTCAAAAAAAATTTATTTATCACTAAATCTATTAGTTAAAAAACCACACTCTTCATCCTATTGATATATCATAGTTGAATTCAACACACAAAATCCCAATACTATTATAGGAATACCCATATATACCATTTATAAATTAATGTTTCTATCTTGGTCACTTATATGGCCAAATTCAAATTGACATTCCACATTATAAAATATCACATGTATAATAATTGAAATATATTGACACTAGAAACCTCATAATATGGGAGGATTTCAGGTATAATTTAATTTTATGTTTTGAATTAAGGATGAAGAAATATTAAAACTAAGGAATTATCATGATATATAAATATCCACATGTTAAAAGGGGATAAATGATAGATACCATAATTTAAAAAAATAATTAAAAAACAATTTATTATTTTGAAAAAGAACTAAAATATTAACTACGTTCCCGGAATAGGTTCATTTGGTATATTTTTCAATTAACATAATCCCCCTCCTATATTGACACCATTAATAGCACAATTAATTTACTTGGGTTAGCAATAAATTTTTAGGGGCTGTGGAGTTGCCTGTAATCTGAGACCCGTTTCTTGATAATAACCATTCTTCTATTTTTAAAACCATTGAAACCATAATAATTCTAAAACTACATGGGCATTCCACTCCAGTGATGAAATTTTTTCACTTTATGATACTATACAACAATATATATTTTCTTTTTAGAAAAAAAATATGTATGATCATATATGAGAGAATACATATCCAGTTCTTTGATGTATGCCTCATCTTTCATATCTTCCTTAATGAATTTCAATATCATATTTTTTTGTCGGCCTGAAATATACTTTGAGTAAAGACTAAAATGAATAGTTTGATTTATAATAAAATTTAATAAAGTATAATAATATACTAAACTCAACACCTATTATAAAAATATAACATTTATTTATAATCCATTGATTTTATAGACCACTCATTCATGTCCACAATACTTGTTTTTTATCAACCAAATTATACAATTTACAATTTTTTTTAGGAATATCCACATGATTTTTGGACATATTTATTTAATTCTTTTAAATATCTTCAAAATTTATTTTGACATTGTTTATGAATCATAATAATGGCTTTTTTCATATTAATGAGACCTTTTATAATAGGTTATAAGTATTAAACCACCAGTTTGAGTGATTTATATTCTTCAATATTTATTTTAATGTTATGGAATGTTTAGGATATGACTTGGGATGTTCTAGAAGGATTCATATTATTTTTTTAAAGATTCATTGTTGAAAAATGTTGGTATAAACCATGTTAAATTATCCAAGAAACAATGAATGATGTTTACTTATGAGTTTTTAAGCCGAAAATATGCGCACATTTTGAAAAAACCATGATACAAACCATGAAATAGGATTTCCATGATAGATCAAATTCTCATGGTTAACACATGGCTTTCAAAAATGTGTGGGCTAACCATGTAACAATTAGTAGATTGTATGGAAATTTGTTATTAATCAACTATTTTCCAAAAAATCAGACTTCATCATCTACTAACATCGAATCTAAATATTTATAGTTCCTCGAAGAAAATCTTGGTGATCTTCAACATTGTACCTCTAAGTCAAATAATTATTCATGATTTTGATTATGGAATTAATTGTTTAGGAACAAATTATACTTAACATTCTCAAATTTCATTACATATTCATTAATGGAACCACGTATCTACATATTATTACCTTGATATATGGGATCAAATTTTGTTGCAAAATGTTTTCATTGGTTTAGATAGATAAATGGAAGGAAAACATTTGATCCATGTGGTTTTCAAATAATCCTTGTGTGGACCATACCCAACATATGTGGGGTTTCCCTATTTCTTACATTAATCAGAAGATAATAGATCTTATAATAAATAATTAAAATATCCTCTTCTTTTGAATGACATTACCTTTCTGAAACTCTAATGGAATATTTTCTTACCAGTTGGTTCATGAAAAATAGTTTGTGGGTCTATCCCACAAGGGGATTAATATATTTATTAATTTCAGTTAAAAAGATTGATGAATATTGAAATAGATTCTAGTAATAAATGGGTGAGTTTGGTTTTATTTTCATGTTCCACAGTTTAAAGAATGAATTAACACCGTGAATTTGGAAATAAGGGAATATCATATTTGGATATTAAACCATCAAAAAGGGTCATCGAGTGATGGAATAGTGAATGTATGAGTCAACAATCATGAATATATGGAGGTCACATTTATTAATATAAATGTTAACGTGAATTTTAAATGAGAGGTGGGTGATTCCAAATTAAAATAATTATTTTCTTACTACATGTAGGAAAAAATAATTATCAGTTTTTTTTGTAAACCTGTCCATCAGAATTTTTAAATAATTTTAAATTTATTTAATATATATTAATATCCTTATTTCTTATTTTTTTTAGTGAGATAAAATATTCATGATCATAGTGAAATTTTTGAAAATTACCTTTGGGTTCTGTACTAGGTTTGATTACTCCAATATTATATATTTAATTTTGATTGTATGAAGTTGTGTTTTTGTATGACATAAAATAGTTTCAGATTTATTAATTCACTATTGGGGCAATATTATGTATCTATCAAATTTTTTAGAGTCGGATAATGGAGTGGGTTATTTAATGGAGTATATTTAATGGTACCAAAATTTTTAAGAATTCCTTGATACTTTAGAGTCTAAAATTTCCAATTCATTACCGTATTTTGTTGTTACTCAAAAAAGATGTATTATTATTACATTGATGTAACCAAAAAAATGAAAACATGAAATATTCAAACCCATTTGGGGTGATATAAATTATGATGTACCAAGAAAATTTCGTAGAAGAAACAACATACAATCATTCAATAATGGTAGTAATTCTTTATAGAGAATCTGATGCTCACCTAGAGTTTATTTGATGGTTACTGCATCGGCAGAAAATTTTCATTCATTCAAGGTGTGTCTCATCTGTAACCATTAATTTAAAAAATATTTTCACATCCTAACAAAATAACTATATTCGCATGGTTGTATTATACTCCACTAAAGGATACTAAAAAACACCACAAAATCTGACTCAACATGAGTAATCATGATGTTATAGATCCAATACAACTTGAGACCTATGCCCAATGATATTTTCAAACCACCGATCGATATACCTGACCTGTAATAGGTGATATGGTCCCGAAAAAATGATCATATACTATATCTAAATAAGCCTCACCCTTTCATGTATCACGAACTATACAATCCATCAATATTATAATAAGGCCTCAGACTCGGGGGGGGGGGGCTTCAAATTAACCCATCTATCAGTTATGCAACTTCCACATTCTGATTTAATTCCCAAGCATTTCAAAATGCTGATGAATATTGTGTTAGAGAAATCTATTTTGATGAGTTCACCAACATTATCCAAAATAGAATTCACCCTAACCTAATGGAATGAAATGGAACAATTCTATTATGCCCTGACTTTTTACTATATTCCAAAATAGACAAAACAACCACTAAGAGAGTAGATGGGCCTTTAACTCGATAAATTTTCGAATCACCTATGGAAATAGTTCTCAATGATCGTCTACATAGTGTCCTTATGAATCAAAATTTACAAAGAACATTCCATATGATGTTATATAATTCCTTAGACCATTTACCATTGATGAAAAAAATTTCTGTTGATACGTTGATACTGACATTCATTTAATTGTTTATTAGAATTTATTTCATTTCAGATGAAATGTTTCAACTCATGCATCATATTGTTTTTTGGTTATTATTATTATATATTTCAATGTTATGTCTGTTCTTATTGGAAAATCATTCATATATTTGTAATGTGGTTTTGAATTTAATTATATACTCTTGTGAATTTGGGATGTTACCTACATTTAGCATCACCTCACCAAAAACCAATGAAAATGAGATATATAGGGATGTAATAAAGTGTAATATTTCTTCATATACTTAATTTGGGATCATAACAAGGATATTTTATGTTTTTAGACTATATATTGATATCAAAAAAATACATAAGTGAGATTTTTAAAATAAGGATCGTATTACCAGTGTATTTTACAAAAAAAATTTGTTCTAGAACATCTTTTTGTGTTTTCAACTCTCTATCATGGGTTCATCCAATGTGTTCTATGAATCATGAATATATAAAATAGACTTTCACTTTGAATTCATTACCCTACTTTTTAAATAATTTTGGAATTCTAATATTTTCTTCTTTTTGTTGATATATAAAATATAACCATGAAAAAAATTAATAGTAAATGTGGAGACATGTTAACTTATCAAATGTTATATAGGATGAAAATTTCTCCAGTATAGAGGTTGAAGAAATAGTTTAAGGGAATTTCCCATAATATGTTTTAACCTAGTACAAAAGATAAATAAAATAAGGTTAGTAAAATTATGCAATAATTTTTTGAATTTGATATGGGACCCAGTACTAAGGAACCTCAACTAGTGAATTTATAATAATTATTAAAAATTGATTACAAACTAATGTTTCATAGTGATTTAGGAACTAAGGATGATGGAGTATGGATAATGAATATATATAGATTTTTTTAACATATTAGGAACTCTAAATGAATTGACGATCAATCTAGAAATGTATATACCTAAATAACTGGTTCTAGAATAGTGGTCCATAGTAGTTTATGATATATTTGATAGAGATCTTATTTGTAAAAGGTAGGTATAACTCTATAATAAACAATTTCTTCTTAATCCCATGTAAATAGTGAAGATTAATGTCTAATTTTAGATGAAGCAATGAACTATGTTAGTGAACTCATAAAAATTACAATCACACACCATTCATTCCTCAAACGTAGCTATAATTGGGAGATTAAATGGTGGGATCCATGAGGTTTCTCTCCATCTTAATTTTCTATCATTGGTGGAAATGTAATATATTTCGGACTCTAAAAATTTTCAAATAAGACACTATTGTGAGTGATAATGATCTCATATGACATCTAAGTTTTGGGGAAACCGATGACTATCTATGTTTCTATTGGATTTTCATCATGGGAGAAAATTCACTAGGTATGGTTACTTCTAAAGTACCAATGAATTAGAAAATAAAATTACCTGAGAAGTCTCATATCCACCATATCAAAGAAATGAACTAGAATATTTCTAGTGGGATAATATTTGAATGATTTATGGGATGAAATTAAATAATAATTCATGGTTAAGAACTGTACATCTCATTTTGAAAACCCCATTCAGTATACACATAAATCATTTTATGGTGGGTTTAATAAACAAAATTTAGACTATAATATATGGGTATGTAAGCAATTAATGAATTTTTTAGTTATTATATAATAAAACATGTTTTGGATTTTGTTATTGAAGATAATAGGGATTCCATATTATAACTAGGGGAATGAAAAATTGTTTTTCCTTTGAAATGAAAAACTTGTATCTCCATTTGAAGTATTCTAAATGGATTCCTAATGGATCCCTATAAAAAGTAAAATGAGATTTTGTTGATATATTTCCATGTTTTTTGTTTTTTCTTGTTTATATGACATTTGAACCTATATACATCTTGAATAACCAATATTAAACTTATTTTACACTCAAACATGATAATTAATTCGTAATGTTTGTATAATTCAATTTTACTAAATATTAATTTTAACTTATTGTGTAATATTAAATATTCTAAATTTATTAATGGAATAATTGTTTCCAAATACCAACCACATAATTTGTCTAAGATAATTAAAATTAATTCCTATAGATGGGATGCAATATTTATTATGAATAGAGAAATATTTTATATATATAGAATTTTTTAATTAAAAATACATATTATATTTACTTCATTGAATAAAATTCTAAAAAATATATAATTTATGTAATGGAAAATTTACTACCATTTGAAATTAAAATTTATCTTGTAAATGCATTAAATGAAGATTCTGTTTTAAGTAAAAATTAGTTATGTCCATTTATTTATAAAAATATAAATATATCCTAAAAATTATCAAAAAATATACTGAATGATAATTTTGATATGTAAATTTCATAAAAATATTTTTGTTACATAAAATTATTTTTTTAAATTTGTGAAAAATAAACTTATTACTTTTCCTCAAAATGAAATAGATTTTATGAGAAAGTATTATTTTTTAAAAATATAATGTCTTTGGTAAATTTATTTAAATTTCGATAAATATATAATAATTATGTTCAAAAAAATTAGAATTTTTAGAATTTAATTATTTTTAATCATACCAACATTTTTAATGTATTTGTTCTAATAATTATAATTTTAAAATATTATCAATATTATAATGTGGTTAATTAAATCTCTTTGTTTAATGTAACAGAATCAATAAATAAAATTGAAATTATTCCCAAAAATTATTTATAACAATTTATGGTGTCACATTATAATATCATTAAAATTAATGGGTCAACTAAAATTTATCTCTATGATAAAAAATGAGTATACTCGTACCTCCTCATATATTCAGGTTCCAACATAGCTTCTTCCAATTTGTGATTTCACCATAAAAAATATTTACCAGGTGAGTTCACTTCTTTTATGGCACATTATATCAACCATATATAATATCTACCAATAGTTCTTCATATTAATGATCATGTACCAATGGTATCAACCTTTTGTTTTCCATAAGAAGAGTTGGGTATATAGATTCATATAAGAGATACGTGGAACAAAATGTTGCAAAGTTAAATTTTCTTTGGAAACACTCGTCAATAATATATTATCCTAATGTGATCATGACATTTAACATGAATGATTATACTTTTTATTTTACTTATCTACAATACAAATATCATTACCTTATCCGTTTGAGAAATTATTAGAATAAACTTGTCATAAACATCAAATTATTAATCATGTCAATGGTTGTCATTAATTTTTTTCTATCAGAATTTTTGTTCTCGTGTGTATTTATTAAATGAAGAAAACTTTTATTCCATTTAATTATATATATTACGTCTTAGTAAATTTAAATCTCCAAAATTATCCCAATATAATGGATTCATAAACATTCATCAATGTTAGGATTTGTGAATATATATCAAGAATTCTTGAGTGAAATATATTTATGTTTGAAAACTCAACCAGAGGATGATGTTAATACTAACAACTATTGTACTCCAAAAAACATATCTCAACATATATTATAGGGTTTTAATTTTACTCTCAGACATAACATATATATATATCTCTTAAAAAATGATGAAACATATTTATCTATCATGAGACGTGTAAAGACTACACCAAAACAATAATATAAACCACTAATACTCATCAGATACAATATAATGTGGTACATAGGGAATCCTTAACAATTTCTCAATGTATATTCAATTGAGAATATATCAATATAAAACATCACTAATAGTGATGTGGTGTGAAAAAAAATTCCGGATATCAACAATGAAAAATATATAATATATATATTTAGCTGTATTGGGGATTCTGATGACAATATGCAGGTTTCGGTTTAACATTTCCAATATGATATATGTCACGCTTATCACATCCCTATAGAAATTTTCCACACATACATCACTTGTTGATATACCAAACCATGGGATATATATACTATTATATTTCTCAACATTCTATCTAACTAGAAACAATAATTTAGTTCTATATAGTTCATACAGGAAATATTAATAGAGAATGAACAATTATGAGCCTCCAATAAAATCTCCACCAAAATATATATTATTAATATAACACATACATATTTCATGAACCATAGAATACCATAACAATAAATCATATAAATTATAGAATTTATGATGTTCATATCCAAATCAATATCTTTCTAATGAACCACAATAATCATTACTTTGATATATAAATGATATATTATTTGAAAAAGGTAATGTTTTTCCAATTAATTTATGTTTCATATATGTATTACTTTGAAATATGAAAATATAGTACATTTTTTCATCATCGTCATGGATAAGATATCATTTTGTTTTCTACACAAAGTATCATCCTCCATTTTTTGTATTTTATGGTTACATTTTATAGGTAAGTCATAATATTTAATTAGTTATAATTATCTCTTATTGTGAATAATCAATTCTATCCATGTAAATAAATCTTTAATCAATTATGATTAGTATGTAAATCACACCTTTCCAAATAAATATAATTACACCATATATGTAATAACAAAATTACCACTACTAACTCAAAATCATTAGTTGGGTAATTGTTCTCATGTAACATCAATTTTCATGTAGAATAAAATATAACTATAATAGTTTTAAATCTCATGGTTTTTTATATGTAAAATATATTTACCCAAAATAAAATTAAGCTATTAATATCACATTTTTTAAAAAAAATGTTCTTTTAACCAAAACATATTGATGTCTAGTTTTAGGTGTTTCCGCATTATCACCCTTTCGTTTTGTGTTCACACCCAACAACCTTAACAGATATGATATATAGTTCTTCTTGATAAAACAATATTAAAATTAATTTTATAATGTCCTCATAAATATTTTGAATGTCAATATCGGTCAATATTTATATAATCTATGAATTTTATGAAAAACATTAATCTTAGTGACATAACATTCCTCTTAAAATAATACTTCATGTTGATCCTAAGAGTAACAGAGGCCTTATTCCAATAAAATTCCTCCCAAAATGTATTTTTACCCATTAAAATCCAATAATTTAAAACCTAAAATAGGGTAACTATTAATTTGAAGTTATGACCATAAATACTATCATAATCCCTTGATGGTATCAATAATAAGCACGTTATTATTAAATAACAATATATATTCTTCAAAATGTTACATTGTATTTAGATTTTTTATTATTCGTATAATCAGAATACCATTTTTTAAAAAAAAACCTAAAATAAAATTTGTGATTCCCAATAAATAAATAAATAAATTCTTCCTATTTATTTATTTGGTATAATAATAGGTCATTCCTTCATCTAGGGGTTATCCCTTAAGATAGAGAATTTACTCATCTAATTCCCATGTTCCTCAAATATACGACATTGAATTCCATGGAATCTAATTTTTCCATGACCTTCATTTACATATTTAATACATCCTCCCATATATTAGAGGTTATATTTATGTTTCTTATTCACTCATTTTCAACATCTATGTAGGAGAATTTTTTTCCTCTATGTTTTTACCACATAAACATTAATAAAAGTCTATCTTCCACTTCTTTGATGCTTTGAGAAACTCGCTGAAGTTAATTATTTATATAAAATTATGTGATAAGAAACTATTAATAACATCAATATCATTATATCCCCAGAACATTAATTTTTTTTACTCTTAATCACCAAATATTCTATTACATTTAGTGATAACTTGATTCCCCCTTGTCTTGACCATTGACTAAAACAAAAAAACATGTACTGATAATTAATACTTATACTGTGAAACCCCATATCCCTGGAAAACCATTTATAGGATGTCTCAATCATGGAAGCAAATTTTGAATCATTGAATCCTTAGGTATAACACGTTTCATTTATGATTATCATCTATTCAGATACATCATAATAGATCATTAAGATATTTTTAATTTCCAAAACATATCCCTTGTGAATTATAACCTAGTGTGAAAAATGAATCATAATTTCCAGATCAATGCACTATTTTTCGAGTTTTTGCCCCTTGGAAAAACATTTCAAGATACAAATCAAAATTAGTTTCCATATAGGGATGTTATTTATATGAATCCACTCACCCTATCATTCACCAATATTCCCAAAAAAATCATATACTAAGACATGTTGTTATTGATTTCACAGACGTTTTATCATAATACTTTCAAAGGGTAAACTAAAACATTATCTGATACAAATATTGATGACATAGAATTCTCATAAGTATAAATAATATATTAAGAAAATTATTTATTACATAACATAATGATCAATGCCATACGTGTCTAGGTCATGTGGAATTGGAAACATGAATACATAGAAAACTTCTCCATATGAGAGCTATGTCATCTCCCATTATGTTCTTTATACCAAGAAACATTATTAGGCATATAATAAATAATATCATTTTTCAAATATTTCATATTTGAAACATAATAAATAGGGAACTTTGAAACATAATAAGAGTAAACAAGGGAGAATTCAACAGAACAATGGAATAAGGGTATCATAAAATTAAAAGAACATTTGAAAAAAAAATCTCTACATATCGTAAATCACAACCATGAGTTATGAAAAAAGATATTAGTATTTCATAAAAATTGAATCATCTTGGAAAAACGAACATGAATAATAATATCATAACATTTTAATAAGAAAAAAAATTGTCTCATATAATTATGAATAGAATATATATTGTCTAAGCCACCCACCAATTCATTCATAACATGATAGGATTGATATTAACACCCATCTAACAACATAATGATTAGGATTGTATCCAATATACCAACTTTATAGCTTTGGATAAGCACCCATGTATCATCTGTTTGGCTTTTGAAAACCACTAATGTACCCTCTATCTATCTTGGGATTACCGCCAGTGTAATATTTTATCTCATATAACATTAATCATTAAATAATTAACTAGAAGGAGATATTCATACCACCAATCAAATAATAAATAAAACTTTTTACCATAATATAAGTAAATTATAATCATATCATAATGCAAAAAAATGGTATTTAAAAACATTTCATCATATCATATCACATATAATGGAAATGGTTTTCATAATCACCACATAAATTAATCATTTCATATGTCTTGTAAATAGAATTTATTCAATTATATTATCTTAATCCTAATCATAAACATAGTCCATCATGATAAAAAATAATTTTTTACCAATAGATCATATCCCTTGTTAAAAATATGAAACACCAATGGTTTTTATCATTGATGATTTTAAGTTCCATGAAATGATAATTAAAACACCATCGATGAAAATAGAATTTCCACCTGAAATATTTTATTTAAAACATATTGAATTATTAAAAATTAATAAAAAACAATCAATTCAAAATTTAATTGAACCATTTTAAATTTATATTTAAATTATTTAGTGTTCATGATAGCGGAAAATTCCATTCATGTCAAACAATATAAAATAATCATTCCTTTCACATTTTAAGTAAAAAGTAAAGAGGACCATTTTTAGAAAATTGATGGGAATATTCGTTTTATACCATTATTAAAAATGAAATCAGGGGTAAAAATTTCATTAAAAATACATTGGATAATTGTAAATACATTAATTAAATATTTTTTAGAAAACATGCACATGTTATAAAATGCATTTTCAACCATGGAGATATTTAGAATTAGTTTTCCATAAAAAAAATAGTTTACAATCATGAGTACATGAATTGATGAAAAAAAACCAAAGTATGTATTTTCGTTGAATAAAAATATTATATTAATGTACTACTATTTAATGAGTGGTAGATCATACTACCTCGTCATTAGAAGAAAAATCATACACAATCCCAATAAAATATAAAATTATAACATTAAATTAAAAAAAACTAATATAACAACTGTTTAATAATCTCTATGAAATAGAGAACCATAGATAGAAATTTAAATAATCATAAAATTCAGAATAATAATAAAATATACATAGTTTGTAATTATATACTCAGCACGTTAGAAACATGTTTTGAATACTGCACGCATCACATAGAAATAAAGTGATAAGAAAACTTCATACAACATTGAAATATTTTGAATAAAAATTAAAATTAAAGGATAAATTCAAATTGAACATTATATATCATAAAAAATATTTTATTCATGGAATACCATGTCAAAGGGGTATTATATAAAAAACAACTGATATGAGTGTTGAATATGGAATATGTCTTCCAAAAAATTATAAGAAGACTAGAAATACCTTACCAACTATCATGGATTTCGTTGTACACATTAAAAACACATTTTAATAAATTCATGATTATTAATGAAAAACTATTAAAAACCATAATTATATATATCATGTCATATATTATTTACTTATCACTTTTTATTAAATTTTTATGAAAAAATATGTATTAAAATCACATTTTGGGTAACAAAAAATATGTTTTTATGTCTATTTTGATACGTGGGAATGAGACCATATATATGATCATGGATTAATTATCAACATAAAATAAAAAATGTTTAAGGTATCATATATTTTCTATATATAACTATTTTGTATCATCTATATAATATAATTATTGAAAAGAAGATTACATAATTCATGGATATGGTAGGTCATATATACACATGCCAATATTTCCCATTTTAATTGAAAAATGGACAAAAAGGAAATTAAACAATGTATCAAAATTTAAGAGTCATTATTATGACTTATATATCCCCTAATTCATTAAATATATCCTTACAACCTTCCAAATAAAGCAAATGTGAAAAAAGAATCCATTTCATTGCAAGGTTGTGCTCCGCTATACACATAAGTGATTTCTACATATTCCCAATGAATATAAATAAAGAAGAAATATATTATATAATAAATTATATAAATATAATTATGTCATAAATATCCTATATTAATTTTAAATCTATCATTTTATCAATCTATGAGTGGTATTATGGAAAATGAATTACGTAGGTTCAAATGGCGGTAATAATCCGTAGTCATGATCGATAGTTTTGTTTCCCACTTCATATAAAAGAATATAGATCTCAGTAATAAAATTAGAATAATAAAAATTGTGAATTTCTGTAGATATTGATGTTTTTATATCTACATGTTTGAATAATATTTGAAAGAGTTTTAAGAAGAATGAAAATGAAAACTCATGGTTAAGGGTTATACCTATTCTTCGGATAACTCCTTGAGGTTAACATCTAAAGCCTTCATATGAGGGTTTCATAACAAAATTAATCCCCATAGGATATTGAGAGGTAATTAATGTATGTATTTTGTTATGTGTTGGTATAACCACATTGTTTTTGAAGTGTTATAGTCGAGTAGTGGGGGTTCCCTATTATAATTGTGGGAGAGGAAACCGTATGATTTGATTAAATGAAAAATGAGATACCATGTTTTAAAAATTCCTCAAGGATATACAATCAATGCTTATTAAATTTAAAATGAGGTAAGGTCTAAATATATTTGTACATTGGTATTGGACATGATTCACTATCATATAAGAATAGATAATTTTAGATTATCCACTAGTAGTCTTGTTTTAACATTAAATGCCATAATTAATGTTTACACATATTTATATTAATTATGTAAAAAATGAAGTTGTACATATTATATAAAATTTATTATAATGATTAAAAATATAAAATGATTTTTACAAAATCTATTTATAGAATATTAAATATTTAATGACAAATTGAACCTTCATAAGTGATGAAAAAGAGGGTTTCTAAAGAGAAAATATTCATATGAATTGAATGATCAAAAATTGAAATTCAATATTTAATTGAATGAAATGAGATAAATTTAATTATAAAATAAATAATTAAACTAATTTTAATTTCAAAACCATTTTAAAATAAAATATATATTATAATTACTTTAATTGAAAATTATTCTAATAATAAAAATTATTATTTTTTAATTCCTCAAAAAATTAAACAATGATAAAATTTTAAAAATTAATTAATTTATAATTTTGACAAACATATTTTAAAAATAATGATTATTATTTCAATTTATATTCATAAAACATATCAACATTACTTTTATTACCTTCCAAAAGGAAATCAATCGAAACATTTTCTGAAATAATATTGTTTTTTAAATATATAAATACATTATAGAAATTATTTAATTTTATTTCATAAAACTTAGAATATAGAAATTTTATAATTAAATTTTAAAATGCGTTTACTCATATTCATCACACAATGTTTAATGGATAGTTTATAAAATCATTTTTAATTAATAATATAAATATAATATTATGGTTCATGATAACTCGGTGTTACATGTAACACAACAAATTGATTAAATTAATGGTATTTAGAAAAAAAAATTCATAAAAAATTATTTTCTTACATTCTATCTCCCATAAAAAATTCTTTTAAATTCATCACTTTCACATAAAAATATGGATACTTCTTTCCTAATCATATTTTCAGGTTCAGACATTATTTTATCAAATCGGTAGTTTTACCACAAACAATTAACCACATGAATGGTGTTATTTCATAAAAAACTATCTGTATGAACCAAAATCCCTATAGATTGTTATTTGTAGGAACTATCACATTCCAATGTTATTACCTATGTGTTTTATATATGTGAATTATCTGGTATGTACATCCTTAGGAGAGATAAATGTAATAAATCAAGGAAATCATGGTGGTTCATTGAATGTGTAAATTGATAAGCCACCATCATAATATTATAATGTTTTTTAAAAGGAGTGAAATACAAAGGGATTGGTTTTCCATTATTTATAAAACTCATTATCATATTTAATGGAGAAATTTTTAGGAGAAATGATTCCAAAACATTAAATTCCATATCACATCAGTGATTTTCAACACAAATTCCCTTCAACATCATTAAACCCTTATGTCATGGTTAATGGATCTTTCATTATCGGCCTTTTCTTCATTTAGATTAGGTACCAATAGTGTTCTTTCTCAAACTTCTTCATTTTATGTTGTAGTTCAAATCATTATTCAATATATATATTCATAAGGAAAAATTTGAATGATATATTGAATATTATTATTTTATGAAAACTCAACTATAAGAAGGTGTTAAAACCATAAATTGGTGAATTCCATAGAAAAATATGCCAACTTATCCAAAATTGTTTTAATTTTTCTCCCATTTATACCACCTTTTTAAGAATTTTATTTAGTTCTGAAACTCTACTATGAATCATGATATTGGTTAATTATTTTCCAAAATTTATTGGTAATCCTCATATCACAATCTAATATAATATATTTAGGTTATTCATGCAAGCATACAACTATCAGAATGTGTACCCAAGTGAGTAGATTCCTGTGGAAATCTTCTTTTACTGGAGATAAGTATGCCTAATTTTATGGGGATTGACTATACCCCATATTTCATTGTTCCATTATGATAATTTGGAAATTCTTCAGAGTAATTACATTGTGATTTTTTCCAATTTCCATTTATTATAGGTATCAGTTTTCAAATATCAATAATTGTTATTATATAAGACATAAATTTATAGCAAAACATAATGTGAGATATATATTCTATAATATCTATCTTCATACTATCCCAATAGAAACCATATTTATTATATCAACAATTCATTAATATTTCGTGAATATTGAGCGATGAACTATGATCCTCCTATACCAAGTCCCTATTCAAATTAATTACGGATGGAAGAAATACACGGTCTATGAACCATACCATTTAATCACAATAAATGACAAATACAATAAAATTTATAACCTTCTCCTCTAGATTTATTTGTTCATTTTAATCCTCTTTAATCTTCCCTTTGTTAGAATCATGATTTATTATTTCAGAAATATAGGATTTCGTAACTTACATGATGATTTCTAGATAAATTATTTGAAAATCCAAATATATTCCATCTTTTGTGATCCTTTGCATCGATAATCTATCCTGATCCTTTCTACACAAATTACTAGCCTTAATGATTTCCTTCCCATGGTGATAATATATTATGTAGTCATAATCTATAATCAATTATAATATTCCACTCTATCACATGTTAACATCCGTCAACGTATATATATACTTAAACCCTTTATATTAAATATATATAAAAATATATATCACATTTCGACATAATGATAATTCCACTATATATATAATGTAGAAAATGACTTCAGGTATATCCAAATCACGGGTATGGTAATTTTTCATGTGAACATGGATTTTACCTGAGGAATAAATTATAACCATATAATTTTAAATCACATGGTTATCTATATGATAAAATATATGTATCCATAATCTACTTCAACACTATCTTTCACATTATTTAAAAAATCTTAATAGTAACTGAGACTTCACATATGGTAGGAGTAGTTGATTTAACATAATCTCAAATTATTAGTATGTTCATTCCTGGTGGCCTATCAAATTTGAACCACTATCCATTTTAAAAAATCTATATTAATTATTTTCTTATAATATGCCAAAAAATATTATTAACAACTTAAATCATCAAAGGTATTTTAAAACATGAATATTATCATTACATTTAGACTTATGAAATGCTAAATGCTTTTCATAAAAATCATGATGACCCTAAGAGTTACATATACCTTATTCGAATAAAAATACCCCCAAAATATCATTAATCACATTAGAATAAAAAAACATTGATCCTATAAATGGGTGTCTTTAAATTTTGAACAAATGATAAATCATAAATATATATACCGATGATGATATCAATACATATTAACAAAATCCCACATGAACAAATCTTTTCAACCAAAAATATAAAAATCATTTGATGTTATATTTATATTATAACCAAAATTCTATTTGGTAGAAATACATTTACCACATAATTATTGAATCCTAATATAGAAATACATCAATCCATACACTAAAAATATATATTTTAATAATGGAAACTCCTTATTCCTAGGGAAATCCCATAATTTAGGGCATTGGTATAGATAATTCCCAACTTCCCCATATTTAAGTCAATGAATTACCTAGGAACGCATTGGCCTATAACATTAATTTCTATATAAAAAACCACATACCTCTGTATATAATTTATTCTTCAAGGTTCTTCTTCCCACTATCTTCACTACATAGAAATCAAACATTCTTTTCTCAATGTACATTACACAAGAATTTTCATAAATTTTTATATTCCTCTTATTTTAAAAATTAGTAATCTCATTTAACATCAAATAGTTATTCATATATCATAATTGATGATTATGAATAATCACAATATCTATCCCTCCATTCATCATCTGATTGATTTTCTCATAATTTAGATATTTACAATGGAATTTTGTGTTAACAATATTCTTCCAGGTTTTTTCCATCGACTAAAATAGAAATCCTTTTGTGAGTGTCAAAAATCATTGTGGGAAACCACCCAATATAGAATAATTTTTTTAGTATATATTTGCCATAAATTTTTTATTTATATATGACTCCATAATATTTCAACAAGTTCATTCATGATAATCATATTATAAAATTATTTATGATGGTTCATAATGATTTTGTAAATTTCAAAAATATATCCCTCAGTGGTGTCCAACTAGTTATAAAACTAGGCCCGTTTTTATGCACTAGGTGATGTCCACGTCCTAATCAAAGAACTCTTTTCTTGTTATTACACATATGTATAACTATTTTTTATCCAAATCATAAATTAATATATAAAAATTAATATAATTTCTCATAAAAACATATTATATCCTTAAAAATAATTCTCTAATATTTTTATATACATTGGCATATAATAATGGTTCTCACAATTTTTTTCCATTTTATTTTTTAATTGTTTTACTAATACATTCATAAATACCATCTATAATGATACAAAATTTTCATAGATATATATCACACACACACACATATATATGTATGAAAATTCATTAAAATTTATAATTATTTAGACCAATATATTTTATGTCTATTACCTTTATAAATATGAATACATAGGAAAATGGTACCTAAGTGATATACTTCTTGTACTAATATGTTCATTATTATTATCACTCATACAATAAATATCATACATAATTCAATTACTCATAACTAGGGGAAAGGAATCATAGTACATGGTGATCTTAGATGCTATGTAAGGGTATAACCTTGGGAATTCAACATAATGTGGGAAACTGTCTTTGAGATCATGTTAATTACACCTAAAAATCATGACCTAAAAATCATAGATTATAAACATGTGACTTGGAATAAATATTGGTAGTTTATAATACATGAATCAATATTGGATCAAGAGGCATGAGACATGAGAGCATAAAATTTTCATATTAAATAATTTCTTGTCATGCTTATAAACATAGAAAATATTGTTTCAAGCTAACCACAATGAAATTAATAACGTTTTAAGCATGGGATAACCACTAGTGTCTCTAATTAAGGACTAGAATAACCTCCAATGTACCCTATTTTGGGATTGTGAAAACATCTCTTGTACCACCTATTAGTCTAGTGATAACCTCCAATGCACCCCCTTTAGACTATGTGAAAACATCTAATTTAATCTATGAGGTACTATAACATTAATCATTGTACAAAAAATTTGAGGTATATTTTAGTTCCACAAATCAAATAATCTATACATTTGTGTTACATAAGATCGTCAAGCATTCCATCATATCATAACCCATTTAAATATAATGGATTCCAAAACATTTCTTCATTAAATAACCCATATAAATGAAATGGGTTTCACAATAATCTCATCATTTCATTATAGAATTACATACAGAAAAGGAATAAATTTGATAAACATATAATCATCATAATAATAAACATAAATAATCCATAAATATAATAAATATGGTACCATTGGATCTTATCCATTATAAAATATATGTAGCACAAATTTTTCTTGTCATTGACGAATAGAAATTCAATAAAATGACCATTAAAGAATTATTCAAGAAAAAACCCTTTCCATTTAAAATCCTATCATTATAACCAAAAAATATCCCAAATATTAAGAGAAAAATATTCATTTAAATATACCATGATGTATTGTAATGTAAGCTTCAAACAATTTAGTTGTTATGATGGTGGAAAATTCCATTCATTAAATACAAATTAAATCATTTATTACTTTCAAATTTTCTCAAAGAGTCAAACATGCCTTTTATAAAAATTGATATAAATATTCCTACTAAACAATTTTGTAAAAATTCAGAATTTATAAAATTAAGTCTTAAAAAAATAATTATAGAATTGTAAAAACATACATTATTGAAAATTTTAAAAAATTTATATTTATGGGAAATGATTCTCGAACTCATAGGGAAATAAAGTCAGATTTTCATAAATTCATACTTTTTGAAAATGAGTATATAAAGAGAGAAAAATTAAGCGAAATCATGAATTTTCATGAAATAATAATAGGATAAAAAAATATGTGTTTAATGAGATGTGCATCATAACATTTCATCATTATAAGAATAATCGTAACTATTCATGTAAAATAGTGAGATTGTAACATTTAACTCTTACACATTGGTAAATATTTTATCTTAATCCTTGATAAATAAATAATATTATATTAAAATTTAAATAGATATAATTTTTTATGATGCATCATAAAATACATTAATTGTATTTATATGTACGTCACAAAAAACATGTAGTTAATATAGAATGTTTTTCATTGAAAATAAAATGAGATCAATTTTCATTACCACATTGGAAGAATGTGGATCATAATACCCATTAGTAAATAACATAAAATTAAATATTAAAAATACATAGAAGAAGGATATACATTATGAAATATTTAAATGGATGAGTATATACTCCAGAAAAGGAATAGAGTGGGAATATTACATATGACTCCCAGAAATAAAAGTGAGAATAGAAATGGATTATATAAATTCTAAATATTTTTCATACCCATTTGAACCTCATAGATTACAAATATAATTTTATTATTAATATATTTAAAACCATAATTAAATATATCATTCCATATATTATTTTTATATGACATTTTATTACTCATTTTTTTAAAATTTATTTTTAAGAATCACAATTTAGGTAATAATTGATTTTTATGAATTTTTTTATTTGGTATATTTTATCCAAATTTATTTTGATTCAAATAATTTATAGATTTGAAAACATATTACATGATTATTATAGACGGTAGGAAATAAGTTTGAAAGAAAAATGTTTCTATTTTTAAACTACTGTAACTAAAGGATGATAAATAATATATCACCAATCTAGAGGAATTTTGACAAATTATATATAAAATATATTTTTAAAATTTATATTTATTTAAATTCATGTTTATATATTGTGAACAATGAATCACATCAATTAGTGAACTAATAATCCTCCGTACACATGAGAGATGCTATCATATTACTAAATAATGGAAACAATATATGAATATGTGACGTAAAAATTCCATATTTGTAATAATTTCATAAATATCATACATAATCATTAAATATATAAATATATAATTTTTTAGCGGTGGTGATGGATAATTAATTACACTATTTCACAAGGAGGTAGTCCTCCATACAAACAAATGATGGTTCGTTTCCCACATGATAGAAAAGGAAAAATATATATATAATTCCATTAGCAGAATATGTTATCTATATATCTAAAATGATTATATTATTCAATTGTAAATTCTAAAAAATACTTCAAAGCTAAATAGGATGAAATGAAATAAAAAATAATCATTATGGACTACTCCTCTTATTTAGATAACAACTTTAGGTTTATATCTACTTCCATCTTGCGAGGGTTCAATAAATAGTAAGGCCTCTAGGATGTTGGAATATATTTAAGGACCTTATTTTGAAAGTTATTTATCAAATAAAATTTATTTCAATATGTTAATATAAAATGATAGTGGGTGACCTTTTACCATCCTTGGAGTTCAATGTCATGGAATTTTTCAAGTGAAAACGTTCTACTAACATCTCAAACATTATAAAAATATCAATCAAGTAACATTTGTGATTCTTAGATTATATAATTTCAATATAATTCCATAAAATATGTTTTGGATAAGGTTTCAGGTCATTTAACCCCTTATCTGTTATGTTAAACCTATAATAAACTAGATCAAACCTTAATCCCTATAACTAATTTTTAATGTTTTCAATATTCCTTTTGGAAAAGAATTGTTTTTCTAATAATAAAATGATAAATGTTTTTATTCCTAATATGAAATCCATTTCAGAACATCCATTAAATAAATTTGAATAGGTTGTTTAAAAAATAAACCCTCAGTAGTGACAGAAAATAGGTTTTCTAAAGTAACACATTTCATCAGTACAAAAAAATTTAATATAAAAAATCAATATAAATATGATTACTATGAAATAAATTGGATTGATAAAAATATAATTTGAATTATTATACTTTTTAAATAAATCATAAAATACGACATATATTGTAAATTCAATTAACATGAACACACTATTAAAAAAAATTACAATTCTTTACCATTCATCAATAAATTAATCCTTCCCTAGAATTTTAAAAAATACGTTGAAATATAATTTTAACCACATGATTGTGATAATTATTTTTAATTGTTAAATTATATTTTCCAATAATTCTAAAACACAGTTTTTTAATTTTTTTAAAAATTAAATAGAATCATTTTTTGAGAAAAAATAATTTTTGAATCATATAATGGTAATACTAAAAAATTATAATTTCTTATTATAATTATATATTAAAATAAATCCATTATGAATAATGTCAAAATTATTATTATTTCTATTCATATAATATTTTTATCATTAGGTTATAATGGTAATTTTAAATACTAATATTAATAGTATATTATGATTTGATAAAACTAGGTGTTGCATTCAATGCAATATATCAATGAATTAAATTTATTCAAAAATGGATTTCATAAAAAAACATTTTGTGACACATGTTTACCACCATTTATTTTATTATAATTTTAATATAAATCCTTATTTGTTAAAAAAATATACAGATCATCAAATCGATAAACATTTGATTAATTTTTGTATACTCTAGATTTTCTATGAATAATATATGATCTGGATATCATTATCCTGTAATATGTAAATTAGATATTTTGAAGACCTTTATCTAGAGTAATTTTAACTACTCTTATTTTTTCATCACTTTGTATGGTTCAATAAATTCATCAAAAAAAATTAGGTATATAATGATTATTATCCTACAAATGTATCTGAATTCACCTTGTATTTAATTTTTAAAGTATATTTTAAATTATTCATGAAAAATACCTGACTGTTAGGATATCATATAAATTTTAATGAGAATAATGATTTAACAGTAATTAGTTAATATATTATATTTGTGTTTTTATATAATATTTATATTTCCTTGTGTGCATCATTGTGAAGAAGCAATAATAGTTGATAATAGAAAAATTGTAGGATTCATCTATTTGTAACCACCATATAATTTTTTCTTGGTACATTTCATTCTAGGATTCTAAATATATTTTCAATTATTTGTAAGATATGTCTCGATATATTCTTCCCCTTTCAGTTCGCTAATGAAAAATTTAGTTCCATTCACCTGAAATAGGGACTGTTAAAAATGATTTTTGAGCTCAATTATTGTCTAAAATATGCACAAATTTTAATCATTACATAACTAGGTTAGTGGTTTATGGTATATTATGATGTGTCTCAATTATATGTTGTCTGAATTCTCGTACAGAGATTTCATGTTTGTTCATAATGTTCAAGCAACATTTGGATACATGAGAAGACCTATATGATGCATCACTAATAATTTGCTGCAACTGTTCTCGCATTACTGACATGGTTCCATTATTTCATTATATAAATGTTAATAGTTTTCACCAATCATAATAGTTTGAAATATTTAATCTTAATGTGATACCTGAACATGAAATAAAGGTGTATTTAATATATTTAAATATTACATTTTTTCTTAGTGTGTAATAATAGATATGAGAAATTGTGGATTATTCTTTGACATTGATTTCATATATGATGTTTTTTTATATGCCCATGTAAAATGGAATATAATGAGAATTGTGGAAGAAATTATTTTAATGGTTTCTTAGTATATTGAGAAAACAAATTTATTCTATGTTAATTATGTTTATGACATGATATATTTTTTCAAATATGTGAAAATGGCAGATAATTATCATAAAACTATTATGAAATATCCATATAGAGGGAATACCTTTGATGGTTGGAAATGGGATTTAAACTCATTTTCAAGATTTCAGATTCGAATTATAGTCCCTAAATCATTCTAGGATCTTATTTTTTGGGGTATCTTCACTAAAATTTGGAAAATTAATCAAGAATTATTCAGTTGTATAACGTGATGAACGATCGTTTCTAGTGGTGAGGTATGAAAACAAATATAGTGGATTATTTTATGAGATATATTACTTGTTTTTTGTAATTGATGAGAAAAAAACATCAGGCTGGTATGATAAAGTCTATATATATAAATGTAAGGATGTCGGAGAATATTTCATGTGAAATTATCATTGGTATACCTAGTAAAAATCATATAAATAATGATGATATGTTTTATTTTGGATCGACACACAACATTAGGAAACATTACCCTAATTAATGAGTGAAACATGTCATATTATTTGGAATGTTATTTATTCTGTAAGTAGTAATGTTGCAAAGAGTTCTAGAATGACTCATCTCTGGCTGAGATCCTTGATTATCTTCCCTATTCTATTGATCATTGTAATTTTATTTTCAAACTCAATTAACAATGATCATTTTACATTATCTATAGACATTTACTTTGTTAGAATATACTATTAAATCAGATAACTATATTATCTGATCTTGTGTTAGGGAAATTGTTGGTTCGTGAAAATATCATATAACTTTTGCGGAATTATCCCATGATAACATATATTAGGTTGTGATATATTTTGAAAATTTTGAGGAATTATTTATTTTTCCTTTCCATCCTATAAAAAATAGGATGGAAATTGGAGTAACATCAATTATTGGACATATTATATTTTTGGAGTCTACAAATAAAACATGGATGATCCACATGTAAACAACCATGACATATAGTCGAACAAAGTAGTGTGTAGATAATCATCTCTATACATTATCATTCAATGTGGGGGATCTATACTTATTTATAATTTCACTAATAATAGATCATTTTTCATGAAAAATAATTAAAAATATGTATTTTTAAATTAAAATAATTTTTATTAGTTAACATAAAACATTTTCTCAAATCATTTTTCCTTAATTTTATGATTTGGTGTTTTCTATAATGTCTTCCACATCTCTCAACTGAATATGTATAACCTTAATAACAAGTATGTGATCAATTGTGGATATATTAATATTGATTTAGGTAGAATTCTTCTCTATGTACCAGTACCAATTTTGGATTGACATGAGATGATCCTACATGGAAGAAGTATACATTTAGTGTGGATACTGTGAAAAAATGGTAATACTCCTCGGGAAAATATGAATGAGAGTGTTAAAATGAGAGAAGTGGTTGATCGTACTTTATAATTATTAGGATTAAAGGCCCCCAGACGTTATAATTTAATCTCTATTTTTTTTCAATTCGAAAATTTTATTCTAATTTAAATACTGAGGAATATTTGCGTTAGAAATGTTGTTGTTTTATAAAAAATAAAACTATTTATGAATATGAAGGTATTGAGAATGTTATTTAGAATTCTTGTTAAAATATACAAGAACCCTTTTGATATTGTTGAGGGTTACTAGGTCGGAAAAATATTGGTTTTTGGTTTAGAAAACTATCTGTTTAACCATGACACATTGAGTAATTTGGGAAGGAACCAATTTGCATGGTTAACACCCGGTCTTTCAAACTATGTAGCCTGACCACATGATGAGAATTAAATTTTATTTAAATTATATATATTAATAATATATATTAAATTCACTGTTATTTTTCCACTAACCATGGATATCAATTTTTATGGATTTTGTGGATGGTTTTTTACAGTAATCAATTTACATTGTGTAATTTTGATGATTCTTTGAGTATTTCTCATTGAAATCAATGGATATGATGTTGTTCCTCCTTCCCATATTTGATCTCATTAGTGTTTATTGACAAATTTATATTACAATTTTAAATGAAAATACTATGGGATAATTTGTGGCTTCATCAATTTTTATCGGGTTCTGATAAAGAATTTATAGAATACATCAATTCTTCAGGATCATTTAAATATCATATCATTAAAATTGCGTAATGATTGTGGTGTTTCTATATTAATTTTTTTTAATGGAATGAGAAGTAACATGGTATTCTATTTATTTATCATAATACTTAGAATACAATTATCCTTCTAAAACACTCCTGGGGATTTCTCTTACAGGATTGTTCATTAAAACTAGTTTTTTGTTGTCACCCACAACACGCCTAACAAATGGATTAAAATGTGTTTCATATGAAATATGGTTTTTTATAATGTTTTATGGAATTTATTAGTTGGTTTTCTTATAATTAATATGTTATTGGTGATTTTAAACATTTCCAACATCAACTGGGTAACATGAGATATATTCTAGTTCAGAATATAACCATCAAATTTGTTCACTGAGGGATGAATTAGAAAATGGATAAATAACAACTGAGGATAATATAATGTTCCATGCTATTAAATTACATGTCTCTGTTAGTATAATGACATGTATGGGTTATTCCAAAATTAATTAATGATTTTATTCATATAATATTTTTAAAAAATCATTTTTGATAGTGCTAATTTTTTAAAACCTATCCACCTATTAATTTTAATAATTTGAATGACATTTTATATTCTTTTATATTATTTTATAATATTTTATAATAATATGGTCCAACCTGTTTCTCATATGTGTACCACCTGGGATAATTATCATGGGGTATCAAACTAGGTATGATAACTGATGGGGCATAAAAAACACATGTTTGTCCCCATCTTTTTAATCAATTTTTATTGATTTATTTAATTATTGTTACTCTTTTTAATATATAACTTCTCATTTGTATTATTATAAAAAAATATATTAATTAATTATTATTTATAATAATTCACGTGTTTTATGCTTTAAAATAGCTAATTTATTGTTTAAATCATTTTTATAGTTTAGCCATTTATTATTTAGTTTAGTGTGTGGGCCTTCATAATAAATAATTTGACTACTTTATTTATTTATTAATTAATATCCTTAATAATATTTAATTTTTTTAGTTTAAATTTATCATTTCATATACTAAAACATAATTAATTTAAAATAACATAATCAAAAAAATTATAGATGTATTTTCAGAAGTAAATAATTTAAAATTTATTTATAAATAACACATTACATTTATTAAATCTCATTAATTTAATTTTATTAAATAATGAAGTGCACTGTGTTGCATTTGTTGTCAATAAGGTATGTTGTTGATCAGAAGATGTCAAAGAATGAATGGATGTCAAGGAGAGTCAATATGTGAATGACAAAGGATGTGATGATGTTGGTGAGGAAAGGAGAATGGCCATGGTACTAAGATGCATGTCACTTAGGAGATTCACTAAGTGACATAAGATGTTGTGGTTGAAACATTCTCTATGGATATCAGACGATTGTAGAACTGATCTTAATGTTTCAATACTTGTATCAAGATGATACTAAGTTACACCACTTGAAGAATTGATGATGATGGAGCATCATTAAATCTGACGATTGTTGAGCTGATCTTGGATATCAGACGATTGTAGAACTGATCTTAATGTTTCAATACTTGTATCAAGATGATACTAAGTTACACCACATGAAGAATTGATGATGATGGAGCATCATTAAATCTGACGATTGTTGAGCTGATCTTTAAGTTCATAGAACTTGTATCAACTGGATACAAAGTCACAACAATGTTTGAAGACCGTGCATTGTATTGACAATGCATGAGGAGATGAAGATGATCCATCCACTACTTCTAAGTGGATGAAGTGAGCTATATAAGTCCATGCACTATCACTTAGTGCATGTGAATTGAAGAAGTTCCAATTGATCTCTGATTAGATCAACAAAGATAATTGGAGATTTTATGTGATTTAGGAGCTCAGTTGAGGAAGAACCTTTGGAATTCCATTTTAAGTGAAGATTATATGTTGTGGAGGCATTCTAATGAATAAGAAACGGAGAATAGAAGAAATTAAGAAGGCTTGAAGGGCTTGGAATTTGGCTTATACTCATAGGAGAACTTTGTATTTGACAAAGTCCTTATTCATGCCTTTGCCAAAAAATATGGCCAGCTAAGGCACCTTGAGGGTTCAAACCCCAAGGCATGGGCGCTAGGGCACCACGCCCATGGGGGAACCCGTGGGGCAAGCCAGGGCGGCAGGGCGCACCCAAGACACCGGATGGGCGCCTGGGGCACGACCGAAGGAGCGCGGAAGGGGCGTAGGAGCGTACCCCCAAGAGGGTCAGTGTGCATAGAGGGCGCATAGCGCGCGCCCGAGTGGCAGGGGTTGGCGCAAGAGCGCGCCCGCAGAGAACATGGTGCGGGGCGGCACCGTGGAGGGAGAGGATTCAATTGAGCCGGTTGGGGGAGCGCTTGGGTGATAAACCGCGGAAAAACCGCACTCCGTTTCAATGTGGGATGCAAAAAAATCTCCAGGAGCGAATCCTGGCCGCTCGATTGATCGCGCGCCAGATCTCGGCCGCACATCTAATCTGCCGCGGCCCATTCTGATCGCGGCTGTCCAAAGAGCTGATCCGACGGCTCCGAGGCATCTTCTTCCTCGAGCTCAGCCGAAGGCCACCCGTGAGCTCCGTTCGAACCAGAGGCCTCCCCGATGACGGTTTTTGAGTTCCCGCCACATCCGAGCAAACCGAGACCACCATTGAGCTCGTCTAGACCTACCGAACACGATCATGCATTAAAATGACTCTGCATGCAACAAATGAGGATTTCGAAGTTCGGCCGAGGCAAGCAACGCTGCCGAGGACGTGAAGGGTTTATACCTTTGCATGGATTGGAAGAGAAGAGGTCGTGCATGCGTTCTAAGTCGCATGCACGTAGAGAAAAATAAAAAGAGAAGAACCCGCGGAGAACCGAGGAGCAAGTTCAATATTTGAAAAAATCTTGATGATCCGAATACTTCGGGGATTTGAGATTTATCCCACGCGGATGTTTTGAGGCGTTTCTCTGCCTACATAAAGAGAGCCCGAGGCGATGGAGTAGTTTGCTGATAAACATGGAAGACCCGCGAGAGTTCCTGTGCCTCGTGAAGTAGAAGCCCCGCGCAAATTACTTGTGCAGCTGTTTTCCCGAAGCCACCCGAGGCTTTGAAGGTATTCCTTGCGTGCTACCTCTTTGCGCGACAAGAAGAAGAAGGAGGAGGAGATCCCTGCGTGCCTTGCACTTTGTGCGGCAGGAAGACCCGAGGAAGCCGCATAACTTGCGCGCTCTCGTGGTTTGTTAAGGCTTGTGCGGCCGAGGTGCCTTGCACCTTTGACGAGCTTGCGCGACCCGTGACTCAAGCATTTGTGTGGTGCTTGAAGGAGGACAGCCTACGGTGTGTGTGCATACTTGAATAAACAATAGGAGGTCGAGGAATAGTGCCTTGTGTGTGCACCAAGTGAAGAACACACCTTCTGTGTGTGCAAAAATAGAAGAAGGCAGTGTGTGTGCATAAGTGGAGAAGGACATATTCGGGTGTGTGTGCAAGAAGGGAAGGAAAGGCCGTAGCCTTGTGCAACCAAAGAAGACCCGAGGCCTTAGGCATTTGTGTGTGCAAATTGAAGGTAGGCCGAGGCCTTAGTGGCTTGTGTGCAAAGTGAACAAGAGGAGGTCGTAGCCCTTGTGGGTGCACACTTTGAAGAACAAACTAAAAGAACACTAAAGTGTCTGTGCAACAAGAAGAGGAGGAGGCCAACTCATGTGTGTGCTAATAGACAAGGAGGCTGAAGCCTATGTTTGTGCAAAGAGGTTGTGCACACTTAGAAGAAGAAGAAGACACTCACACAAAGTAAAACACACATTTAAGTGTGTAATCAAAAGGAATAAAATGTGTTAAGGACAAGAAGAAGGTTTGTGCTAAAAGATACTACACCCTTTGTGGGTTTATTACACCAAGAGAAGAAAGAGGGAAGTGCATGCTTACATGCATGCACGTGCACACGTGAACAAAGCCAAATCTGGTTGTGTGCATCTGAGTTGTCCAAGACCAGAAGATCTTGAAGAATCAGAGTTTCCATGCATTCAGTGCATGAAGTTGAATTGAGTGAGACTGGACCAGACTGAAGTTAAAGATATCAGTTGTCTGAGTATTCAGTAGTTGAAGAGAGAAGCCAGGTCATCCTTAGAAGAAGGAGATAAATCATGATCAAGATGAGAAGACCTGATCAACTCAAGTGATCAGAGGTACAGAGCAAGGCCAGCAGTCTTTATCCCAGACCGCTGAAGATACTTGAAGAACATAAAGTGAATAAGAGCTACTCGTGTGACTTGAGGATCCAGGAGAAGCCCCCTGTGAGACTCAGGGTGGAAGAAGTCTTCAGTGGGATTCTGGAGCAGGCCAGTGGGACTCTGGTAACACTATGGGACGCAATATAAAGACCCTCCTGTGGGACTCAGGAGAGATACAGTGGGACTCTGTATCGACCATTGTAATACTAACCTATTATAATGGATAAACCATGTTGGGGCGTATAACCAACATGGAAAGGACGTAGGCCTTTGGTGCCGAACCTTGTAAATCCTTGTGTCCAGTGCCTTTACATTTACTGCATCATTCGTGGAAAGGTGAGAGATACAAGAAGAGTGGATCGAGGCTTTAACCAGCCATAGAGGTTTAATTGATAAAGAATCAATTAGTAAAAAGTTTTAAGGGATCACTGATTCACCCCCTCCCCCTCTCAGTGATTCACACTGATCTGGGCACTTCAAATAACTTATTTTTTTAATAACAAAAAAATTAATTGTATACATTAAAAAATGTATCTTGTTTTTGAAGACTATTTTTAAATAATTTAACTTCGTTTATAAATGTTTAAATTTTATGTTAACTGTTAATGAGTTAGTTTTAGTTTTAGTTTAATAAATAATTATGTTTAATAAATTGAAGATAATAATAATTTAACTTATTTTTAAATGATTGATATGATTATTTTGTAATTAAATTTTAAATTTGTTAATTAATTTTTTATTTTGAAATAATTATTTTGATCCGAATTTTTTCAGTTTTAATTTATTTTAGTCTTCTATTTAATTTTCACAGTCACTATGGCACCATCTTGATCTCACTATCTCACCATTATCATGGTATCATTTAAATTTTTCCCTTTATAGTGATACTATGCACTATTTCCATTTCATTGTCTCACTATATCCCATTCACGGTGCCATCATATACCATGGAACTGATTCCCTTTTCTCACACCTTTTCTATCTCTATTTACTGGCACCGTTTCTCAAGAGCCACAAGTGCCTCTTCCCTTGCACCGTATTAGCAACCCCTTGGTATCATTTGTTCATCTGTGCCATCGTAGATCCTCATACCGACATAAACCAATATCATAATCAAATAGAGATTTAAAAACAAAATTTAAACAATAGAGAAATGGATATTGCCACTAAAATCCATCTTGGTTCTACAGTACGATGAGGGTGGAGCCGCTAGAGGAGCTTCGCCGCTACTATCGGGAAGAGTTCATCATCATTCAGGAACCTTGAATACGAGATTAGTGGTTTTATTATGATGATTTATATATGGAGATGTGCTACTGGAGCTAGGTAGCTGATGGTGCTTGCTGAAGTTGCCACATCTGATGAGGGCCACTTGCTACGAGGAGATCCGAAACAGTGTGTGGTGAGCAGTGTCCGTGATGAGGCTGGTATAGATTCATAGTCATCTGTGGTTGAGGACCACTATTTCAAGAAGTCCACACCACTATTGATGTATGTAAAGAAAAACTGGAGCCTCCAGATCTTGAGGGTTTGAAACACACTTCTACGATTCGAACAAAAAGGTTTCATGAGAGGAGTCTGCAGCAACACCACATCCGCCGCATGCATCCATGGAAGAAATTGATGCCCATGTATCCGAGACAAGGATCACAGAGAGATGTCTCCTGTGAGATCTAGATGCTGAGGCCAAAAGGCATCAGAGGAAGTGCTCGTCACCAACTTCACTGGTGTCGTGGAGAAGTTGATAGAGGATACTTTCCTCTTGATAATAAGAACAAGATCTGAAACCCTTCCCCCTGTAGCGCTGATTTTCTAGGGGAAGGGATAATCATAAATTAGAAAAATAAAATAAAATAATATAAATAATATAAATAATAATTAATATTATTATAATATCATATAATTAATTAAAATTAATTGATCATAACATAAAATTAATATATAAAATTTGTTAATAAGATAGAATTTATTTATAACATAAATAATATAAACTAATAAATAATAATAATTTAATATAAATTACATTTAAAAATAAATATTATTATAATAATGTTAATGAATTATATAAAATATTTAATAATAATAAACTTACTCAGAGAAATAATTATTTCATGATAATTAATTGTTAATAATATTAACACTAATAAAGTAACCTAATAATATTTTTCAAATTAAACACATAATAACTTTATCTATTTAATGATTAAAGTAAAAATTAATAACCATAATAATAATATTTAATTATTTAAATAATAATTATCAACATAAGTATTCATTAATTACCTTTAATTAATTAGTCATATAAGTTTTATTTAAAAAATAAATTTAAATTTTTTATTAACATTCAGTTTTTTACTATTTTTTTGATATTTTCTATGCAGGTTCAATGTAGAGTCAAGAAGATGTCAACATACATTAATCTAACTCATCAGGAGTAAGTTGCAAGGGAAAAACTAAAGTGACTTGTTAGTCATGAAAAAACGAACTTGTGTGGTGCACACGTGAAGGAAACTTAAAGTTGGTGGAAACATGCAGTGACATACTGTAGATGATTGATGATATTTAAATCAGAGAAGTAGCAGAATCAGATTAGGGGAGGCTCATGCATTCCATGAACACACCATTTTTTAGAGTAGATAGGGGGGATCGTTCTCATTCAATGAACACATGAGATTCTACAGTGGACTCCTAGGAGAAACATTGGAGATGAGTTGGAGGCCAAGGAATCCGAGAGTATAGCAGTATTTGGGGAGTTTTCTTCCCTCTATCATTAATTTTGGTACTCTGTTTGTGGACATTTTTCAAAATGTTAATCAAGATAATCATAGTGTAAATTGTCTTAGATCTGAAATTCAATTATGCTGGTTAATCTTTTAAACTTCTGCATTCACATTACATTTTTTTCACAATCATACTTGATCGACAAGAAAGATAAATGATTATCTGTTTAGTCATTTAATACATCAAATGTTTCCTAAATTCATAAATTAAAGATCAAATGGAGAGGTAGTTATTGAATACATTTATCTAAGAATTAATTTTATTACCATTGAAAATTAACAACGAGTTTATTTCCACACATTATCCTCTTATAAATGTCGAGCAGTTCAACTGATTTTGGAGTGGTGAACTCCTAATTATAGTCTTCTGTGTGTTGAGTTTCCTAGAAAGGGAGACATTTCATCTTTATCTTGAGGTGTGATCCAATAATGTCTAGTGGTGAAGATATCCTTTAAACCAGTAGTTTTGAATGCTCGAGTATTACATTTGATCTATTCTTTTGAACTTGCTACCTTCTTTTAGTATTTTGTTCTCTTATGTTCGTTTAACTGTAGTTATTAATTCTTCAATATACTAGTAAATGGTTAGTTTATTTCAACATTTTTTTCATTACTTCCTTAATAATGAAATATACCAAAAAAATAAAAATTAATTAATATAAACAATATTCACTATCTCCACTACTGACAACGGTGGAATTAATTTTGAATAAAAGCTTAGATTTATCTCATCCCTTCCCTTGGGTTCGACCCTGCACTACTGTTCTAGTGTAGCATTTATAAATAATATTTTTAGGGCTGTAACGACCTCGGGCCTCATCAAAATTTGGTGCCACTGTCGGGGAAGGCACATGATGAGAATCTGAGTGTTTAAAAAGATTCTAAAAAAATAGAAAAAATCATATAAATAATATTCTTCACTAGAAACATTTACTACTGTTTCTATTTCAATTTTATTCTGGGGTTTCATGAATTTCTCTATGTGCAAAATCTGTTTTTTTCAAATCATTGGTAGTTTATGAAAATTGGTATAAATTAGGGCATCATTTTGTTTGTTTGGATTGTTATGGATACACTACTGAGTTGTGTGTCTATAACTAGCCAAAATAGATTAATTATATTACAGATAATGATAAATACATTGAATCTAATCCTGAATTCCTTTCTAATAATGAATTACATTTATAATAATTAAATGATAGGGAGGATGTTTGGGGTACCTAGTTAACCAAGAAACATGAAATGCAATTTAAATAAACTCAAGAGAAACAAAAAAGACTAAAAAGATTAGAAAACATGCATTTAAATTTATAAAAAAAGGTTCAAGGAACAGAAATAATTTGAATATAGTGGAAATTAAAATGTTTATAAAAGATTGGAAAATCTAGTTGAAGAGGACATTGGATGTGAAACTGGGCAACAAAACATTAATTTTGAAAAATTTGATACTGTTGAACTAAATCAAGAAATAACCAACCTATTTAATCAATATAATAACATTGAAGATACCAAAATGCATTTTAATGCTGTTGAGTTGGACATTTTTGAAGATGCATTGAAACAGATTGAAAAGGAATTCCCAGTTCTCTTCATAATTTATACATTGGAGAAAAATCACTTTTTTAGAAATTTTTAGAATGATGATACTCTATCTGAAGTTAAACATGAAACTAAAAACATTTTTTTAAGAAATATTTACCCAAATATGCTAAATTTTTGAACAATATGGTTGAATATGATATTGGGAATAATTTGGATGAGAACATTAATCAGGATAATACAAAATCTGAAATTTATGAACCTCAATTGAAAACCGCTCATCAATTTTTTGATATAGAAAACCCAATATTTTCTGAAATTTTTTTGGAAGATGAGGATATGGGAATGAAATTTTAAGAAATACTAACTGATGAGTTTTTACATCCCTATTATCTTAGTAATCAGTTTTATGAACATTTGTGTACTAAAATGGAAAATAGTTTTACTATTTATATGGAAAAATATTTGAATTTTTTGAATCAGAAAATTAAATTTATTAAAGATGAATTAAACAATATTCCCCATTTTGTAAACTTCTTTTGAACACACTATAGACATTGTTTTGGAATGTGAGCCTTTTAAAAGTGAACTTGAACTCGAGGTTGAACCCACAATAGATGATGGTGGTAGAATTGATTTGTTAGAAGCAGTAGATGTTCAGTGTCAGTTAATCGATGAGAATATTTTGGAAAAGATATAAAACTTTTTCAAACCTGAATATTTGAATAGTGCTAAAATAAATATTCTCCTATGTCTATAACTTCCATCCTCAACTAAGTATGATGAAAAAGATCATCCCGATGTTGATATTTGTTTAACAATGGATTTATTCTTGACTTCCATTTTTTAATGATTCTGTTCAGCACTTTTTTGAATCCCATTCTAAACCAACTAATCCGAAGTTACCCAGTTGCACAATTGAATGTGAAAATACTTATGATGATGTTGATAAATATAGCTTTTAGGACAATTCCACACCCTTTGAAGCACCTAATTTGTCTTCCCTACCAAAAAATGTAAAACGTGTCAAATCTGATACAAATTTGGAAGTAGACAACACTATGCCAAAAAATCTTAAAGGGTGCAACATAGGGGTTATTTCAAGTTATGAGATTTTGGTTTTTGTTCTCATTAGCTTTGGAGCCCATGTAATTCATCATTCTTTTGATTATAAACTAGACATTCATATGTGGTGGTTCTTATTAAGGAAACCACATACAATATGTGACTAAGGTTAGTTCTAGGTGAGTCTGGCTATGGACAATAATCCAAACGCTGCATGGGAGGCAACCCATGGTTTTTGTTATGTTAACATAAAAAAATTGTGATTAAATAATGTCTAACTGAATAAGATAAACACAGTGCTTCATGAGAGTCAACCTATTCTATTTCTGTGTTTTTCATTTTTTGTACTACTTTGGGTTGAATAAAGTGATGCTTTACTAAATTCTATTTGTTATTTCTTTACTAGAAATTTAGGTCTCTTTCTGTTTTCCTTCTGATTTATTTCAACTATTGCTGCTAGTGTCATCTAAGGAGTAGAATTTCCAAGAAAAGGATTAATGAAAAAAATATTTCGGGAATTTACATAATTCCTGTATTAGTTTTTCACACCTATCCACTTTAATAATATTCACTGCAAGTAACAGTAATTAGTATTAGTGAGACATTGATTGTTACCTTAAAAAGTATTCTTCTATAGATAATTATGCTACATATGCTGCTTTTTTTTAATTAGTCTTCCACATTACTAGAGCTATTTAAAAAAATTAGTTTGGGGTGATAGGCATGAATATTTTCAGTTTTATTTATTATCCAACTAAACAAATTATGTTAAATGTGCTTTCACCCCAATTCACTGTGCACTTAAACCTCAGATGCTACTTTTGATATGAATTGAAAATTACTCTTTGGACTAAATATTAATGTGTGAACTTGCTTGTGAACATTCTAAAAAGATATTCATTGTGGAGAACATTACTTTTGAACATCAAAGTGACGCTTTATACATGACATAAATCTATTGAAATACATAATTTTTTTGAGCCTTTAATGATAAATTGTTCTTCTCCATATTTGGAATGAATCTATTGGGAGAATTTTGGGTTTTAAGTATGGGGGAGGGGGTAAATTCTTGACTGTGCTAAGCTTTTCTTATTAGAAATCCCATCAATTCCCACTTCCACTTACAATTTTTGTCAAAAATTGGTAGATTTTTTCAATCTTTATAGAAAATTTTAGTGTTTAAACTTATTCATAAATGGTATTTTCCATTGGATTATTTGGGATTAGATGTTAAGAGTTGCATTGAATTTTAAATTAATGTGGGTGGATGATTGTTGAGTGGTCTTGAACTATGGTTTTATGATATTTTGGTTTAGGAACTACTTTTGAGAGTAATATGGGTAACCATTTAGTGGAATTATGATCATAAACCTTGGAATTGAAACCTTGATTTTAATCAAAGGGGAAATTTTTTTATTAGTTATACAAAGTAATCACCTTAATGAGCCAACGCAAATGGTTTTCATAAAAATACTTTGAAACTGGAGTTGTTTCTGCATCTCGGATCCCATGGTGAATCTCTGAGACCCTAGATTCTAGGTGTGTTTCTATTTACTATAATCCCTCTATAGACATTGGATAAGTGCATATGCACAGTGTTTAACACAAGATATATTTCATGGAAAAAATTGTATAAAGTGTATATGTTTGAAAATGAGTTCATTATGGTGAGGGTAATGATGAACACCAAATTAAGTATGGGTCAGTTGGTTTATATTGGAGTCATTTAGGTTGTATCAATAAGGTGTTTCAACAAACATTATTTTTGGACCCTGAGATTGAGTCAATGTATAAAGGTCTTCTTGTTATGTTTTTAATTGAACTGATATTTTACCTCTCGTCGCCCAGGGACATTGAAACTAATCAAAAATTAAAACGAGTCACTCGATTGGTTCACATATGAGGCAGGAAAATTTCATTAATATTTGGTTAATTTCTTCCTTTACTTTTAATAAGAGAATTTTTTATGCAGAACTTAATTTGAGTTACCTTTTCAAAAGCCTTGTGACACTTCATTCCTGTATTTTCTAATTTTATACATGTTACATTTTGACCTAAAATGTAAACATACCTCTTTTTTCAAAGATAACAATGCATGAATTTTTTTGAAGACAAACAATGTTACGTCTGGGGGAATATGATGTGGCCTTAAAACAAAATTGTTTTACCACATCATTTTAATTAATTATATTTGATTTATTTAATTATTATTACTATTTTTAACAAATAAGTGATATTTTTTATTATTTTTAATAAATTTATTAAATAACCAATTTTTATAATAATTATTTTATTTTAAGATTTAAATAGCTAATTTATATTGTACTTAATTTTTATATATTAATAATTTATTATTTAGTTTAGTGTGTGAGCCTTCATAATTAATAATTTACCATTTTATTCTGTAATTAATTAATATCTTTAATTAGATTTGAATTATTTTTATGTTTCAATTTAGCATTTCAGGTACTAAAATATAATTAATTTAAAATAACTTAATCAAATATAAAAAACTTATTGACTTTTTTTTAAAATTTCACTAATTTAAAATTTATTTTATAAAAACTCATTACATTTATAAAATATAATTGTTTTAATTTTACTAATTAACTTAATTATTTAATAACAAAATAATTAACTGTAGAAATTAATAAATTTAACTTGTTTTAGTAGACTATTTTCAAATAATTTAACTTCATTTATAAATGCTTAAATTTTATGTTAAAATTTAAAGAGTTAGTTTTAGTTTTAGTTTAGTAACAAGTTATTATTTATAAAATGAAATTAATTTTAATTTAACATCTATTTAAAGGGTTATATATGTTTATAATTTATTTAATTTTTCAAATTTTGTAAATAATTTTTTGTTTTAAACTAATTATTTTTTTTACATTTAATTTATGTTTTTTTATTTTACTCTTTTTTTATTTTGCTCTCTCGCTGTGGCACCATTGGGTTCTCATGGTCTCACCCTTGTCAGGGTACCACAAAAATTATTTCCCTTTATGGTGATACCACACACATTTTCCATTTTTTTGTCTCACAGTATCCCCTCCTGATGCCACCGTAAACCCTGTCACTGCTTCCCTTTTCTGACACTAATTCCATCTCCATTTTCTAGCACCATTTCTCACCAACTGCTGGTGACTCTTTCCTGGCAGCATATTGTTACACCATGGTATAGTTCTTTCAACTATCTCATTGTTCTTCTTCCTCTCTTCACGGTCTCACCGGTGCTCGCATCATCTACATCTCACTTTAGCCAACATTTCTCTTCCCCCGCCACTGATTCAATTTTTCACAACAAACTCAATCACCCACTGTAGATCCTCATACCGACATAAACCAATCTCATATTCAAAGAGAGATTTTACAAAAAAAAAGTCAATAATAGAGAAATGAATATTGCAACAAAAATCCATCTTGAATCCGTTGTATGAGGACTGACGAGCCGCTATAAGTGTTGTACCGCTGCTATCGAGAAGAGTCTACTGCCAGTCTTGAACCTTGTGTCAGCAGAACTGTTCCCCCCCCCAACTGTCAAAGGGGGGGCTGGTGGTGGTAGATAGTGGGTGGCCAACCCCCAAAAATTTTCCCATGGGAGAATGCAAGGGGAAGGGTGAGGAGGGCTATAAAAGAAGGCTCTACCCTCTTCCAAATAACATCCCTCATAAAATCATCCCATCATCACTTGTATCCGGTTTCCCATCACTGATAGATCCTATTTTGGGCGGTTTTGTGAGGCAGTTTCCCCATTATTCATGATAGAATATTTCAAGAGTTTTCTCCTTGTAATAAGTGATGTAGTGTGTACCAAATTTTACCCCATAATGATCCTTCTATTTATACATTGTTTTTTACCCCTTCCATTCGAGGGTTTTTCCACGTTACATCTAGTGTCATTTATTTTTCCACATTTTCACTTTATTTTTATCTCGTGATTGTTGCTGCACCGTGGGCCAAACATTTACGGTCCTAAAAAGTGGTATTAGAGGCAAGGTTCTAGCCCAGTGATGTTCACGTTTTCGGGTAATAATAATTCTCATAAATTTTTGTATGCTTTGTGATTGTGACTCTTGTTGATCTTTCACATCAGAAAAAAATTTATTGATATTATTAAATACACCATTATGAACAGAGGAGGTTATGGACCGACGACATGTCCAGAATGCGGCAAAATTCGAGATCAAAATATTCAACGGGAATAATTATTCGTTGTCGAAAATGAAGACGCATGCAGTGTAGCAGAAGGATAATTACCAACTACAAATTGGCGAAAAGCCGGTGGGTGTTCCGGAGGAGAAATGGAACGATATGGATGGAAATTCTATTCCCAACATTCATTTGGTGTTGGAAAACAGGGTCATTTCGGAGAAAAAGACGGTGAAGGAAATATGGGATACTCTAATGAAGCTATACGAGACCAAGTCACTACACAACAAAATTTTCCTGATGAGAAAATTGTACACTCTTCTAATGGTGTAGTCATCATTGGTGATGGACCACATCAACAACCTCAATACTTGGTCTACTCAACTCACGGCGTTGGGCTATAAAATTGTGGATACTGAACGTCGGAGATTTAGCTCTACAGTTTTCATGATTCCTATGACCAACTCATCATCATCCTCACCAATAATGTCCTGACGGATATGCTACTCTTTAATGATGTTGCAGCCGCAGTTCGTGAAGAAGAATGTTAGCGGAAGAACAAGGAGGACAGACATACATCTTTGCACCAAGCAGATGCTCTGTTAATGGAGAGAGGAAGGATGATATAGCGTGGTTCCAGTGGGAGCCAAAATCATGTCTGGTCCAAATCAAGGAATAAGAAGAAGAATGTCACATATTTCAATTATTGCAAGAAGGGTAACATCAAGAAGGATTGTTGTAATATAAAGAGTGGTGCAAATAGCACTCAAGGGAATATGGAGAGTACTTTCGGAAATGAAGATATACTTGTCAGTGAAGCAGCAACGTCAACTGGAAGCAGGCATCATCTCGTCGATGAATGGATTATCAACTCAGGAGCAACATGGCACATGAAATCTCGACGGGAATGGTTTGACCAATATGAAACCATCCCGGAAGGACTTGTGTACATGGGGAATGATCACACTCTGATGATCGTTGGAGTCGGTACCATCAAATTGAAGATGCATGATGGTATTATTCAGACCATCTAATGAGTATGTCATGTGAAGGTCCTGAAAAAGAACATTTTGTCTTTGGGACAATTCAATGATTTCGGATGCAAGAGTCGCATAGAGAAGGGAGTGATGAGAATCGTGACGGGCGCGCTTCTGGTAATTAAGGAGGAAAAAATATCAAAGAACATGTATGTGCTTATGGGTGAAACGTACAAGGAGGCGGAGATAGTTGTTGCATAAACTACCTCGATAGATGCATTGACGATGTTATGGCATCGGAAGCTTGGCCATATGTCAGAATGAGGCCTGAAGATACTTGCGGATCAGAAGTTGCGGCCTGGGCTGACAAAGGTATCCTTACCATTTTGTGAGCATTGTTTTTTGAGCAAGCAACACATGTTAAAGTTCGGGACGTCAATAGAAATAAGTCAAGAGATCATGGAGTTAATCCATTCTAATGGTTGGCATGCACTGGTTATATCCCTGGGAGGAGCAAGGTACTTTGTATCATTCATTGATTATTATTCTAGGAGATGTTGGGTGTACCCAATCAGGAGGAAGGCAGATGTTTTTGAAGTCTTAAAAATATTCAAAGCACGGAAGGAGATTGACTCTGTAAATAATATCAGGTGTCTGAGGAAAGACAATGGTGGATAATATACAAGAGAGGAGTTTAATACTTTTACGAAAAAAGAAGGGATCAAAAAGTGTTTCACGGTGGCGTACACTCCATAGCAGAATGGAGTGGTTTAGCTGATGAACAGAACCTTGATGGATAGAACATCGACGATGTTGTAGACTGTAGGTATTGCCAAAACTTTTTGGGTAGAAGCAGTGAATACCGCCTGTTATGTTATCAACAGATCTCCTTCAATGGCGATTGAGCTAAAGACACCGATGGAGATGTGGACAAGTAAACCCGCTGACTATTCTCGGTTACATAATTTTGGAAGTCATGTATATGCAATGTTTAATGACCAAGAAAGATCAAATTTTGATTAGAGATCTAGGAAATGTATCTTCGTGGGGTACGCTGATTGTGTGAAGGGGTATCGTTTGTGGGACCCCACTTCCCATAAATGTATCATCAACAGAGATGTAATTTTTGCAGATGACAAGGTGCAAATGGAAATCGATCAAGACACGGAGGAAGAGAATACAGAAACTACAACAATAAAAGTAGAGGAAAATCCAAGGAAGAACCAGTTTCCTCTGAGTCATTACCAGAGCATGATGATCAAATAACAGTTGAGTCTGGACCACGATGGTCAACTTGGGAGAAAAGATCACTAGTATGGAACTCAAACTATGTCACTGAGTGCAATATTGTGTATTGGTTATTGACAGAGGATGGAGTGTCATCTTCTTTTATGGAGGCGACTTAGAGTCTAGATGTATCCTCATAGATGGTGGAGATGCAGGAGGAACATGAAGCCCTGCACAGGAACAAGACTTGGGATCTTGTTCCATTACCACATGGAAGGAAGGCTATCAGAAACAAATGGGTCTTTAAGATCAAGCGGAATGGAAAAGACAATGTGGAAAGATATCGTGCAAGATTGGTGGTCAAGGGATTTGCTCAGAAGGAACATATTGAGTTCAATGAAGTATTTTCTCTTGTTGTTAGACTGACGAATGTACGGATAGTTCTGACAATGTGTGCTACATACAACTTACATCTAGAGCAGCTGGATGTGAATACTGTGTTTCAAAATGGTGATCATGATGAAGAGATATATATGCTCCAACCAGAAGGGTTTGTAGATGAAGGTAAAGAGAACATGGTTTGCAGGTTGAACAAATATTTTTATGGTCTCAAATAGGCGCTGAGGTGTTGGTACAAGAGATTTGATTCCTATATCATGAGACTTGAATACAAAAGACTTTATTCAGATCCTTGTTCATATTTCAAGGGTTCAGATGGTAATGATTTCATTATTCTTCTATTGTATGTGCATTACATGTTGGTTGCAGGCTCGAACAATGATCAGATCTAAGAGATGAAGGCACAGTTGGCTAGGGAGGTTTATATGAAGGACTTGGGTCCAGCAAACAAGATTCTTGGGATGAAGATTTACCAAGACAGAAATAATGTGAAGATTTGGCTATCACAGAAGAGTTACATATAGAGAGTCTTGAAACTCTTAAACATGCAAGACTGTAAGCCAATCTCTACGCCTCTTCCTGTTAATTTCATGTTATCCTCCACTATGAGTGCTAGCAGTAATGTAGAGAGGATGGAAATGTCTCGATTACCATATTTATTGGGAGTGGGTAGTCTAATGTTTGCTATGGTTTGTACTAGACCAGACATTGCACATGCAGTATAAAGACCCGCACGTATTACATACATAATCTTGAAATTATTCAAGAAAACACTTCTTTTACATTGAGGATATTTTCAATATTAGAGCATTAGATAATTAAGACAAAACATTCATAACATTACACATTGTTATAAAGTGGATACCATAAAATAAGATTCCATTTTTCTCAGAATATAAAACATTAAAACTTAAAACAATACTCCTTGACAATTATTCAGCATTTAACATGTCTACCTTCCTTGTATTACTCATCCATTATCCTGTGAGAAATCATTTAAAAACTAAGTATGAGCACAAAAGTTCAGTAATCTATGAAAAAGAAGGAAAAATCACATTAGTCCATGAATACTCATAATGTATGAAAACTTTTTCAAAAGACAAGATTTCCACCCATAAATACTTACTTCGTGTAACATGAGATTTACACAAGATCAACACAAACATAAATATAATCATAGTGTTATCGTGGGGAATTACTTACATAATCTTGTAACTATCTTGGCTACCTTAAAATTTGTAACCCTCACCACTACAATAACTTGTGTAACCATCACAGTTACACATGGAGTAACCATACGGCCGACCTCCAAATTACTCATACCCAATGCTTTGGAGGGAAATATAGGTCCCACCCTTCATCATAAACAATTCCCAATAACCAAAACAGAATCATACAACATAAATAATAGCATAAAAACATTGTTTTTGAATCTTGTATAACAGAATTTTAAAAAGGGATTTTAGAAGAAAAGTCCCTTATAAACATCATATACATGAAGTGAGACTTAATAGAGTGAATGTAGTATGTAAATATAATGTAAATACACATAATAAAACATAATATATACTGATCCCATCACACAATCAATTTAAATAGCACATAAATGATGATGTAGAAGTTTAACCCATGGAATGGAAATCAGGTTATGAATTCCCTTACCGTAAGCTTGACTAACTTCAAACATCTTAAAACCTCTTGTATAATTGTTAAAAGAGTGTTATTATAATTTTACAGAAAGATTTTTATGTTTATAACATCTTATATGGTCATTTCATAACCTCATTTCACCCCTTAATTGTTAGTATTTTGTTCCTTGCATTATTTTGTGAGAGTTCTTTTGTGATTTCCACGATCGGTTCATGATGAATCGTTCTTGTTGATTGGAAGTGAAACTCCAGAATTGGAATGGAGGAGTATTTAAATATATATAGTACCATAATTTATACCATTTATCAGTTTTATTCTTTATATGAGAATGACTTATAAGTTAAAACATTATTGATGTTCGTTTAAATCATTTTAGTGGTTCTTTGATAATAACAATGTCATTTTGTATTTTAAATTAGAACCATGAGTAAAAAATAATTACAGAACCATATATGGGTCATAAAACATATAATATAACCTGGTTCAACCATGTAAATGGTTTCATGAATAGACTTGAAATAATTAATGGAAATTAAAAATACATCGTCCATGATGTCGGTAATTCGTCACAAATGGACAATGTTTTTTGATTCTTTAAATAAGTGGAAGAGGAGAAGAATACTGATGAGTAATTTTCCATAATCATGAGAACATAATGAATATAAATGATTCTGGAGATTTCATGCCTCTTGGATAAGAGGGAATGAGGAATGAAGAAAAACGAATCATGAAATAAAAGAAAATCTTGAAAAATTTCTCACAAACATTCGGCAGCCTAACAACATCTCTTAAAATTTCATAAAAACAAGATTGATGAGAGGAATGGAATATACCATAATTCATAAAAGATATGGACAGTAAAGGGGGAATATTTAATGAAGTATCCCAGCACAAGGTAAAGGGAATGGAAGAGAAAACAAAAAATGAATGAAAAGAATGAAAATAAAAGAGGTTGTTTACCTCTTGATCTCTTCTCCTTGAGATCCTTCTTAAGGGCATTGATTTTAGTCTTTTGGTGAGACCAGAAGCTCTAGGACGTGGGGAAGATGATTGGGAAGGTAATTTGGAATAAATTAGACAATTCTCAAGGCTTGAGATGTGTGGGAGGAAGAGGGGATTGAGGGTGGTATTTATAGTGGAGGAGGGGAGGTATTTTAGATTATTTTAATCATTATTATAATATTGTTATCAAGACTATGAATAATCTCAAATCACAAGGCCCTAAATAGTGATAATATCATGTGAGTTAGAAGAAATTGGCCTTGCATCACTTATGATGTCATATATAGTGCATTTTTACTGATAAATTGTTTATACAGTATTTTATAGTATTTCACTATTCACTGAAAATTGATGAGTTTCAGAAAAATACCAAAACATTACCCCAACCATTTTTCGACGTGTAGAATTAAAAAATGAACTCCATTTTTCAAAAATAATTTTATAAATATTATTAATTTAATTTTTAAATAAGGTCACAATTAATTCGAAAAATAACAATATTGAAGTGCAATTAGTTTTATGTGACATTGGAAAATTAATTAAGATCCCATAATCCTATTGCCTTGGGAAAATAAAATAATATTATTATTTACTATTCATGAGGTCATATTACAATTCATATTATTATTCATATTACTATTCATAAGGGTATGTTACTATTCACCCAAAAACATGTTTGTTTCATCAGACTCTAAATAACATACTGAACACAAATGTAGATGACAGTTGCTTGAAATTAAAAACATAGAGAAAATAAGATTATGTTTCAAGGATACTTATAAATATATACCTTAAACAAAATTTCAAGCATTTTCAATTTATTTTTAGAAAACCTTGGGATGTTACATTATCCCCACCTTTTTGAAATTGCGTCCTCGCAATTTTATTGACTTATTAAACAACTGAGGGTATTTTTACCTCATAGAATTTTCAGACTCCCATGTTGATTCTTCAACCATGTGGTTTCTACACAAAACCATTAACTGGTGGATTACCTTATTCCGCAATACCTGTTCTCTTCGATCAAAAATCTGAACCAGTTTTTCTTCACAAGAAAGGTTCTCTGCAAGCTGAACTGCTTCCGGCATCAAGACTTGTGATGAATCTGCAAAATACATTCTCAACATCAAAACATGAAAAACATTATGTACCTAAAACAAGCTCGGAGGCAAAGCTATGCGGTATGCAACTATTCCAACTTTATCCAAATTTCAAAAGGACTGATGAACAATGGATTTAGTTTCCCTTTCTTATTGAAACAGATCACACTATTCCAAGGAGAGATTTTAATGAAAACATGATCACCTACATCAAAAGAGAAGTCATTCCTTCTATTATCTACATAACCTTTCGGCCTTCTCTAATTTTTCCTCATGTGTTGCTGGATCATCCTCACTTTCTCAGCCACTTCTTCTACTAATTCTGGCCCCATCAAATTTCTTTCACCGACTTCATCCCAAAACACAAGATTTCGACAACGCTTTCCATACAAGGCCTCAAAAGGTTCCATCTAAATTCTAGAATGGAAACTGTTATTATAAGAAAACTCAACTAATGAAAGATGATGATCCCAACTTCCCTGATAGTCCATTGAACAAGCTCGAAGCATATCTTCTAATGTTTGAATCGTTCATTCTGACTGCCCATCTGATTGAGGATGAAAAGCTGTAATGAAATTCAACTCGGTGCCCAATGACTTCTGAAGTCCCATCCAAAATTTAGAAGTGAACCTGGGATCTCGGACAGACATAATGGAAAGAGGAACTCCATGTAACCTGACAATCTCCTTGAGGTACAATCGAGAATTCTGATCCAATGTCATTGTATCTCGAATAGATAGAAAATGTGCAGACTTTGTTAGCTGATCAACAATAACCCAAATAGCATTGTTACCTCAAGAAGTATTTGGTAGTCCCACCACAAAATCCATGGATATATTCTCCCATTTCCACTCTGGCACTAGAAAAGGCTTAAGCATCCCCTTCGGTAACTACCGCTCTGCGTTAACCTGCTGACATGTCAAACATTTCATTGTAAAATCATTAATATCTCCTTTCATCCCATTCCACCAATAATACTCTCGATGGTCTCTATACATCTTAGTACTTCCAGGATGAACATAAAATGGAGCACTATGAGCTTCACACAACACTTATTTCTTCAAATGGGAATCACACAGAACACACAAACTTTTTCCAAATCATAAAACACAATCCTTATCAAGATTAAATTATGTCAACTTACGCATTTTAACAAATTCTACCTTTTTCTGTAGCTCATGGTCTTCCCTCTGTGCTTTCGTAATTCTGTTTGACAATGAATACTACACTTAAACCTGAAACAAAAGATAGGTATTCCCTGCACCAACAACTTCCAATACAAAATTTATCAAATCATTAATCATGGGATCATGTTCCAAACTTAGCATGGTTAATGATGCATGATGTTTCCAACTTAAGGCATCCACTACATTGTTTTCTTTTCCATGATGGTAATCGATCATGCAGTCATAATCCTTTATCAGGTCTATCCATCTTCTCTGCCTCATGTTTAATTCCTTCTGAGTGAATATATACTTTAGACTTTCATGGTCAGTTTATATTTGGCAATTGGTTCCGTATAGATGATGCATCCAAATTTTCAAAGCAAAAATCACAGCCTTCAATTCCAAATCATTTGTGGGATAATTTAGCTCATGTGGTTTAAGTTGTGTCGAAGCATAGGCAATTACCTGATCATTCTGCATCAAAACAGAACCAAGTCCCTTCGAATAAGCATCACTGTAGATTACAAAAATTCACCATTCCATGAAGGTAAGGTTAAAACTGGAGCATTCGCCAATTTCTTCTTTAGTTCCTGAAAATAAACATCACATTCCCCTGTCCAAAAATAATTAACCCCTTTCTGTGTTAACTTAGTTATCGGGCTAGAAAACCATGCAAAGATCTTAACAAACCGTCGGTAATACTTTCTATGTCAAGAAAACTACGAATCTCTATAACATTTGTGGGTCTTGGACATTCATCAACTACTTTTGTTTTTCCAGGTTCAATTGTTATTCCATCCTTATTTACAATGTTCCCAAGAAAAGAAATCCGTTGCAACCCAAAATCACACTTTCTGAATTTTCCATATAGTTTCTTTTCTTTTAAAGTATTTAAAACAACCCTTAGATGTTTTTCATGCTCCTCTTTATTTTTAGAAAAAAACTAGAATGTCATCAATAAATACGACCACCAACTTATCCATGAACTCATGAAATACTCTATTAATAAAATTCATGAATACAACAGGTGGATTAGTTAACCCAAATGGCATACCAACAAATTCATAATTCCCATATCTTGTACGAAAGGCTTATTTAGGGATGTCATCCTCCTTCAACTTCAACTGATGGTATCTGGATCTCAAGTCAATCTTGGAAAAGTACTGAGCTCCCTGGAGATGATCAAACAAGTCATCAATAGGAGGCAAAGGATACTGGTTTTTAACAGTGATTTTATTCAAAGCTCTATAATCAATGAAAGTCTCATGGAACCATCTTTCTTTTTAACAAACAAAACAGGGTCTCCCCATGGTGAAGTGCTTGGACAAATGAAGCTTTCGACAAGAAAATCCTGTAACTACTTTTTATATTCAAGAAGTTTTATTGGAGCCATACGATTTGGGGTTTTTGAAATTGGCTTAACATCAGGAACTAAGAAAATTGTGAATTCGACTTCTCATTTAGGTATGACACTGGGTAACTCCTCAGGATAAACATCAAGGTATTCATTTACCAATGGCACATCATTAATTTGAATAGTTCCCTTGTTTTCAACAATATGAGCAAGATATCTTTCATTTCCATATTTCAGTAGTTTCTCAGCTTCCTGATATGTTATCAATTTTATGGGTTCATTCTTGTATACAAACTAAAACTCTTTCTGAAAAAAACATCTTTAGCTTTATAGACAATCTTAGCATGATAATCAGAAAGCCAGTCCATCCCCAGAATAACATCAAACTCGATTAAGGGTAAAACAACAAGGTTTGCAGGTAAAGTCTTTCCACATACCACAATAGATATATTCTTATAATTCATCTCTACTATAACATTTCCCCCCGTTGTTTTAACAAGAAGTCCAGGTCTCATTTGTTGAGGTGATATTTCTAATTTACTAGAAAATTTCTCAGAGATGAAGGAATGTGTAGACCTTGTATCAAACAAAACATTAGAAAAATCTGAGTGAACAAACAAAGTACTTGATACAACATCATTGGATGTCCCAACACCTCGTGACGTAGTCGCAAATGATCTCACTACACCTTTCTGCTTGTATTCTAGCTTCTTTGCCTCATTTGGATCCGTCTTTGGACATGCATTTGCATAGTGACCCATCGCACCACATTTAAAACACTTTACAGTTTGCTTATCAGGATTATTCTTTGGATCATTTTCATTGAAATCTCGGGACATATTTCCAAACTTACCACATTTAAAACACTTCCCAGTTTTGATAAAACATTCCCCAAGGTGCTTCTTGCCACACTATTCACAAACTGGAGACTGGATTTTCTTACCATCAGATTTATTTGGTTGATTCTTACCCATTTCTTGTCAACTGGACCTCTTCTTTTCGTTGTTTCCAAAATGCATGTGATCGTCAACAAACTCAATCTCTACCCTCTCAGCACATTAGACAAGTTTCTCATATCTTTTGAATTCACGGGAGGCCAACGCCCTTCGATACCTTGGCTTCAATCCTGAGTAAAAGCGGTTGATTTTTCGATCGAGATCCAGAATAAGATTTGGAGCATACCTCGCCAGTCGGGTGAAGTTCGCCTCATACATAGCCATTGAATCTTCCTCCTTTTGTTTCAATTCAAGGAATTGCTTCTCCATTCTAAGTCGCACCACCTTAGGAAAATATTTTTAAGAAAAAGAATTTTAAATTCATCCCACACTAAGGCATAAAAATCCTCTCTACCCCTGATATTACTTAACATTGACCACCAATGACCAGCTTCCCCTTCAAAACGATAAATGGCAAGACCTAACTTTGGATTCTATGAACATCCCATAACATCATATATATTTTCAAGGGCTTTAATCCATCCTTCTGCTGCCACTGGGTTAGAAGATCCATTGAATGCAGGAGGATGTTTTCTAATAAAATGTTCCACCACTGTCATGTTCCATTGGGGTACCTCTATTTGTTCTCTTGCATAGATTCCACCCCCATTTATTGTGTGTGTTAGCTGAGCCATTACTGTCACAAACTGCTCGGTTCCAATCCCTACCATTCCGGACTGTAGAACAGGAAGGATGTCATTCTATTGGTGCCTCTCCTCTTCAGCATCCATCTTCCTTCTACGGAAAACCATTCTAAACAATCATTTCTTAGATGAAGCAACATGGTAATCTTTAAATTCAATAACAAATTAAACACATAGTGAAAATCATTTATGGTATTCTATTCGCATCACCATAACTCCTAAAGTTATCTAAACCATCCTCTTATACCAACTATAATGACCCGCACTTATTACATACATATTCTTGAATTTATTCAAGAAAACACTTCCTTTTACATTGAGTATCTTTTCAAGTTTATATCATTAGATAATTAAGACAAAACATTCATAACATTACACATTGTTACATAGTGTAAACCATAAAATCAGTTTCTTTTTTTCTCAGAATATAAAACATTAAAACATAAAACAAGACTCCTTGACAATTCTTCAACGTTTAACATGTCTTCCTTCCTCGTATTACTCATCCATTAACCTGTGAAAAATCATTTAAAAACTTGGGATGAGCACAAAAGCTCAGTAAGTTATGAAAAAGAAGGAAAAATCCCACTAATCCATGAATACTCTTAATGTATAAAAACATTTTCAAAAGACATACTTTCCGACCATAAATAATTACTTTGTGTAACATTAGATTTACAAAAGATCCACACAAACATAAATATAATCATAGAGGTATCTTGCGGAATTACTTATATAATCTTCTAACCATCTTGGCTACCTTAAAATTTGCAACCCTCACAGCTACCATACTTTGCATAACCGTCGTAGTTACACGTGGATTAAACATATGGCTGACCTCCAACCTACTCATACCCAATGAATTGGAGGGAAATATAGGTCCCACCCTTCTTCATAAACAATTCCAAATAACAAAAACATTATCATACAACATAAATAATAGCATAAAAACATTGTTTTTGTATCTTGAAAAACAGAATTTTAAAAGAGGACTTTAGAAGAAAAGTCCTTTATAAACATCATATACATGAAGTGAGACTTAATAGAGTGTATGGAGTATGTAAATATACTGTAAATACACATAATAAAATATAATATAGACTGAAACCAACACACAAACAATTTAAATAGCACATAAATGATGAAGTAGAAGGTTAACCCAAGGAATGGAAATCGGGTTAAGAATTCAATTACCTTAAACTTGTCTTATGTCAAACCTATTAAAACCACTTGTATAATGGTTAAAATTGTGTTATTAGTATTTTAAAGAAACATTTTCATGTTTATAACATCTTATATGGTAATTTCAAAACCTCAATTCACCCCTTAATTGTTAGTATTTTGTTCCTTGCATTATTTTGGATGAGTTCTTTTGTGATTTCGACGATCGGTTCATGATGAATCGTTCTTGTTGACTGAAAGTGAAACTCTATAATTGGAATGGAGTAGTATTTAAAAATTTCCAGTAACATAATTTATACCATTTATCACTTTTATGATTTATATGAGAATGACTTATAAGTTAAAACATTAATGATGTTCGTTTAGATCATTTTAGTTGTTCTTTGATAATAACAACGTCATTTTGTCTTTTAAATTCGAACCATGAGTACAAAAGAATTACAGAACCATATATGGGTCATAAAACATATATTATAACCTGGTTCAACCACATAAATGGTTTCATGACAAGACTTTAAATAATTAATGGAAATTGAAAATACATCATCCATGATGTCGGTAATTCGACACAAATGGACAGTGTTTTTTGATTCTTTATATAAGTGGAAGAGGAGAAGAATAATGAAGTGGAATTTTCCATAATCATTATAAAATAATGAATATAAATGATTCTGGAGATTTCATGCCTCTTGGATAATAGGGAGTGACGAAAGAAGAAAAACGAATCATGAAATAAAAGAAAATGTTGACAAATTTCTCAGAAAATAAAGTAGCCTAATGACGTCTCTTAAAATTTCATAAAAACAAGATTGATGAGAGGAATGGAATATATCATCATTAATACAAGATATGGACAGTAAGGTGGAATATTTAATGAAATATCCCAACACAAGACAAAGGGAATGGAAGAGAAAACAAAAAATGAACGAAAAGAATGAAAATAAAAGAGGTTGTTTACCTCTTTATCTCTTCTCCTTGAGATCCTTCTTAAGGGATTTGATTTTGGTCTTTTGGTGAGACCAGAAGCTCAAGGACGTGGGAAAAAAGATTGGGAATGGAATTTGGAAGAAATTAGACAATTATCAATGCTTGAGATGTGTGGGAGGAAGAGGGGAATGAGGGTGGTATTTATAGTGGAGGAGGGTAGGCATTTTCGATTATTTTAATCATTATTATAATATTTTTATCAAGAATATGAATAATCTCAAATCACGTGGCCCAAAATAGTGATAATATCAAGGGAGTTCAAATAATGTTTCCTTACATCACTTATGATGTCATAAATAGTGCATTTTTACTGATAAATTGAATATACGGTATTTTATCGTATTTCACTATTCACCGAAAATTCAAGAGTTTCAGAAAAATTAAAAAAAAATTCCCCAACCATTTTTCGACGTGTAGAATTCAAAAATGATCTCCATTTTTCAAAAATAATTTTCTAAATATTATTAATTTAATTTTTAAATAAGGTCATAGTTAATTCTAAAAATAACAATATTGAAGTGCATTTAGTTTTTTGTGACATTGGAAAATTAATTAAGATCCCATTACCATATTTCCTTGGGATAATAAAATAATAATATTAGTTACTATTCATGAGGTCATATTACTATTCATATAACTATTCATAAGGGTGTTTTACTATTCACCAAAAAAACAAGTATGTTTCATCAGACTCTAAATAATATACTAAACCCAATTGTAGATGACCGTTTAATGAAATTAAAAACATAGAACAAAAAAATTATGTTTCAAGGATACTTATAAATATATACTTTAAACAAAATTTCAAGAATTTTCAAATTATTTTTAGAAAACCTTGGGATGTTACATGTAGTGGGAGCAGTTAGTCGGTACATGGAAAATCTAGGACGGGAGCATTGGAACACAATTAAGAGGATCATGAGATACAACAAGGAGACCTCAGATGCTGCATTATGTAATGGAGGATCAGATTTTACTGTCAGAGGATATGTTGATTCAGATTTTGCAGGTGATTCTGACTGGAGAAATCCACTACTGGTTATGGTTTACTCATGCAGGAGGAGCTGTGAGCTGGATTTTGAAGTTACAGTCAGTTGTAGCGTTATCCACGATGGAGGCAGAGTACATGGAAGCTACACATTCTTACAAACTGGCGATTTGTATGAGAAGGTTGTTGGAGGATCTTAGGCACAGACAGGAGCATATTCCATTATTTTGTGACAGTCAGAGCGCCTTTCACATTGCAAGGAATCCATATTTTCATTCCCGGACGAAGCACATTGGGGTACAATATCACTTTGTCTGAGATGTGGTAGAGTAAGGAACTGTGGACATGTAGAAAATTCATACTAAAGAAAATCTGGCAGATTTCCTGACGAAGGCGATTAACTCTGATAAGTTCAGATGGTGCAGATCCTTGAGTGGCCTCGCAAATACGTGAGAATCATGGTTGGGAAGATAGAAAGTATTGTGGAAATTTTATTGGTTCTCAATAAAATCTCCAAGTGGGAGATGTGTCAGTAAGAAGATCCCCCCCCCACCCACAGTTGTCAAAGGGGGGGTTGGTGGTGGTAGATGGTGGGTGGAAAACCACCACCAAATCTACCCATGGGAGAAGTCAAGTGGAAGGGGTGAGGAGGCCTATAAAATAAGGCTCTCCCCTCTTCCAAAGATCATCCCTCAAAAAATCATCCCATCATCACTTGTATACGGTTTTCCATCACCGATAGATCCTATTTTGAGTGGTTTTGTTATGCATTTTCCCCTTTATTCAAGAGAGAATATTACGAGAGTTTTATCCTTGAAATAAGTGAGGGAGTGTGTACCCACTTTAACCCCATAGTGATCCTTCAATTTGCCTGTGGTTTTTTACCCCTTCCATTTGGGGGTTTTTCCACGTTACATCTGGTGTCATTTTTTTTCGCATATGCACTTTATTTTTATCTCATGATTATTTCTGCACCGTGGGCCAATCATTTACGGTCCTAACACCTAGAATCCATGATGAGTGGTTTTTTTCACTAATGAAGATCTGAAAAAGCATAGATGGAACAATGTAGGTGATGGAGCTCACTGAATCCACAACTTGCCGAAGAGGGACACCAGCTGCGAGCAGATCAGAACCGTTGTGTTTTGAGTTGTGTCTGAGCTGAGGGAGGTACATAGCTGCTGTCATCTTTAGCTGAAGACCACTATTTCATGAAGGCCACACCACCTTTGAAAACAACACATCAAAACCTAAGCCACTGGATTTGGAGGGTTCGAAACACAGCGCTGGGATTCGAACAAAGAGGTTCCATGTGAGGAGTCCGCTGCAGCACCACATCTACCACACACCACCATGGGAGGAATCGACACCCATGTAGGATACTCGAGGATCACGTAGAGATTTCAGATGTGATATATAGATGATGGGGCCAACATTCACATGAGAAAGATCATGTCGCTGGCTTTTCTAGTGTCGTGGAGATGTTGAAGGAGGCGGCCTTACTCTGGAGAAGAAAAAAAAGATCTGAAAACCTTCCCCCAATTAGAGGAGATTTTGGGGTGGGGGAATGGGATTAGCTTAAATAAAATAAATAAATAACATAATATTAATAATAAAAATAATAAATTACTAATAATTATAATATAAAATAATTAAAAATAATTAATTAATCACAAAATAAAATTAAGATATAAAATCATTTAAATAGATAGAATTTATTTATAACTTATATAATATTAACATATTAATAATAATAATTTTATATAAATTTAAATTATAAATAATTATTATTATAATAGAATTAATATACTAACTAAGATAATTAATCAAAATAAACGTACTCAGAATAATAAGTAAGTCGAGATAATTAATTTTTAATAATAACAACACTAATAAAATATCCAAATAAATATTTTCAATTTAAAAGCATAATTACATCATCTATTTAAAGGTTAAATAATACATTAATAACAAAAATGTTTATATTTAATTAATTAAAAAATAATTAGAAACTTATGTATTTATTAATTAACTTTAATTAATTAGTAATATAAATTTTATTTAAAAAAAGACTTAAATATTTTTATTAACATTCTTTGTTTTTTTACATTTTTATATGTTATTTTATTTGCAGGTTCAATGTAGAGTAAAGACGAAATCCCCAAATATTCAACTAACTCATCATTATTTAGATATGATGTGAAAAATAATGTGATGTGTCGGTTGCGGGAAAACGCACGTGTGCGATGCAAACGTAAAGGACACTTAAAGTCGATTGAATGGTAAGGTGACATGCAGCTGAGGACGAATGATATATAATTTAGAGCAGCAGAAGAATCAGATCGGGGGACCCTCATTCATTCCCCAAACACACCATTTTTGAGATCACATCAGGGGAGGCTCATTCTCATTAAACGAACATGCGAGATTCCAAAGCGGACTGTCGAGAGAAACATTGGAGACTAGTTGTAGGCCAAGGAGGCTAAGAGTAGAACATTATTTGCGGAGTTTTTCATCCCCCTATCCTTAATTTTTGTGCTCTGTTCTGGGACATTTTTCATTGCTTTAATCAATATTATCAAGAGGTGAGTTTTCCTAGATCGAAAATTCAATTCTTGTGGTTAATAGATAAAACCTCTTCATTCACATTACATTTTTTAGAATCATAATTGATCAACAAGATTGACTAATGATTCTCTATTTTGTTGTTTCATTCCTAATTTTTTTTCTTAACTCATAAATTCAAGATCAACTAGAAAGGTAGTTCTTGAATATATTTTTCTAATAATTAATTCCTTTAACTTTGGAAATTAATGGTGGGTCTATTTCCATACGTTATCCTTTTATAACTGGCAGGAAGTTTGACTAATTTTGTAGTAGAGAACTCCAAAATTCAGTCTTTTGTGTGCTGAGTTTTCTGGGGAGGGAGAATTTTCACATTTATCTTGAGGTATGATTCAATAAAGTATACTGTAGAAGATATCCTTCAAAATATTAGTATGGAGTTTTCAATTATTGCATTTGATCTTCTCCTTCGTCCTTGCTACCTTATTTTATTATTTTGTTCTCTTATGTTAATTTTTATGTAGTTCTTAGTTTGTCACTATAATAGTAAATTGTTTAGATTCTGGTCAATGTTTTTATCATTACCATTGTCTTAATGAAAATTAAATAAATTAAAAGTTAATTAATTAAAACCATATTCACTATCTCCAATGCTGACAACAGTTGAGTTAATTTTCAATGAAACCTATGATTTATCAACGTCCTTCCCTTGGGTTCGACCCTGCTCCACTGTGCTAGTGTATGAGTTATAAATAATATTTTTAATGTTTTGAAGACCTTCGTCCACATCAACTACTCACCCCCCTTCATTTCCATTTAGTTGTGTGTATAGATGATGTCTTCAATGTAATATAATAAACTTAGGTTTCATATATACTTATTAATGATCTATGTCGTTTCTATAATAGTTGTTGAATATGGATCTTGGATTAGGATTCATATTTATCTGGAATAGTTCCACCTTAGTACTGGATTATATTCAACTTGGGAGAATTATTTTTAACCATTCATTACATGATATTTTGATTACTTATATGAAACTATTTATTTCATTGTTTTACAGTGATGGTTTTATTAAAGTTGTATGGATTGTACATATACATGATATAGTTAGTTCATTTATTATTATTTTATGATGTTATGATATGTGTTATTATTAGAGAAAATCTTCGCCAAAAATGTAACTAAGTCCTTGTAATTTATTTGCAGCCTTTAGTGTCCTGATTAAATCATATATGGTTAATAGAACCCCCACAATGTCCCAAGCTAGTCACTTGAGTGGGGATATTACATTAATTGATGAAGAGGGTAATTGAATATGATTATTAGGTTTTCATTTTGTTTTTACAAATAAATATTATTCAAACTCATCTGTTTTATTATTTTTTATTAGGGTTGATGGTTATTTCAGGGTTTTCTAAAACGTTGGAGAACATGTAAGGTGTTCGGGAATAAATTGTATAATTGGAAAAAAATTATAATGAAAGAGAAATTAGAATTTCATGGATATGAAAAATTATAATAATAGGGATTTTAATATATGAACATTCATGTTGGATATCAATATCACACACTATTTTACATTCCATAGTCTAGGGAACGTGATTCAACCACACCGTAGAGAAATTTTGAACATGTAATAGTATAATAGCCCTTGAGACGAACTCTCAAATCCTTTTTAAAAACATAATCATTATATAAATATAATTTATACCTATAAGGTTGATCCTTTTTAAAAAATAAATTGAAATGATAATATTGGATAAATTACACACAAATGTATCTTTTATATGAATAGATATAATGAGTATGGAAAACATATTACATTATAATACCAAGGTTTCTAAGTGATCATATTTCCAAATTATCCTCAGTTTCTCAAATATAATTTTAATTCTTCAACATCTCCCATAAAATTAGTCACAAATTAACAATTTGAAGACATAAATAATTTAAAATTATTCATCAGAACATGGGGATATGAAAATATATCAATGGAGAGATCAAATTATCATTATGTGTAAAAATAATGATTTGGAATTTAATTTACTTAGTGAGAATAAAATTAGAATACGGTTATGATGAGATAATACATTTGCATTAGCATACCAAAATAAGATTCATACCTACCAAAACCATGGGCATTAAAATTGTGTCATGGTAGAATTCATCACCAAAGGAAAGAGTCATAGGAATCAATAATCAAGATCCATATAAGGTCAGTATTTATCAAAGGACACTCTAAAAACCTATATCAAACATAAATAAATCATGTTTGTGTGTTATGAAATTATATTTAGAAAACACATAATAGAAACCTTACTGATTGAATAACCACACCCAATAAATACCCCAAATCTCCTATGAATAACCTTATAATGGGTAGAATCCACAATCTCTTTGGTTTTCCATTTATTCAGTAAAATCCATCATCATTACTCAATTCACTGGAGGTCAATATTTGGCTCATCCTTCACCATGAGAAATATCAGGAACACACATCATTATCAAAACCATCCATGATACAAAACATAATATTAACATAAGAAAAATTTCAATATTCAATATGTTAATAACCATTTATAACTCATATCAGGATTTGAACATTGAAATGAAATGAGTTCAATGATAATATATTTGTAATATTAATATTTCATCCTTATAAACAGTTATAATATCATATGTAAATTATATTCATCCTCTATCATAATTGACCTCTCTATTTTTTGACTTTGTTGAATAAAAATGTGATTAAAATATACATAAATAATTTTTTTTAAATATACTTATTTACTATGGAAATAAAATTAACAATATATAAAATAAAAAAATATAATAAATGGTAATTTAAAATAACCTTTCAATATTATAAATTATTATTTAATTTAAATAATGGTTCTGATTGTGTGATATTCTGATTATGAAAAAAATTCAAAAAGTAACTTTCATAATAAAATTAGTAAAAGAATTTCAAAAATGGTTGATGAAGAATGTATAACGAAATTTTATTTTTAAATAATTTAATAGAGTGTAAAATTTCATATAATACAATTTGAAAAAAATAATTTATTTATAAAAAATATAATTATAAATTAATTTTTAAAAATGTTACTGAAGAGAAATATTGTTTATATAAAAGAATATACAAGTTCGATTACATAAGAAAATATCGTTTTTATGATTACATAACAAAAATAGAATTTAAATGAAATTAAAAATGTAAACTACCTTGATAAGAAATGTAGAATAAAAGATTTATTTTTCATGAAATTGTGATCAAATTTTTTTTCCAAAGTATCCTCGAACATAAACTATATCAAATTTAAAGAAGATTGTAAAATAAATCATTTTTCATTTAAGGTTACATATAAAATCAATATTCATTGAAATAAATAATATGATAGGTGTATATAAATCTAGTAAATTAATGGAATAAATACATACCAATTTAATCACTGGAAATTGAGGACAACATAAAACAAAATCCTAGTAATGAGAAGAAAATATTTTATCAAAATGAGATTGAGATAAATAGAACCCCTGTAAAGTTCATAACATTTTAATTGATAATTAATCCTCAATGTGATTATGTTGATATTTATAAACATTAATAAATAAATTTAAAATATAAAATAAAATATTTTGGTTATTATTTCACACATAATCAAATACTGACAATGTCAATTAAGTTGAATAATATCATAATTAATGGAAATTGAGTTAAAGGCCCCCATACCACTAGTTGACAAAAATTTCATATCACCCTAGTTGAAATAATTATATTTCAAATTTAAAATAACATGATTTGGGAATGATTCATTTTATTTCATATGTCATGAGAATATTTATTCACTATATTTCTGAAATTAATTTCAAAATATTAATAAATTTATCAATGATGGGATATTAAGATGAGATCCCTTATATCATGTTCAAACAGTCTATGTATATCCTTTAATAGAAATATAATATAATATTAGAAATTGTTTACATAACTAATAATTTTTTGGGTTTTTAATATATTATTAAATGATTTGATTATGTTATTTTAGATTCATATTTAATTACTTATTTATTTATATCTAGATTCAATATTTTTAGGATGTTCAATTCATATGTTCAAAATGACTTTGATATGTTTAATATAGTTAAAGAGGTAACATTTCAATAATGAAAATAATAATAATCATAACATTATTATAATTTTTATACCTTAATAATAAATTTCAAACCCAATAGGACTGATTTTTATGATGAAATATGTTTTTTTATTCATATAGATTGTAGGCCACATATATGCTTGAGTAATGTAACATTTTTAAAAACAAATTTATAAATAAATGGTATTTTTATTTTTACCTGATGGGTGTATGATTATATAATAAATAACATAATCTATCATAAAATATTTTACATGGATTATCCATCTGATGATGTTCTGAAAAATTAATCACATCTCTTTGTGGTGGTGGTAATTTACAAATGCCCATGAATGAAGTTAAGAGTTATCAATAATTGGATGGGAAAAACAGTAGATATAATATAAGTAAGAATTGGTAATTTGTTCCATAAAATCACACACACATATATATATATCAAATCTGTAATTATAAATTACTATTAGAGGAGGTGATAGTAAAAACACATCACTTCGTGTAGGTGGTAGTCTATGCATATGCAAGAATGGTGTTTTTATTACTAGATTGATAAAAAAGGAGATTAAAATGTTTGGAAGTATAATCATAAAAAAATTTAGTATTTAATTGCAATTGATTTTTTCTTATAGACTTTTCAATATTATGGTGATATGAAACGATTCATAGTAGAACTATGGTCTAATCCACTGTGATTGTACAATTTCTGGAGTCCATAATTTTTTATTTATTTTTCTTTTGAATGGGGGAGGTGTATTTCCATAGTGTAATTAAATTAATTTATTGAATATGTTTTATTTAAAAACATTATATTGATTTTTGATTGTTCATTATTTGGGAATTAAACTTATTATGACATTAATATTTGCTTTATATGACAATAAATTGACACTGAACTAACAAGATGATATTAATTGGAATTATATATTTTTAAACTGTTAATCCATTTTTTAACAAAAAATATATTTTTAATCTCAATCAATACATATTTAGGGTAGTGTACTTATGGTACCAATAATCCATATTAAACACACATTAGTCAAAATGTGTCATTAATCCATTAAATTTTAATCTTAACATACTCAATGTTAACCTAAATAATATTTAATGAGTACGAGATCAAAATAACTAAGAATCGTCAAATTATGACTATCGCCAATAGATTATTAGCTCGTTCATTTACATTTCTATTTAAATTGTTTATAATATTTATGGTGATTATTCAAAAATATTGGAAAAATAATTAGAGAATATAAGAGTAGTGCACCAAATAGACACAAAAACATGAAGTGATGTAATCACAAACATTTGATTGAATACGAAATATAGAAAAGGGAATTATTTTAATTATTATTTCAAAATTATTTGAACATTAATGTAACACAAAAGTGAGTGTATGGGAATTAGAAATTATGATTTTAAAATATTCTTTAATATTTAATTGAAATAAAAATAATCCTCCATGTTTACAATTAAAAATACTTGAAATTCATAACATTAAATCATGGAAAAATAGAATCTCAATTATATACCTTAGTTTCTATGTCCATCCTTGTCCTTTTGAAAGGTTGTGGTCAAGCCATCCTATCCTCATAAGATATGACTTCCTAGCACCTTTCATTTGGAAAATGGGGATGCATTTATATCCCAAGGTGGGGGGCTATTTCCATTCCATATTGGCCCCTCTTGGTGGCTCGCCATTATGTCTATTTAGATGGAAAAGTCTTAATAATTCATCACTTTCAATGTGGTAGATACGAATATTTACATTCCATACTCAAATTCTATTATCCATTAGACTTTTAGAGATAATATTATGACTATTTTACAAAAAAGGTAAAGTTGTCATATTTTAACAAGATTTTTTAGAAGGAGATAATGTAAATATATTTTTAATAGGAATATGGACTCAACTACTAACCATTTATTCTAAAAAGTGTTCCTCATAAATTAGGGATTTCATAAAAAAATATAAATCTCTATTTTTCTAATATATTATGTTGCAAGGCATTAATGGAGGAATATTTTTTATTCCCAAACAGAATTGTGGGATAGAAATTAATGGATCAATTGGGACCCTTATTAGCTGATTTGGTATTTGTAAATTTTTTCCTAGTGGAAATTTTTTACACCTATAATTAATGTTAAGATTCAATTATTTTTGACATCTAGATTGATAACGTAAATTCTATCTTCATTGAGGATCTAGAATTAAAAAAAATGACGTTGCATCGTGTTTTCTCTATATAAACCTTTATATGGCTTAGTTGGGTGCAGTAAGAGTTTAATGATATAAAAGAAAATTAAATTAGGAAGTATATAAATATAAATAACACAATTTGGATATGTACGGTGAGAGTTCTACTTAAATTGGTTAAATGGCTCGAATATAGATTAACTCATCTAATGATTAAAAATTATACTATTTATTGAAAAATTTGTATTCCACACCAATAACGAGATTTTATGCGATACATATAAAATGTGATAGAAAAATGGCACAAATATATGAATAACATCGATGCCCACACACATAGGATTTTCCATGATCTCATGTTCAATAAATACATTAAAAAATCATTTTCCCTCGCAAAAAATATTATAATTTTTTTTGTTTATAATCATGGGTTCAATGTTAGTTCACTAATCCATAAAGAATCCCACTAAATTTTTACAGTAATAATGAATCAAAAAATCATTCTTAATTTTCAAAATTTGATATGTAAAATGCAGTATGTGAAAACTCACTCCTCTCATGATTATAAATATTTATATGTAGTGGTTCACTCATTCAGTAACCAAAAGTGAGAATATTAGAGATTTTATGATTTCCCACAAAACATTCTCCATCCTTACACGCACAATAATTAAGAGGAATTACTAGAGGTGTCATTTGGATTTGGGATGGTTGGAATACAATATTCAAACTGATTTTAAAATATGGGTAAAACAGCTACAGAGAAAAATAAATGTAATTTTTTTTAAAATGAAACATGTTAGGATATGGAAACAAATATTTACATTAGAAATAATTTTAAAGAAAGATAAGAGAGGGGGTAAATTTTAATTGAATGAAATGATGAAAAATTTACAAAAGAACAAAACATCTCCCAGGAGAACATGAAATGATGATACAATTGTTATTTATTTCTATATATTTTATTATAGATGATGTCAAAATAAATATCACCCTAATCTCCAAAATAATTCTTGAACACCCCTAAACAAACGTTAGAATTGTTATAACAAGATAAAATGTTGTGGAAGGGTGATTTTTGACCCGCCAATGATAAAATCCAATAATTTTATCATTTATCTTGTTTTTATTAATTTCCATTTCACAATTTTCAATATCATTTATTAAATATTCCATAAAGAAATATATTCCCAAAATTTATTGACTGAAAACCTCTCCCCCACACATAAATTGATTATTTATCTAGAAGCATATGATGAGAAATAGAAAACAAGGAAATAAAACCCAAAAAGACATTATTATCACATTCCAACATAGATGGTCTCGTGTTGCAACTCTAAAAGCCTCCCTCCAATAGGTCATGGGATAGTGACTAGCACCGAGTAATCATATCACTAATATGGTAGTCATTTCCAAAGTATTTATAAACATGCTCACAACTCAAAGCCCCCAACTACAGAAATGTAAAAACTAATATGGAAATGATTACATTCATACAAAAAAACAAAAAAAAGTGTACAATATGGAAAGTACAGAATAGTAATTTAATATGGGCTAGAATAGAATCAAACCAAAATAAAGAGTATTTATGATACAAAGTCCAACCTATAATCAAAAAGGTACTAGGACTATTGCTTGAAGCTTTAGGAACACCTCGTCTTGTCTAAACTCAAGAAGTACCTCCTGGTACTGGTCCGGGTCCTTGCCTACCTAAGACTCTATCAAAATGGTCAATATTCCACACAATATAGGACATTTGTAGGATATCATTTGCAGTGGTTAATATTATAATACTTTTTAAGAAACCATGAAACCACAATGAATTACAAATACTAAAGGTACATTCACCTTCCCACAAGTATGTGACCACATAATATATAACAAAGATATCATGATATACTCGAACCCATAAATATAGTCAAGAGGTATGTTGCAGCTACCGCATATCAACACTAGTGATTCACTCCAAATATTACACGATGCACTAATTCGGAAGCACATACTCTTGAGTCTGATAGCCTTGATGGAATCCACCCAAGAAGTAATGTTAATAAATAATGGTCATGAGATAGGGATACACTGATAGATCTAAAGAGATATATGATACCCTCACTCCAAGAGAACAAACTCTGTGTCTTGGGAAGATCAAGATACATGGATGTTGATCACTACTAGGGCCATGGTGTAAACCACAACTCATCCATATTCGGCTATTATGTAGATGAACAACGTCCAATAGTATTGGTCATTTCGATACCTAACTCAACCTAGGCCTGAGATTTGATATAGGAACCTGCTCCAAGCCTTTGGGAGGGGATTTACTACCTATATCCACTAAAATATAGCTGATGGGATCACACTCTTATAAATAGGAAATCATACCAACTAAACTTCAAAGGAAAGATAATGGGTACCAATCCTAAAAAATATTTCTTAAGATACGTTAGTTAAGAAGGTCAATACATGTAGAAATGCATGCATATCATATAGTTAGGTCACATACCGTGTTCCTCAACAGTTCATAATGCCAATGTATAATGGATCGTGTCATTTAGAACATGTCATGTAGACGACAAATACACACCATGTGGACATGTCACACATAGTTTCCCTCTATTTCGGGTCCACCAGTGTACTATGGCTAGGTCCCAGTACACAGTGATAACCTATGTATACCCACCCATGTAACATTATATGGGGTTATCTGCATAATTATCTCAACCAATCCATGTGGTCGTGTACACACAGTGTAAGAATATAGCGTTCTCTACCCAATTTCCTTGTACATCTAGATATACACAACAATCATGGGGTAATGTCCAATATACCGTGTGAGGGGGATTACACTCTGCGAGACACTGTACTACCTCCCGAAATTATAGTTTCCACTAAGTGGGTACCATATTCATTATAGAACAGACAACGCACTATTTTCTTCGAAATTTTCTAGGATCACTAGTTCTTTCTCTAGTCATCTCAAACTTTTCTCCAGCTACCTTTTTGTCCTCACATTTCTAGGAAACCCATGATCCATCCATATTCTAACATTTAATCACCTAAACAATAAATTTAATCATCCAATATGGTCTCAAAACATATTAAAAATTATTCATTCTTTGTTCCTCTGATGAACATTCAAGAACATGGATTTGGAGATCCCTTATAATCGGAATCACTTAATTTCTATCTTCGCACATCCTTCCGGACAAGGTGATCCCTGACCTACATTATCAAATTGTTTCTCTTCAAACAACGTGTGCAACGATTGATTGATCAGGATATGATGAGTTGTGGTCCATGCGAAAATGATCATGATGAAAGATGAACAAGGGGAGAAAAGCATAAATCAGATAGAAGGAGTAGACATCAATCTATTTTCATGTTAATCATGGTTAATTTCTGTTATAAAGACAGTCAAATTTTTCATCAGATAATCATAACATCAACTACTAATAATTCCCAAAAAAATAAAGCCCATCTTGCAATGTTATGATCAAACTGTGGATCAGCCGATTCGTTGGTTGCTCTGCATTCATCATAGAATTTAATAGAAGGAATGAAGAACCAAAACAATGCATCATACCATTTATTGGGATCACTTGTCTATGATGGTCTATTGTTGTGTCACCGTTATTGGAGAGATCCATTATTAATGGCACTCATCGATCATCGATCTGTGATATTGTCACAGTTTTCATGAGAGGTTTCTCTAAATCTCGTTGTAATGATTTTTGTGTCTTCCTAGAGTTATGTGGAAAAACCTGAGATTTCATCATAATGATATTTTTAAAGGTAATCCTCATTTCAATAATTAAATAATTTATCATTAATTTATTTATTGAAGATTATGTCTATTTCATTTTTTTCAATAGAAAACCCAATCCAAGTAATCTTAATTTATTCCAAGGTAAAAACCATATTACAAACACAACAGTGGTCTCTTATTTCAAATTCGTTTTACCATTCAAGTGTCATTGGAATTTAAAAATAATATAATTTTTGTTTAAATATTTTATTTACGTCTATGTTAGGAAACTCTATTTCACATCCTACTAGTGTCGACCAATTTTAGGCCTCACATAATGTAAATACAATTCTCCAATAAAATGGTTCCCTAAAAATATTGATTTGAAAACATGTTTAAGAGTAATATTGATTTTTCCAGAAAACATTTCATCCCTGCTATTAAATCATTAATATATTTAACAACATTTATTCCCGACACACTAGGTCTTAGAATCACATTTCATCTCAATTCCTGGTCTAAAATACAATCCATCCAATTTCAAAAAATTATAATTGGGAAAATCTGAGTCATTAAATTCTTCCCACTTTAGGGATTTATGACCTCGAAAATCCAAAACAAATACTCCTCAAATAGATGTGCATATTTTGCATGAATCAGGTCCTTTAACTCATATGATCTCTTGTGTAGATTCTCATGATACCATGGGACGTGAATCAAAAGGATCTTTCTCCAATGAATGATCATCTCCATCCAATCCTCAAACTCCACTCGGTACTCACCAATATTTTCTCCATCATTAATTTCCATCATGACCCATTCAATGACATGTGATGTTTTAATCCACGTACCACCTAATTTTTGACAGGTGGAAGACATCATGTACTCTAAGAAACATTCAGGGTAGATCCATGTTGTATTCCACCTCACCATCTCTATACAATATCTGAAAAAGGAAGATGAACCTCAGAGATAACATGTCGCCCCGACCAAATCCATATTACCCTCATCGAGTTGAGACATGAATAAGACATGACCTCTTTCATTGTACTCCAAATGCCTCTTCAATCTATCCGCATAAGATTTATGATGGCTCGATGAAATCTTTATAATCTCTAGGATGATCTTCAACATCTCAATTATAGCTATTACCAATTCTGGTCCCAAGAGTTCTGACTCCCTTAGGTTAGTCTAGGATAGGGGTGGACTTCCAGGTCGCCCGTATAGAGCCTCAAACTGTGCCATACTGATGGTGTAGTGGTAGAAATTGTTTTATGAGAAATATATAAGTGTTTGGTGGTCTTAACAACATTTTACTAAGAACAACATTATAGCCCATAACATGTTCTCCAGGACCTTAATTGTCTACTCTGTCAAGCCACCTCTCAATGGGGGAAACCCTTTTCTCATGAGTAAATAAGTTCCAATGTCCTCTTAAAATCCCTTCCAAAAATATAATGTATAGAGATAATCACGATGTGAATCTATTTTCAATGTAACTCCATGAATCCAAACTATATCATGCACAAAGAGGCATCACATTGTCTCTACCGAAATATTTTCACATCCTTCTTCATACGTATCCAGAAGAAATGACATTGGAGGTCCCGATACATTTTCTCCAATACAGGATGTATAACCAAGGGGAGGTATGAAATGCCTGCAGAACCACCTCCCACAACGTAACTAGTATAACCATGTTTCCTATAAAAAAAACTATATTCTACCTACCTTATTAATATCCATCAGGGGAGGCCCTATGTATATATGAGCACATAAGGTACCCGAATTGTTATATCCATGTTCTGCCTCTCTGACTCTCTATAAGCATGGAGGGGTTACAAACATTTACTAGAGGTAAGCTACATCTTCACCATCCAAAATTTATAACTTTAATGAGTCTAACTACTCTGATACCACAATCAGCAAGTGTGAACTAGATTTACTATTGAGTGCACTGACCACCATGTTCCCCTTCCCAAGAGTATATAGAAACAGAATTTCATAGACCTAGAGGATCTCTAATCACCTCCTTTGTCTCAAGTTCATGTTTTTTTAGTGTAGATATACATGAGAAACTTATAATCAATGTATATGATAATTCACTCTCCCATCAGGTAGTGTCTCCTCATCATCAATTTGATGACAACCACCACCAAATCATGGTCATTGGTCATGTAGTTCTACTCATAGTCTTAGCTAGTGTAATACATAGGGAACCACTGCTCACCCATGCATCAGGACACTCCAATGTCTGGTATCTGATGCATTACATAACATTATGTACTTGAAACCCTTCCCTGGAAATCTCATTATCGGGGAAATCATCACAATCTTCCATAACTTCTGAATACATTAACATAGGGTCATCCTTCGAGATCCATCGTGACCATCACAATTACTCTAGTAGATAATTGATACTTGGATGTAGATATTAATTATCCTTGGTCTCTTTGTTTAATTTTTTATAATAAACATAAAACCTTATGCTCTTTCCTTCCTCTTATTTTTAACAAAATGGGGGATACCCTGGGTAAAACATTGGGTCATACAAATTCATTTATCCACTAGTCCTCCAACTACACCTTAATATTAAGATGATTTTTGGGAGTTATCCAATAAGTTGGTAGTGTTATAAGTGTCTTATAAGGGTGTAAAACAAAAAATAAATATATCTATTAATGGGGATAAAAAGATGTAATATCTTCCAAAAAGACATCCTCATATTTCAATAGTACTGATAGGAACTGAAAACACAAATAATCTTCCACACCGAGGGAATGTCTGGTAAAAAATAGAGTAAATAGTCTCACCATCTTATGCATGAGTCCATCTTGTGTATCCTGGGTTTCCCTTTCACCAAAAAAGGAAATCCATCTTCAATTGTGGTGAATATACCACACCCTATGCATAAAACAATCTATATACACATCAACTAAGGCTAACTATTCCCTACCAAGAATTACATCATAAGTTACTGACTCATCTACTAAAATATCACCAACCAAAATGTTCACCTCCTAGAGTCATGTCAAACAATCAGTACCTACACATGAACATTGGGTCTAATGCAGTAGGAGTCTCTATGCATGATTGTCATGTCAATGGTTTACCTGGAATCTCATGCTCACGTACAAGAATTGTGATAAAGATATAAATACTTGTTTTTGTGTCTCTTTATACTATATCTAATGTATATAATATATAGATCATAACATGAATCATTCTTGGAGCCTCTGAGTAGTATTACTTGATTTCATGATGTTATACCTTCCACTATCCTCTAGCTCCTTGAGCTTGGCATGGACCACCTGGGGGTGGTTGAGGTAAAATTTCGAAATATATACCACCTCTTTATGCTCTTCCATATCCTATTCCAGGTTAAATTCCCTATATATCATCCTGCTCATCAGTATAAATCTCTCTCGATGCCCTATCAACTAAATCTCTCTCAGCAGCTCGGTGGGTTAGGCAATGATTAGTGAGATTTCACTATCCCCTAGAAGGATATAATATCCTTTTTCTATGATAACTAGACCCACCCAATGAGTCTTGAATTTTAGACTATATATTGATGGTATTCCTCTTGTGATGTCTCCGATGTCTATATTTCTTAGGCAAGCGTCAGATACCCATTATCGAGGTCTATACTCCTTGGCTGCTACAAACTACCACCTGTTGTGTTTCCCAACTGAGGAACACTCGAAATCCAAAGCATGATATAGAAAACCAAAATAGTTAGGAAATAATATACACATTACACTAGCTCCGATGTATTTGTGCAGACATCGCTCGATAGTACGATCCTTGTAGTTATGATCATGTGTCATATCCATTGAGTAGCTAGAGTGGTATTTATTACTCAATGAATACTCAAACAACGACATGTCATCATACAAGAGAATTAGATAATCCTAGATACAAGTAACACTCAACTTATTTGATGATAAATCCTCTATGATAATTTCTTAAAAATCTTCCCATGAATGGGTTGTGTCGTCGTAAGATCGTGTTACGAAAACCCACCATCACCTAGTAGATAATGATAGAAGGCTCACCTCTAGATCTAGTATCTAATCTTCTCATGTATGGACTAGATGGAATAATCCGTTAACATCCTCAATCTAGTCCTCAACCATATATGTGTCAGGAACTCCTCAGAACATGAGGGGCCTCTAATGATGAAACATGTGATGTGTGATCATCATGTGCTCTACCTCCGATGGTATTATGTGTACCATGTGGTTCCCTATAGGTTGCGGTATTCTTGGTGCACCACCTGGTGGTATCATCTTGGGAAATCATCCCAGTATCAAAAACTTATCACTAAGGGGTCACCCTAATGATAATGTGGATGATTCCTAGCTGGTATACATTGCGAAGAAATATTGTAACTGAACAAGATGAACCATAGTCAATAAGTTTATTTGGGGATATAACCCTAGAAGAATAAGGAAACCACAACCATTCTTATATAATTCAGTCACCATTATTGTCACTCTTGCAACTAGTTTTCTTGTGTACCTTGTTTAAATGAATGTTATTTGAGTGTTGTTGTATGGATACTTCAGCTGCCACATCAATATTGGACTCCCTGGCCTTAAATCCAATTTCTATACACATAACACTATTTCACCAAACCAATATAATGGAATATTTTTTCAAAGGTAAAACAAACCATCTCTGATACCACTCTATCGTGAACTAACCTAGTGGGGCCCAAGACGCGACTCCTAAGGGCCTCCTCCAAAATGCTAGGGGATGGTGAGTAGCATCGAGTAGGCATAACAGTAACAAGGGTGTAATTTCCCAAGTACACGTACATACACACACACACCATAAATCCCGCAAATTCTAAAATTAAAAAACTACTAATGTGCAAAATTCATCCATACCACTTAACCCAACCAAAAGAGTATAATAGGGAACATAAATAAAAGTAATGTAAACTGGGTCAGAATACAAGCATACCAAAAGAAAGAGACTATAAACTACAAAATAGAACCTATAAAAAAATTTACTTAGTATTCATTTCAAAGCCATAAGAACTACTCGACCAATATAAACTCACTATGTACAGCCTGATCCTAGTCCTGGTCCTCTTCTGCCTAGGACTCTATCAAACATATTGGTTGTCCGTACAAGACAAAACACATGAAGTCAAAGCTAGTTCATGGTTGAGTATAAGAATACACAATAGGACACACTAAAACCAATAAGTAAAACAAAATGTGGAGGTATATCCATCTATACTAAAGTATGTAACCATATAACGTATAATAGAGATATCAAGATATACTCAATCATGTTTTCATAGAATTGAGGTAAGTCGTAACTACCATATATCAAATCTTGTGATTCAGTATAAAGATTCCACAATGCACTCATTCGGGAGCACATACTACTGAGTTCTATAGAAGTTATGAAAACCATAGAATATGTACTATTGTTTGGGAACTATAATGGGTGAGAGATACACCGATATATCTATATATATATATATATGATACACTCTCACTAGGACAACTAACTCCACAAGTGTGGAAGATCCTGATACATGGATTAGGATCACTACTAGGTCCATGGAGTATAATAAAACCCTTCTGGAATCACATTATTTGTAGAGGAATGAAATTTGGATGGATTTTTCACGTCAATACATAACTCTACCAATGAAAAAGAATGGATACAATACCCTGATTCATGCCTCATACATGGGATTTTCTATCTATATCAAGTAAAATCTAGCTGAAGGGACCATACTCTTATGATTATGATATGATACCAACTAACCATCAGAGAAATGAGAAAGAGAAACAATCCTAATGACTCTATACCATGATATGGTGTGCAAGGAGACCAATCAATGTTTAATGGTTTAAAGGGTGTTTAATAGGGTTACACGACATGTTCCTTAATTGTGGGTACTACCTGTGTACAAAAGACCAGGTCATTTAGAACATATCTTGTTAATGATTTGTAAATGTCTTATAGAAAGTCCAAATATCATATCCCTCCATATGTGTTTCACCTGTGTACTCTGGTCGTGTTCTATTACACTGTTTCAACACATGTATGCATAAACTTGTACGAGTACACATGGTTTTATACATAATTAGCACAGCAAAGTTGTGCGGTGGGGTACACTATTTGTACACACTTATTTTATGCCACACCATGTCTTTATCCTCCCAAGATACACACAGATCATAAGGGAAGGTCCCACATTCCATGTGATAAGGGTCACATGTCTTTTCATATGTTAATGCCTCCTAAACCCTTAGTTTCCCCTATGTTGGGGCTACACGCTGTTTAGTCTGGACTACACGCCATATTGTTTGGAATTTTCTAAAATCATTGGTTCACACTTAGATAATCACCCCCACAACTAAAGCCACCATTATGGAAACACATTTTTTGGAATGTCAAGATCCATCCCCATTTGGTCACTCCATCACCCAAACAACGTGTTCTATTTTCCTATCTGTTCACACAACAAATTGAAAATGGACCATTCTATTTTTTCTGAAGAATTTGGAAGAATGGAAATTCTGGGATCCACATTTTTTTGAATCTGTCAATGTCTATCTACACACCATCATCTTGTAACGAAAATCCCAGATCTATGATATGAAATCATTACACCATGAATCAGGTGTGCAACGATCGATTGACTGATATATGTCAAGTTGTGTCCAAAGCGAAGAATGCGTGCAACGAACTATGAACATGGGGATAAAAGATTAAATATAATACGAGGGACTAAACATAAAAAAATTTCATGTTCAACATGATTCTTTTCCATTAGAACTATAATAAAATCCATCCTCAAAAACCACATGATCAACTCCTAATAAATAGGTTAGAAATAAAACTCATCCGGTAAGGTTATGATCGAACCGTGGATCAGCATTATTGTTGGCTAGTCTATGTTCATCATGGAAATAAATAAATGGAAAGAAAACAAAATATAAATCATCTCGAATACGATTTGGATTTCCTGTTTATGAAGTTTGTTTGATGTGTCACTGTCATTGGAATGATTCATCAAGAACACTGTTTATCGATTGTCGATCAATGATTCCAACATCATTTTCTTGAGTGGATTCTACAAAGCTTTACCTAGTGATTCATGAGCATTCCCAAGGTTATATGGCTAAACGTGATATTTATACAAAAACATATAATTACAGGGAATCATCTCTGCAATAACAAAATAATTTAACTATAAATTTTATAATGATTATGACACCCGTTTTGGGTTTTTATCAGAAATTCTGCACTGACTAATGTGAAATTATACCTTGGGAAAAACCTATATTATAAACTCACCGGTGATCCTTTTTTTCCAATACATGTTGTCATTCATGAGTTATTAGGAATTTAAAATCAAATAATTTTTATTTAATTATGTTATTTACGGTTATGTCCACAATATATATTTCATAGCCGACCTGCACCAGCATATGTTAGGCCATTCCTAAGGTAAGGACTCAACTTTGAACATAGGGGTTCCCTCATTTTTTTGATCATGGAAACCACAAGTGTGTTTTTCAACTTTTTTTATAAAAATATGTGTGCATGTTATTAAAATTTTAATATATTTGAAACATTAAGTCTGGAAACACTGGGTCTCAGAATCGCATGATGTCTCAGTGTGTTGTCTCGAATTTAATCAATATATTTTCTATTAAAAAATTAGGAAAATTTAAGACATTAAATCAATCCCCCATAATTGTGTTTCAAGAAATGAGGCAATAAAATTACATGTAAATGTTTTGTGGGGAATGGTTTTTCTATTTTAGTTTAGCTAAACAAATTATTTCATATGCTTAATGGGTCTTTTAAAAGGAGTATCATTGTAATGGGAATCTGTGGATTTTTTAATATTTTGATTCTTTGATGGTTCAGAAAATGTATATATAATATTAACATATGATAAATTTATAAATACATCTCAATGGTCCAAAAACTCCTGAAACCAAATCAGAGGTGAAAAAACCAATATGAAAATATTTCAATAGGATACCATGGAATAAATTCAAAAATTTCTCCTCACTCTTGGAAAAGAATAATTTTCTAAATCTGAAATTGATATTAAAAAATTTATTATTCTTAACCTAAAAACAATTACCCCAATTTTAAATAATATACAAAATGTTTGAGGTGAAGTAAAGTCCTCTGACTCCAAAAAATGGTTGAAGGAAAATTCAATATTTAATGGTGGGAAATATAACACCTTTTTAATTTTAGTCATTATTTTTTTAGTATTTAAAAAATACACCCACACAATTCTGAAAGAGAAAAAATGTTTTTGTGAATAAATTGTTAAAAATTAGTGACGTACGAAAAAGAAAAATATATGGAGAGAGAGATACTTAGGAAGAAGAGAGAAATATAGAGTAAAAGAGAAAGATGTGCCCCTTTTTTGGATTTGTTAGGTTGTATTATACAACTAGCAGAGGGTCTGTGGAAGTCTTTGTGATTCATGGGGAACGATTCCACTTTGGATATCCTTTGGTAAATTTATATTACATAATAGATATAAATAATAAAAATCATTATTCAGTTAATGAAAAACAAAAAAGAAATTAAAATTTTATAAAAATTAAAGAAAACATGGCATCGCCCCCAAGAAGTGTAGAATTTATTTTTCATACATGTGGAAAGCAGAATTGTACTACCCATAGTACTATGGTGGACATAATGTTTTCCAAACAAAAATTTTCTTCTTGAAAAACATATTTTTATGGAGGCCCAATTTTTCATTCGATAATTCCTTACAATCCTTATCGATGTGCTTGAAATTCATGGGTGTGAAATATGAATGTGTGTATACTCCCTTTGGTTTCATAAAAGAATAATTATTCTATCAAGAAAGTAATGGTTTTTTATTCTATGAATTTAAAGAAGATGTTTTATCTCTGATTGTGTACATGAGTAAGGTTCAGATAACACAAAATTAGAGTATGAGATCCCAGTTTTTGAACTCATCTATTTTATCACATTCCATTTTAGAGTAATTATGTAAATGTGTAAATGAGATTGAATAGTTTTAACCACATCATTTATATCAATTTTATTGTCAAAGGGATGGTCAATTTTATCCCCACGAGTGATCAATTTATTAATGAGAGAACAAATCTCATAATCATTACTATCATTATGACATGTTAATCACATTGCCTCATTGTTTGCCTCATATATATGATATTATTCATAATTATGAATTGGAATTTAAGAATTTTATATAATCATGTTTGAATCAATATATGAGCATGATGGTTTTTTCCTCATTACCATCCATTTTGTAGATAAGGATATTAGATTTTCATATGATTTCAATGTGCTTTCAAAATCATATAGACCTAGAGATTTTACATTGTAATGTTCAATATCAAATTCTCTATTTATCAATTGGTTAACATAGTTAAAATATTCAAAAACTCCTCAATCACTCTAATAAGAATAAAATGATGTATCAGGGATAAATACACTATTAGGTTTAATTTAGAAAGAATGTATTTGGAATAAAAAATTATTTTCATATAGGTGTAGCATGGATTGAATAATATTATACATGACCAATTTGTCCCAAAATACCATGTATATGATGAAATCATGGTCATAAATATTGGTTCTAGATGTTTAGAGAAATGGTCTTCCTAGAATCATAATATAATGAGATGTATTTGTCTCAACTTCTATGTCACATACATAAAAATAATCTTGGAAGATATGACCATTGGCTTAAAAAAGGACAACCTCGATTATTCCCTTATGATTGGATGTGTTGATATTCGATAACTAGATTACACCAATTGTTTTATGTAGTGAACCTAGAAATAGGGTAGATAAGATGGATTTGGGAATGATATTTATTTTTTCTCTAAGGTCTAGGAGTTCATCATCTAAGTTGGGACTCCAAATTTGGCATGAGATAATAAACGTCTTTGGCTCTTCGTAATACATGGGAATGTGATATTAGATTGAAACATTTTCAGTGATCCTATATTATATTTTATGGTAGCATAATTACATGAGAAACATTGAATAGTTAGGTATTCGGTTTTATGATATTTAATATGGTAATATTAAAAATAACATATCTAAATATTTAATGCATTTTGGAATCAGGATCAATGAGATTCTCAGTCGTAGATACGACTTGAAGAAAATTTAATGGGTTCTTTTGAGGAATAGAATTATGTGAGGGAGTGATTTAAAATCCATTTAATATTTATTTAATATTTTCCTTTTCCATATCAAAAATTAAATAGGATTTAGAGGATTCATCAAGTGGTATATCAATTTTCATTCCTCATCTAAGTAAAAATTCACATATATTAAACATAGGGTTGGGAAATGTTTTAGCTGGTAATTGGGGGGAATTTTTTTATTTCTTCTAGATGAGGTGGGATTTATGTTGGCCAATTTGGATTTCAATTATTTATTCTATAATGTTTAAAGGAGGAATGATCATCAATAATACATTCCGCTGGTTGCTTATAAAAAGAGGCATATCCTATATTGGGATTGACTTGATTTTGGTTCTACGGAATGTGCCTATACTTGGTAGGAAATTATGAAGGCTCAATACGGTAGAGAATTTCAAGACATGAATTTGGGGGATTTCTATATTGATGTTGCGAAAAAAAGGTTAATGTTGTTTGAAGATAAAATTTACATGACCATATTATAATAGGTTTCCATTTTGTGGGGTAAATTCTATGGGATGAGATATGGTATTACAATAATAGAAGCCTATGTAATATGTAGAAGACGTGGGCTTATAGTGCAGTTGGTTGATGTTTCTAATGAACTAAAAACAAAAATTAGGGTTAGTGTTCCCTTGAAAATAAGACGGTTGGATCTATGTTGGATAAAAAGAATCATTGATGATCGTTAAGTTGTAGGAATGTGTCGTGTAGATGAGTTGGTGAGATTAATATTCCAATAAAATTTATTGGTCCATAGAACATGAATTTGGAGATGATTAGGTTGGCACTTTGGAAGCCTCTACTAGTAGTATCAAAAGACCTATAAGTTCACTCATCCACTATTCCATCATGTTAGTTTCCATAGATTGATTTTCATAGAATTTTTTAACTTGACCATGTTCTAGATTATAATTTTTTTGAATCTAGGTTTCTTATGATGTGTCAGGTATATGTATGAGTTTTTTAAAAAAGAGCATCTTTGGGTATGGCATCATGAGAGTTTTCTACAAAAACAATAAATCATCAATTATGTATTGGATCATGAATTGGTCTAGGGTTTGGAAATGTGAAAAAATTTCCAATGTCCTTTTGAACCTTTCATAGTAATCAAGATGTGATTGTTTGTGGAATTGACTTAATCCACATATATTACTAGGGACAGAAGTGGATGGAGATGTACTGAATAATTTCTCTTTAAAGAGTCTCTTCATGTAATTCCTAATGGTTAATGAACTAGGATGGTGTTTTTTGATCCATGATGTGGAGGATTCATCTTGGAAGAATGGTAATGCTTTATTTTTTATATTTTCTTCATAAACCCATCATGTATTTATGGGAGAGCACACCAAAGTGATCACATTGAGGAGAAGATGGGGATCCTCATTGACTCTACCTTGAAAATGTCATATAAGTTGAATCAAATAGGATTTATGTTTTAAATCATTCTCAATGGTTGGATATTGAATATCAAGGGTTTGGTAATTCATATATGTGGAATCATGTCCATTAAAGGGTTTTTTCTATAATATTGGTGATATCTAGTTTAACTGGATTGGCAATAAATGGATCTTTGGTGATTTGACTACCCTTAATGTTCATCCATTATCAGTGAAATGTTTTATAAAATTCAGATTCAAACATATAAATACATTATTTTGGAATAAAAAACAACTTTATAGAATAGTGTTCATGTATGAGGATGGTTGCGTTTTTATATGATTTTCTTATTTTCTTATTTTCTATTGGAAGGTGGGGCTTTTTTTTCATTATTTGGATTATTTTTTAATGTATATATTTTTCCTTAAATACGAATTACACTACTGAATACTAGTGGATGTTTGAATAATGATGAGGACACTTGATGTGTAGTAGAATTTAGCCTATCGGTCATTTATTGCTTCAATAGCCTGATAATGTTTTATAGCGGTACACAGGTTTAATCCAAGCAAAGATCCTATTTATATATTAAGTAGTTTTTATTAATTTTTATTTTTAGTATGTGGGTTTGTTTGTAGAGATTAATTACATTTATTTATGAATTATGATTGATTTAAAATCTTAATACTAATTGGGGTGAGGTCATTATTTTGTAGTTATGTTTATTATATCCCTGATCTATTGAATATAATGAACTAAATTAAAACCCACATCAGAAGATGATTATGATTATAATTAAAAAGTATTAATGCTTTAATCCGAAACCTATCTTATATATTGTAATATTATCATGTAATACATTATCATGGTATTCTATTTATGCATAAAATAATTCATCAAATATATAAATTTTACAAAACACTTCCCAAATCATTAACTTTTTGTTTTAAACACACAAAACATTAGCATAAATAATATTTAATGTCAAAAAATATCAATCTATTAACATACCCATATTATGACTCAACCAAATGAATTATTTACTCAGACATTGAAATGTTTACTAATATGGTTTATGATTTTTATAGTCATTATCTAAAAATATATCAAAAATAATAAAACAAGATATGTTTAGCGAAACGAACAGAAACACAAAACATGATGAGAAGTAAACACAAAATTCTGATTGTATTATAATGAAAATGATGTTAATGATTTTAAACTTTATTTTAAATAATTTAAGTTCATTAACATTTCACAATAGTGTGTAGATAGGAAATACTAATTTATATGAAGTAACCTGATTTAATATATATTTAAATGAAAATATACTTACGTTATTAAAAGTGAGAAAAAGAAAAAAGGGTTTCATGAATAAAGTGGTAAACAATGACAGAGGAATAAGAAGAGACAGAAAGACAGAGATTGAGAGAGGAGGAAAAAGAGATAAATACTGAGTAAAAGGGAAACATGTTCCTCTCGTTTATATATTGTGGGTTGTCATCATAATGTTGTGGTGGTTTAGTGGTTGTCTATGTGATTCATGGGGAATGTTTCTTCTCTATAGATGCTATGTAAAATATCTATTAACTATAAAAAATAATTATTCATTTAATGAAAAATAAAAAATAAATTAAAATTTTGTAATATTAATATAATAATTTGTTTTCCTTCCATGATGTGAAACATTTATTTTTTATATAACTTATAAGTTTTAGTGGAGTACCAATAGTCATGTTGTGGAAATTATATTTTCAGAAATTCAATGTGGTTCTTGAAAAACTTATTTACTAGGAGGGATGATTTTTCCTTTAATTATTTTTCCCTTACTTATTTTTCTAACTTTTAAATTGGATTTGAAGGATAATGTTGGTATCATACATTTAATATTCATCTTTATGAATGATGTTATCCATAATGTCCTGGTTCTATATTCTTTGAAATTTGGGAAGATATTTCCACTCTGATGGTTTATTTCTGAATGGTTTAGGTAACATAAAATTATAGTATGAGATCCTATATATTTTTAACTCAATTTTTACATCACAGTACAATGTACATAATTGGGGATAATATGGGACATGTGATTGATTATCTTTTTCCGAATCATTAATTTCAGTGTTATTTCCCAAATAATAGTAAATTTCAACCTCAAAAGTGATCACTTTATTATCAAGGGAACAAATATCATAATCATCACTATCATTGGGACAATCTATAAACATTGGTTCAAGTTACATCGCACATAGAAATGAATTTTTAGAATCACAAATTGGAAATGATGAATTTTGGATAATCATATTTGAATCAAGAAATTAGTGTGTTGCATCATTTTCCAAAATAAATTCCTTATTGGAGGGGGGGGGGGTGATTAGATCTGAGATGGTATTATAAATAGTTTTAATGATCATTTAGATTGATTTAAAATACACGAGATTCTTTAATAGCATCATTTCCATTAATGACATGGAAAATTAAGATGCAAAATTAACAAAATCCAAAATCATAAAAACATTAAGAACATGATAGATCAGTGACCTATTAATATCATATATAATTTATGAAGAATTAATAGAGAATATATAATGTGTTTCTGAATTGTATTGCATGGATTGAATAATATTGAACATAACAAGTTGGCCACCTAGTTACATGGATATGATGCTAGCATGGATGTAGTTTTTGGGATATATTTCATGACTAAATGTTCTACTATACTAATAATAAGTTGTCTCATCGTCCATGTCATTTTCCAAAAAAATCACTAGGTAGTTAAGATCATTGAACCAAACAAGGGAGTACTCATTTATTCCCTTAGGACTGGAAGTGCATTCAATAGATACCTATATGAAAACACTAATTAGTTGTAAGGTACCTAGACCAAGGATAGAGAAAATGGATTTGGGATTGAAATTTATTGAGGCTACTAGTTCTATGAGTGAATCATCAATGTTTGAACAATTTATTTGTTACCAAACCTCAAATTTACCAGGATATTTGATATTTATTTTAATGGAATGTTAGGATGAAACATTTCCACTGGTATTATGATCCTCTTATAGAAGAAAAATTCCACATGAAAATATTCATATATAAGGATTAATTCAATGGATTATAATCAATGATTTTTTAACTTAATAAATCCATAAATATAAAACATTTCATTATCATGATCAAAGGGATTCTTAGGCTTGTAAACTACCTAAGGAAATTGAATTTGGTTTCAGATAGTAAAAGAAGTTGGTGAGGGAGTGGATTTATGTAAATTTTCAAAATTTTTGTTTTATTCATATTCCATCTAAACAATTATTTGTTATTTAGAGGATTCGTCATGAATTATAACAATTTTCTTTCCCAATCTATGTTACATTACACTTACAATACACATAGATTAGGGAAATAGAAGAGATTTGAATTTGGAGGAATTTGATTGTTACTATTGATGGGGTGGGATGCAAGTTATCCAATTTAGGGTTCAATGTATTTCTGGCTAGAATGGGAAGAAGAGAAAATATATACGATAGTGCAAACCAGGGTTTTTGAGAGGAATAGGCAGGCCCCACATTAGAAATGACACGTTTTTGGTTATGGGTAATGTGTATGTATTTTGTTGGTAATTGGGAAGGCTTTCTAGGATAGTGAAATACAATAGGTAGAGGTGGAGGATTTCTCATATGATGTTGAGGACTAAATGTATAAGGTTGTTGTAATTACCACCACTGTGACAATATTATAAATATATTGGATTTTTACTAGGTAATTAAGGGGGATGAGAGAAAAAGTTATCATAAATCAGTCATGGGTTCTAGGTATAAGAGAAGGGATTAAAGTGGAGTTGGTGGGTGATTCTAATGAAATGAATTAATTGTTGAGGGTTTTTGTCGCTCTGAGAAAAATATGAATTGAGCTCCATTGAATTAGAAAATTCAAAAAGATCATAATGAATGTGAATGTATGTTTCAGTTGTATGTGTTGGTGAATTTTATATTGAATAATTGTTAATAGGTTTAGGGATATGAAAATGTGAAGAAGATGAGGTAGGGGATTTGGAAACCATTGTTGGATGTCTCATAAGACTTGTAAGATCACACATCTACTCGGCCATCTGATTAGGCTATATGTATGGATTCTCATGGAATTTTATAACATGAGACAATATTCTATTATGAAATTAATGTGTGTTTTAAGTTATATTTATTTGGATATATCATGAAGATACACAATTTTTCATAATAAGAGTACCTCTATATATGGTATTGATGATAAATTATTCCATATCCAATAATCCTTCATATAAGTATTGGATAAATTGTTGTCCATTGATTTTTCATAGTGGGAATTATTCCACATGCATTTTTATCATCTCCTTATAGACATGGAGTGATTAACTACGGAATTAAAGGATAGCCATTATTTATTTTCTTATAGAATTTGCTCAAGAAGCAGGGAAGAATTTATTGAAGAATAATCACATCATGTCATTCCATGTGGTTAATGAAGTAATATGGATATAGTATAACAATGACATAATAGAGTCATCTAAGTAGAAAGGTAATGCTCAATTATTGATTTGTTATTCCAAAACTCCATTAGGATTAATTCTACTACACACCACATGGGACTATTTGGGGTGGATATGAGGATAATCATCGACTAGCCCATGGAAAAGAGGTAGAGGATGAAACAAACCAAATTTGAGTTATAAATACACCTTAATGATTTGATAGTTATGTCTTGGATATTTGTAATTTATATCACGAGAATCGAATTATTTATGGGGTTCTTTCCTAGGATATCTCATATCTAGTTCAACTGGATGGGAAATGAATGTGTATTTAGTTATTTTACTATCTCGATATTTCAAACATTGTCAATGAAGTGTTCACTCAAAATTCAGAACAAAAAAATTCGTTGGAATGTTTGGAAGGCTATGGTGAATTCATAGAAAAAATTCCATGTATGAGGAAGGTGTGTTTTTTTATATTCATCTATTATGATTTTTTTATGAGAAGCTGAGTTTTTCATTGTGTGTTTTTTTCATATTTTTTATGATAATAAATTTTTAAATATATTTATCATTCATGAAAAATAAAAAAAAACTGACTACTAGCTGGTATATCTCTTGAAATGGATCTATTTTAAGGGCATCCAACTATCGATAATCAATCATTCAATGTTTTTTCTCCCATAATATGTATATCATCACTCAGGTAGAATCTTCAGTGATAGTAGTATTTATCATGTAGATTATTTTTAATTCATTTTACATCTTAATGGGGGGTTATAACTCGATTATATTGATTGATGGATTCTGTTTGATTAAACTACTTGAAAAATATTTTTGTGAGGTCATTACAATATAATTAATCTTATGATATCCTTGAAGTTTTTATAATACCCTATTAAATTTACACACACTTCCCAATATGAATTTGATCGAAAATCACGAGTATTGTGGCATTATTCCAAGCCATAGTATATTTTTTGTTCTAATATCAATCAATACATGTTTATAGTAGTGTTATTATGGTAACAAGATTCCCTGGAATCCATTTCTTAAACAAAACATGTAATTAATAAATGAAATTTTATATTAATCATACACAACATTACCCTAATGAATATTTAATGAGGAAAATTTATCAATCAAATAACATACCAAAATTATGAATCACCCTAATGGATGAATGACTCAGAAATTGAAATGGTTATTAATATAGTATATGATGTTTTTGATGATGAGTAAAAAATTGGAGAAATTATTCCGACAAGATTTGAGGGCTACACCAGAACATTACATGAAACATGAAGATAAGTAAAATCAGACTATGCATTGCATAACGAAGAGAAAAAAGGGAATCAATTTCAACTTTATTTTAAAAAAATTAGGAAAAATAATATCACACAATATAGTGTGGATGAGAATTATAAATGATGTTTAAAAATCATTATTTAATATAATGTTAAATAAAAACAAACATAGATGATTACTATTTAAAAAATAATGAAATGTATGAAATGAATATATAGAGGAATGGTATGTAAAATTGAAAACTGAGTTAGGGAGGTCCTCCTAAGACTTTTGTAGGGATAATTTCATTCAACCATATCCTCATATGCTTTGAAATTCTAGCTGCCAGCATAGAGAAGAGGGGATATATTTATAACCCATGTTGTTGGAATATTTTAATTCCAAATCTTCCCCTCATGTAGTTTGCCCAATATGAAAATTTCAATAGAAGAATACATATATACATTCTTGATAAATCTTTTAGATATATATGTGGAATTTTCACCCTAAAAATTTGGTGACCATATGTCTTTTTTATCCAATTTTATTCTTATTTTACTAAATAGTGTACTCCAACCCATTTTTAACCAAAACATTTCAGACACCACAATATTAATGGGGTTTTAGAGATGAATATTCCCTAAAATATGAATCATTTATTTTAAATGTTAAAATCCTAACTCATTTATTTGACACCACAACATTCCAACTCAAATTGTCTATTTTAATTGGGTAAAAGTCAACTAAGGTGGTATGTTTTTAATTCATATACAAAATGGTGGAATGGAATTTCATTTATCAATTAGGTCCCATATTATTTTATTTCGGACTTGAAATTCATATACATGTTTAAATGTATGGTCCCCTAAATTACAGTGTTGAATAAATGAATTTGTACTTATGGATTGTTCCCCAAATTCCTATATTTATGTCCAGTCTAGTTTTAATCACATATTTGGTGGACCTTACTCTGTTGTCAATATAACCTATTATATGGTTGAATTTTCCCAATCTCCCATAAAATGATTTTCTAGAAGTTTAATTTATAACCATAAAAAAAGAAAAATAACACAATTCCAATATATAGGGATATAGTTATAATTTAAAGAGTATATAGAATCAAATAATGAATAACATAAAGGGTTATAAAAAATTGTATTTATTATTAAAAAATTTGTATTTCACAACAACTGTGAACTTTTACATTAATAGAAATAAATTTATTTGGTTAAAAGTTTTTAATAAGTGAATATAATCATATCCCATGAATTTATGATTTTGAATGTCCTCATTTTAATAAATTATGCAACTAAAACATTTTCCCACACAAATAAAATATTAATTTTTTCCTTCAAACAAGTTTACATATATTTTTTCACTAATCCATTAAAAATTCCACCACAAAATATTATAGTAACAATGGTCCAAATAATTTCATTTTTAGGCTCAAAATTGAAAATTTAAGGTTTTTAACACATAATTAACTCTAAGAATGATAAACATATATTTATGGACGATCAATCATTCCCTAAAAAGATAAATTCTTAGAGTTCATAAAATACTTATTATTCTATTACCTACTATAAAATTCACTATAGTTTTTAGGTTTTTTAGGCGGTTTATATAACCCCCCGTCCCTAGTTACCTTGAGCCAGTGCATTATTAAATAACATTGGAATGATATAAGGAATCATATACCGAATGACCGATCAGTTTAGTACCTTTTAACGAAACAGATACATAAATAAGTTTTACATTACATTATGTAATAAAAAAAATAACATTATGTCCCCTTTGAACACTCTTATATCCCATATCATATTCTTACAGGTTAATCATAATATATTTTTTCACATCCTGGAAAAAAACATAGGAATGGGTGAGATCATGTGCTAAGTAAGGATAACAATCTAGAAGAATCATTCAAACTAAGAATAAACATTTAAGGAAATTTATAATACCATTACAATATCCTTTTAAACATAAATATCAACATAATATAGAAAAGATAAATCAAATGATTCCATTTACTTGTTGACATGGAAATTATACAAGTCGAATAATCACATGTAATATCAACACCCAATTTCATAATGGTTGAATGCATAATGTCAGACATCATAACAACTTATTCAAGGCCTCATGCCAAGAATACAAATTAGAATTTTTCAAGGCCTTATGTAAAGACACTATTTTGTCTCATTAGACGTACTGATGCATCAAGGAGCTATAGCGGGCTCCACCCGTCACTTTCTAAGTCTAATGCATTTATCATATGAAAATGTAGAAACATAACATAAATATTTATATTAAAACAAGTATAAAAATAATTAATACATTAACCATAAACCATGAATTGTATAAATATATCACATCCATAGTCTAATAAATCAAAAATTACCCAATGAAATATGAAAGATTTTATGATAAAAAATCAAACTCAATCAAGAATAATATCCAGTAATGGATGTTGAGGAATTAACCCATACCTTGTTCTTTTCATTGATCGATGGTACGTTAACCTCCTATATAATAGTTAAATCACTGTTATTAAATTATACAGTAACCATATACTTTAATATTATATCACATATGATCTTCTAATATTTCTTGGTTATTATTTCAGTACTATCATTGTTTCGGGTGATAACTAATTCTTTTTCCTTGATATGATTCATTACATAAGCCATGTTTATTATGGATATGATGTATTTGATTAAAATACAGAATTATATTATGTTCTAAAACATTTTATTAATCATCAAATTTAAATTATTCTAGAATGGTTATGACGGGTAAGGAATTTCATCACATTCGTGGAGACGGTAATCATTACATATGTACGAGCGACAATATCATTCTATTGATGGTTAAATCATATGAAATTTGATGGCATATCATATATGAAGAATAATTAACATGTTATAGAAATTATTTACCTAAATTATACTCCTTATTATACTCATAAAAATAATTTCGTGTTGAATAAAAAACTAAACCACGACGTGCAGACGGTAAGCCATACGTATGTATGGTGTCATTGTCATTAATAGGATGGATAGAATAATGAATATGGTTGTAACATATTTAAAATAACATCACAATATGTAGAAGGTACTAGTGTAATTATTTTGGTATGGAAACAACAATGAAATAAGACGTGGAAGATGAAATGAACATTGAATGATGTGATTAAATTATTACCTCATCTTCAGGTGCTTCCTTTGGATTTGATCAAAAGGGATCCTTTGGTTGGATTTATGATCAAAGTATGGCCCATTGGTTGAATTGAGAGTTGTTGGATGTATATTTGAGAAGGGCTTAGCTGAGACAAAGAGCATTGAATGTTTGGTTATGGGAGAAGGGGAAGTACCCTTTTATAAGAGATGTTAGGGTCACTTTAGGAATATTTAAAATATTTTTTTATTATACAATCATCTTCAGTTTGTAAAGGATCCAAATAGATTTATATTAAGGACAAGGTGGGTCTTATTCAATAAAGAGCCAACCATTTGGTTTTACACATGTTTATATCTTTGTATTAACCTTATCTTTTATATTTAACTCTTAGTTAAATAGTTTAACTTTTACCATGTATTCTTGTATTATTATATTAAATAGTTAATAAACATATTATAAAATTTAAGAGAACCCCATGTGGTTTATTATTGATATATATTTCATTATCTATGTTCCTTGTCCAAACAATTGATTTTTAGGAATATTATATCAATTAATAATATTGTATTTATTTTAAGAACTCATTTATGTCAATTTGGACACAATTTGGTATTTTGTTTTTGTGAAAGTCATAACCACTTTATCACTTTGAAAAAAATTATTTAATTAACATTAAATTGTCATATTAACCTTAAAATTAAGTTTAATTCATCATAAGTCCTAATTTACATTTATTTGGAAATTTATAAAATCAATTATATTAATCTTATATTAATATGTTTATTACATCATCATCATTGTGTCATAATTAAATTTAATAATTTATTGTCTAAGAATTATAAATAAAAGTGCATTATGTAGGAATTTTTTTATCTTTATAAGGAATATTTATATTTTAAATTATCTTTTGTATAACCCTATATTAAAAATGGTTTAGTTATTAAACATTTAATTTAACACTTTTAACTCTTCTTTAAATAAAATAATAATAAATGTCCTAATCTGATCCATGTAACATATCAGGTAACTAAAGAAATAATACATTATTTTTTTAATACTATTTTCAGAATTAATTATTAATTTTACTCTAAAGGTGATTCTATCATCGATGGCATACCTGATACGCAAAAACGTGTTTCTTTAAAAATATTACGTTTCACTCTAACAAAATAATATTATTAATTTAAATGGTATTTAATGCCTAGCCATTATATTGGAGAGAATGATTAGAACTAACTAAAATATGATTATTCATATTTTATAAATGTTTTTTCATTTATGAAATAAATTTTAGGGGCTTAAAATATAAATGAAGTTAATTTTAAGGATAAATACTATAATATTTAGTAAAACGACGATTTACCGGCTTTTGATGGCAACCCTATTTAAATCTAGTTTTGGTAATTTATATATGTTATATTTGACCAAATAAAATTCTTATTTATATTTGGGGCATCCAAATTTACATTAGGTTTTATGTTGGTATTTTTCTGATAATGTTTATTTTTTTAATCAATGGTGAAAAATACTGTATATTAATTTAATTCAAAAGTTCCTTTTAATCTAATTTATTTATATAAATAGATTCTGTTTTTAATTGGTTTTAATCATTGATTAGAATATATTTTTACCATTTAATCCAATTTTGTTTATCGTAATTAATTTCATTTTGAAATTGGACATAAACAAGTATCAATATTTTGATAGTTATAGTTTCTTAGAAACATGCAATTTGTTATGATAACGAGAATTACTTTTTTAATTAATAAATAAAAATTATATTTTTATAATTTGGAAAAAATAGAACGAATTTTTTAATTAGTAATATCCAATACAGTTTAGGCGGAATTTTTGGTATTTTGTAGAAAAAATTAAATTTTTGATGGATAGTGAAACCACTTACTACTTAAAAACTGCCTTTTTAATTTAAATGAAAATTTTCCACTTCTATGAATTGAATTTATAAAATCACAGATATATGGTTATTATTAGTATGTAAAATGTGGTTCAATAAAATGAAAATAGTTTATGGTGAATAGTAACTTTTGACTTTTATTTACCGCGGTTAAAGGTAAATAGGGTAAATAAAGGTATAATGAATATTATAATCATTACAAATTACCTCATCACTTGTCCTACCCTTATTGGATGAGTAATGGCCGATCATGGTAATCCTTGTCTTGATTTTGGGTCCCCATAGAGCCACTTATGAATGATAATGACACTTTAGATTAATTAATTTAATGTAGAGGAAAAAATGTCATAATCAAAAATCATTTAGTGAATTAATTTTGAAATGGGGTTATGTAAGTTATATTTTAGACTATAAATATTAACTAGAAAACTAAAAATATTTCCTACATCATGGTATTTTTTTATAATTTCTAGACATCTAATAAATTAAATTATTTATGACACAATAATGATGTAGTGTTTACCTCATTAATAAATTATGTATAAAAATAAGATTATAAATATTAAAATAACATCCAAAACCTATCCAATTATTATTGGATGATTTTAATTCAACCATGAGTCATATTATCGTTGAATCTAATAATTTTTTTACAATTAAAATCCGAATATCATTATATAATAAAATAATATTTTAACATTTTCCTAAAGAACCCCTCCTTCCCCATATAAAAGGAGACCATTTCTAACAAATTCAACACACCTCTCAAGCCTTTTGGATCATCCAACCACTGTCCAATTAAGCTCCCAATATCCCTCTACTCCTCCTAAAATCCTTAACTTATGCAGAAGGCACTTCAAGAATTCCTTTTGGTTCAAACCAAAGTAAGTTACCCAAATTAAAGGTAATGATTCCTCTTAACTTCTTTTCTTTTATTTTACTTCTCCAACCTTTAAAATATTTTTATTCCTTTATTTTATAAGAATAAAATTATCCTAAAAATACTAGGATGTTGTGATGAGAAGTATTTTAACTACACTTTACAGAAACCACCATCTAATTGGTGAAGAACATATTGTTTCTGTGGATGCCAAACTAACGCCTCACAAAACGATGATCGTTCAATTATCTCATACCGCCTCTCATGGTGTCCATTTAAGAAAAAATGTATTTATATATGATATATATTATGTTTATGTTTTCTTTCTTCTTCTGTATTTTAAATTTATATCTTACCTTTATGGTTTCCATAATGGGTAAACACGATAATTTAATTTCAGGAAGTGTAGACTACCGCTTGCTCATAGTGATATGACTTGTTAATTTCATATGTTGGATGTATAAAAGAATGCCTTAATGGTACTATATATGATATTATACTGGAATTATAATATATCTATGTGTAATTATTTTTTAATTTCAATAAAATAAGAAATAGAAATAGAAGTAGCGTATATGCGTACATACGTCTTACCGTCTCCACGAACAGTGCATTTCATTTCTTACATCCAAATGTTATTAATTATTACAAATAAATGTATATTGTAAGAACACAGTTTTTTCTGTGAAAAACTTTGGAATATTCTTGATGTTATTCTAGAGCAGCGCCCTCAGACGACGTGCGATTCTGAGCCACGGAGTGACCGGAATTAAATTTTCACTACGTTCACACTGGAAACGCCAAATAAATGAGATAACTCCTAAATGTTGTTCCAGATCAGTGATCCGAGTGTACGGATGGGTCCATAATGGGGTGTTTACCCTAGAAACGACATAAAACTTTTCGGTGCGGGATTTTTGGACCCCTCGCTCACTTTTGGATCGTTAAACGGATAAATTAATTATTTAATTTATTCGTTTAATGGTTAAACTCATGTATCTCTTAAACGGTGGATAGGATTGGAAAACCGAGAGCACTGTTGATCTCGGAGTGTGCCGTTTACCCTAGGAGGGGTGTAAGTTTCGCTGGCGCGGCCTGTCTGTGAAAAATGGCCCTAGGGGCGTTTTCATAATTTGGCGGCTTTGGGCGTTCAGTCTTATTACTTTTGAACGAGGCCTCAGATTAAAATTCCGAGATCACTGCTGTGCTCGGGAGGTGGTGTTTACCCTAGGGGAGGCTAAACCTCGACCCCATCGAGTGTTTTGTAAGTGGGTCATTTTGCAGAGTTAATTAATTGAGCTTTTAATTAAATTTTCCCTTAAATAAACAAACACCCCTCTCCTCCCTCCTCCCCCTCTCATCCTATGGGTGAAGGCAGAAACCCAAGGAGATTCCCTTAAAGCTCCTCCTCCCATCTCCATCCTCTCCATGGCATGGCGGCCGACGGATCGTTGCGATGCTTCGGGCGTAGCCCCGCGAGGTAGGATCTTGCTCGATTTTGGTTTTCCTGCACCCTTTCGCCCAATATTTTTTTTGTCTAAATGCTGAGTTATTTTCAAGAAAATCCCTTACCCTAGTAGTTCGTGCTATGATATTTCGGTCATATTATACAGATTTGAAATCCGAGTTACGAGCGGACCGCAATCGATCGTAGAAGATCGGGAGTTGAAGGGGGTTTCCGGGGGTTTTGGGGTAGCCCGGCTCGGGTGAGGCAATGGCGCGGCTCGGTCGATGTGATTTGGGCGGGTGTCAGCTGGTGGGAGCATGCAGTAGGGGAGCACCTGTGGGGGCGTGGTGGGGAAGATGTTGAGGCCGAGTGGGTGTCCAACGGGCACCAGCGAAGCGCGGCGCGCAGGCGACTAGGCCTGGGACCTCCTGGCCGGGTTGACGCGGCGACAACGGGGGTGGGGTCCTCGGGACCCCGCGACAGGCAAGACCCACTCTCGGAAGGTCTTTTTGGGAGAAAGGCATGCCGGACGGGCTTGCTTCCAGTCCAGGCGCGGAAGGCCGGCCCGCGACCGTGGCCCGGTTTAGGAGAGTGGGTCGGCTGAACCGACATGGCCCAATAAAGTCCGTTTTTTATAGGCTGTAATAGTCAGCTCGGGTGTCGGATTCACACAAAGTCAATAGCGACACATTCCTTGGGAAAAATAGAATATTTTGAGATGGTTTTGGGAGTTTTTAATTCCCGAAATGGGGGGCCTCGGTGGCGCGACACGTACGTCAAGGGGATTGACGTCATCGCGGGGGTTTTTGTTTTGGATGGCGCGGACACATCTGACGTCCGTTTTGAGCGCCGTCAACAGCGTTGGGACCCTGGCGCCGGGGTGGAGCTTTCTAGGGTGGTTTCGGCCGTTGAGGCTGGAAATGAGGCATGGGCCCCATGGCCCATCTTTCGAGCTGTGTGCAGTGATTCACGCCTTTCTCACCGGGTGTCCGTTCAGGGTGTGCGAGCAGTCGATTCAGGATGTTTTTCCCAGGGGATTGCAATGGTGAAATCTGCCCGCTCTAATTCGCAACGATGGTGCGGGGCCCACGAGGGTCGTTTGGGCATCGACGGTGATTTTCCACCTTTATCATCGGGAGACCATTTTGGACAAGTGAATAGTCCATCTTTTGTGCTTTTTCGAGAAGATCGCAATGGTGTGAACCGTTCGTTGTGTTTCGGGACCGGGATGCGGGTCCCACGTGGCACCGCTCGTGTGAGGTACACCAGAATGAACCTTTTTCTCCATATATCTGTTGCACTCAAGTGAGTAGTGCTATTGATGTATTTTCCCGAGGGGATCGCAATGGTGCGATGTGCCTGACTGTTTTTGGAGTCGAGGCTCGGAATCATGGGACGTCGTTCGGGCGTGAGGCGGTGTTGGTGACTTTTCCAACGGATATACATTTGAGGTGAGTAAGTAGTCGATCTCACGTGTTTTTCTGCGAGTATTAAAACGGTGTGATCTATCTGGTTGTGCGGAGCCTCTTACGCGATCTTGTTAAATATGGAAATGTGAAGGTGCCCTAGTGGTGTTCCTTCTACCTTGTCTGTAGCGGACCTTTGGCGAGTGATCGTGTGCACTCCCGTGTGAGTGATGTAAATGCTTGAAGTGATGTGGATGTATGCACCCCAGCCGATGAGGTGGCAGGTTGGCAATGTTACATATACGCCCTTTGCGTTGAAGTTGGGTGTCGTGTGCACGATAGCCCTTGGGCTGGAAGTGAGGTATACTCTGGGAGTATACGGGAGCGCTTGGAGGCATGTGTGGTTTGTACCTGAGACATTCTTGCTCTTGGTTGGGGATAACTTGGGGCCACATGTCGTGTGGGCCCCATGTGTGTGTCGAGCTCTGCTTTGCGTACTTTGACCTTTCACTACGTAGAGGGTCCCTCAGTGCTCGTTTGCTCGACCAAGAGGATGGACTTTTTCCCCTGGCTCTGTGCTCTTTTATTTGACCAGCAGGGTTGAGTGGTATCCCCCTAGTATTGTTCTTGATGGATTGACCGGCAGCGGTGCTAGTGACACCAAGTGATGGAGCAGACGATGCACCACTTTTGGGTGAGTTGTTCTGGAGTTGGGTGGTTGTGCGATGCCCACTATGTGTTCGGTTGGCCAGTGTTGTACCCTCTAGTGGAGATGGCCAGTGCAGTTCTGAGTTTTACCCTCCAGCGGGGCTGTGCAGTGGGTTACTCATCGGTTTCTAGGGTCTACCCTCCAGTAGAAACTGGCAGTGGGTCACATGACGCTCTTAGGGTCTACCCTCTAGCAGAGACTGGGCAGTGGGTCACCCGACGCACATAGGTTCTACCCTCTAGCAGAGACTGGGCAGTGGGTCACCCGACGACCTCTTACGGTCTACCATCTGGTAGGGATGGGCAGTGGGTCACCCGTCGTCTAGTTCCAGGTCTACCCTCCAGCAAGGCTGGGCAGTGGGTCTCATGTCGACTTATTCTAGGTCTACCCTCCAGCAGGGCTGGGTAGTGGGTCACCTGATGATGTATTATGGTTTACCTTCCAGTGGGGCTGGGCAGTGGGTCGCCTGATGATGTATTATGTTTTAGCCTCCAGCGGGGCTGGGCAGTGGGTCGCCTGATGATGTATTATGGTTTACCCTCCAACGGGGCAGGACAGTGGGTCACCCGATATCATATTATGAATTACCCTCCAGTAGGGCTTGGCAGTGGGACACCTGTTGGCATTCCCGACTCAATCCTTTCTACTAGGATAGTCTTATACTTTCCTCCATGATTACCAGAGCGGGACCCTTGGTTATACGGGCCAGTGTTGTGACGACTTTGACTTTGAGGAGACCTCTCGACTGCGGGGCAGTGATGAGGCGTGGTTTGACTTAACCCGGAACTCTCAAGTACGAGGGGAGATTTCCCCCACCGAGACGCATCCTTGCGACATGACCTAAAACCGTGCGGGCGAGTCAGTGCCTCTCAAAGCAGATAGTGTCGAGGTGCGGTGGTTTGATCCCCATTTCTTACGGTTCGGGGCAGACGTACGGGATGTTGGGCATTGATGGATTACATCTGGGACTGTTGGCTACTCGTTTCTTAGGCTGAGCTACATGATGGAGATCCCCTTACGGTCTTGTTTGAGCTTCTTGAAATAGCATTTAGATTTGTATAAACCATGTTCTAGTACCCACTTCTTGGGTTTCGTTTCTCTCTTTCTAGGAGAGGAGAAGAGGTGCGGGGTATGCCATGTGATTTCAGTGGAGCATAGCAGTTCAGGAGCCTGGACTGTGTGCAGTGGTCGTAGTTGGGTTCCAGGTTGGGGACCCTTCTGTCCGTTTGTTTTGTTTACCTGTTGTCAAGTTGTGGCACTTTTCTAGTTGGGCACGTGTTTTGCCCCTTTTTCCTTTTCAGCACTTTACTTGTACTATTTAGAGGTCGATGCTCTTTTGGTGGTTTTCATATTGCATTTTCTCTTTTACTCTGCTTGTCTTTTCGTTTACTCTACACTTTTGCATTTAGTGTGCTCTGTGCGTGTGTGTACAGGTGCTTAGGTAAATGCCTCCCTGAGATGTTGTGCCTTCGGAGATGGTCGCTAGCCCCTGGCCTATGGAGGCGGGCTTGGGGTAGTTGCGGCTTGTGTCCGGGTAGGGTCGGGTCATGAAAAAGTGGTATCCGAGGTGGTTCGTTCATTGGGACATTGTGCGGACGTCCCTAAAAAGGAATTGGTTGGGATTTAGGGAAACAATGTTAATGTGTCTCGAGAGCGGTTCTCAGGCCAGGGAGTCCAGTGATGGTGCAGAGACCGACGTATCCATTCACCAGGGCCTTGATAACCCGCTTTTCGACTTGGAATGTTGAGACACTTGTTGCAGGGAAAAATTTGGTTTGTGCATCACATAAGAGTGAGTCTTTGATTGTCCTTCTTCAGTCAGCTCTCCATCGTTGTTATTGGTATATACATATATGCACACTTGACCACGACACTCCTTGATAATATTCAGGATGTCTCCGCGAAGACAGCCAGCCAGGATATCAGCTTTGTTTCGTGACGACGACCCTGTGAGCTACGAGGTCTTAAACCAGCACCCATCATGCGAGCCCCATTATCCAGGTGGGCTTGTTGCATCACCCCCACCAGTTGACCAGCAGGCAGTTTTAGCAGAGCAGGATGATCTTGAGCACAGGTTGAGCGTGCTCCGTGAGTTCCAGTGGTAGAGACCGCTGAGGATCAGTGGTGAGCCAGACCCTCAGGCAGAAGAGGATTGGCTCGAGGCATTGGTTCGCCTTTTCATTCTTGTGAAGATGTCGACAGATCAAAGAGTGGATTCAGCAGCCAGCCCTTTTTCGTGGAGAAGCTTGGCGTTGGTTGGGTCTGGTGACTCAGTTTCTTGACGAGTCATCACTTTTATGGGCAGACTTTCAGTTTTTGTTCCATGAGGAGTTCTTCCCCTCCTAATTGTGCTCCATTCTGATTCAGGATCTCTTGTAGTTTTAGCAGGGAGGGATGACGGTGGCCGAGTACGTGGCTAGTTTTGCAGACCGTGCACACATTTAACCGGACTTGGTCCATGACGACATCATCCGAGGGTGGAAGTTTGAGCAGGGTCTCCACTGAGAGATTCGTGCTGTCATAGTACCCTTGGGAATTTCCGCATATGTTGGGGTTCTAGAGCAGGCGCTGGTGACAGAGGGCTTCCTGTCACATTTTGGAGTTGGTGGTGGCAGTAGGCACGTTGGTGCCGAGACGTCTGCCGCATCTAGCTGGCACCGGCAAGCAGGACCACGACGCAGGTGGCTTTCTGAAAACCAGAATCATGGGTGTGGTCGTACACCACAGTGGTGACGGACAGCACCGGTGCAGCCGAGAGAGATTCGGTGCATTTCTTGTGACGGGCGAGGTCACTTGGCACGAGACTGCTCGACCTGAGTTGCTGAGAGCATCGGGCAGGCAGCAGGTGCGCTACCATGACAGAGGCAGCGCCGTGATCCATGTAACGCCCATAGTGGTGGTTCTAGCAGAGGAGTGGGAAGAGGTAGTGGTGGGGGTGGCTTTCCGAGATCTTCCCACCACCACTAGGCGGTCCACATCAGGCTCAGGGAGCTGACAGTTGGGACCATGGACAGCTGCGAGCGTTGGATGTCTATTATCCTGTAGAGCATGAAGTGATAAGAGGTACACTCTACAGCTCTTCTAATTTTTGCAGTATAATTGTTAGACTCTGCCTATGAAATACTTCCCTCCCTGCTCCTTGCTTGAGGTTTTAGCGGGGTGGTGCGGGGCGTCAGTATAACCCTGTGTTGGTAAGGTAAAAGGCATGTGACCTTTTTCTCTAGTCGATGGTGTCGACTCCTTCGCCTTTTGAGCATGTAAGAGAGACTTGGTTGTGGAATCAAGTGTGACCAGATATCCTTGGGTGTTGCAGCATATGGATATTCTGAAGGAGGGAATCACTGGTCCTTGTTCCAGTTGTGGGAGGTGATTCTAGTCGCGGCGTGTGACGCAGAGGTTCGACCGGGGAGGTGAGCTACCCCCGAGGGCCTTCCGGCCATTTGAGACCGTGAAAGGGATGGTGAGGTACCCTATTGCCATGCCCTAACCCCAAAGTCTGGAGTGGGTGCACGACATCAACAAGGGCTGACCTCGCATGAACATATCAATCCTTTGGTCTGTGTGCGGTGACGCAGAGCTGCGCGTGGGTTCTTCAGGGTATGGGAAATCCAGGTATGGACTTAGTACCATGTGTTTCTCCCTAGTATTGCTTTTTGGGGACGAAAATCTTGAAGGACGGACTGATGTAAGAACCTTTTTTTGCTGTGAAAGACTTTGTAATATTCTTGATGTTATTGCAGAGCGGTTTCCTCATACGGCGTGCGATTCTGAGCCCCGGAGTGGCCGAAAATAAATTTTCAGTGCGTTCACACTGGAAACGCCAAATTAATGAGATAACTCCTAAACGGAAGTTCCAGATCAGAGATCTGAGTGTACGGATGGGTTCGGAATGGGGTTTTTACACTAGGAACGAAATTAAACTTGTCGGCGTGGGATGTTTGGACCCATCACTCGCTTTCAGAACGTTAAACGGATAAATTAATTAATTAATTAATTCTTTTAATGGTTAAACACATGTATCTCTTAAACGGTGGATCGGATTGGAAAACATATTGCATCATTGAGCTCGGAGCGTGTCGTTTACCCTAGGAGGGGTGTAAGTTTCGCGGGCGTGGCCCGTCTGTGAAAAATGCCCCACGGGCGTTTTCGTAATTTGGAGGATTTGGGCATTCAGTCTTATAACTATTGAATGGGGCCTCAGTTTAAAATTCCAAGACCACCGTTGTGCTTGGTAGGTGGTTTTTACCCAAGGGGAGGCTTAAACACGACCCCGTCGAGTGTTTCGTAAGTGGGTCGTTTTGGGGATTTAATTAATTAAGTTTTTACTAAATTTTTCCCTTAAATAATCAAACTCCCCTCTCCTCCCTCTTCACCCTCCCATCCTATGGCGGAAGGCAGAGACCGAAGGAGCTTCCCTACAATCTACTCCTCCCATCTCCATCCTCTTGAAGGCGTGGCGGCCGGCAGATCGTCACGATGCTTCGGGCGAAGCCTCGTGAGGTAGGATATTCCTCGATTTAGGTTTTCCTGCACCCATTCACCCGATATTTTGGTTGTCTAAATGCTGAGTATTTTTGAGAAAATACCTTACCCCAGTATTTCGTTCTATGGTCTCTCCATTGCATTTTACGGATTTGAAATCCGAGTTATGAGCGAACTGCAATCGATCGTCGAAGATTGGGTGTCGACGGGGGTTTCTGGCGGTTTTGGGGCGGCCCGGCTCGGCGGAGGAGGCGACGCGGCTCAGTCAAGGAACTTCGGGCGGGTGTCAGCCAGTGGGAGCATGTAGCAGGGGAGCACCCACAGGAGCGTGGTGGGGCAGATGCTGAGGCCGGGTGGGTTTCCAGCGGGCGCCGGTGAAGCGCGGCGCACGGGCGACGAGGCCCCAGCCCTCCTGGCCGGGTTGACGCAGTGACAACGGGGGCGGGGTCCTCGGGACCCCGCGGCAGGCAAGACCCACACTTTCCAGGTCTTTGTGGGAGAATGGAAAGCTGGAATGACTTGCTTCCGGTCCGGGCAAGGAAGGCCAGCCCGCGACCGCGGGCCGGTTCAGGAGAGTGGGCCGGCTGAACCAGCATGGCCCACTAAAGTCTGTTTTTTTTTATTAGCTGTAAAAGTCAGCCCTGGTGTCGAATTCAGGCTCCGTCAACAGAAACACATTCCTTGGGATGAAGAGAATATTTTGAGATTATTTTTGGAATTTTTAATTCCTGAAATGGGGGGCGTCGGTGGCGCGACACATACGTCGAGGGGATTGACGTCATCCCTGGGGTTTTTGTTTTGGACGGCGCGGACACATCTGACGTCCTTTTTGAGCTCCGTTAGCGGCGTTGGGACCCTAGTGCTGGGGTGAAGCTTTCCAAGGTGGTTTCTGGCATTGAGGCTCTATTTGAGGTAGGGGATCCACGACCCGTCTTTGGAGCTTCATGCAGCGTTTCATGCCTTTCTCACCTGGTGTCCGTTCGGGGCATGCCATCAGTCGATTCTGGATGTTTTTTTGAGGGGATTGCAATGGTGCAATATGCCTGCTCTAATTCGGCATGATGGTGCGGGGCCCACGAGGGCCGTTTGGGCGTCGACGTTGATTTTCCATCTTTATCACCGGGTGACTGTTTTGGACAAGTGAATAGTCCATCTTGTGAGTTTTTTCGAGAGGATTGCAATGGTGTGATCTGTTCATTGAGTTTCAGGACTGGGATACAGGTCCCACATGGCACCGCTCGTGTGTGGTGCGCTGGAATGCACCTTCCTCTCCGGATATCCATTGCACTCAAGTGAGTAGTGCTTTTGACGTGTTTTCCTGAGGGGATCGCAATGGTGCGATGAGCATGACAGTTTTTGAGGTCGAGGCTCGGGATCAAGGGACATCGTTCAAGCGTGAGGTGGTGTTGGGGACTTTTCCGTCAGATATATGTTTGAGGCGAGTAAGTAGACAATCTCGCGTGTTTTTATACAAGGATTAAAAGGGTGTGATCCGTCTGGTTGTGCGGAGCATCTTGTGTGATCTTGTTAAATAAGTAAATGTGAAGGTGCCCCGGTGGCGTTCCTTCTACCATGTTTGTAGCGGACCTGTGGTGAGTGATCGTGTGCCCTCCCTTTTGAGTGATGTAAATGCTTGATGTGATGTGGATGGATACGCCCCATACGATGAGGTGGCTAGTTGTCAATGTTACGTATACGCCCTTCCCATTGACGTTGGGTGCCGAGTGCACGATAGCCCTTGGGCTGGAAGTGAGGTATACTCTGGGAGTATACGAGAGTCCATGGAGCCACTTGTGGTATTTACCTGAGAAATTCATGCTCTTGGATGGGGTTAACTTGGGGACACACGTCGTGTGGGCCCCAGGTGCGTGTCGAGCTCTGCTTTGCGTACTTTGACCTCTCACTACGTAGAGGGTCCCTCAGTGCTCATTTGCTCGACCAGTAGGGTGGAGTTTTTCCGCTGACTCTGTGCTCGTTTATTTGACAAGCAGGGTTGAGTGGTCTCCACCTAGTATCGTTCTCGATGGATTGGCCGGTAGCGGTGCTAGGGAACCCGAGTGATGTAGCAGACGCAACACCTCTTTTGGGTGAGTTGTTCTCGAGTTGAGTGGTTGTGTGATACCCACTCCGTGTTCGGTTGGCCAGTGTTGTACCCTCCAGTGGAGATGGCCATAGCAGTTCTAAGTTTTACCCTCCAGCGGGGCTGGGCAATGGGTTACTCATCTGCTTCAAGGGTCTACCCTCCCGCAGAGACTGGGCAGTGGGTCACCCAACACACATAGGGTCTACCCTCCAGCAGAGACTGGGAAGTGGGTCACCCGACGACCTCTTAGGGTCTACCCTCCTGCAGGGCTTGGCAGTGGGTCGCCCGTCATCTAGTTCCAGGTCTACCCTCCAGCAAGGTTGGGCAGTGTGTCTCCTGTCGATTTATTCCAGGTCTACCCTCCAGTAGGGTTGGGCAGTGGGTCTCCTGATTATGAATTATGGTTTACCCTCCAATGGGGCTGGGCAGTGGGTCACCTGCTGATGTATTATGGGTTACCCTCCAGCGGGGCTGGGCAGTGGGTCTCTTGATGATGTATTATGGTTTACCCTCCAACAGGGCTGGGTAGTTGGTCACACGATATCATATTATGAATTACCCTCTAGCAAAGCTGGGCAGTGGGGCACCTGTTGGCATTCCAGGCTCTGTCCCTTCTACTAGGCTAGTCTGAGGCTTTCCTCCGTGATTACTGGAGCGGGAGCCTTGGTTATACGGGTTAGTGTTGTGACAACATTGAATTTGAGGAGACCTCTCGACTGCGGGGCAGTGATGAGGTGTGGTTTGACTTAACCCGGAACTCTCAAGTATGAGATGCACTTTCCCCCACCGAGACACGTCCTTGTGACGTTACCTAAAATAGTGCGGGCAAGTCATTTCCTCCCAAAGCAGATAGTGTCAAGGTGCGGTGGTTTTAGCCCCGTGTCTTGCGGTTCATGGCAGACGTACGAGATGTTGGGCATCAATGGTTTACTTATGGGACTGTTGGCTACTCTTTTCTTGGGCTGAGCTACAGGATGGAGATCCCCTTAAGGTCTTGTTCGGGCTTCTTGAAAGAACATATGGATTTGTATATACCATGTTCTAGTAACCACTTCTTGGGTTTGGTTGCTCTCCTTCAAGGAGAGGCGAAGATGCGTGGGGTATTTCATGTGCTTTCCGCGACTGGCTCCTCGTGGTTGGATAATTATACTCTCTTGCTATAGGCAGCGAATGCTCGATGAGAAGTGCATCTTCACACCATTCCTAGATCCTTGTGTTAGGATGAGTCTTCTATATTTCTCTTGTTGGGTTGAGCTGTTAATCGTTATTGCACCCTTGATTGTACTCCTTTACTATTCCTTGTTCTCTCTACTTCTCACCCTTCTGTACCTCTTTTGTTGCTCCCTCAAGCCTTCGAGGTATCCTACTGAGTATTTTTATACTCACCGCTGATTGAGATTTGCCCACAATTGGTGTGCCCTTACAGACAACAGAAAAGTTGGTTGTGACTTCAGTGGAGCACAAGAGTTCAGAAGCCTGGACCGCGTGCAATGGTCATAGTCGGGTTCCATGTGGGGGACCCTTCTGGCTGTTTGTTATGTTAACCTGTTTCTGGGTTGTGGCACATTTCTGGTTGGGCTCGTGTTTTGCCCCTTTTTCCTTTTCAGCACTTTACTTGTACTATTTATAGGTTGATACACTTTTCGTGGTTTGCATATAGCAGTTGATCTTTTACTCTTCTTGTCTTTTCTTTTACTCTACACTTTTTCATTGAGTGTACTGCGTGTGTGTATACAGGTGCTTAGGCATAGGCCTCCACGAGTTGTTGTGCCTTCGGTGATGGTTGCCATCTCCTGGCCTATGGAGGCGGGCTTGGGGTAGTTGGGGTTCGAGTTCGGGTAGTGTCGGGTCGTGACAAAGTGGTATCAGAGGTGGTTCGTTCCATGGGACATTGTGCGGACGTCCATAAGAAGGAATTGGTTGGGATTTAGGGAAACTGTGTTAACGTGACTCGAGAGTGGCTCTCAGGCCAAGGATTCCAGTAATGGTGCGGCGGCCGATGTATCTATTCCCCAGGACCTTGATAACCCTCTTGTCGACTCGTAATGCTGTGACACTTGTTGCAAGAAACAAATTGGTTTGTGCATCACATAAGAGTGAGTCATTGACTGTCCTTCTTGAGTTACCTCCCCATCATTGTTATTGGTAAATACATATATGCACATTTGACCACGGCACTCCTTGATAATATTCAAGATGTCTCCGCGATGACAGTTATCCATGATACCAACTTTGGTTCGTGACAACGACCCTATGAGCTACAAGGCCTCAATGCAGGACCCATCATGCGAGCCCCGTTCTCTGGGTGGGCCGGTAGCTGCACCCCCACCTGTTGAGCAGAAGGCAGTTTCAGCAGAGCATGCTGAGCTTGAGTGCAGGTTGAGCGCGCTCCGTGAGTTCCATTGGCAGAGACCGCTGAGGTTCAGTGGTGATCCAGACCCTCAGGAAGCAGAGGTTTGGCTCGAGGTAGTGGTTCTCCTTTTCAGGCTTGTGCAGATGCCGACAGATCAGAGAGTGGCTTTGGCAGCCATCCCTTTTTCGTGGAGCTGCTTGGCGTTGGTGGGGTCTGGTGACTCAGTTTCATGACGAGTCGTCACTTTCGTGGGGAGACATTCAGTTGTTGTTCTATGAGGTGTTTTTTCCCTCCTACTTGCGCTTCGTTATGATTCAGGAGCTCCTGCAGTTTCAGCAGGGAGGGATGAAGGTGGCCGAGTACGCGACTAGTTTTGCAGAACGTGCACACTTTTACCAGGACTTGGTCATTGACGACAACATCCGAGCGCGGATGTTTGGGTAGGGACTCCACCAAGAGATTCAGGTTATCATAGTAACCTTGGGAATTTCCACATATTCCAGGCTGCTAGAGAAGGCGCTGGTGATAGAGGGATTCCTGTCACATTCTGGAGTTGGTGGTGGCAGTAGGCACGTTGGAGTCGAGACCTCTGACGTAGCTAGCAGGCGCCGACAAGCAGGACCACGATGCAGGTGGCATTCTGAGAACCAGAATTAGGGGCATGGTCGTACACCACCATGGCACTGGAGGGCACCAGATCATCCCAGAGAGAGTCAGTGATTTTCTTGTGACGGGCGAGGTCACTTGGCATGAGACTACCCGACCTGAGTTGTTGAGAGCTTCGGTCAGGCAGCAGGTGCGCCACCACAACAGTGGCAGCGCCGTGACCAGATTAGCGCCCAGAGAGGTGGTGCTAGTAGAGGAGCAGGAGGGGCAGGTGGTGGATGGATAGATTTACGAGATCTTCCCATGACCACTAGGCGGTCCATGTCAGGCTCTGGGAGCTGACAGTTAGGACCAGGGACAACTACGAGCTTTGGATGTCTACTATCCTGCAGAGCATGAGGTGATAGGAGGTACAATCTACAACTCCTCTACTTTTTGTAGTAGAATTGTTAGACTCCACCTGTGAAATGCTTCCCTCCTTGCTCCTTTCTTGAGGTGTTACCAGGGTGGTGTGGGGGCGTCGGTGTAACCATATGTTGGTAAGGTAAATGGCGTGGGACCTTTTTCTCTAGTCGACGGTGTCGACTCCTTCGCCTATTGAGCATGTAAGAGAGGCTCAGTTGTGGAATCTTGTGTGACCAGATATTCTTGGGTGTTGCAGCATATGGATATTCTGAAGGAGGGAATCACTGACCCTTGTTCCAGGTGCAGGCAGTGATTCCAGTCGCGGCATGTGACGCAAAGGTTCGACCGGGGAGTTGAGCTACCCCCGAGGGCCTTCGGGCTGTTTGAGACCGTGCAATGGGATGGCGAGGTAACCGACCCCCATGCCCTAACCCCAAGGTCTGAACTGGGTGCACGACATCGGCCTGGGCCGACCTCGCATGAACAGATCAATCCTTTGGTCCGTGTGCAGTGATGCAGAGGTGTGCGTGGGTTCTTCTGGGTATGGAAAAGCCAGGTGTGCGCTTAGTACCCTGTGTTTCTCCCTAATTTTTCTTTTTAGGGATGAAAATAATGAAGTAGGGAATGATGTAAGAACCCTGTTTTTTCTAATAATGTCTTTGTAATATTCTTGATGTTATTCCAGAGCAGTTTCCTCAGACGGCGTGCGATTCCAAGCCTCGGAGTTTCCGGAATTAAATTTTCAGTGTGTTCACACTGGAAATGCAAAATAAATGAGATAACTTGTAAACAGAGTTCCGGATCAAAGATCCAAGAGTAAAGATGGGTCCGGAATGGGGTGTTTACCCTAGGAACGACATAAAACTTGTCGGCACGGGATGTTTGGACCCGTCGCTCACTTTCGGAATGTCAAACGGATAAATTAATTAATTAATTAATTCGTTTAATGGTTAAATTCGTGTGTCTCTTAAACAGTGGATCGTATTGGAAAACCAAGGGAGCTGTTGAGCTCGGAGCATGCCGTTTATCCTAGGAGGGGTGTATGTTTCGCGGGCTCGGCCCGTCTGTGAAAAATGGCACAAGGGGCGTTTTCGTAATTTGGATGCTTTGGGGGTTCAGTCTTATAAAATTTGAACGGGTCCTCGGACTAAAATTCTGAGACCACCTTTGTGCTCGGGAGGTGGTTTTTACCCTAGGGGAGGCTTAACCTCGACCCCGTCGAGTGTTTCGTAAGTGGGTCATTTTGGGGTTTTAATTAATTAAGATTTTAATTAATTTTCCCCTAAAATAAACAAACACCCCTCTCCTACCTCCTCCCCCTCTCATCCTCTGTCAGAAGATAGAAACCTAAGGAGCTTCCCTTTAATCTCCTCCTCCCATCTCCATCCTCTCCAAGGCATGGCGGCCGGCGGATCGTCGCGATGCTTCGGGCGAAGCACCGCGAGGTAGGATCTTGCTCGATTTTGGTTTTCCGCACCCATTCGCCAAAAATTTTGGTTTTTTAAATGCTGAGTTATTTTCGAGAAAATATCTTACCCCAGTATTTCTTGGTATGAGCTCTCTATCGCATTTTACAGATTTGAAATCCGAGTTACGAGCGAACCACAATCGATCGTTGAAGATTGGGTGTTGAGGGAGGGTTTCCGGCAGTTTTGGGGCGGCCCGGCTCGGCGGAGGAGGCAGCGCGGCTCGGTCGAGACGCTTCGAGCGGGTGTCGGCCGGTGGGAGAGTGTAGTAGGGGAGCACCCGTGGGGGCATGGCGGGGCAGATGATGAGGCCAGGTGAGTGTCCAGCGGGCGCCGGCGAAGCGCGGCGCACGGGCGACGAGGCCCCGACCCTCCTGGTCGGGTTGACGCGGCGACAACGGGGGCGGGGTCCTCAGGACCCCGCGGCAGGCAAGACCCGCTCTAGGAGGGTCTTTGTGGGAGAAAGGAAAGTCAGACCAGCTTGCTGCCGGTCTGGGCATAGACGGTCGGCCCGCGAATGGGGGCCGGTTCAGGAGAGTGGGCCGGCCGAACCGGCCTGGCCCACTTATGTCCATTTTTTTAATGGCTGTAAAACTCATCCCGTGTGTCGGATTCATGCTCTGTCAGTGGTAACGCGTTCCTTGGGATGAGGATAATATTTTGATATGGTTTTGGGAATTTTTAATTCCCAAAACAGGGGGCCTCGGTGGCGCGACACGTACGTCGAGGGGAATGACATCATCCTGGGGGTTTCTGTTTTGGACGGCGCAGACACATCCGACGTCCGTTTTGAGCACCGTTAGCGACATTGGGACCCTGGCATCGGGGAAAAGCTTTCTAGGGTGGTTTCGGTCATTGAGGAAGGATTTGAGGTGTGGGCCCCATGGGATCACGGGACGCCGTTCATGCGTGAGGCGGTATTGGTGACTTTTCCGTCAGATATCCGTTTGAGGAGAGTAAGTAGTCGATCTTGAGTGTTTTTCTGTGAGGATCACAATGGTGTGATCTGTCTGGTTTTGCGGATCCCCTTGCGCGATCTTGTTAAATGTGGAAATGTAATGGTGCCCCAGTGGCGTTCCTTCTACCGTGTTTGTAGCCGACTATTGGTGAGTGATCGCGTGTACTCCAGTGTGTGTGATGTAAATGCTTGAAGTGATATAGATGGATGCACTCCAGCCGATGAGGTGGAAGGTTGGTAATGTTATGTATACGCACTTCACGTTGACGTTGGGTGTCGGGTGCACGATAGCACTTGGTCTAGAAGTGAGGTATACTCTGGGAGTATACGGGAGCACTTGGAGGAACGTGTGGTTTGTACATGAGACGTTCGTGCGCTTGGTTGGGGTTAACTTGGGGCCACACGTCGTGTGGGCCCCATGTACGTGTCTAGATCTTCTTTGCGTACTTTGACCTCTCGTTATGTAGAGGGTCCCTCATTGTTCGTTTTCTCGACTAGTAGGGTGGGGTTTTTCCCCAAGCTATGTGCTCGTTTATTTGACCAACAGGGTTGAGTGGTCTCCCCCTAGTATCATTCTTGATGGATTAGCCGGTAGCGGATCTAGTGACACCCAGTGATGGAGCAGATGCTTCACCTCTTTTGGGTAAGTTGTTCTGGAGTTGGGTGGTTGTGCGATACCCACTCTGTGTTCGGTTGGCCAGTGTTGTTCCCTCCAGTGGAGATGGCAACAACACTTCTGAGTTTTACACTCCAACGGGGCTGGGTAGTGGGTTACTCATCGGCTTCTAGGGTCTACCCTCTAGCAGAGACTGGGTAGTGGGTCACCCGACGCTCTTAGGGTCTACCCTCTAGCAGTGACTGGGCAGTGGGTCACCCGACGCACTTAGGGTCTACCCTCCAGTAGAGACTGGGCAGTGGGTCACCCGATGACCTCTTAGGATCTACCCTCTGGTAGGGCTGGGTAGTGGGTCACCTGTTGTCCAGTTTCAGGACTACTCTAAAGCAAGGCTGGGCAGTGGGTCACCTGATGATGTATTACTATTTATCCTCCAGTGGGGCTGGGTAGTGGGTTGCCTGATAATTTATTATGGTTTACCCTCCAGCGGGGCTGGGCAGTGGTTCACCCGATGATGTATAATGGTTTACCCTCAAGCAGGGCTAGGCAGTGGGTCACCCGATATCATATTATGAATTACCCTCCAGCAAGGCTAGGCCATGTGACACCTTTTGGCATTGCATGCTCAGTCTATTCTACTAGGCTAGTCTAAGGCTTTCCTCCATGATTACCGGAGCGTGACCTTTTGTTATACGAGTCAGTGATGTGACGAATTTGACTTTCAGGAGGCTTCTCGACTGCGGGGAAGGGACGAGGTGTGGTTTGACTTAACCCAGAACTCTCAAGTATGAGGGGTTCTTTCCCACACCGAGACGCATCCTTGTGATGCAACCTAAAACCGTGCAGGCGAGTCAGTGCTGCCCAAAGAGGATAGTGTCGAGGTGCGGTGGTCTAAGCCCCATGGAATGTGGTTCGGTGCAGACGTACGAGATTTTGGGGATCAATGGTTTACTTCTGGGACTGTTGGATACTCTTTTCATGGGCTGAGCTACGGGATGGAGATCCCCTTATAGTCATGTTCGGGCTTATGGACTGAGCATATGGATTTCTATATACCATGTTCAGGTAACCACTTCTTGTGTTTGGTTGCTCTATTTCCTAGAGAGGCGAAGACGTGCTAGGTATACCATGGGATTTCCGCGTCTAGCTCCTCGTGGTTGTATGAGTCTACTCTCCTGCTATAGGCAGTGAAAGATCGACGAGAAGTGCATCTTCTCACCATTCCTATCTCCTTGTGTTAGGATGAGTCTTCTACCTTTCTCTTATTGGGTTCAGATGTTACTCTTTACTGCACCCTTGGTTGTACACCTTTACTATTCCCTGTTCGCTCTACTTCTCACCCTTCGGTACATTCTTTGATGCTCCCTCAAGTCATCCGGGTATCCTATTGAGTATTCTTATACGCACCCCTTCTTGGGCTTTTCCCGCACTTGGTGTTCCCTTGCAGACAACGGACAGGTTGGTCGTGACTTCATTGGAGCACAAGAGTTCGGGAGCTTGGACCACGTGCGGTGGTCGTAGTCAGGTTCCAGGTGGGGGACCCTTCTAACTATTTGTTTTGTGTACCTGTTTCCGGGTTGTGGCACTTTTCTGGCTGGGCGTGTGTTTTTCCCCTTTTTCCTTTTCAGCACTTTACTTATACTGTTTAGAAGTCGATGCACTATTGGTGGTTTGCATATAGCAGTTTCTCTTTTACTCATCTTTTCTTTTCTTTTACTCTGCATTTTTTCTTTGAGTGTGCTACATGTGTGTGTACAGGTGGTTAGGCAAAGGCCTCCCCGAGTTGTTGTGACTTTGGCACTGGTCGCCCGCCCCAAGTCTATGGAGGCGGGCTTGGAGTAGTTGCAGCTCGATTTCGGGTAGGGTCAGGTCGTGACATATATGGTGGATATATATGATATATATGATATATTAATAATGAATATCATTTTGTATATAATGAAATTTTGACCTGGTGAACAACTTGTAATTATAAGAAGTCCATTTTGGACTCAAGTACTAAATATCGACAAAACGAACACTATTAACTTAAATGATTACATATAGTTTATAACATGGTAATAAGTGATATAAATTGAATAATAAGCATGTAAAAGGTTCATAAGCATGTATCAATTAACTATATTATTTTATTCAAGATATTAAAGATAGAATGGGTCAGGTCAGACACAAGGTAAGGGACTTCATCTTAATATCCTTTCATTGAGGCATATTTTGTTTTAATAAATGAATTTCTTTTTTACGCTGTATAAACACTCTTGTCTTTTCAAAGGGAATATTTGTTTATGAAGTGTTTTTCAATACGATAAAAAGGAATGTTTCTTTTAGCATAAGTGGTGACAACAAACGTTCTGCCACCATGAGTATTATTTGTTCTTTGGCTTCTTTAACAAGCCGTACTGTTTTTTTCAAGGAAAATAAATATCATATACACTTTTATGTATTTTGGTATTGAAAATGGTATTGAAAATGGATTTTTTATGTCAATATATTTACGTTATATATAGTTATTGAAATGTGGAAATGTTTTCGTTCCTTTATATTTGTTTCTGTGTTATGATTTTATAATTGTACTTGGAAATTTGATGGGTGGTTACGTGACAAATCAAAAGATGGGTGGTGCCGTGATAAACCAGGATGGTTGGTTACATTATAACCTCCAATGCATTGTGTATGGAATTCAGCCATGTGGCTATTCCATTTAGAGATACGGGTGGATATTGAGCATATGTTTATTCCACTTAAGAATGTTCATGTCCCAAGTTACCGTTACATGCTATGTGTTCTTTATATGGGTTTTATTTTGGTTAATAATGTGAAAGAAGTGATATTTTATTTAGTGAAGAGTATTTACTACTTCAAAAAGGTGAAATGTATTACTTATGATAAGTATTCAGGGATTACTTATTGTTTTGAAAAAAAACTAATAGATTTTCATCTTTGTGTATCCTTTACTGGGATTTTTATGCTCATCCCATGTTTTGAAATGTATTTCACAAGACTTAAAGATGAATTATTTCAAGGATAGGATCAAGGAAAAGTCTTGCTGTCTAATACATGGATCTAGACATGACAAATTTTTTCAAGAGTTTTTATTTTATAAAAAAAATGGATACTGAGTAGAATTGACTACATGTATTATTATTGTTGTTATGTAAATGTAATGACCTAATTCTCTAAAACTCTAAACCTGTAAAGATCCTCAATGTAAATTATCCACATAATTCATGAATATGTAATGGTGATGGTCGCGTCCTTATAGTTGGTATCAGAGGTTGGTTTAGACAAATTTAGGAGTTAAGGTATTGTTAAATAAAGGTCCTTAAATTAATTTATGGTAATATTGGAATGATATAGCATTTACAGATTACCATGTTGCTTTGCCTAAGATATTTCTATTTTCATAATGGGTTTCCTCAAAGGAAACATGGAAGCTATGTTGGGACGACATCAACAGGAAGACAACCTTCCAAATCCGCAACATGAGATTGTAGGAACAAAAAAATGAATAGTTTGTTGTAGTGATGGAACATTTGACTCAAGCTATAAATGGTGTTTGTATCCACGCAAGGGATCACCCAGATCAACTGTAAAGGAAGATGTTAGTAGTGGAGCATTTAATTAGGAAACATCCCCCATCATTCAGAGGATCATCTTACCATGTGCTAACTGAAGGGTGGATTGATGAACTAAAGAAGATTTTTTATGTCATGGGGTGTTCATTACAACAAAAGGTTAGTCTCGTTGTTTACCATTTGGAAGGTGAAGCCGATCAGCAGTGGTCGATGGTGAAAAATATCAGGGATAGTGAGGAGACTGATTCTCTTGATTGGGATGAATTCAAATGTATGTTTCATGAGAAATATTTTGTAAGTTGGTTAATCTTAGGATGGAAAGACAATTCCTGGAATTAAGGCACGAGGATGACTCAGTGGCTGCTTGTGAAGAAATATTCACTCGACTGGCATGGTATGCTCCAAATTTTATCCATGATATTAATAGTAATATAAATTGATTTTAATCAGGACTGAAGCCATGATATCAAATATCATTAGCCTCTATTGAGTTAAAATGTTATGAAAAACATGTTCTATGTGTGGAGAAGGAGGAAATTGAGTTTTCCAATGATCAGGTGTCTGTTGAAAAACAACAGAATAATCGGTCCAGTTAGCAGGTAAAGGGAAAGAATTCATCAAAGAAGCCTGGAGGTAAGAGAATTAAATATCCATCTAGTGAAAAGTGTGGTAAAAATCATCCTAGAGAATGTTTATCAAAGTACGGAATGTTCTTTCAGTGTTGTATGTCTGGTCATATTGCTCGTAAATGTATGGAAGATGATCAAGGAGGCAATGAAAAGCCATCGGTAATATTTTTATGCATCATGAAATGGGTCATTATGAAAATGAGTGTCTATCTAAAATCACAAATGAGAGAATTCATCCAGAGTACAAGAAGAAAGGTGTGGTGAAATCATTTGAAACTACTTCAGAAGATGTTGGTCCATCAAACAAAGTAGTATCAAGTAAACTATTTTTTTTTGTAGATTATGCCAATGTGTTTTTTTATTCTCGGAATACACACTCTTTAATTAATGAGAAGTTTTTTAATAAATTGGGAATTTCATCTCAATATATGAATACATAACTTATGGTAAAAATGATTGGACGAAATGTTGAGACAAAAGAAAACATAGGAACCTTCCTGTCCTTATGTGAGGGAAGAATCTACCTACAACCTTTTTTTTGCTTCTAGTAGAGTATTATGTGATTTTGGGCATGGATTGACTGTCTGTTTATCATTCTAAGATTGTCTATAGAGCTAAAGAGGTTTCGTTTCTGAAAGATTTACTATTTTTGTACATGAATGAACCCTTGGATTTGATAACATATTAAGAATCTGAGAAACTAGTAAAATATGGAAATGATTGTTACCATGAAAATATTGTTGAAAATAATTGAAATATTAAAATTAATGATGATCCAGTGGTAAATAATTATCATTATTTTTTTACTGATGAGTTGTTTGGTATTATACCTGATCTGGAAGTTGAATTTACTGTTGACTTGTTCCGGATTCTACGCCAATTTCAAAATACCCTTATCTAATGTCTCAAATTGAACTTTTAGAGTTAAATAAGCAATTGCATGAGTTATTAGATAAAGGTTTTATTCTACCTAGCACATCACCATGGTGTGATACTCTCTTGTTTGTTAAAAATAATGATGGTTCAATGAGAGTTTACATTGATTATACAGCATTCAATAACATCACTGTTATGATCATGTATATGCTTCCTCATATTGATGATTTTTTTATTAGCTCTAGGGAACTCAGTATTTTTCGAAGATTGACTTGAGATTGGGGTACCATCGGATTAAAGTAAAGGAAGAAGACATTCTGAAGACCATGTTTCAAACTATATGTGGCCATTATATATTTGTAGTTATGCCTTTTGGTTTAACCAATGCACCAACTGTATTCATGGATATTATGAATATAATTTTTCGTGCATTCATAGATAAAATTGTGGTTGTGTTCATTGATGATATTTTGGTATATTCCAAATGTAAAGAGTAACATAAAAGTCATTTAAGGGTCATCTTGAAAACCTTAAAAGAAAATAAACTTTATGATAAATTCATGAAGTGTGAGTTTTTGTTATAAAAAATTTCGTTCCTTGGACACATTGTTTCAAAAAATTGAATTACTGTTGATCCTGCTAAAACAAAAGTTGTTGAATAATGGCCAAGACCCACTAATATAACAGAGATCCGTAGTTTTCTTGGTCTGGTAGGTTATTATCAGAGATTTGTAGATAATTTTTCATGGTTAACTAGTCCAATGAGTATGATAACTCGAAAATATGTTATGTTTAATTGGAAAAAAGAATGTGATGATAGTTTTTAGGACTTGAAAAGAAGATTGGTGAATGCTCCAGTTTTGGCAGTACCTTCCAGAAATGATGAGTTTGTTATTTACAGTGATGCATTATTGAAATGACTTGGATGTGTTCTTATGAAGAATGATCAGTTAATTGCGTATGTTTCACATCAGTTGAATCCTCATAAGTTAAATTACCATACACATGATTTGGAATTAGAAGTTGTTGTTTTTTATTTAAATATTTTGAGGCACCATTTGTATGGAATAAAATGTGAAATATATATTGACCACAAAAGGTTAATGTATATATTCAATCAGAAAGAATTGAACATGAGAAAGAGGAGATGACTGGAATTAATCAAGGATTCTGATTTTAGGATCCATTACCTTCCTGGAAAATAAAATAAAGTGTCCATTGCTTTAAGTCAAAAATGTAATGTCTAATTAATCATGATACGTTTGGAACGAGATCCTTTGATTTTTTATTTTATAAACTATGGCATAGATGTTTTTGGTACAGGAAATTATTCTATTTTGTTTCACCTGTTAGTGAAATCATCTCTATCCGATAGAATAAAGAAACTGCATAAAGAAGACAAGAAGTTGTAGAAAAAAGTAGAGTCGGTTCAGAAGGGTAAATTGCCTGATTTTAACATTGATAATGACTGTTTTTAGTGATTTAGAAAGAGATTATGTGTGCCTTATGATTCAGAGTTGAAGAATGATTTGTTATGTGATTATCTTAGTTATCTATTTTCAGTACATTGTTGTAGTACTAATATGTACAAATATATTCGGGAGTATTACTGGTGGGATGAAATGAAAAGAGATAATTCTGATTTTACTGTGAAGTGTTTTACTTGTCAGCATGTTAAAGTAGAGAGGCAGTTACCACAAGGGATTATTTAGTCTTTACCGGTTCCAGAGTGGAAATGGGAAAATATATCCCTGAAATTCATTATGGGATTACCAAATACATCTCGAGGTAATAATTCAATTTGGGTTATTGATGATTGATTTACTAAATATGCTAATTTCCTTCATATTCGAGATACATCGTCACTAGATCAACTTGCACGGTTATATGTTAAAGAGATTTTCAGGCGGCATGGACTTCCCCTCTCCATTGTATCTGATCATGATCCCAGGTTTACTTCTAACTTTTGTAAAGGCCTTCAAAATTTGTTGGGTACTGAATTAAATATTAGTACAGGTTTTCATCCTCAATCAGATGGGAAGTCATAATGAACAATTCGAAACTTGGCGGATATTATATATGCTTGTTCACTAGATTATGAGGGATGTTGGGACCAACATCATATTTTGGTTGAATTTTCTTATAATCACAGTTTTCATTCCAGTATATAGATGGATCCATCTGAGGCATTATATGGAAAGTGTTTTCAAACTCCAGATTTTGGGATGATGTAGGTGAAAGGAAGCTGACAAGACCAGAATTGGTAGAAGAGATGGCAGAGAATGTTCAGTTGATTCAGAAGCACATGGGAATAGCTCAAAAGAGACAAAAAACAAATGTGGATAACCTGATGAAGGATATTTCTTTTAAGGTAGGTGATCATGCCTTTCTCAAAGATTCTCCATGAAAAAGTGTGATATGTTTTGGTAGGAAGGGAAAGTTGAGTTCAAGGTGCATTGGACCTTGTGAAATCCTGAAGAAAATTGGATCAGTTGCATAAAAAGGAGATATAACTCCAAATTTATCCTAGGTACACAATTTTTTTTTCATGTTTTAATTATGAGAAATTATATTCCAGATCCATCTCATGTTTTGAGTCCAGAGGAAGATCAGTTAAAAGAGAATCTCTCTTATGAGGAACAACCAGTCGAGATACTTGACCATATAGATCAACTATTGCAGAATAAGGTTATTCAATAGGTAAATGTTTTATTGGAAAACCCATATGGTTGATGAGGTGATGTGGGAATCTGAAAATGCTATGAAGGAGAAATATCTCCAATTATTTGATAAGTTAATAAAATTGCTAGGACACAATTTCCAAAAGGGGGAAAGGATGTAATATCCCGAGTAAATAATGAAATAATACAATCTATTTTTTTATAAATATTTTTAGAATTAAATATTAATTTATCTTTAATGGGGTTTCTATGTTCGATGGCGTACCCAATACTCAACAACAAGTTTTTTGAAATTTTATGTTGCACACTAATAATATAATATTATTATTTTAAATGGTAGTTAATGCCTAGCCATTGTATTGGCGGTAATGAATAGAAATAACTAAAATATTATTATACATGGTTTTTAAATGTTTTTTCATTTATACAATAAATGTTAGGGTCTTAAAATGTGAATTAATCTAATTTTAAGTAAAAATACTCTAATATTCAGTAAAAGGTCGATTTACCGACATTTGAGGGAGAACCCTATTTAAATCTAGTTTTGTCATTTTTATATGATCTATTTCAAAAAAATAAAATTCTTCTATAGATTTGGGACATCAAAATTTATTTGGGTATTTTTTGGGTATATTTTGGATAATGTTCATTTTTAATGAATAATGAAAAATACTTTTTTTAAATTCAAAAGTGCTTTTTAATCTAATTTACTTATATTGTTAGATTATTGTTTTAGTTGGTTTTAAAGTGTAGTTAGAATATATTATTACCATTTAATCCAATTTTGTTTATTATAGTTAATTTCACATTGAAATTTGACATAAACAAGTATCAATCTTTTGATAGTTATTGTTTCGTAAAAACACTATATTTGTTTTGATAATGAGAATTAATTTTTAAATTAATTAATGAAACTTCTATGTTTATAATTTGGTAAAATATACATCAATATTGAATTAGGAATATCATATATATATATTAGGCTGATTTTTTTGTATTTTTCTAAAAAACATTAATTTTTGATGAATAGTGAAACCCCTTAGTAGTAGTTAAAATACAGAATTTTCAATTAAATGAAATTTGTCCACTTATGTGAATTGAATTTTGAAAATCCGACATACATGGTTGTTATTACTAAGTAAATTGTGGTTCAGTAAGATTAAAATAAATTTTTGTGAATAGTAACTTTGGAATTTTATTTACCGCGGTTAAAGGTAAATAAGGAAATTTAAGGTCAAAAGAATATTATAATAATTCAAAATTACATTAACCCTTGTCCTAATCTTATTGGATGATTAATGTCCAACAATGGGCATCTATGGGTCGATTTTGAAACCCCATGTAGCCACTTATGAATGATAATGACACATTAGATTAATTGATTTTATGTAAAGGAAAAAATGACATAAACCAAAATATTTTAGTGAATTTATTTTTACATGGGGTTATGTATGTTATCCTTTCAACTATAAATATTAATTTTAAAGTTTAAAATATTTCCGAAATAATGGTATTTTTTTATAATTTTTAGACATCTAATAAATTAAATTTTTATGACACAATAATGATGCAGTGTTTACCTCATTAATAAATCATTTAATTAAATAAGATTATAAATATTAAAATAACATCCAAAACCGGAATAATTCTAATTGGATGATTTTATTTTGACCATGAGTCCTCCTAAACTCGACTCAAAGGATTCTTGGACCTTTATAAAGAGAATATCATTATATTATATAATAATATTTTTACACGTTCCAAAAGAGCCCCTCCATCCCCTTATAAAAGGAGGCCATTCCTGACCAATTACACACACCTATCAGGCCTTTTGGCTCGTCTAAACTCTGCCAAATTAATCTCCATATATCCCTATCCTCCCGGTAGAAGCCTTAACTTAGGTAGAAGGCACTTCAATATGTCCTTTTGATTCAAACCAATGGATGATACCCAAATTCAATTTAATGATTCCTCTTAACATATTTTCTTTTAATTTATGTATCTAGCCCCTGAACACTTTTTGTTCCTTTCTTTTAAAACAACAATATTATCCTCAATAAAATAGGTTTTTTTAAGAAGGATTTTAAATATAATTATACACACCTCCATTTAATGGGTGAAGAACATACTGTTTCTGTGGATGGAAAACTAACGCCTCAAGAAATGATGATTGCCCGATTATCTCCTACCGCCTATCTTTGTGGCAATTATAATGGAAATGAATTTATATATAATATATACTATTATTAGGTTTTTATTATTCTTCTGTATTTTACATTTATATTTTACCTTTACGGATTCCATAATGGGTAAACAAGATAATTTCATTTGAGGAAGTGTGGACTACCACCCGCTAATAGTGATATGACTCGTTAATGCCATATGTGGGATGTATAAAAGAAGGAATTAATGATATTATATATGATATTATACTGGAATTATTGTATAACTATGTATAATTATGTTTTACTTCCATTAAAATAATAAATAGAAATGGAATTACCGTTTATGCGTACGTACGACTTACCATCTCAATGAATAGTGCATTTCATTTCGTACATCCAAATGTTATGTATTATTATAAATACATGTATATACTGGATATATATGATATATATGATATCTAAATAATGAATATTATTTTGGATATAATTAACTTTTGACCATGTGAAATACTTGTAATTATAGGAATTGCATTTTTGACTCAAGTACCGAATTTCGACAAAACAAACATTATTAACATGAATGATTACATTATTTTTATAATATAGTAATAAGTGATATAAAAGGAATAATAATCTTGAAAAAGGTTCTTATGCTGGTATAAATTAACTTAATTTTATTATTCAAGATTTTATAGAATGAACGGGTCAAGTCGGACACGAGGTAAGGGACTTCATCTTAATCTTCTTTCATTGAGGCATATTTTGTTTTAATACACGACTATATTTTATACGATTTATAAATACCCATGACATTTCAAAGGGAATATTTTTTAATGAAGAGTTTTAATAAATGAAAAAAACGAATGTTTCTTTTAAGGTAAGCGGTGACAATGACCTTTCTGCCTCCATGAGTATCATTTGTTCTTTGACTTCCTTAACAAGGCGTAATGTTTTTTTTTCAGGGAAAATAAATACCATATACTCTTTTATTTGTTTTGGTATTGAAAATGGTTTTGATAATTGATTTTGTTATGAAAATATTTTTAATTGATACATTGAGATTGAAATGTGGAAATGTTTTCTTTCCTTTATATTTTTTTATGTGTTATGATTTTATTATGGTACTTAGAATTTTGACAGATGGTTACATGATAAAGAAAATTTGGGGTGGTTCCATGATAAACTAGGATGGGTGGTTACGATATTACCTCTGATGCATTGGGTATGGAATTTGGCCATATGGCTATTCCATTTAGTTATTTGTGTGGATGTCGACCATATGGTTATTCCACTTAAGAATTTTTTTGTCCCTACTAACTTTTATATATTATTTGTTCTTTATATGGGTTTTATTTTGGTTAAGAAAGTGTAAGAAATGATCTTTTATTCAGTGAAGAGTGTTTACTACTTAAAAAAGGTGAAATGTATTACTTATTATATGTATTAATAGTTTACATGTTGTTTTGACAAAAAAATATCAGTTTTCCTTATTTGTGTATCCCTTACTGAGCTTTTTCTAATCATCCCATGTTTTGGAAATGTTTTTCATAGGACGTAAATATGAATAGGGTCAATGCTGTGATCAAGGAAAAGTCTTGCTGTTTAAAACTTGGAACTAGACATGACTCTTTTTTTCAAGAGATTTCATTTTATGAATAAAATGGATACTGAGTAGAATTGTATACATGTAATATTCATGTTATTATGTATCTTAAATGACCTAATTCTCTCAAACTCAAAACCTAAAAATATCCTAAATATGAATTATCCATTTAATTCAAGAATATGTAATGGTTAAGGTCGGGGCCTTATATTCCATGTGTACCAAAAAGATCATATTTTATTCCTAAGATTGAGTTTGGTCAAAATAAACTTATCCTATTTGATTAATACATTTGTTAGGGTAATTATAATATCATTTTTTACCTTTAATTTCATTTTAAAATTTTAGCAGTGGTAAATAAAACTCAAGAGCTACTATTAAACAAACATTATTTTCATCCTATTGATCCAAATTTAATTAATTATGTCAACCATGTCTTTTTTTATTTTGAAATTTAATTCGCAAAATCTGTAAAATTACGTTTTATATAAATTTGAAAATGCTCCTAGAAGGTGGGAAAAAGAAGTTAAAAAGTTCAATAAAAAATATATATAATATTATTATAAAATGAATCCAGTAAATTAAATTAATATAGGTATTATTTATAAAATTTTACTAAAAAAATCTAAATAAAAATAATTATTATTTAAATAAAATTCGGTTTTAAACAATAACGCATTGTTTTTCCCAATTCATCAAAAATTGAAAGTTTTCTGAAAAATACCAAAAATTCACCTTAATCTAATTTTGATATTGTGAATAATAATATTAAGTCCATTTTGAAAGATAAAATTTTTAAAATTCCAAAATGTTGTTATTACTATTGATAAGAGCTTGTTTGATTGGTCGTGGTGTGTTAGAACTCAATGTAGCGTACAACTCATGTTATTGGGGTTATATAAGTTACCATTTAAAATATAAATAGTCATTAGAAAGAAATAAATATTTCCCACATCATGATATTTGGTTTATTATTTTTAGACATCAGACAGATAAATTTATATTTGAATCAATGATGATGTAATGATTACCTCATTAATGAATGTTTTAGAGAAATGATATTATAAATATTGAAAGAAATTAATTTTGAAACTTTTTATGCCATCCACGAATTTTAGGTATAATAATTAATTTTCATCATTGAATTAAATATTTTTATTCTTCAATAAAATAATGTTTTTATAGATTTATTAAAAGTTTTGATATGAATAGTTTATAAATTAATATAAATGTGTTTTTAGAAAAATTAATATTTTCAGAAATGATAAAATAATCCTAAAAATCTAATATTTAGAAAAATGACATATATGATGTTAAGATTTTCATTAATGATCTATTTTGGATATATTTTAATTTTATTTAAAATATATTGACAATATAGTATGAATATATAATAAGACATGGTAAAAGATAAATTGGTTAATTAAATGTAAAAGCTAAATGAAATGGTTAGTTTTTTTCACAAAACATGTTTAAAAGAAATTGGATTAGAGTATTACGAACAATAATCACCTTATCATAGAATTAAATTAGTTATGGACCTTTTGAAATTGAAATTTAGTTTATAATAAAATAATATTTTCAAACATTCCTAAATAGCCACTCTCCCTTTATAAATGGCCATCACCTCAATCCTGTTACTCACAACTCTCAAGAATCATGGATCATCCATACTCTACACTAATATGATCCCAACAACTCTCTACAAATCCTACATGCCTTATTCTAGGCATAAGGAAAATCATTAATTCCATTTGGATCAAACTAAAGAGAGTTACCCGATTTTAAGGTAACAAATTCTCTTAAGTTATTTTCTTTTATTTTCCTTCACCAACTCTTAAAATAACTTTATTATATTCTTTGATAACAGAAAAAGTATTTAAAATATTCTACGATGTAGTTATTAGAAGGATCTTGACTGCACTTCGACACACCTACTTCTAATGGATACGAACATACTGTTTCTGTGGACGGTGACTTACTGCCTCACGAAATGATGATTAATCAACTATATCCTAATTCCTCTAATTGTGACCATTATGATGGAACTGTATTTATATGAGATATATATTATATTTATATAGTCTATATGAATATTTATTTTTCATTTATAGCATACCTTTATGGTTTCCACATTGGGTAAATATGATATTTTCATTTGAGGAAGTTCGGACCACCTCCCCCTCAAAGTGATATTACTCATTCATTCCATACGCGAAATGTATGAATGATATATTTAATGAAATTATATAAGATATTATACAAGAATTAAAATATTCATATTTATAATAACATTTTCATTCAATTAAATACTATATAGAAATGAATGTAGAGTTCATGTGTACATATGGCTAATCATCTCCATGAACGGTGAATTTCAATTATTACCTCCAATTGTTATGTAATATTATAAATTATTATATATATAATATATATATATGATATAAATGATATATAAATCTTGAATATCATTCTTGAGATAATGAAATTTTTACCACATTGTCAACTTGTCATTATAGGGAGTTCATTTTTGACTCCAGTACCAAATATCGACAAAATGACTGCTGTTAACATAAATGAATATGTAATGTATATAACTTGGTAATAAGAGATATAATAGAAATTATAAAATTGAAAAATGTTATGATGAAATTATAAATTAACTTTAGTTTATTATCCATGAGATTAAAGAACGAACAAGTCTATTCGGACATTAGTTAAGGGAACTTATTAACCTAATTTCCATCCATTATAATAAAGCTTCTAATTTTTTATTATGTCATCATACAATTATGTGAGAAATAAATATTTATGTCATGTCTTTTATTTATACTTTCTTTATGGGTACATAGCATGAATACACAAAATCATTCTATTTTTTACAAAATAATCTTTGTAATGGAACCTTTCACCCTCCTCTTTAAGTCAAATATATATTCATTTTTTTGTCATTTAATTTCCATTTTCTTATGCTAGTATATGTTCTTATAAATAATTATTTTTTTAAATTTTATTTACATTTGATGAGAGACCCTTTTCTCTTCCATAAAGTCATTTTTTGAATTTTAATGTGACACCGTTAGGCTGCTGAATTGTGTTTAGGGAATATGTCCAAATCTCCTCCCATTGAGGGATTACATGATATTGTGCACCTATAATATCCAAAAAACGTGTATATAACTCCCTTTGAAAAATTAAATCATGAATCTCTTCATTCTCCGGATATTATAAGATTTTTTAAGCTTATTCTTTAATTATTTGCATTCAAGTATTTTCTCAAGTGGTAACGCACACATTAACAAAAAAAATATTTTAAATGTTTTAAAGATATAATTTTATAAATATTTGTCATTATTGATCATGTTTTCATAATGTTTGTAGGGATTTATTTATATGGACATTAACGTTTTAAAATCATAATTCCATTAAATTTTTGAATGTTCTATGGGACACTTTGGTTCAAAAATATAATTATTAAATGTTATAAATGGTATTGAAAATTATTTTGATAAGGGATTTATTATGTCAATATATTTAGCGGATATGTTTTTATTTAAATGTTGAAATTTTATATTTCCTTTATTCTTGTTTTTGGTGTTATGATTATCTTATGGTTTTTGGTCATTGTTTACATATACGAGTGGTTCTGGATAACCCTAGGTCAGATAAGCCCAAGATAGCACTCCAATTAATTGGGTAATGTGATGGAGGTAAACATTAATGTTTCTCCTTAGAGATTTAGTGAATATACTGTAATGGAAATTCCCAACGTAACTCCCTGTGTAGCTATGAATGGAATAATTCATGTTTGTTATAGGTTCCACAAGTTACGATTATGATTTAGGATTTCTATGTGTTATTCATAAATCTTATTATTTTTTGAGGTATTATAATGATATTTTGTTTTAATATTGAAAAGTATGATTTATTTTATTTTTATGTATTTATGTACCAATGTTTTCTTCCCTTTTTTATATCCCTTACTGAGCTTTTAAGCTCATCCAATTTATTTTAAATGTTTTCCATAGGATGTAAAGATGAAAAGGTTCAAGTATGTGATCAGTGAAAGTCATGCTATCTAAAACATGGAAGTAGACATGTTTTTTTAATAGTTGTTATTTTATCTGAAAAATGGATACAAAATAGAACTGTCCACTTGAAATATTCATGTTGTTGTGTATATGTTATTACCGAATTCACTAAACCACTAAAACTAAAAAGATATTAAATGGGAATTATTAAGTTAATTCAAGATTATTTAATGTTTATGGTTGGGGCCTTATAGTATGTATTATATGTCGTTTTAGATAACATTATAGGTTAGTATGTCATTTAAACAGATGTTACATAACCATAATGGTTAGAATATTAAAAAGATTCATAGTTATTTTAGATAAATTAGATGAGTTTAAGATAACCTGAATAACAATATCTTAGTGTTTACCCTCCTCATAATATATTATATGGTGATTTTTCTAATATACCCACACTAAGCTATTTAGATTTGGTGAATTGCTGGATCTTGTAGGCACCAATGTAACAAATGGATGTGCGGAAAACTATGATGGTTTTCTGAATAAGAAACTGAATGAAATAGAAGCTATAATTGGAACTCTTGTCTTTATTCTTAACCAACTATATAGAGTCATTATTGACCACATGAACCTTGGTGATTTTTCTACGGAATCACATAATCGAGTAATTAATCCCAATGTAAGTTCAAGTAATAATCATTATGGTACGTATATTAAAAAATCCTTTGTGACAAGGATGTGGGAAGAAACACCTTGAAAATGCTTCAAAGGGACTAGATGATATTTCAAATGTGGTTATGAGGGTCATAAAGAAATAACCTTTAATCGAAAAACAGAAACATCCAGTTGACTCCAGGAAAGGGAAAGATGTCCATTCCAAATAATTAATTGAATGTTTTAAATCTGTTGTGTGTGATCATTACACAAATAGAGTTCTAACAAAGAAGGTTATTGAATGGAATCAGTATGACTCAACAAATTTATGTTTACTAGTACCTAACTCTATTCTAATTGGGGATGAGGAAACTGACAATGAGCAACAAAATGTATAGATAATTTATTAGCTCATGTTTTCACAGTAATTAATCATTCGATATGATTCATGATTTTGTTTTATGAAATATGTTTTAAAGAATTTTTGGAAAATAATTTTAAATTGATCATGAAAAACTTTTAATGAGTAAGAAGTATATATATAATGGATTCAATAGTTATGGTATAGTTTATGATGATGAAATGTTTCAATTTATTAAGGCTATTTTGATTATGGGAATACTTTGGATGTACTTTTTATTGTATGTGTAACCCTACTGTTTGATATGTGAAAATGTAATTCAAGGAATAATTATAATTTAATTTGTGGATATAGTTATAGAGAATCATTTGGGTTTATTTGATTCTTGAATTTAAGGTATTTAGAGGTTATTAGTTTTTGGGATGAAAATTCGAGGTACGAGATAACATTTGTGGTTAAAATATTATATCGTTATTTTTGATGAATTTATCTCATTTTTTGGAATGTTATAAAATTAAATAAACTTTTTGAAAAAGGAAAACACACTAACCATGTGACAACCCATCATATCGAACGAAGCTTCAGGAATCGATCCCACCACTAATGTGTGATTGGGATTTATCACCTACCACTGGACTACCTGAAGTACCTAGTTAGTATGCTTTATTATTTTTAAATAATTTTATTGACCAAGAATAAGTTTATTCTTGATCTTATGTATTATCAAATGGATATCCTTATTATAGGAAAATTATTTTCTAATTAATTGATAAAGGTTATTTTGGAAGACATTTTCTCTTTTTGGAACACTATAAACCTAAGAAAAATAAAATACTATGGGATTTCATTTGTTGAGTAATTGTTGAAATATTATTTTGGAAGAATCTATTTTTTTATTTTGGAATTATAGAGATTTATGTTAGTTATTTAAATTATTAACCTATCTTAGAGAATATGTGAATATGTTATTTATTTTTTAGTGTAAAAATTTAAGAGTAGTTGATGTTATTTAGATATAAATGTTATGATTTACCATTGAAGACTACATTATCAATTCATTCTGATTTATAGGTTTCAATCTTAGTTTGGATTATTATGAATAATTTTAGGGAAAATTGTTTAGTTAATCATCTCTGCTGAACATTTTTTATTATTTTATGAATTTTTTAGTTTAATATTAGTATTGTATTTGTATAAAGGATTATCCTTTTTGGGGATCATCTGATCATGTACTACCCATTTTTGTTTTTATTAATGTATAAAAACAAGGTAAATATAGAGTTCACATTTTTTGGATTATGTGATTCTGTATAAATTGATTCTAGCACTTCAGATGCGACCCAGTCTTCTTGAATACTCATCATTTAGTGAAAAGATGAGTTTGAGGTGGAAATTTTTTAAATGATTAAACTCTAATTCAAAATAATGTAAATTTCATTATGTTCTTAGTCAATATCATTAAATAATTCTTAAAATTTATGAAAATTAACCTAAAAGAAAAAAACGTTTTCTATTTACTTTTTCTAATATGGAATCAATGACCATTTCACATATCACAAATTTGTGGTTTTCTAGTGGTTAACTTTCTCCTGATCTTGTTTTCTAATCACTCTCCATCAAAACATGACACTTAGTTTCTCATCCATATCTACGTTTTCATGGAATACTATTATGTTTTATCATAGGTGACATTTTCACTTCTCTTTATTTCTGTTGAAGTAATAGTTTTATTGACTCTTTTTTTGATGTGGGACATTATATGAGGTTTCTAAGACCAATTTTAAAATTGAGAAGACATAATTTCTAAAAGGGGGAATGATGTAATGACCTAGGTATTTATAGAATAATAATTTCTGATTTATATTATAAGATATTAATTTTTAGTTAAATGGTAATACTTTTCTGATACCGTACTCGATCTACAATAATGGGCTTCTCCGAAATCTTAAATTGAACAAATCATTCAATTAAATTTAAAAATAATAAAATATTATTATTATTATTATTATAAATTGTAGTTAACGCCAAGTAGTTGTATTGGACGGAATGAAAATAACTAGTAAAATATTATTACACATGTTTGTTAAATGTTTTTTAATTTATCCAATAAATGTTAGAGGCTTAAAATTTGAATGAATCCAATTTTAAGCATAAATACTCTAACATTCTATAAAATGTAGATTTACTACCTTTTGATGGGGAACCCTTTTAAAATATAGTTTTTGACACTTTTTTATGCTCTATTTTACAAAATTAATTTTTCTTTTGAATAGGGGCATAAAAATTAAATTTTTATGAAATTTTGGTATTTTTCTGAAAGTGTTTATTTTTAATGAATAGTGAAAATCGCTGCATTTTAATTAAAAATGACCTTTTAATCTGATTTATTTATATGGTTTTATTATTTATTTTAATTGGTTTTAATGTATAATTATATTATATTTGTACCATTTAATCCATGGTTAGTCATTGCATGTAATTTAACATTGAAATTGAACATAAACATGAGTCAATCTTTTGATAGTTATTATTTCTTAAAAACATAATTTTTTGTTTTGAAAACAAGAATTAATTTAAAATTATTTTATGAATCTTATGTGTATTTAATTTGGGAAAATTTATTCCATATTTGTAATAAGGAATTCTAAATTGTGTATATAGGCATCTTTTATTTTTTGACATTATGAATAGTACATTTGGTCAATATTTTATTTACCATGGTTAAAAGGTAAATCTGGTAAATAAGGTTATAATAAATAATATTATAACAATATAAAATTACCCTAAAACATATTGTAACCCCATTGGATGATTCATGTTCGATCATGGCAATCCTTGGGTCGATTTGGGAACCCCATGGAGCAACTAGTAAGTGAAAATGACACTTTACAAAAATTAATATAAAGATCAGGAAAATGTAACATTAACATACATCTTTTAGTAAAAAAATTATATAGGGTCATATATGTTATCACTTCAAAAATAAATAATAATTATAAATATTAAAATATTTCCTACATCATGAAATTTTATTTATAATTTTTATACATCAAATAGATAATTTTATTTATGACAAAATGCTTATGTAATGATTACCTCAATAATGAATGTTTTAAATAAATGATATTATAAATATTTAAATAAATTTATTTTGAAACTTATTTTTCCATACATGAGTTTTAGGGATAATAATGACTTGTTATCTTTGAAATAATTATGTTTATTTAAAAAATCTAGTTTTTATAAGTTTTATAGAAGTCTTGATATGATTTGTTTATAAATTGACATAAATGAGTTTTTAAAACATGTAATATTTAATTAAAAGGTAAAATAATCCTAAAAATATATGACTAGGTAAAATAACATATAATATATTATAAATTTCATTAATGATATATTTTGGGTCTCTTGGAATTTTATATTAAATATATTGACCATATAGTATGGATATACAAGAGGACATGGTAAAATTTATATTATATAACTAATGGTTAATGCTAAAAGATAAGGTTACTTCTATGCCCAATTATTGTCTAATCCCATTTTATGAGAGTATATTAAACAATAATCTCCTTATTTAGAATTAAATGAGTTGGGGACCTTTTGATATTGATATTCGGTTTATAATAAAATAATATTTTCAAACATTCATTGAGTGCCCCTCCTCCCCCTTATTAAATTCTTTAACATATTACCCATTAATCACAACTATCAATTCTCTTGGATCAGCCATAATATAATATAATAAGATCCCAACATCCCTATATTCATCATATAAGCCTTTCCATATGCATAAGGAAATTCATGAAATCCTTCTTGTTCAAACAAAAGGGAGTTACCCGATGAAAAGGAAACGTCTTCTATAAAGTTCTATTCCCTTATTTCTATTCTCCAACTACCTAAAACATCATTATTATATAATCTTATAATAAAAACAATATATTTAATATACTAGTATGTTTTTATTATAATTATTCAAACTAATTTTCCACACACCTCCGTCTAATGGATACAAACATAATGTTTCTATGGACGACCAAATACTACCTCAAGAAATAATCATTGTTCAATTATCACCTACCACCTCTCATGGTGGCCATAAGGATGGAACTTTATTTATATGTGAAATATATTATATTTATTTTTTCTCTATATTTCTGTATTTTGAATTTATAGCATACCATTATGGTTTCCATATTGGGTAAATATGATAACTTCTTTTGAGGAAAAGAAGACTACATCCCCCTCAAAGTGATATGACTCGTTCATGACATACGTTGAAAGTATAAATTATCATGTTAATGAAATTATATATGATATTATACTGAAATTATTATATACATATGTATCATTATGTTTTCATTCCACTAAATACAAAATAGAAATGAAAGTAGAGTTATTGTGTACGTAAGAATTACCGTCTCCGTGAACGGTGTGTTTCATTTCTTATCTCCAAATGTTATGTACTGTTATAAATACTTATAAATATATACTTAATATATATGATAAAAATGATATCTAAATATTTAATATCATTCTGAATATAATGAAATTTTTACCACATGGACAACTTGTAATTATAAGATGTTCAATTTTGACTCAAAAACCAAATATCGACAAGAAGACCATTATTAACATAAATTATTATGTAATGTTTATAACGTTGTAATAAGTTATATAATAGAAATAATGAAATCCAAGAATTTTCTAAAGAAAGTATAAATTTACTTTAGTTTATTATTTAATAGAATAAATAATGATAGAGACATGTCAAACATGTGGTATGGGAACTTCCAAACCAAATTTCTATTATTTGGGTTAATCTTATAATTATTTGTCATGTGATGCTACAATAATGTGAGAAATAAAAATTATTGTTAGGTATTTTATTTATACATTCATTATGTTTACATATAGTGAATACACGTAATCGATCTATTTTAGTTAAAAAAAGGTCATTATATGGGAACCTTTCACACTCCTCTTTTAGTCAAAGACTTCTTAGTTGTGATGTCTTTTAATTTGCATTTTCATATGATGATATATGTTATTCTATATCCTTATTGTTGTAAATTTTATATTAATGTGTTGATATACCCTTTTCTTGTCTATCAACAAATTTTATGAATTTTAATGCGACACTGTTAGGCTGCAAAACTTTTATAATAGAATATGTCTCAATCTCATTTCATTGAAAGATATATTTATATTGTGCACCTTTATTCATCTATAAGGTGTATATACATCCCTTTGACATATTATATCTTGAATCCACTTATTCTCATGATATTATAAGTTTTGGTCAATGTTATTATTTAATTATTTTCATTCAGGTATTATCCCATGTGGTAACAGAATATTTAACTAAAACATTGTTTTAAATGTTTTAATGATAGCATTTTTTAAATTATTCTCTATAGTGTCCATGTTTTAAAAATGTTTTTGAGGATTTATTTATATCGAAATTAATGTTTTAAAATTTTAATTCTTATAAAAGATTCAAAGTGGTATGGGGCACATTCATCCATAAATCTCTTTATTTAATATTTAATTTTTTTAAAATGGTTCTGATAATTGATTGATCATTTCAATATATTGAGCTAAAATATTGTGATTTCAATATGGAAATGTTATCTTTACATTACGATTGTTTTATGTGTTATGATTATGTTATGGTTCTTGGGAATTTTATATGTATACGGGTGGTTCTGTGATAAACATAGGGTGGGTAACCCCAAGATAGATCTCCAATGAATTGTGTAATGTGACATAGTTAAACGTTAATGATTCTCTTTTGAGATTCATGGAATATATTTTGATGGGTATTCAAAACGTGACTCCCTATGTAGCTGTGAAGGCTAAAATGTATGTATGTTATGGACACCAGAAGTTGACTTTATGATTTGAAATTTTTATGTGTTATTCATAAATATTTTGATTTTGTGAGGTATGATAAAGAGATTATTTTTAATAGAGTAAAGTCTAATTTCTTTTATTTTTATGTCTTTATGTACTAAATTTTTCTTCCCTTATTTTATATCCCTTACTAATTGTTTTATGCACATTTAATGATTTTGAAAATTTTTCCACAAGAATTAAAGATGAATATGGAGTATGATGAGATAATGGAAAAATAATGATATCTAAAACATGGAAGTAACCATGATTATTTTATTAGAGATTTTATTTAATGAAATTAATGGATAATGAGTAGAACATTCTACAATTAATATTCATGTTTTTGTGTATATGTTATAAACTAGTTCTCTAAAGTTGTAAAATTGAAAAGATCCTAAATGTGAATCATTAATATAATTAAATATTATGTAATGTATAAGGCTGGGGCTTTATAATAACTCTCCAGATAAATTCACATGAAAACATTAAAATCAGCAATTTATTTAAAACCTTCTCTACGACTGACAATATTAGACCAGGGCCTATACTCCCAGATCCATTTTTAAAAAATCATCCTTATATTTTTTTTTCAAAACAAAAAATATTACCGACCATCACCAATCCATAAAAATAAAAATAAAAATGAAATATGGGATAACATATATACTAAAGGACCTTTTAGGTGTATAGTTTCAAAGGTTTTTAAATTAATCATATATAAAAATATATATGTCTTTTAGGCAGTTCATTCCCACTCATACCAACTATTATTATCCTATATTAAGGGAGTATTATCAATTTGACATCAATTATTCAAACATTTCCCCAATTTATAGAAAAATTATTTATCATATTTTTTCATAACAAAGGGGAATGGGGAAATTAGAATCGTGATCATGAACACTATATCTATTTAAATATAATTAGTAATTGTTATATGTCATTATTTAGCATAAGATTACTATAAGGTTGCAGTGACATTATCAGAGTTCATGAGAATAACATAAGATAATACATACCCATAAAACATGAATCATTCAATTGTAACAAGGTGTAATTTTTTTACCAACTATAAGTTACATTGGATTCAATAATAATGATCCATGTATTGACAATATCTATTAAATAAAACAATAAAAACAGATAGAATAATTATAGAAGATGTATTGTTATCATGAGAAATTTGTTTCATAGAACCCTCAATAGAACTGTGATATATGTGATAACCTTATCTATTTAATACCCATAATCTGCAAGCAGTAACCTGTGAACTATTTAACTCCATATTCAATAAGGAGTTAGTCATCATTAGTCGACTCCATCATTATTACCTAATTGATTATATATCTATGTTAGGTTGACTGTCATTATGATATATATGAAACTAATGTTTCATCATTACAAATGTACAAGATCCATAATATATTCATAACACATGAAATAATCATATTTTTTTTTATAAAAATACCATGTTTCCTTCAGATATTTATTCACACATGGGAATGAAAAGGGTTAAATGAAAATTTTATTCCATAAATTAAAATACATATAATGAAAGAATAAAGATGCTAATATTGAAATATTTCTCTATCAAAACATAAGTAATCTTTTCAGAATTTTAATATAATGAAAGTATTATATTTTCATTAAAACATTAATAAGGAAAATACCCATTCTAAATTGAAATCAACATCAAATGACTAAAAATCAACAAAATATTGATCAAATAATTTTCATGTAAAATATTCTTATAAAAATACAAATGTGTATCTAATGTAAAAAAAGTTCTTAATAGTGGTAAAATCATATTTATTTCATAAACATTAAAAATAATTCTTTTTCAATCTAATGTAAAAAGATTCAAATATAAACCATATAGAAAAAATTAATAAATTTAAATGTAAATTCCTTTATAATTATGAAAACGATTATTTAAAATAATGTACATAAATAATTTATTTTTATAAAGGTATAATATTTAGTGTTTTTTAGAAAATTCATAATGAATAAAATGATTTTGAATATAAATGAAGATAAAAATTGATATAACATATAAATAAATTCATTTTTTTCATCAGTAAGAATAAAAAATTAAATTATAAATAAAAGATAAACTAATTATATGTGGGTAATAAAATATATTTAGTTTATGAAATTAATATCACCTAATTTATTCAATTATTCATCAATATAAAAAACTAAAAATAAATTATATTTTAAGTTCGATCCTTTAGCATTTTGGTAACATTAAAAATCAAAATTCATTGAAAGAAGTCTTTGTAATGTCACCATAAATCCAATTTATTATAATAATAATTAATATTTTATATTCATTAATGGGGTATTATGTAAACCATTAATGGAAATCATGTTACACAACTATAAACAAATATTAGGAAAATGATATTTAGACATATAAAAATCATTCAAATATCACAAAATATGAATTCATATTTAATAGATAAACTAATATTGTTATCCTATCCAAGTCTTTATAAAAATATTTATGTATAGAAGAAATTAATATAGGATTAAATTAAAACATTATAAACATCTCCAATCGTGTTGATGTATAACTAAATTAATCAAAATTGAGTTGAAAACCTATTAACACTTTTCAATGTTCATGTCAAATGAATTTGGATGAAATAACATGAATTTATTAATTAAAATAAAATGATAAATGAAAGATTCATATTATAGCATGTATAGAGGGGAAATATGTATAATACATAAATTAAATTTGAAGCATCAATATAAAATATTGCTCAATAATTGGAAATTGGGACTGAATTCATTACATAGAGTTTATACATTCAATTTGTATCATTTAACTTCTTTTTAATAATCATTTATTAATAATTAATCTATTTAAGAACTGTTACATGTCTTTTTGTTTTTTATTCAAAAAAATGTTTACTTTATTTAACAGAATTATTTAATTACATAAACTGTTAATCCATATTTTGTATTTTACGGAGTTTCCATTCATAATTTGAAACCATCTTATGCTTACTTACCATGGTTAAAGTGGTAATTTTTACACCATATCCCGAGTAATAATCATGAAAATTTATTATTTTTATAACATTATTATAAATATAAAAAACTACAAATAATATTAATGATAAATTAATTTCATTACAATCTTGGAGATGATATGTTGTATATATACTTGTGTAACGTTTATACTTTATATGAACATGAGGGAAATAATTAAATTATTAACATAACTTAATATAATTATGTTCATATCATAAATAATATATTATCTCTTTAAATATATAATGTATACCATCCATGTGATTTAGTGATGAAAAACATATCACATTGCTTGATGGAGTTGGTATTCCACATGAACACATGAACAACATTATTATTATTCAATCAATGGAAATGTATGAAATATGTTATATATAAAATTTAAATAATTAAAAATTTTAATTGAAATCGTGCATAATATTTAAATATATATTTATAAACATCCATGATAGAAGGTGATGGAATATGAAACACATCGCCACGTGAAGGTGGTAGTGCACAAGTAAGAATGAATAATGCTCTTATTCCATATTAGATAAAAAAGAGATGAAAAAGAGATGTAATATAGTAATATAAATTCTTTTTATTATTTAAGATACTAATAATATTACATAATTATGTTAAAAAGTTTAAAGGGGGGTAGAATAAGAAATAAATTGAAATATTTCATGTTGGGTTTTTACCATTTCATCAATGGTCACGATTTATATCAATTTGTTTGGACTATTGATATGGTCTAATAAGAATAATAAAAATTATAATTCCTTTCTAGTTAACTCTCCCAATAAAAATTACATTTTATTAACTAATTTATTTTATACCTCTTGCACTATAACTATGTTTATGTTTCATAATGAATTATTGAAATTAATTTATCACAAAAAATATAATTCTACTAATATGATAAAAAATAATTTATAATTAAAAAAAATTAATAACTGAACATAACCAATTTTTATATGTATAAATAATTTAGATATATTTAAAAGTAAGAGAGTTACATTTTTAATTTATCGTTATTAAAATAATATAATAGTTAAAATATAATCTAGACTCAATGAAAAGGTCATGTTTTTGAAATATTTTATATTTTGTATGAAATAGGATCATAAAAGGTAATTAATGAATTTAATTTAATTTTTCCGAATCATTTTCATGATAGATTTAATAATGATTAACAAATCTAACCATCAAAATGGAAATAAATATTACTATGGTTACTATATAGATTGATAAAGAAATTGGATTACCATATTAAAAAATATTAATTATGATGATTAAAAATATGGATTCCATTTTATTAAATTCCATTTATATAATTGGAAGAATTTAGCTAAAAATTAAATGTGAAAAATTTTAGGAAAATATAATTCCATGAAAAATATCTTATTATGTATAAAAATGATTTTATATGAGATTGAGGAAAAAAATTATTCAAAAATTATCTATTGGATTGTATATAATCTAAATGAACTAATGAAAATTTAAATCTATTCAAAAATACAATCTGGAATTCTATGTACCTAAAAACAAAAATGTAATTTTCAATTAAAATCAATATTTTTTTACTATTGATATAAAAATGAATCATTTCATTAAATTATAAAAAATTAATTCTAGGATAATAGTGAAATGGTGTTTTCTATAATGATATACTTTTTTATGAAAAAGATTATAGTATTTCAAAAAAATATTTATATCATATTGTCATGAAGATCTATACTTATTTTTAATTGGACCCTTTATTTGAAGCACAAATAAAATTACATAAAAAGATAGTTCTTTTATATTATTAATTGATAAATATCTATTTTTTTGTGTGGGAACATTACATATATTTAATATTCTAATAAATAATAATAATTACATGAAATTTTATGTCTGCATTTTAAATTTATCATTTTAATATTAATTTTTTATGTTTAGATTATGATTGATGTTTTATATAGATTATGATATGAAAAATAGATTTATTTCAATAAATATATATATAATGAGAAAATGGGGAATTTTTTTTTAAATAGTTTTTAATGTTTGTGTTTTAGGTGAATAGTTTCATAGTTGTAATGAGTGAGGCATGATGAGTCTATTAAGGTTTTTTGGGAGATACATCTCTAGATTTAAGAAATTTTGTGATATTTCATATCCATTTGAATTAAATCCACAATAAAAACCATCGTTCATGGTTTTGATTATAATATGTTGTCTAATATCTCACACCCAAATGGAACAACCTCGTATTATAGTGATATAACTTTGTTTTCAAATCCATGTTCTATATCTTGTCTAGAAAATAATAAAAGAATTAAATAAAACATCTTCCCCCTTTTATGTAACATATAAACCTATAAATATTGTATTGTAACACATGGTGCATATAAGGCATTCCAATAAAATTATAAGAGAACAAGAATTTATTAATAGTAACTTTCATTATAATTATAATCTCTGAACTAATTTTTTAAATTATAATTTATTAAAATTTATTCCATTAATATTTAACAAGATTCATTTTGTAATGAAATCGCCCGTGGTGACATCCTTCATAATGATAGATCCAACATTCTATAAACACTGAATGGAATTCCCAATAGCCAAGGCCAGTCGACTAGTCCCCAGGGATCATCAAAACACTATTAGGAACATTTTACCAAATAATATTGGTACAATATTTGAATAAAAGTATATAGTATATAAAATAAATAAATATCATGCCAAATGGTTCATAACCCACTACCACGATCCAAAAAATTTTATATACATGATAAAAATCCATAAAAAAGGGAAAAAATGCATGAAAATGAGTGATCAAATCTATCCCTAATGAAAATTACTACAAGCCAACTAACTTGGGGAAATATAGAAACCAAATATATCCACCCTTTTGTTTTAGCCATCTCCTAAATTAACTAATGTTTTCCATGATGAAGAATAAATATCCAAATGAGAACCTAGAACATGAAATATTGTAGGCATTAGCTAACATGCTTAGTATGTCACCACAACCTGATAAAACTATGGAAATGATGAAACTATGGAAATGATGAAACCATGTATTTAGTCATTTAAAACCATAGGAAAGTGAAATCAAAATTCACCAAATGGATACTATTTCAATGTTCATATGTAATAGAAAAATATTCTTATAATAATAAAATATATTTTATTTTACTCATGTAAAACATGAAATATTCCTCAAATCCAAATATTCCAAGAATTGTTATTATAATATTGTTTGGAAAATCTATATGGATATCACATATAATAAAAATTTTAAAAAATTGATATTTTGAAAGTGAAAGCATGACTAGAATTAAAAATGAATTGATTTCAAAGAAACATCTATATAGACCCGGAATTTCCATGTAATTTTTTTAAATAAATTGGAATTTTATGAGCCCATGAAAATTGACGGGGTGTGATTCCATGTACCGGTGTACCAAGAATAAATTTATAAACTTTTTTTCTGGTATGGTCAGTAAACGTGCGAACAGATTTTTTGTAACTTTTAAACCACTACTCAGAATTGAAATCTAAGGTCACTGTTAAACTCGTAGCACTGGAATTAGCTTAAGGTGACCTTTACCTAGTAACAGTGGGTCGAGAGTGAAAGATAAATTTTGTGCAATTCATGAATGAATAAAATAAAATGAATAGGTATATAATTTTTATTGATGAAACCCCTCATCATGGGTTATGGTGGTGGGGACCACCCATGCCTAAACCTCCTATTTAGATGTTAATAGGTGAGGACCACCTGAACTAACCCCCATTTCGAATTGAGAGGTGGGGACCACGCAAACCCCTTTAATGAGAGAAAACCTATCAACTCTCCATTAATTGTTTTCCTCCATTAATTTGAGCCAATTATATTTATACAATTAAATATTCCAACACCCCATTTAATTATTAGATCTAACCAACAATTAATGAAATGTGTCATCATTTTTAATTATGCCAACATTATTAATCTAATTAATTTAATTAATAAGTGGGGTATTTTTTAAATTGGCAGAATTGGGGGAAATTGTTTGCAATGGGAGAAGATTTGGAGAATCGTGGAGAAACACATTCTCTAATGATGAATGCTCTCACCAAAAATGAACGTCAAAATACTAAGACGAACCGACGAATGATCCCGGGATCAGAGGGGTGTGGCGGGCGTGACGAACGTCGACATCTTTAAATTATTTCTCATGCCAAAATCAAAGAACCTTCATGGTATGGCGGTTGTCTAAATTTCTTATCCTTACCTGATCTTGATAATTCATCATAATATAAGGTTGAGATTATAGTGGATTGTTATCGCTCAAACGCGGTGAGTGTGGGCCAAAATAAACATGGACCTATCTCTCCTCAATTCTTGTGTTTAATTGTTGTGTTCTTTACGATGGAGGAGGATGACAACCAACCTCGGTGGGGCACGGGAATGGCAGTCGAAACCACCATCATTCACGATGAAGGAGACGACAAAACTGTGCCGCCCAGTTCCTCCACTACCTGGGTCCTCTTCTGCCCGCGGCATCTGCGGCCTCGCGGTCCCTCGTGCTACATGCGGTCGGTGCCATCTCACGGCCTCGTGCCACCCGCGATCTCCACCGTTTCATGGCCTACGCCGCCTCGTGGCCCTCCGCGGACCCCACTGCCTCACCGCCCTGTGCCCCTCTGCGGCTCCCATGTGCTTTTCCACCCTGCAACCCTCTGCAGCTCCCACAGACTCGTCGTCCGGCGGCATTGCTGCACCCGCAACCTTGCCGCCCCCCGGCCTCGCCTCCCCGTGACCTCGCCACCCCATGGCCTCACCGTCCTATGGACCTTCGTTTCCCCCGTGGCCTTTCCACCCTCGTGGCCTCCATACCTCCCTCGCACTGTTATGTGGCCCCTGCGCCGCTCGACCCGAGTTGGGCCAGACCCAGACCAGCTATGAGATTTTCACTCTACAAGTCGGAACTTTGGCATCAGGTGTCTATTTGACAACCCATAAACAAAACTATAAATCAGGGAGCGAGATGATCAGCTTTTTATACCCCACATTAGATTTGGATTATGTTGGGGTACAGTTGGGTTGGATCAAGCATGAATCTAAATGGGCTTGCGGGTCTAAAAAGCTAATAACTTACAGACCAGGCGTCTGATTGATGCACCATCTTTTGTGTTGAGACCCTTATGACATTTCAGTCCATTGGGATAATTTTTAGTAGAAAATAAAGTTAGTTGAAGTATCGACTAGTGGGATAAGTATTGGACCCTCCCGGAGATGATCAAGCTTAGTGCAAGAACCCAGTAGCTGGATGTGATGTGAATAATGAATAGAGATCATGTGTGGGTCAGCACCGAGCGATCCTTTCTGGGTCAAAACCTAGATATAATGTGTGGGTCAGCACCGAGCGATCCTATGTGGTTTAGCACTGAGCGACCATGTGTGGGTCTACACCAAGTGATCTTGTGTGGGTCAACACTTAGATATTTCATGAGGGTTAGCATGTAGAGATCATATGTGGGTCATCACCAAGTGATCCAATGTGGGTCAGTAGTAGAGAAACATAAGAGAGTTAAATGATTTATTAGTTACCTCTAATCATTAGTACTTTTGAACCGAAGTTATACATTGTGTGAGCTAGGTCTGTACCTTGTGGTACATTCATTCATGGTAATACCTTGGTTATATTCTGCTTTGTGGCATACCTGTGTGGTACATATCGTCATGGTATTCCTTCCTCTGTAGAATAGTTGAGCTTTGGGCATTGATTTGGACTATGTGTTTTCCTCATGATTAAGATGGGTATTCTTGATAACATAGGTATATGTATGGGTAAATACCTAAGTAGTGTTATCAGTTGATTTCATGCCTTGTGTTTTATCCTTTTCGGATTTTGAGATACCTTTAGGGTGTCAAGGTCCCTACTATGTATCATTATACTCACCCATGCATGGGCTATGCCCAAACCTTGTTGTGTTTGGTGCAGACAACGGGCATCGCTGATCGAGGATGAGGGTACCAAGGCTAGACAAGGCCCAGAGGTGGACCATACGACGTGACAGTACGCAGAGGAGATCGGCGGACATGGAGTGATGAGGAGGAGATCTTTACCTACCCTTTAAGTATGAACCTCAGAGGAAGACCAAGTAGCTGCCTTTCTTTTTCTTCAATATTATAGTATTTCATATGTACTTGTATTATTACAATTGGTCTTGTATTCTAGCTCTTTTTTTCTTTTAGCACTATTTCTTCTATACAGTTGACTTGTGTTTGTATCTTAATGTGTGCTTGGTTGTGTGTATTTAAAGTTTATAAAGGAAATTCCTTCCCTGTTATAGGTAATATGCCTTTCGGTGCAAGTCGCCATCCTCTAGACTATGGATGGTGGGATTGGGATAGTCAAGGCACGAGCCCCGGGGAATGGTTCATGACAACACCTTCCTCAATAAAGAGGAATCCATATTTAAGGGCTAATAGAGAGATAAGGAAGGGGAAGTGTTATAGATGATAAAATCAAGCAAAAATAATAAGAGGAAACCATTGGTTGGGAAATAATTATGGGAGGAGGAATTTGTAAGACCACCTAGGGATACCAATTGTCAACTAATTTTTCTGTGGAGAATACGTGTGAAAAATATCTTAATTTAACTATTAAATTTGGTAATTATAAAAATTGTATATTACTCTGACACCTCACATGGCATTATTGCCTAATTAGGAAGGGAGTGTGCTAATTGTGTGGGTTCAGACACCTCCCAATATTTTTAAGCCTGACAATTACTCATATTAGGCCACATAGATAATAAAACCATGAACCTAACTCTATAACCTACCCAAGTTGCAGAAAACCTATTGGGGTGCCCAAAAAATTTAACAATTCATGTGATGAAATACAAAAAAATCTACTAAAAATAATAATCCCAACCACGTACTTTTAACATGGTTCATTAAAGTATGTCCCTTTCATGCAACCCAATTAATACACACAGAAGACCCAACATTGTTTCTAATACTGGGAGCATTATTTTAATACAACCATGAAGATATTGTGATTCTAAAATATTTATAGTTGATACTGAACTAAAATTTATCCTCAAGATTGTGATATATAAATATTCTATATAACTATGTAATATATGCATTCAATGTAGAAAAACATAAAATTAGACCATGTTTTGAATTTTAATGTCATTAAAACACAGCCTTGTCAAATACTTCTCCAAATAACACCAAAAAAGAATAAATCCAGGACATGAGGTTGCCAAAATCTCACCAACATTCCACTTTTATCCCAAATATTGTTTAGATCAATATAAAAGACATGATAAACTGAATATCCCAGATGTACATTACGAAAGATTCCACCTAACATGGTGTATACTCGAAGAAAACCCCTAAGATCTTTAAAACACAAACTTTATCAATCATAAGAGATCCTAAATTATTCTTGCATAACCAAAATAATAAAATCAAACAAAAATCTATACAATGCGCAATATAACTAACATGTTCTCCCAAACCATTTAGAATTAATCTAACATGGTTTTGAAAAAGGGATATCACTGAGAATTCATCATCAAAAAATTATCAAACATGAAAATATGATAGGAATATAATATCAATATAAAAAAAATTACAGTACCAATGGAAGGAAGAACATCCACTACTTCCTCAAATGAAATACATGAGCATTCACCTTAATCCGTGATATTCATAAATAACGCAGGGTCAACAATGGACCATCCAAAACATGGTGAATCGAACAAAAGGCTCATATCTACACATAGTATTGTTAACATACTCATCAGGTGAATCATATATAGCATATATAACCAATTATTCTAACAATGTACCATATCGTGTCAAAAAATGAGAACCTATATGAAGGACCAAAGTAATTGGGATAACACACTATCACTAAGAATGGTTTTCTTAATCAACAAGGTTAATAGAAATTTCAGTCACTACAAAACCACATACTACTGAAAAAGGACCGACATAAGAGAATTTTGTAAAGGAACAAAACATTCCATAAACCAGTAGTCAAACTTCCATAAAAATAACCCTAAGGGAATCCTTTGTAAATAACCCCCAAAAAAGGGATGTCATCCACAAAACTAGCCAGAATAGGTGAATCTCATGAACCCAAGGTAACACATTGAATAAAAATGACACAAAATAATATAGCAATCTTTAATAGACCTAACTCATGAAATTAAATTAAATTTAACATTATAAAATTCCCAAGTTCATCATTCTAGGATCTAGTAAATCATAGAACCTTAGAAAAAATTTAATAACGATCCCTCAACAACTCATACTCTTGAACATTTCGTTGTCCAAATAAAATCGAGAGACAACTAAATCTATTCCAACCACCATATTATTTCCTAACTCAATGGTTGTCCACATCCTCCAATCATTATGTATATTTAGTTATTAATTAAACTAAGAATCCCTGTCAACCATTGTTAATATAATACCCAAAAGAGAATGAACTAACGTGATGCATATCCCAAAATATAAACCAAATAATTCCACCCCACGTGATGAATCAAATCCAACATTGAAAAAACCATCAATTGAGGTACAAGATTCCCACACCGAAAAACATAAATTTTAAAACACAACCCCTTAGTAGAGGTTTTTTTGAAATCTCCATCATCCATGGTAGATAAATAAAAGATAACCCATAATACGTTTTAAAATAAAACATATTTTATGGAACACATACTTTTCTGAAAAATGGAGTAATATAAAATTAATTTCAAAATTAAAATCCGCTTTGAAAAAAATCCACCAATAATTATTTTAAAAACCTACATTCATTCACTAAAAAATTACATTTCTATTTTGAAAAAAACACCCCCCTAAAACAGCTCAATTTTTTAATACAACAAGATATTCCACCATTTTAATAATGAAATCCATAAAACTATGGGAATTCAACATTCCCATTTTGAAACCCTATTCGATGACAAAAATTTTCACAAAAACCATTTATTTTGTAAAACAATAATTCCAAAATGGTTCACACCCATGAAGTACTCCAAAACTATGAAAGGATCAAAAAACAACATCACAATGGTGTAAACAAAACACTCATCCTTCTACATCCATTTCGTGAAAACCACATTTTCTTAAAAAAATAATCTACAATATTACAAACCCTGTTAATTTGGGAAGAAGAGTATTATAAAAAACATGAATTCCAATGTTTTGGAGACTGAATGTCATCCATGAAACACAAATTGGTAAAATGAAACATTTCACCACATAGGCACCAAATGTTTTACTAGTTCATTTGATATATCAATGCAACTCAAGTTCCCTTCCACACCAAAGCCATAGTGTGGTGCATAATATAAATTAATAAAAAAAGTGGATGCAAAAATTTCAATTAAATAATATCCTAATAGAAATATCTAAAATATACCTCCAATTTACAATTTCTTACCCAATAATTGATGACATCTTGAGGGTTGGTTTAAGAATGACCTATCTTTAATATCACCACCATTACCACTCAATATATGTCTATTACACCCAATAATTATACAAATATTTTATGAATAAAATAAATTTCATTGAAAATATGATATTCACACAACACCATGTTATTAATTTACTAGATGGAATATTGGGTTAGCTTTCAATACACAGGACAATATGTTTTTAGAAAACTACTATATATTATTTTAATAGTTATTTAAAAGAGACAATTATAAAATTGAGGATTTCCATATAAGTTTGAGTACTAATATCTAAATTTAAAATTTTAATTACAATGGATTTAAATAATTTAAATATAATTATAAAAAAGTACTTAATTATCATTAAATTCTATGATTGTTTCTAATATGCTATTTTCTCAAATAATGAACTCCCATTGTATTTTTTAAATTTCATAAATTTAAATATTCAAACATTTATAAAATTAATGTTATAAAATAGAAATAACTGTAGAAATAAAACATTAAAAATTATCAAGAGTGGATGTTTTGGAAATTTTTATGAAAAAGTAATATTTTTTATAAATAAATTTAAATTGTAATTTTTTATAATTATTTAATTTTTTTGTTATATTATTTTATAAGTACTTATAATATTATAAATTTGATTTAAATTTAAATTATTTAACTATACATCCATTAAAAAAATGAACATTAGAATAAATTTTGATTTAATTTTAAATATTTAAATATTTCAAGTAATTGATCATTTTATCTTTCTGTATCCACATTTATGTCGCGTTTAAAATGTCATTTTAAAATTAATATTTAAAAATTTTATGAATTCAATTGGTAAAATGGATTCCATATTTAGAGAAATAATAATTTATATTATCTAATAATGTTATCATAATTTTTGAAACAATGATATGTAAATGTATTTAAAATTAGTTTTCGCGGTTGGGGTAAAAATGGTTTTAATGAGGTTTAAAAATAAGAAGACAAGTGTTAAAACTAACACATTACATTTCAATAAAAAATATCATGGATTTATGCTGAACTTATGAATTTTATTATAAAAATATTTAGTTATGGGTTCCTTGTGATATCAAATGGACATGGGTGGAATTTTTTAATTCAAAAAATAACAATTGTTCCACTCACCTCACAAATATAAGGATACCCCCTATAATATATTCTACAACCCATAGAACCATATTCTATAATATAATACATATCTAAATCACTTCCCATATTCCCTCCCACCATTATATAAGACTTATTTTGTATTAAATGTTATCATAGTGACTTATTTTGTTCAATGATATTGAGAAAACATGATAAAAAGGCAGTGTTCATCAAAGAGTGTTTTTTTATTTCATCTCCCATAAACATTAATTATTATAATAAAATGTTGATATAATAAATCATGTATCTTTAATATACTGATATATTATAATGATATGATCATTACCAACAACTATCTCCACCTCCATCATTTGGGTAATGGAATCATCATTCATGTGTATAGGGGACTACCGCCTCTCAAAATGATTTTGTTCCGTTTTCCATTACCACCAATAATAGTTGGAAGTATGAATGGATTTATTTTTTTAAAAAATTATGATATTAATATCATTATAGATCTATTATATCACATATACATTCAGGATTTTAAATATGTGGGAATATGATAACATCCCTTGTGTGTACAGTGTACCACCGCATCATATTGAGATATGATCCATTCAAGTATTACATGGAATGAATTAAATATGGTTTGAAAAAAAAATTGTTATATATAGAATATATTTATTAAATGATTATTTTTATTTTTAACATTTATTTTTTCCAAATATAATTTAAAATGGAATAATCATTCATGCATATGAATATCACTTGTTTACACTTACAAGGAATATGAGCCCAACCATTCATTTGTTTTCATTATCTAGGTTACATTTATATGTATTTTTAGGCTTTTTTTAAAAAAAGGATTAAATTGTGAAGAATTTATTGGGAGATTAAATAGCACACTTATGGTCTAGTGTTTGTGTTTCTCATTTATGAAGGTGCTAATAAATTATGGTCCTCATGCGTGTGATTTTTATATAATTTATATTCTTCTAATACGATGTTATATATATAAATTCTAAAATTTGTTTCTAAATTTGGTATTAGGGGAATGGTTTAGATAATATTTTATATAAGGATGAGAAAACCATAGTTACATCCCTAAGGATCTGACTATGAAAAAGTTTCTGGAATACTCATTTTTTAGGAACATGTCTTGGAATTATTTTTGAAGGATAGATTCATTGGTATCAAAGAAAATAAATAAATTTCTAGATATTACAAGTGGATGTGGCTCTATAACAGAGGTACATTGTGGGGATAAATTGAAATCATGAATATTGATCTATACTCTATCGTCAACTGGTGTCGGACAACTATCCTTGTTGTACAACACGATTGACACTACAGGGGGAAGTACTTTTGAAATTAAAGAAATATTTATGAACCCTAATTTTGGTTTTACATAGAATATAAATATTAATAACAAATGAAAAATACTAAGTGTCATTTATTAAAGAAGTTCGTTTTATGTTTTACACATCCTATATGTGTGTTTCCATGATTATGTTTTCCCCCACTAGGATTATCTTCTGATACACTATGATTTATGGTTTTATTAAATGGATGTAACTCAAAAGAACCATGTTAATTATGAGTGAAATTGAAATTACAATAATTTTACAACTAATAATCTATTGATTTTGGATGATGGAAAGAAAAATATCATTTATATTCTCACACAACATTGTCAATATATGAATCAAAATATACTTAAAAATGAACAAAGGTGAGAACAACATCATATTGATTCGTTCTAAATGAAACAGAAAACATATTTCAATGGATGCAGTGATCCACTAGTTTTTGAGAAATGGATCAGAACAACTTAAAATATATTTTACATTCTTCTCTGATTAGAATATGAAAAATACATTTTTTTAGTTTTCTATATAGATGTTGAGGAAGATCAATACAAGACTCATATAAATAATATAAGGTGACCTGATGAAATTTAATTGAAGTATTTTGATGAGTTCAAAAACAGTTATTTCAATATATATGTTCCTCATATTCTCTATATAATGATAGCGGAGTATATCACTATGATAATGAAAAATTTTAATGATCTATTGGTACCAACCAATAAAATATTTTGTGATATGCATGGTACACTTATGTAATTATTATCAAACATAAAATTAAAGTTGATCAATGCTTTAGTGGATTTAAACTATCTAACTATATTCAATTACCCATTAGTGTCATTATTATAAATGAAGTTAAAATTTGATGTTATGTAAATGTGGAAATAGATGTTAGATATATGTATCAATCTTAGGCTCTTGATGTGATTAGGAAAATGGAATTGAATGGAAAATATAAGAACCATTGAAAGGTGAATCTTAGATTTCATTATTTCTCAATGCATGGGAAGCAGTGTGGTGAAAATTTTTCATATACATACTAGTATAATATTTTTTGTGTAGAATGAAATTTCATTATGAAAATTATTTCTATAGTGGTGATAAAAAGATAGATATTAGTGAACATAGAGTGAATGCTACAAAAAGGCCCCACCCATACACTAATTATTTATATTAATAGTGTATAAGAATTATTCTAACAAATTACCAAAATATAATGGTTAATAATAATGACTTATGTTAATAAAAATCATGTCACAAGAAAAAGGGATATATCATTTGATCACTATTTATTCAAATGGGTGTGATAATGATTTGTTTAATGGTAATCTTAAAATCCACTATAGAACATATAATGTCTTATTTTAATTTTTATCTACCCATTATTTCGTATTAATTACACCATTATGGGTATTAAGAATAAAAAAATAGTTAGGAAAATATTTGTGAGAACACATAATTTTAAGATGATCTCATCTCAATAATATGAATCCTCTCTGATTATCATTTACGTAAATTCTCATCCTATTTTTTTCATAATGCCTCATTTGGTTTAATTTTGTATTCTATTATGAATGGATTGTCTTTCTCTTCATAAATCCTATATAAATTTTCATGGAATGGATGTCAAAATTGATATCCAAAAAAACTTTTGATCATTGATCTATGTGATTTTATGTAATAAAATATGAATGATCTCACATCCATTGTATGGGACAAAATTCCTTTTCATATGGGGTGCTTATCATAGATGGTTTGGTAGAAAATCAAGATCGATGATATGATTATTGTGTAAGAATTTATTGAAGGTTTCTTAAAATATTTTCGATGAGTTCCCCCAAATTGCGATGTTATATTCTCAGTAGAACTTAATCCTTATGAAACAACAATTTCATGGACACCCTTATGAATGACTCCAATTTAGATTCACGAATTGAAGAAGAAAATCTAGGACTTTATTGAAAAATTATTTATTCATCGATCACCCATTCATGGGGTGCACAACTTAATTTTCCAAAAATTAAATATAGATCATTGGGACATTTCATTAATTATTTATAGCTGGATAATAAAAAATTATGTACATTTATTATATTCTGTATTATTTTAACATTTTTGATCAACTGAAAAAAGATCAATACCTTTCCATGATTGACCTTCATTATTGATATCATTAATATAGATTCAAAAATGAGGATATATCCTTAAATACATTCCATACATGGTATCAAAACTATGAATATATAAAAATTTCATTCGATCTTACAAATGAACCATCTATATTCATGTATTTAAAGAATACAGTACTTAGACCTTACCTTTTGTCAATTTGGGGACGTATTTATACATAATATTTTTATATATTCAAAGATAATGATATATAATAAATAACACATTAAAATTGTAATAAAGACCATAATAAATGATGAAATATTTTAAAAATTCACAAACTCTTAATTTATAGGGAAATGTATTGAATTTTATACATATAGTCCCAAGAGATGGTATATTATAGATTCATAAATGATAGAGGCAATTGTATGTTGGACCAGACCAACCATCATGACTGAGATCCATACTTCCATTGTTAATAAAAATATTTTCAAATGATGGTGGAGATTTCTTCATGAATCATTAATCCTATGACCTAGTAAACATAAAATGGATCCATGGTCCTCTAAATAGATAAATGCGAGGAAAATTTAGGGTATTGAGGTTATGATTATTAAATTCAATTGTGAATATAATACCCTTTAGTTGAAAAGGGTTTTTAATTTATAGTGATGCATCTAAGAGGAGAACATGATGATTTATTTGGTAAAATAACATGGTTATAGCTAATGAATCTAGATAATTGAATATTATTGAGAAAACATTCCCAAATAATGATTTAGGGTTAGTTGGGGTTGTTTTCTCATTAATTTTATGGATGAATTATCCATATGGAAAAGGTGATATATATATTTATACATACCATAAAAATTTAATGTGTATAATGATAGAGAGTGAGTTTAATATATGGAAAAGAATTTGTTTATAGTTCTTTAAAAATTATGGCATCTTAATACATTACTGAAATGTAAAAGAAAACGTGGTGAGTTATTCATTAAATAAAAAGGATCCTACTATATTATCAATGATGAGGATTAAAAAAGGAATATTATTTCAAGATTTTAAAAGGATGTATATGAAAGTAATAAATCAAAGGGAAAAATATTATCTTTCACAATCAAATTTTCAACCATATATCCATGTGATGATTAAAGAGGCACAAAAGGATGATGTAGTGATAAAAAAGAATGATATAAATGATCCCATGATTAACCATGATCATGATGGAATGATATGGTTCATAAATTTTGTATGTATTCTATCCATACCAATTTTGATGAATGATCTATTATTGAACACTCATAGTTCATCATTATTTATTCATTAAAAAAGTACAATAAAATATATATATTCTATGTAGAGTTAATGGTATGATAGAATGAAGGTATATATCATTGAGTTTTTATATAATTTGATAGAATGTAACCCTGTTAAGGATAAATTAAAAATTCTTATGGGAAATTAGAAACATTACCAATAAAAAATGGAAATGGTAATACATCATGATGTATTTTATCAGTGGAATCCCCAAAATGTCAAAAGAGAATAACACAATATGGGTTATTCTAAGATTTCTCATAATGTTAGTACGCTTTATATCTATCATAGAAGAATTATCTCTATATCACCATTATAGGATTTACATTATGTAAGTAGTAAGGATGCACGGGGTACCACATTACATTATGTTTGATCAGGATCTGAAGATTCCCTAAATTTTCTATATAAGTCATTATCATTATCTTGTTAATGTGTTGAGTTTCATCATTGTCTATCATCCATTGATATATGGCCATTGTAAATGAATAATTCCAACCATAGGGGATATTTTGATATCTTATTTTTGTATTTCAATGGTGGTTGATATCAACACATTTCTCTATTGTATTTTTCCTAAAATATTATCATTCACTCAATAATTTTGTTGGATTATTATGAATCCCAAGAGGGAATGAAATATAAAGCTCCAAAATTATTAAATAATGTTGGGGAGAGAATTCTATTAGAACATGAGATAGTTTATGAATCATAAGATAAGTAAAAATCCGTTCAAAAAAAATTAAGTCATCTCAGAGTTGGTATAAATTTATAGGTATAATCTCAAGATTAATCTAAAATTTGAGGTTGCTGAAAACATGTATTTTATTATTTCCCTATTGAAGATGGTTATGATTTTTGTGAAGAAATGGAAACTGATCCCTATGAAAATCATTACATTTGAAATAATTGATTATATTTGGACTGTATCATATCGACTGATACTTTAACAAAACCTATATCAGTTCTTCGATTTTTTTATGTATCTTGCCTACGTAAGTACATACATTGCTCGTAACATATATTAGACTTAGAGGTCATAATGATGGAGGAAGATCATTCATATAAGGAATAACATATGGCGATTTCAGATCATATATAGAATATTTATCTAAACAAGGTAACTCACATAGAAAATTTTATTTAACAAAAACCACTTGTTTGAGGAAGTCACGTGGGAAATTAACGAAACAATGAGAAAAAAGTATCCTCATTTATTTATTAAAGAAAAAAATAAGGCAGATAACATCCTATTAATGGTGGGTGTATAATGTAACAAGAAGAGATTTAATGATTTTATTATATAATTTAAATTTCAATTATTTCTTTTTTTACACGCAACAAGATGTTACGCTTACGCTATACATATCCATAGGCGAGACTTCATCACACATGAAACTGAGTTATAATAAAACTATGACATATTATTAATATAGTTATTTAAATATCATCGTAAAAGCATATTTTTATAATAGATAAACAAGAATAGTAATAACAACTTTTAGAATATTAATTATAATAATTTTTCTTAAACGAATCCTATTGGTATTAAAATTAATTAATTTGTTTAATGACTTTATAAGACAAAAAAATATATATTATCTAAAAGAATGATTTCATTTTTCTTTTATACGCTATAACAAAAATTATTTTTTTACAGAATTAAAAAATTACTTTAGTAATATTAACAAAATATATCATATAATCATTTCAAAATTATCTTTAGGTGAATTTTTTTTAAATTTTTTTAATATTCAATTTTTCATAAATAGTGGGAAATGGTGAATTTTAATTGAAAAATCCAATGTATTTATTTATTTATAAAATTAGGTTATATTTTGAACTGGTTTGAAAGTAAAATTACATAAATCATATATTCATTATTACAATTTATATCATTAGAATCAATTTCATATTGAATACCGATATAAAAACAGTTAAACATTTTGACATTTTTCATTTAAACCCTATATTCACATCAAGTCTCAACGATTATTTTTAAATTGATATTATCCACTTATTTGAATGGAATTTGGTAAAATATTTTCAATATTTATAAATAGTTAATTTATATACATCAAATAAGGCTGACATAATATTCGGCCAAAATGAATAGTTAAAATTGTAGTGAATATCTAATGATGATAAGGTAAAAAAATATTGGGCGTCAAAATAGAAGATAAGAAAATAAATTACACAAAACACATTCAAAAATAAATTTTCTAGGAATAATTGGTGCCTATAACTTCCTTTATTTTGAAATTTCAATTATTGTTGCCTTGTAATATGAATGAATCATGGGTGTAATTCATTCGTTAAAAAAATTACAATTTTCCACTCACCTCACATAAAAAAAGATGACTCACGTAACTCCCTTAAAAATAACTTAAATGCCCTTCTCCAACATGGACCTTCCCAAATGAATTATGAAATTTCTAATTTTTTCATGTAAGCCTTATTTAGAAAATAAATTTATCCTAGGATGGAATTTAGTGAAAACCTCGGGATGAACCATAAAAAAGATGCAATGTTCAACAACATGAATTCTTAATTTATTTCTTCATACACCTATATCAATATTACTACAACTTTATGATATAATAACCTAGACATATTAACTATATTCATATGAAATTTTTTTATTTTATTTGAAAACATCAATCTTTACATCCATCTACTCGGATACAGAATCATTATTTGTGTGTATGACAGATAACTGCCTCATAAATCGATATCATTTTTTCTGTTACAAAAAATCACGATTGGAAAAAATTAAATATTTGTTGTATATATTTGAAATTTTATTACTATATTGATTTTTTTAGTTTTTTAAATCACACATACCATCATGTTTTCCGTTATGTGATAATATGACAATGTCTCTTGTGTGTACGCTAGATGGTCGCCTCACAAATCGATGAGATTCATTCACACATTACATATAATTATTAATTAATTTTTAAAAAAACATTTTCAGTATATATATGAAATTAAAATGATTTTTAAATGATAATATATTTTATTTATTTTACATTCTTAAAAAATAAACTGATAATGGATATTTTGATCATGCCTCTATGTGACATTCCATATCCAGGAACAGTTTATTTCATTTTATAGAACGAAATTTCTTAAAATAAATTAAATAAAAAAATAATTAATATATATTAATTTAATATCATGGTCAAAATACAAGATATTCTAAATCCATGACCGATTCTAAAGGCCCACGAATAAAATGTAAAAATATACATGAAAAACAATGTAGTTATTGCCTGAAACACGACTCTAACAGAGAATTGTAAATAAACTGCTAAAAAATGGTTATAGTAAAATATTATATGTTATTATCTGTATTAATATTATTCAATAATGTATTTTTAATATTTATATAATTATTATAAAAAATTATTGAATGAGTAATAAATATAGAATACTTAAGGTAATGGATTTCTAGTATAATAGCACTAGCCTTTTATAGATGTTATTAAATAAATTTAAACATAATTTTCTATAAAATAAAAAATTAGGATCATATTTTCTGTGAATTTAAATGATTATGTACTATAGTTAATGGAATTATACCAAATTAAACTTGTATTTTATATAATAATTATAATGATCACTTATCATACTTTGATCCATTTCATCTGCATAGGGTAACCTATGGAATACATGCATAATGTGTTGACATAAAAATCCCAGTAAGAGAATAAACATTTTAATAAATAACATCACTCTGGTTAGAAGGCATAACATGATGACATAAAAAATGGAACCTCAAGAAATATATGGAATAATAATATATAAACCATGGGTTAATGTAATAATGGAATCACTAATACAACATGACATAATATTTAGTTAAGGCTAACCACCAATAAAATTGAACACGGGGGATAATGGGTCACAGATAACCACTAAAACCATTTCACATTCATGATCATGAGACAAGGCCAACCAACCATACTATTGAACATGATATCTAATGAAAATATACATTACATAATGCATTAGAGTGATATCTGGGACACCCATCAAAACATTTTCATGCATACATGTTTCATGTGATGATTAAAACATTACTATAAGTGTTTCATATTGAATGAAAAGTGTATCATAATCATGCCATAAAGTATAAAAAATAGGTTTTTCTAATAAAATGTCTATAAAATAATTTATTTCAATCATAAATGGATATTTATCTGGTAAAAATGCATAAAAATGAAAAATAATTCAATTTTAATCGAAAAAATTTAAAAAGAGTGTTCAGGAATATTAAATAAATAATCATTTTAGTGTGGTTTAAGGAAATTATAAAAGAGAATATAAGGATTAAAAGGAAAAATTGATTTCATAAAACAAAAAATGAACCAATATAGTCCTTCATGATAATTGTTTTGTTTTAATAAAAAAATTGATGGCTTAATATTGATTAGTGAGTAAATTTGAAAATGGGTATAAATTCTTGATGTTTTCTATAATCAAGTTTTATTATCGAGATGATTTGAGTAGGGAGACATTTAAATAAAATATTTCACAAAATAAGTATAAAATGGTTCTGATACTTTATTTAGGAATATATACATATAATTTAGGTTAATGATATAAAACTAATTAATTGTATCATTGGGGTAGAGAGAGAGAGAAAGTGTAACTCAAAGGAAGAATAGGGGTTCAAAAAGAATCCCATTATTTATGTCCAAAGGTGTTCTTCATATGTAGTTAATTTTGGATAGTCAAATTTGAAACATTAATTAACTAATTTAAAAAATGTTATATATAGATTTTATTGAGTCAATTTACGGACTTTTTGATCAGTTATAGTATAATATTTCTTCATTCTGAGAGAGTTCGATTCCTTGGTTTTCATGATCGGTTTATTTTTATACATGTATGGAAAATCATGCAGAATAAGAATAGTTATCTAGAAATAAAAATAAATTTTATTAATTAATGCTCATAATATTATAATATCTTATATAACATTTCTCCATATGTGAGGATAAATCAATATATAAAATATTAATGATAGCTGTTTAGATAATTTTTCAGTTTTTCAATCACACAAAGTACTTCTGTTTTATTAATTAATATTATATATATATTAGTTCCAAAATATTACATAACCTATAATAAATATATTATAATCTTGTTTATCAATAATTTTTTATGATTATCATTAAAGGCATTAATTGATATTGAAAACTCATTTATTATAAATATAATAAAACCACATGTCAGAGACGATGCATACATTTTTTGATAAATTAGGATGGAAATATAAATAATGGTGGGTTATTCAATTAGAAAAATATAATTCTTGTATATAAAATATATTTTAGTTTTTTCCCTCCCATAATAATAGATGATGAGATTAAAGTAAATGAAATGAAATTAAAAGGAATGTAAATGAAAAATAAAGAGGATTTTACCTCTTGAAATATTCTTTATTTGAGACCCTTTTAGGAACTTGATTTTGGCATGTTATTGATTACAAATGATACATAATGTTGGGGAGAAACATTGGAAGATTCTTCATAGGAATTTGGAAAATCTTCATTTATTTGGAGATGTGAGGAGAAGACGTGGGGAGAGGTGTTTTTTATAGTGGAGGAGAGGAGCGGTTTTTCATTTTTTTCATTTATTTTTTATTTTGGTTCAAAACTATGAATAGTGTAGATTATTGTGACTAATTACTATGACTAGTAAATGAATGTATCAAACAATAGTTCTTATATCATTAATACATCATCAATTAATCATCAATTAATTTATTTAGCTTTTAAAATAAATTACATATTACACTGTTAATAAAAAAATGAAATATTTTTGAAAAAATAAAAAAATTTAAACCTAATATTTTATGAAAGTATAGAATTATAAAATTGGCTTAATTTGATATAAATAATTGATAAAATTGTATACATTTATTTTGTTAATAAAATATTCATTTACTTGGAAAATATTGATTTTATAATTATAATGGATTTTAAAACTCATTGGAAAATAAATTATGGTATCATAAATTTATGTTATAATCATAAGAAAAATATATTAATTTATGAATTTATTTTATGAAAATAAAATTTCATTTAAATCATTATATCATTGATTATATTTTAAATAAACATTTATCTTTTATAAAAACACCAATAACTAATTTATCAATTTTAAAAAATTTATTTTCATATTCCATGAAATAAATATATCATATTTTCCTTTATGAGATGCCAAAATTTTATTTTTACATTCATTTGTGTGGTTATTATTCCATTGGATGGTTTACTATTCATAATGTTCACATTACTATTCCAATGGTCTTGTTACTATTCAATTGGTTTTGGTTCATTAATTTATTTAAATACACTCTGTATCATTCATTTAGCTTTGATAATTTTGGTATTAGGTTTTATATGTTATTTTATGTGAATTATACAATATGAAATAATTGTATGAATAGATTATTCATTGATAGAATTATAGTTCATTAAATTTTCCACCCATTATTAAATTTATTCCTAAAATTTTTATTTTACAAACTAAATTGAAAACATATATAGGTATTTATCCATCACTGCATCCTATGGTACTAATGTTACGTCTTTGTACATATGGTTCCACTATAGTGATTTGAACCTTTGATTGGGCTTGTTGCATAGAAATTTATCACTATGGTCCAAGATCTGCACTAGATTCTCCTCATAAGAGAGATCATTTTACATCTATAACTCCTATGAATTATGTAAATGTGAGCGATCTGAATTGTAATTTATCCAGAGGGGATCATGGAAGACATCATGTACTCAAGACATAGTTAAAAAAGGTTATATTCAGTCACCCACAGATCTGAATTGATCAACAATTTAGAAGGGTCTGATGTACATGGGACACAGATTTATATTCTATAAAAATATAATGATATTCTTCCATGAAGATATGTATAGGAATAACAAGTCTTCAACCATAAATCCATGGTCTCTTTAATTATTATTTGCATATCTATTGGGGAGAATTTTCATTAGCTTCATGATCCATTGAATGTTTTTTAATTTTTCTACAATTTCATTTAGTATTTCATGTCCAAGTTTCTTTTTTCACAAAAATCATCCATACATTATGGTTTTATAAATATTTTACCATAATGTGATTCATATGGTTCTATTTGGATCCTCAAGTGGAAACTGCTATTTTAAATAAACTCGACCAAGAGATGATGATTTTCTTATAGTTCAATTAAGTCTTTCGAACACGCTCTCAAAATGTCATCGAACATCTAGACTGGCTAGCTATATTTTACACCAGTTTGACGATGATATGCCGAAATAAAGATCATCTCGACATTTAGATAATGTTTCAAATTTTATCAGAGCATTAAGGAAAATATCTTATCTCAATCATATATAATCGAAAGTGGTACTCAATGTTTTCTTTTCCAATTCTCCAATATGTATCTACACAAGTTTATCTAGTGAGAATTCCTCTTGAATTGTTATAAAGTGAGTTACCTTTGTAAGACAATCCACAATAGCACATATATCATTCTGTCCCTTATATTTCATTGGAAATCCAGTGAGAATTTCTATTGTGATGTTTTCTCATTTACATATTAGAATGGTTAATGGTTTTATCACCACCTATGCTTTCATTACATTCATACATCCCTTACTAACCTACCAAGAAAATTGATGTATATTCAGTGATCTCCTTCATCATATTTTCCTGACCAATAGTGCTATCATGGATTTCAATAGATCTTTTTACACCTAGAGTGAATAGATAAGGTTCGGCTATGTGCACAAGTAAAAATATCTCTCATTATATAAGGATTGTACCATATACATAGTCATGATGCACATTTTTAAACTCATTCTTAATCTATTTTTAACAATGAGTATTTTTTGTTTATGATATCTACATCCTTTTTCATAACATCCACATCATTTATCTGAGCATAAATTATTTTGTATGTGAGGGATTATTGAGTAATAATTTGAGAAAGATTGATGATTTTCCTTTGATAATGGTTCCCATGTCCATAATTTGTAGTTCTATGAAGATTTGATATATCTCAATTCTCATCATTTAGGAAAATTCAGGATCTTTATACATAGAGAATCCAGCATGTTATTTATTTTACCAGGATGGTAGTGTTCTGAGAAGATGATATATTTGATGAGCTCTGACCATATGCAATATAAAATATTATTATCCTTCTATGTAAATGTATATTTTCGTCCCCCATGATCAGTATATTACTAATAGTTATCCCAATATATATAATTCATCTACATTGTCAATGAAAATATCATAAATTCCAACACCATATAATGAATGGGATAGTTTTTCTCATTATTTTTTATATTACATGAGTTTTATGCAATAAAATTGTAATTTATCATCAGTACACATCCTAAGAACCTATTTTAAGCAACATTTTATGTTATCAAGTGATCCCCACATGTCAGTACACTGACTTTTTGTGTAATTATAATCCTTTTTTTCAACTCATTAATGTACTCTTCAAATTCTTTATCCTAGATAAACATTATTATCATCCTTATCATCTTGGTTAGTGGGTTTGGTAGAAATGATATGTTCTCCAAAAAATCTCGGTAATACCCATCTAGATCAAGGAATCTATAGATCTCCAATACAAATGTTTTCCGAGAAACTCATAAATTTCAATTATCTTGGAAGGTTCCACATATATATCTTTATTGATGATAAAACTACCCCTGAATGATATATCATCTATCCATAACTGATATTTACTTCTCATTCATTAATCTTCTCCCTTCATAGTCTCTTCATCATAGTATTAAAATTCTCCTTGTTCTTCTCCTTACTCTTGGATTATATCAAAATATCAGGAATACAGACTACAAAAAATTTGTTGAAGAAATATCTAATGACTCTATACATTATATCCCAAAAAAATTAAAGATAATTAGTTAGTCTGAATGGTGTCATTGTGAACTCATAGTGTTCATTCCTCTTTCAAAATTATGTCTTCTAAATATCTACCTTCTTGACCATTATTTAGTGATATCCCGACAGGTGGTCCTCAATAATTATATACTTCAACCAATGTAGTTGATAGAATATTTAATCTATTTGTGATAGGGGATAATTTTTCTTGATCATATTTTTTTGAGGTCATGATAATCAATGCTTATGAACATTGATCAATCATTCTTTGACAAAGAGAACTAGTGCACCCAATGGTGAGGAACTCAGTTGTATAAAACCCTTGTCTACATTCTCTAGTAACAAAATTTTCACTTTTTAAAACACTACCGAAGACATTATATAATGTGTCTTTGATATATGTATGGATCCTAGAGTACGATTAATTTAGAACTAAAATTCTCTGTTAGGAAGAAGATAAGGAAACTCCTCAGAGGACACATCAATGTAGTACCTCGACAATAGAATTTCTTCTATCATGAACCTCCCTATTGTCACAATTATTTTACCTAGATATTTTTTCTCATAAGGTAATAATATCAACAATTGATACAATGGTTCTTATTGAGATTATTACTTCTCAATACACATGTACATAATTGTAGGATACATCAGGATGTAATGATTGACCTCCCTTTCCTAATAGTTGATGTAGGATTTGTATAATGATAGCCAATCCCTGACTAATATCGATTCAAACCCCAAAAATGAATGCATGAAAATATTTTTTGTGAGGTTTTGTCCTCAAACATTAACCATATATGTGTAATATACATTGGATGAAATAAATGACCCATTTTTTGTTCTAAAAAAATATCCAAACCATTATATTTTCTAGCGATGTTTGAATAGTTATACTAATCATGATTCATGTGAAATAATGTATAGAACATGTATCAAATAATATGCTATATATTATTGAATGATAAACCAACATGCCCATCACCACCACATTAACATGCTACAACTCAAAATAAATGAATACACATGACCTCACATAATTAATTGGAGGTTTTCTTGGTGGATTTCCTCCAACAACTCGTATATTAGGAAAATAGTTCATAAAATTAAAGTGTTCCTTGATGTTGAGACACTACTCTACTAGCTGAATTTTGATCTAAACCTTCATTTCATCATCAATTCATATGAGATTATTCATATACCTTTGAGAGTTATTATCAATATTCAACATTCTTCCACATCTAAATCATTTCAAGGTTCTCTTTTTATAGTTCATAAGATGCTTTTTATATCATTGTTTACATCTGGGATGATGGGTTTTCATTTCATCATTGTATTTATTTAATGCTCATGTCATGTTATACTCCATTTCCCCTTTGTATCCTTCCATCCCATGATACCATTGAGATCCTCCTATCTATATTTTCGACATTAAGGAAACAAAAAAATTCATCATTATTATATTTTCTCGAATTGCAAATATTTTTTGCAGTATATTCTTTAGTCTTCTAAAGAAATGATCCACCATTATTTCAATGTTCATGAAAATTCTGGAGGAATATCATCAAATTATTATGATGTTTTCTTAAACATCCTTGATAGTCCCATCATCCTCCAATATTATTCCGAGGAAGACTCTTTACATCCTCATATAGAGGGTTCTTAGAAAATATGTATTAGAAAATATTTTCATGAATTCCTCCTAATACATGGAGTCAATTTACTATTTGTATACAATGTTCGTGATCAGTTTCAACCACTGATCAACCTCCTCATTATAATTATATACCACATTCATGACATTTTCTAATTTTGAGAAATTAAAAACATAAAATGTCATTGCAGTGAAGTTAATTCATTATTCTGTGAAGAGGGGATCAGATGATCCAAAAAACCTAGGAGGCCTTTTCAACATCAAAATTTAAACAACAACTTCTATTTCATTGGGGAGGGTGGAAATTCAATGAAAATCAGATTATTATTTGTATCCAGATATAATTTATCATGTTGTGTCATAAGTTTGTGAGCTCTCATTCCCATTGAATTTGGAATTTCATTATGGAATTATTAACATTTTCTATCAGATTGATTTATGGCACAAGATATCTTATCTCTATAAATTTTCTATTAAAAAATGTACAATTAAGGCTGCTGGAATACATAAATAATAATCAGGTAAGAAAATTTATAACATAAAAGGATAAACATGTAAATAAAAAATATATCATTTCTTGTGATTCCCTATGATTAAATATAGGTAATTCATTATGATAGAATTATCCCTAGGGTTCTTATTTTAGTGTTCTAGTAGAAATATCCCACTGTAATTATAATTTCATCTCATAAAAACTATAATGGCCTTTTTTCTATTATAAATATCCTTCAAATAATTAACAATGATTGTAATGTTTTATATCATTGGATGATTAATACACATGTAAACCGCATGAAACCAAAATAAAATCAACTTTTATTTAATATTCATTATGATATAGTAAATTCTTATGATCCCTTACATATATGATAAACTAGGAAATAAAATAACATCCTGATGAGACAAAAATCATATTAAATTACTATGAAAATGATTAAAGCATAGAACATTAGTTAGAAATCATAACATGATGACATACAAATCATAAAACATGAAAAACCATATCAATGCATAACATATTGAACACTAAATCAAGTTATAATTGAATAATAATAAATTGGAAACATCATTCAACAAGACATAATCATGAATCGAGGATATCCACCCAGATGATTTCACATGGAGGAGATTGAGTTAAGGTTATCCACTAGGACCGTTTCCCACGGAGAAGCACGAGTCAAGGATAAAATCCAAGACCATTACACATAATATATAATAAGGATAAATATTACCCAATTAATTGAATAACTACTTTGTTGAACCAATCATTGCATGTTCATGAATATTCATTAGACCTGATGAAAAAATATAAAAATAATTATTACCCCTAAAAATACATGATTACTAAAATCATGTCAGAAAGCATAAAAATGGTACTATAACAAAAGTTTCAATGAAATAAGGGATTTAAATAATAAATGATCATTAAAAATGTAAAAAAAGAATATATTATGATAAATTATTTCCAATATAAGTGGAGACATATAAAATAGATTTTATGAAACTTTATAAATGAATCAATTTAATGATGTTTAAAGAAAAATATTAAGGAGACTATAAAGAAGAAATAGAATATTTGATTTTATAAAACTAGAAAAGAACAAATATAATGTTACATGAACCAATTATTTGATTTATAAAAATAATAGTTTGTTGCAAAATATTTTTTATTTCACAATAAAATGGGTATCAAATTGACAATTTCCTTTCAATTGGGCTTGTTTATCGGGGTGATTTGAGAGGGGAAATTTTTTGAAACATGTACATCCCCACAAAATAAGGATGAAATGGTCTAGATAAATTATTTGGAACATATATATGGAATTTAGAAGATTTTTATATCAATAAATAATAATTACATTGGGGGTAAAGAGAGATAAATCCTAACCTGAATTAAAAAAGGAGGTTTAAAATGGAACCCTTACTTGATCTTTGAATGTGTTCTTCACTTGTACATAATGTCATCAGTAATAAAATTAAATAAATTCATTAATTATTTAATAATCAATCCAAAATTTATTTTATTTATTATATGTTTATTAATATCATTAATGAAATTTTTTATGAGTTATATGATACAATTTCATCCATACAGAATCATTCTTTTCCTTGGTTTTCATGAATTGAATATTTTTATACATGTGTGGAAAATCATGTAAAATATAAATAGTAGTCCAAAAATCAAAATTAATTATTGATAATGAGCTTAGAAAATATTAAATTATCTTATAAATAATTTTGTTTCCATATGTTATGATGATTCATTAGATAATAAAAATAATGATAACGATTTTTCTCATTTTGGTTTTTTTAATCATCAAGAATAATTTTTTTATTAATTAATATTTTCTATATATACTACATCCAAAATGTTAAATAATATTTAATAATATATTTAATTTTATTTTAACTATAATACTTGTTTTAAAACCATCCAGGACGGTATTAATTGACATTAAATCTTATTGTCCTTGAATGAGATATTTCAAAACATCAAAAACGAATATTTCGTTATAGATCAAAAGGAGTGTGGAATTAAAAAAATCATGGGATATTTGATTAAAGAAATAAAATTAATATATAAAAAATAAATTATAATTATCATGTATCTTGTATAGGGGAATGCGAGGAGAAGAAAATTAATGATAATAAATTCAAAAGAAATTAAAATAAAAAAGAAAGTTCCCTTTAACCCTTTAATTATTCTCATTGTGAACCACCATAAGTGACATGATTTTATAATGTTTTTATACCAAAGGATGTTTGAACTATGTGAGAAACTATTGAAGAATATTGAGAAGAATTTATGAAAGGATAATGTTATTTGAGGTATGAGGGGTGGTATTTATGGTGGATGAGAGGGCTATTTGTTATTTATTTTATTTAGTTTTTAATTAATTAGGATCAGAACTAGGAATAGTGTAGATTCATATGAATAATTATAGTAACTAATGAATTTTTATTTCAAACTAATGGTTTTTACAACATCCATAAATCATTTTTTAATCAATAATTCATGTAACAAGCTTATATAGTAAATTACATTATTTCACTATTCACAAAAAATATAAAAATATAGGAAAAATAGAAAAAATTAACCATATCCATTATATGACATGTATAATTCAAAAAATTGAATCTATTTTATCATAATATTTTTTTGTAATTCAATAAAATTATTTAGATTTAAAACCATCATTTACTCAAAAAGTACAATCATTAAAATTAAAACTGCATTTATTTCACTTTATAATATTAATTAAGTTCATATAAAATAATAATATAATCATAAGAAAAGAAAATTTAATTTAAAAATATAACTTATGAAAATAATTTTTCTGTTAAATAATATTATTAATTATATATGTTTTTATTTAAATCTATGTTTCATAAAAATGTTAATGATTAATTTAAAATTTCGAAAACATTTCATTACATATTCGATAATAAAAATGTATCATATTGTAATTAATAAGAAGCCTAAATTCTAATGATACTTTCATTGGTGAGGTTATTATTCTACTGGATGGTTTACAATTCATAATGGTCACATTTTTATTCTAATTCTCATGTTACAATTCTTTAATTTAGTTTCCATGATTTCAATAATTACGTCTTATTTCATTAATTATTCAATTATAAATTTATTTTATATTGTTTATGTGATTTTATTTGAATTATACTATATTAAATAACTAAAAAATTTGAAATTTCATTTATATAATTATGGATTATTAAATATACTATCTCTTTTACTTATTGGATAAATAAGAAAATTCACCACTCATTTCATTTTTAGGGTGTATATACATCCCCTTTGACATGTTTTTTAACAAGTCACATTAATTTAAGGATATTTAGAAATCCATTTTAATATATTTATTGTTATTGGAAAATAATAAATAATGTTACTAATGTTGCAGTAGATTTTGGACTCAATTATTTTTATGTCAGACAGAAGTTATTTTATACAACAATATTCATTCACGATGTGCATATATAGCCCCATTGACTTGTAATATCTCAAATTTATTTGTCTTCATGATATTTTATGATTTATTTATTTTATTCCTTCAATGTGACTATGATTTAATGTATCCATTGTGGTTGTCATATACTCTTAGTCTCATCATTTATTAGAATTGGTTATTATTAGGTTATTGATGAAAATATTTAAAACCAAATATCAAGAAACTAGTGGTTTTTATTCTCTTATTTTATAGATGTATTTTTTCATATAATAGTAATTATTTGAACTATTTGAAACCTAAAATAATTGATAAAATGACTTTTTATAAAATATTTTATTATTTATCTCTTTAGTAAAAAAATTTATTTCTTCCAAAACAATATTTAAAAATATATTTATTATTCATATATGGGTTTAAAAATACATTTTATCCTTTATATAGATATAAAAATGATTTTAATGTACTCTTCATGTCTTTTTTCAGAACAATGCTTGTTTTTATTTTAATAAAATGTGGAAGGAATATTAGTTTCAGTATGCACGACATAAAATAGACATCCCATCATCCTGAAGATGATTTAATTTTAAGATTCATCTATAATTTTCATGGTTAATTTTAATAAAAATATATTCAAAATGGTTTATGTATAAAAAATAGTACTTAACCTATATGTCACACCCATCTCAAAATCATTTTTTATATATGATGAAATCTATTGATGTTATGTATGCATAATATGGATATATCCCATGGATAACCTATTATTATTAAATTTAATATTCTAGGATTATTATTGAATGTATTTTAGAAAAACCATTTCTCTTTTATGGGTTATATCAAGATAAAATTCTTATGGAATCGTCAACTATTTTCTATATGTAATGCTATAATTAAATAGTGAAATGGTTATGAAACATATATCTTTTTTCTAAGTTAATATATGATTAAATTTTAATTAAATCCATTTAACTCCATTGGATATGATATGATTAATGTATATATTATATTTTCTATAATAAAAAATACATTTTGAGATGGGTGTGACATATATGTACCTCTAATTCATTGGATAAATATTTATATCCCATTAGATTAGAAAAACTAGAACTTGTAGTGAAACTAGATTATCAATGGATTTTTATGCTATGGTATACATGAGAAGCGATTATTGACTACTATGATGGATTTCAGAGTGAAGCAATTAAACTATGATATCCTTGAAACTAATCCTTCACTTATATGGAAATGGTTTCTATGCATATGTGTACACCATAAATCATTGTATTATTCAAATTATATGTACTCATTAATCATTTTATTTGATTCCCTTTTGATTATTGCCTTATAAAATTCCAATAAACATTACATGACCCAATATTTTGATATATAATATTAATGTTATGGTTTTAAAATGTTATGATTGTTTTCTAATACCCGTATATTCTTATTTTGCTAAACTATCACCCTTATTTACCATCACTGAACAGTTGAGATAACCATGTTTGTTATTACATTCCAATGGTTATGAATCAATATATTATGTTTGACATGTATAATAAGCGTAATATTTATGATGATTATTGTGGTATATGATTTATTTTACCTATATACTTGTTTTTATGATTCCATGATTCTAAAGAAACTAAATAATTATGATCCTTTTCTCTATTTTTTTATAAAGTAATGAATATTCCTAAAAAATGATTTCATATATACCTTTGGTAACCCTAGGTCTCTAAACCAATAACATTAAAAAAAATTAGATATCCTAAAATAACATGGTCTACAAAATAATCATAGGTTCATTCTAAATGGAAAACTATACCACTCAATTACCATTTTTAATAAACAAAATGAGGTTCCATCATTATCAAACAACACCTGAAAGGACTCAAGTATTGAATGGAATTTAGTATCCCCACATGCTAGTAAAATTTTCATAATAATTATAAGATCTTTTTTGTGAATAGTTTATCCAACATAAATATATAGTAGCGGAATAAAATAATAAACATATGAAAATAATCAAATTGAATTCCAAATTGGTTATAAGTTACCTCCGTGATCCAAAACATTTTTATATACATAAATAACATCCATAAACAATGATAAATAGACATTAATTACAAATTTTGAACAAAACTAAAAAAAGGAAACAATTACTAACCAGATAACTCAATCCTAGCCCATAACCAACTATAGGTAACCTCCAGTTTATCACCATCATCAAAATTACCCCATGTTGGCCGTAAAAAATTCCAACGGAGTGCCTTGAACATTAAATTTTGCATATGTAAACACTCCAAAAAGGTCACCAAAACCCATAGAAACTCTTAAATTCATTTATTTAGACAATTCGTCAAATCTAGGTTGAAAATAATGTTATAAAATAAATAGTAACTATATATCAAATGCATTGAAGCCAAAAAATTCTATAATACACACTAAAAAACTATCCATTTTATTCCAAAAAACCAAACAGACATGTTTTAAAATGAAATAAATATTTAAATGTTGATTCAGAACAACAAACTCCATCTAGATAACTCAACATATATAACAATTTCAAATCTAAAAAAATGTTTCATTAAAAAAGATAACTGGACAAATCCATCATAAATCCCCTAACCGATTTCAAAATCCTCTTAATGTTCTCAAATAAGTAACTTTATAAATTTAGAAAAAAATTTCATCAACATAATTTAATACTCATTATCAATGGAAACAACACAAGAGACATTGTTTATGAAGAATAACAAGCCACCACATATGTATCACAAGTTAAATAAAAATAAAATATATATAATGAAGGTCTCATAAAAAAATGTAGGGGAAATAGAATAATAAAAAGCAAAGAAAATATCCAATAAAATTAATAATATTTCTAGATAAATAATTTTTCTTCGTAATACCCAATGGTCACTAATATTCCAATAATATGATTGCGTATTGTTAAAACCACTAGAACTAGCAATGGACTTATGATGAATTTATACCATCATCCAAGTATCCTATAATGTACTAGTAGGAATGAAATAGAAACACCAATTACATGTTTCAAGCATGAATGGTGATAATATTAAGGCATGTGGACTAATTTTAGGAACTATATTGTTCTTCCACATAGTCCTCAACAACCAAAGGCATTTAATTGAAGTGAGGAGTTGTGAAAATGTGGAATGTGTACGAACAAAGTGTAACCATATCTACCCCTATCCCTTACCCCCAATGATAAAAATCTACATCCAAATATCATGAAATCATTAAATTAAAAAGAAGAATCTAATAAAATGGTTAAAACATGCATTTCACAGTGGTCGTTGATACACACAAAGGGTAATAAGAAGGTGGAATTCAAGGGTTTCATCCATGTAACCAAATTAAAATAACTGTTACAAATAGGAATTTAACATCATCACATGTATAATAATTGTAATCCCACAAACATGCCAACAAATTTTTTCCAGGCATCATTTTTTAAATAATGGAAATCAACCAAACATTTAAAAACATTAATCTTCGCTACTTTACAAGTGAAATCTTCATTGAAAAAAATTAAATATGGATAATCCCTTTCTTCCATCCCATATTTAATCAAACAAAAATGATAACATTTTAATTGATCTAAAAAATCACACATTTTTAAAAATGACTTAATGATACCATTCAACAAGGGTATTTCACTTTCCAAAACAAAATTTGGCCAAAAGGATAATTACTTCAAGTGAACCATTGAAAAAATACAAATCAACGATTTTCACAAGGGGGTGCCCACAAAAAAATTCAAAGAACAACTTGTATAACATAATAGAATTTTTTTTACAACCAATTATATGTCAATAACTTAATTAAAATCAAAATACACTTAAAAAATATGTTTTCACTCAATGAAACCCAAAATTTTTCTAACACCCATTTAAACAAGTGGATACCATTTCAATGACCACAAGAAATTTCAAAAGAGACTTATCAAAATTAAAACATTATATTTAAATCATGGAAAAATGAAATCTGTATGAAATCATGTTAATACATGTTAAATATGTTATTAAATTGTTCTAAATCCCCACAAGTCAATAACATATATTACTATATTCCTAATATGGTAATATAGAATATTTGTGATTTTTTATAATTCCAAATTAGGTCAATTTATGTGTAAAACGAACCTCATTAATGAAAAAAACTATGACACATTAGAAAATGTCACCATTAATCAAAATCACTCCCATAGGTTAATAAAAAATGTCTACAACCACAAGACAATAAAATTTCAATAAATAAACCAAATTGGATCACTAAAATCAAGACAGATGAAAACATCATTCATCGGTGTTTACAAATTGATGTTATCATAGAGAGATAATGAAGGATAAGGTAAATAGAGGAGAAAATATCCTAAAGAATAACAGACAAAACCATTGGGAAGGAAATAATCTTGGGAAGAGGAAGGTGGATCCCCATAATAGATCCTAATGTTTGAGTGAATAAAGTATGGGAGAGGTGGAGTCCATTCCTTCTAAATCTAGGAGGGAAAGTTTGAAGATAACCAAAATTTGAAACAGGTAGACCACTAATATGATTTGTAAAAAAAAAATTATGTTTGTTAACCTACCTTGTATGTGCCACATCCTCCCAAAAAATTTAAGACACACCATTACTGCAAAGTGTAAAAATTGTTAAATAAACCTTTTCCCCACTCCAGAACCACCCCAAGACACACATATCCTTCAGGGTGCCCCCACATAGTTTAACAAATTGTGTGGAAGATGTTATCATATATCTACTTAAAATTATAGATCCAACTTCAAGCGTATGGGATGGTTTAAAAATAATTCACACATCATGTGACACACCTCGAACCCACTGATTCTCGCACATGGATTATCCTAGCGGTCACAATATTTATAATTAACCCTACACAACCCATGCTGCTAAACCATTCATTGAAAAAACGAACTAAAAAGGGTCCTTGTGAATGGTGGATGTAATGATTTCCTCTTCCAGTGCACCATAACCATGCATTGTAAGAAAGCCTCAAAATTTACCATTTTCCAAATTGAACCTCAATGTAAATGAAACTTGATCCTCCACTTCCCCAATGAACACAAAAATAAAAACACTTTGAATACGAGGTGTCAAACGAGTATTTTTTATAACTCTTTGTGATTTTATAGATGTATTATGAGACCTTTTTTCTAAATTAAAAAGATACAATAATGTAAACACTTTCTAGAATAGAAACATTATATTATTATTTTATTCAATATTAGGAGGGAGGTATTTTCAATAATTATTGCCTCTCCATTACTGGTAACATAATTATTGTTTAATATAAATCAATAATAAAATTTTATGTAGTGTTTTTTAATGATTCATAGAGTTTATTGACTAATTTGATTGATTTTATTAGAATACTTAGTAGTTTTTAAAATAGCATGATCTGGTCCTCTTCATTAATAAAAATTCATTCTACCCATACAGTGACATACTTTTCATCCATCATGGTAACCTATGTTAGTTTCCACTACTCCTACCCTATCTTGTCAAATGAGATATGTTATTAATGTATATGGTCCAATATTGTTTTCATATCATCTAATAATGGTTATTTTCCTTATTCCACTAACCTATAATAGGAATATATTTGAATAAATTCATTATTATGTTTTTAAAATCAATATGAATACTCTAACAATGAATCCATAAAATGGTGTGACATTTCTCATTCTAGTGGATAATATTTGCACCTTTCAACAGTAATAATTATTATGTAATCATCTACAATATAACTATCGGTGATAAAAATATATGAGTAACTATATAATTTTCCACAAAACATAAATGTATGGTTCTCATTAATCGTCCTCAATATTCACCACTATATTTTATTTTTTTAGTATTAATTGAAATGTTATTGAATAAATCATAGATTAGAGTCCATTATTTTCATTTAAATATTCTTTAGAATATGATTATTTAATGAAGAATGATTTTTATAATTCCTTAAGAGAAATGGATCGTATTTTATTCAATTCTATGGGACTTATATTGATTGAGACACCAGAGTTTTATCCTCAAATAATAAATTTTTTTAAAAATGGTGCTACCATTATTTACATCACACAAAAATACTAATCTGGAAAATTTCAAATTAGTTATGTTTTGGTTGATATAAACTATTTTTTTTTTGAAATCTCACATACATAAAAAATTTATCTATATATGTATTTAAATTAAGAAGATCATATTGTTGCAACCCCTCTAGAATATCATTGGGAGATGCACCTTTGGATAAAAAAATATTTTCATATAATGGAACCTTGTATCAAGATAAAAATACTTTATCTAGTATAAACTAATTTATATCATGTTGGTATGAACCTGTAATGGAAAATGGATATTAATCAAAATGATTAATAAAGGACACAAACATCGATAATAAAGGGTGTTGATGTAAAAATATTATACACTAAGACATTGTTTAACGCAATGGTGTCTTATTCTATATATTGAAAAAGGTACCCAATATTTTACTAGAGGTATTATACTTTTCTTGATTAGATTAACATATAACATTTTAAATTTATATCCATACCCAAAAATGGCCTTTCATGTATATAATCTATCATGATCAATATATTATTTTATTGTGCGTGTATTATATGCTATTTGGTATCCAATTATTGTAATGATGAATATAGTAATCAAATTTCCAAATTTATTAATATGATATGATTACATGATAATATTTCAAAAAATTCAATGTATAGGTCCAAAATTCTCCTTTTCTTTCGTAGATTAGGTGGATCATCGATGAAATCACATGATCTCGGTGACTAAAACCCTCCAAATAATGATATCTAGGTGGAATCACTAACAGATGCACCATATAAATCATCATGGGAATATATACTATAGATGTTAAAAACCAAATACATGTTGGTGAATGGTCCTTAAGGACCCTTTAACCTGATGAAATATCTGAAAATTTTGCATTCTTACTCATAAAATACCATAGAAACCTAGAACGAATGGGAGATTTCACAAGATCATACACATTAATGGATTTTAATATTCGGAACCATGAAAAATAAAAATATATATGACTTTAAATTGATGTTTTCCATTGAATATAAGACCTCTATGTAAAAAATTCATCATTTGTTTTCCCTTTTGGCAATCACTATTTAGAATCAACATCATTTATTTCAAATTCAAGGTCATTAAATCACTCTCTAATTATTTTAAAATATTGTACATAGTATGAAAACGGTATCAATATTCACCAATATGAATAATAACCACCACATTATCAATATAATCCTTAAATACATATGACTAATTTAGTAAGGAAAATCTCGGTAGAGTATTACTTTTAACTAGTGTTTTCCAAAGAATATATTCCACAATATATAATCTATTATATCCTTTATATGTGATCATTTTTCCAATGTTTCAAACCCCAATGATATTGTGAATTAAACTTTTTATAGAGTTTAATATGGGGAGATATTATATTGTTAGATAGATATGGGCTGATATTCCTCAACGAAATCAAAATAATTCCACTCAATAGAGTCATTTATAGAAGGATACTCATAGAGAGTTTCATAACTATAATTCCCCCATACACTTAACCAGTATATCGTTGGATTTTATTAACATATCCCCAAGTACAATAGTATGACAATGGATTAGGACTGAATCCACGATTTAGTCTAATTTTATTAAGACATATCGATTAATAAATTAGTGTGAAAATTCACTACATTTCTATTTCCATTCTAATGAGAATGAAAAAAAATTTTAAAATTATATGTCATTATTGATATATATAGTCTCTTCAGGTTGGAGTAGATAAATACCATCAATACCACATTTTTTATGGCTATAACAATTCAGTCTTAACAAAAATAGAAATTATATTATGTTTTTTGAATACATAAAACAATATACAAACAGACACCTAAGGACCATATTATTATATTGTCTTTGGAGTGATAAAACCACGAACATTGCTACATAAGTGTTCTAAATTATCTCCCATTAGGTTCTCCTTGACTAGAACCCTTCTTAGACACATTAATAATGTATCAAACTTGACCCCAATATCATGGAGATGGTGCCTTACATTATTAGTTTTTCATAAATTTTATTTTTCAATTAAAATAGACCGATCAGCTTAACAGCCTTAGAAAAGTGACTATATACATGATCCTTACATTATAATTCAAAATCTAATTTACAACATGGATAATTCATTGAAAATCATGATTCTCATAGCTCACCCATGCATATAAATCTTTATATAAATCATCAAATCCTCAAAAAAATTATCAAATGAAAGGGTTGGCACAAATTCCCTGTAAGGGTAAATAATAAAATGGAAGATTTCATGGATAAGAATAAATTTTTAATGGATGGGGTCAAACTAAAACAGAAGATTTTTTAACATAATATGGACCATTATATGGAAATTATAAATCAAATAATCTATATATATATATATATATATTCACATGGATATTATAATAGTCTTATAATCACATTTAATATCATTAAATAATATATTAATGAAGGAATTCATAATTCCAGAAATCTAAACATATTGTTCAGTCATTGGCCAGGTCATCTAAAAATATATTTATAAGGCTTAGAACAAAACCATATCTAAAAATAAATTGAAGGATTCGACCATGTTCATATCTGATTTGTCCCATGAGACATACCATGGCATCAAGGGGTTATAGCGTTCCATCCCTATTAATTACAAAGTCCAATTCATTTCTCGTATTAAAGGAGAGATGAAACATATTCGACATAAATATTCGTACTAGAACTAGAATATGATATGTCAATACATAACCCACAAACCATGAATGTACCAAAATATCACATCCAAATTTAAACAAATCATTAGGAATTTAATACAAAATAGTAAATTGTTTCATAAAAAATCAACATCAAATTAGCTTAAAATCCAACAAATGATGTTGACATAGATGAAAATAATCTAAAAAAATTAAAATATCATGATTGAAATACCCCTTTTATATATTAATAATGTAAATTCTGAGAATTTATATAATATAAAATTTATTTCTAAAATAACCTTTTAATCCAATTTGGGATTATTTTAAGAATTAACTAATCATGATGGTGGGGAAATCTAATTACTCCACATAAGTTAAACAATTCTTTACCTTCAATGGAAAAGTCATAAAGTACCTCATTTGGAGAATGGAAAAATAATCCTTTAAAACCATTTTAAAAACAAATAACATAGGAAAAAATAAATTATAAATCTTTTGGATAATAATAAATGTATTATGGAAATTTTTATAATGAAACATGGAATGGTTGATAAATATTTCCCATTATATACTTATATATAATCATTCATAGATATTAATGAAATTGTGAAATTAACCCTTAAATATTATATCACATTTGTTGAGTGTGTGTAAAAAATTACTGTAACGGTTGAAATCTTGTTATTAAATTATCCCAGAATCATATAAAAATCTACGAGAACATATATGATCATATTATATAATTTGGTGAATAATATTTCATTATTAGCATTGTATCAGGTGTAAACTGCTTCATTTTCTAATGTATGATTTGTCATGTAAGTCTTATTTCATAATAATAGGATATATTTTATACACATAAAGTATTATATTATATTTATTAATATTAAATTCACTCATCATAAATTTTTTTATAATCATTCATGAATGGTTAATGTAGAGAATGAATCACATCTTGTCATGGTGATGGTAGATTGCACATAGTCGCAAGCGATAATATCCTTTCCCTAATGGTAAAGTGGTAAGGAATTGTATGGTATTTTAATAATAAAGAACAGTTATAATGTCATATTTAATATTAATATCTAATATATTCATCATTATATGAATCCATATAAATTGGAGATGAAAACCAAATTACACCACAACATGTAGACGGTAAGGCGTACACAGAAACATATGGTGATATGGTTTTTAGTATGATAAAAAAGGAAGTAATATGGTTTTATCATAGTCAAAATCAAATCCCATAATATAGTTGATACTAGAATTATTATTTTAAAATGAAAAATACATGTGAATATGATGTAGAAAATGAAATAATTTTGAATAATTGAGTAAGGATGATTACCTCTTCTTTATATAACCTCCATTGGATCTCCTATTAGGGATGCTAGTGTTTGTATTTTTAGAATTCTAGATTCTCTTGGAAGTTTAAAGGTATTCTTATAATGGAAAAGTGTAGGTTTTGGTGGGGAAATAATTCAAAATTTTGTGTCAGGAGGAGAGATAAGAGATGCCTTTTTATAAGAGAGAGGCGTGAAACTCTTGGAATCATGTAAAATATTAAATTATTATCAATTTATTATTGATTTCAAATAGTTAAATAGTGAGATATTTATAATTAAATATTATAATGAGTTTAAATACTATTATCCAACGAATTTTATACAAGTTTCTGTCACAATATTATCCTTTCCTTTTGTGTGTAATAAAAAATTAATCTATTTATTATAAATTTTGGTAATTACTTATTAAATATTAAAATATTATAAATTAACATTTATATGGGAAAATATTTTAATACAGAGGGATTCTATGATATTGTAGAACTTATAATAATAAGGTTTTAATTTTTAACAATTTCGAATATTTCTATATAAATTAATAAATTAAATTTTATATAAAATATAAATAGTGATATTTTTTAAACTATTCATTAAATTGACATTAATTAAAATTAAATAAAAAAGATAACTTAAAATCTACATTGAATATACTCCTACAATGCTATAGTAACCTATAAAATTCAAGGAGATCCTTAATTATTATAAATAATATTTCATTAAATATTATTAAAATAATTTACTTAATATTTATAATAATAAAATAATTTATACATCATAATTGTGTCATCCTTTACTATAATTATTTAATATCTAAAAATATATAAAAATTACAACAACGTATATAATAATTTTATCTTTCCAGATAATATGTATGGTCAAAGTTTCTCCCATTCAACTTTATATCAATGTTATTTAACTTTTAACAAATGACAATGTGACATTGTAGTGGCGGAGGGAACTGTATCAATAACAGAACTATAGTCGACATTGTAGCAGCGTGGGTACTATTGTAGTATAATTTATTGATGAGTCATTTGGGCCAAAAAAATGGTGTTCAAGCCTCGTATGAAAACCACTTGGACTTGGGCCATTGGGACATGTAATGGGTCTCCCTCTACCTAGTCAGAATAAAGTATTTAATTTAATAAAAAATGATACTTTAGAAAAAACATTAAAAAAATGAGACTGTGACACTTTTTCATATTCTATTATTTTAGTAATATCTTTTCCATTTTCATAGACACAGTTGAATTAAATGATTCATTTTATAATATTATCTAATATAAATCTAATTTTACTCATCTAATAATATTTTATTATATTTTAGGTAATTTTAGAATTTTTATAATATTATTTTATGGATTAATTACCTTATTTACCATTACTTTTTATTAATAAAAATTTATTAAATTTAATTTTTAAAATTCACATAAAATAATAGAAAACTATTTAATGAATTTGAAACAAATTATTGCAAATATAAAATCCATTTTTAAAAATTCAAAACATAAATGATTCAAAAATTTAGTCAAAATAAATCATATTGAGAGGAAGAGTAAATAGTTTTTTAAAGTAAAAATGTTAAAATTATAGAAATATTTATATTTCAAAATTTAATATGAAATAGATTCCAATGTAAAAAACTAGAGTAAATTGATAAAATATATTATAATTATACATTAAAACCAATAAAAATTATTATATAGTAGTATTAATCTTTTTGATGGAAATTTATTAACATAAAATATAGAACTTTTTCATTATTCATCAAAACATAAAATTTATCATAAAAATACCAAAAATTGAACAACATTACATTATGATACTATAATTTTAAATAAAAAGATTATTTTTTCAAATATTATATATCGATGAGCCATGTATCGGATTTCAAATGGGTTTTCAATTAAAAGGTGGTAAAAATAGCTTTAGAAAATTATAGCATTTTAATTCACAAAATGAAGTGAATTATTATCATATTCCTATAAAATAATTTGGAATGATGTAAAAATATTTTAAAATATAGATAACATATAAATATCATAATTTCCTTAAAACAATTCAACCACACATATTTAACATCTAAGTTATAATGGCCATCTTAGAATAATTTAATTTAATTTTACATCATTATTTGATTAAACTTGTTGTTTTGTGAAACATATGCTATTTGAGATATTAAACGTAAAAATAGACATATTGCAAAATATTGGGGTGTCACATTCTCCTATTAATCAATATATTGTATCCTCTAAATTTAATCATTGGATTAAAAATATGGTTTTGACTTTTTAGAATATATCTTTTGAAATCCCACATCAGAAAAAGGATTAATGAGACCTCCTCACTTAAATATGGAATGGGAAATATAAATACCACTAGAGATAACCCATACTAGGGTTATATGTAGAAAACTTGTAAATTAAATAAAAAATATCCACCATGTTCTTATGGATTGTGATATAGAACATTGTTAGGAGATAGTTAACCATCACAAAACAATAAATCTGCCATTATATAAGGGTCATTTTGATTCATCCAAAAATTTAAAATAATATAATTTTCGATTTCAATAAAATCTCCCTAGAGTTGAATAATTAATTTAGTTCATTGATTAATAACATAAGAAAACATACATTTTTGAAAATTATTTTTTCATCCAATAACCGATTTCTACCAAAAAACCATCATTCACTGTAAAATATAATAAAATTAAAATATATTCAATTTATCAAAGTCATATATGGTTCCAAAAATGACCATCATCTTCAACTATAATATATTATAAATAAATAAAACTATTTTAAACTAACCATGACATCGCATAAGCATGTGGTAGGTGATGCACCCTTATCACCATTCGGTTATGGGTTCACGTCTTTGGGCCTTATTCGACGAAATGTTTTTTCACCCAACATATGGGTTAACCATTATTAATAAAACTAAATTAGTTTACCATTTTAAAAATAACCTGAAAAAAATCCACATTATTGAAAATGTTGAACCAAAAAAATTAATATCAAATTTTCCAATTAATCCATTCATACATTGAAACTCATAAAATATATATATCTCCAAGAAAAATGTAAAGACCTGTAATTTCCATGTTATTTTTTTAAATATATGGGAATTTTATATGTATGTGAAAATTGACAACCCGTGATTTCAAGACCCGGTGTGCCCAAAATCAATTTTTGAAATTTTGTTCTAGTACATTCAGTAAACGTACGAGTGGGTTTTCATAACTTTTGAACTGGTCCTCTGAACTGATATCTGAGGAAAACATTGAACTCGCAGCATCGGTATTCGCATAAGGACACATTCACCACGACTGTAGTGGGTCGAGAATAGATGATAGATTTTGAGCTTCTCATGAAAAATAATAATATAAACTTAACTACACTTTATATTATTTTCGACCCACAATGTTGAACATGGAGGTGGTGTCCAAAGAATTAAACCTCCTTTTGGGAGTTAAAGTGTGGGGACCACCTGACCATAACCTCTTATAAGAGGTTATGGTGGTGGGGCCCACCCAAACCTCACCTTCTGTGAGAGGTTACAGTGGTTGGGAACACCCCGGACTAAACCCCAATTATTAATTTTGGAAAACCTTTCAACTTCCCTCTTTAATGAGGGGGATCCTCTTGACCTCCTCTAACCAATTAATTCTTCCAACACACTTGACATTAATGTGCCAAATCATCCCCATTTATTAATTGATCACATCAATTAATTAATTTAAATCTTTTTGAATTTTGTACCAACAACTTAATATTAGATAACATAAATCTATTATTTTGTCTTGTCTCACTTTCATTTTGGTGGAACATGGAAGAGAGCTTGGGAGAAGGCTTCCAACAAAGAACATCCTCCATGAAGAATGCCAACAAGAGGCATTTTCGACTTCTTCCTCAGCAGAACCTTGTGGATTCAACCGTGTGGGATGTCATCGACGACTGACCTTCCCTCCTCATCATTGTCAATGGACCGACTCACGAGCTTGGATTGGAAGAGTGTGGCGGATGTGACGAACAACAAAAACTTATTCTTCTACCCCACTAATATGTCGGCGAACAACAATCATGGTAGGGGTTCGTGATTTGTTAATTGCTTCTCGTTAATTGTTTCTCTTCGAGGATTATGATTCGAAGTCACATTTTATCACTCTATCATAGAGGGTGTGGGCCAAATGAACACGTCCAGACCCCTCTTCCCTAATTTGTGGATTTTGACACTAATTATGGAACAAGTCCAGGTTGAGCGATTTTCATCAACGATGGTTACGGATCGACGAAGACGTCCTGAGTAGTGCATGGAAACTTCTGGAATGAGAATTGGGCCATCGGAACTCGTCTGGTGACCCACAGAATGTTCACTGGCTGTCGGAACCAGCGAACGTCATCAACGACGAAGGGAAGGGCGGCCACGAAGAAAACTGGTGGCTCGGGCTACTGGGTTGTCAGGTAAGGTGCGGCGTAGTGCGCGCCCCGCTGTAGAGTGAAGGGGTCACTACCTTAGTCACTATGATGGAATATGGGAGGCCAGCTCTAATAGACGCCGGAGGAGGCACGTTGCAACCACGTCGTACTGGAGGCGGCTGGCCGCTGGGCCAGCAGGGAATAGCGGGACCCGCCGCGCGAGTCCCACATGACATTGACCAGCGCCACATGGTGCTTCATCTGAACTGCCTGAATGGAAAAGCCATTCAGGACTCCATGGGGGGCAGCCTCCCTCTTAGATGCGGCTAGGGAAGACCCCATGGGGACCTCCATTCGCGGGCCTCACATGGGGCGAACCCCGCGTGGGCCGGACCTTGCGATGGCCAGACCCAGCGCAGGTCGGACCCAAATCGGGCAGGACCTGGCGTAGGCCGGTCCGCCCCTATGGGAAGGGCCACCCCTATGGGTCAGGTGAGACCCGCGGACCCGGTCGGCCCTAGTCCAGACCTGGGTCGGGCTGGGTCGGGCCGGGTCGTTCCTAGTGGGCCAGACCGGACCCGGACCCGGTTTGACCTATTTCCACTCTCTTTCCCATAACATAAGATACATGCATCTTATTGATGAAAAATATGTAGCAATAGAAACCATGGAGGGATACATTTCCTTTGATATACCTCACCTAAGGTTTGGACACAGTTGGGGTATGTCTGGGTTGGATTGAACGTAAATCCAATAGGGCACTTGGAACAGAAATTTCAATAACTCTCAGACCGTGAATCCGATTGATGTCCCGTCTGTCGCGTTGGGTTTCAAAGGGAATGACGTATCTTTTGGATACATAAACATGGTATTTCATCAAATTTGGTGTATAGACACTTTTCTTGAGGAGCGAACCCACCCAGAATCAAGCGTTCTTTGTGTGGAACCCTATGGGAGGCTGCATTGTTAGTAATGGATCATATGTGGGTTCGACAGCACTAACTACAGTTCCAGGATCCTATGTGGGATTGAAAGCTCGGAATATTGTTCCAGGATCCTATGTTGGTTCGATACCTCCAACTACTGTTCCAAGATCATTTGTGGGTTCAACATATCTGATTACTATTCCAGGAACCCACCTAGGTTTGACAGCTTTGATTATTATACTAGGATCCTACATGGGTTCGACAGAGTTGATGATTTAGTGGATACATATAATCATATCTATCTCTCTACATATTTTATATACATGTGTGAGCTGAGCCTTGACACTGTGTTTTTATCAACGAGTTATCTTTCTTTCTTTATGGAACGGGTTATGCTTGGGGTCAAGAGTTAGAGCCGGTTTGTATATGATTGGTGAGGTATATGTATGGGAATATACCTAATTAGGGTTGGATGATACTTTGTGATTGTATTCTTACTACATTGGTTTATCCTTAGTGGATTCTAGGATACCTTTGGGGGTCTCGGGGTACCTTCTAAGTATCGTTATACTCACCATTACACGGTCTTCGCACACACCTTGATGTGTCATGTGCAGACGATGAAGAGTAGTGATCGAGTCTGTGAGAGAAGGACGAGTGAATACATGGAGCTAGACATAGATGAGACATACTTTAGGGATGACTTGATCACGATTAGTACCTACCTTTCAGGTAGGATTTCCCAGTGGATGATCTAGGGGCTATGTTACCTTTTTTCCTGTACTAGTACTTCATGTGTTTTTGTATACTAGCCCATTTACTTTCATCACTCTTTACATTATTAGATCATTTTGGATATCACTGGATGTGTACAGTCTATGTGAGTTTCATGTTTAAATAAAATTTCTTCCCTTTTCAATGGGATATGAATTTTTGGAGCTTGTCGCCAGCCCTTGGCCTATGGAAAGTGGGCTTGGGGTAGTCATGGCACATGCTCGTGGATTGGTCATGAAAAATTGGTATTAGAGGCATTGGTTCTACCATAGAACATTGGAAAATAATATTTTAATGGAAATAGTGTTAAGTGTTTTGGGTGTGGTTATAACTATAGGAAAACTGGTGCTGGTGTGGCAGTCGATGTGTCCATACACAAGTACTCTGACTTCTGATTTCCAACTAAGTGTGCAAAAACACTGATTGCGTGTCTGTTTCATTTGAAAAGTTATCTTAGTGATCTCTTTGTGTTATCTCACTAGGTAAAACTTATTGACTTTTGTGCACCTATTTCTTTTTATGATGGACCCACGGAAAGATCCAACTAGGGTTCTTTGCATTATATGAGATAACATCCCACTGAGCGACGAGGCCTCGGTACAGTGTCCTATCACAGCTGATAACCACCGGGACCACTACCTGTTGTGCCACTGATGGCACCAGCCCAGCAGCAGAGAGTGCATGCCACCTGAGTGCGTTGCACATGTTCCAGTGCCAGAGGCCGCCCAGGTTCAGGATGAGATAGACCTGCAGGCAGATGAGGATTGGCTGGAGGCTGTGATGAGAGTCTTCAGACTGGTAGGGAAACCAGCTGACCTTATGGTGATCCTTGACACTAGTCTCCTTCAGGAAGTAACATGCAGATGGTGGACCCTGATGCTCCTGGTGTATAACGAGGAGAAACTTCTTCTACGCATACTTCAAGAGCCTCTTTCTCAAGGAGTTTGTCCTAGGCACCCTACATGCAATGAAAATACATGAGATACTTATTCTGTAGTAGGGCAGCATGACGGTGGCATAGTATTTAGTGAGGTTGACCCACCACTCACTCTACTCCACAGATATAGTGAAAGAATTATTCTTCTGGGCCCAGACCATCGAGTAGGGCACATGTGAGAGGTTAGGCCTTTGATGATCTCCCTCAACATCCCGACACAAGCGCATGTGTTGGAGCGACCCCTCTTGGTAGAGATTTTCCTTGATACGTTGTCACCAGCAGAAAGACCCACCACCGGGCATCATGTAGTGGAGTCTTCTGCAGCTGGCAGTTGACAGATGTTGCAAAGATCCAAGCAGACTAGGCCATTTGTTGGACGACCTTAGGATACGGGTTCTGTGGTGCGGGGCACACGAGACAGAGCTAGTCATACGAGGAGTAGGTAGTGATATGCATTCGACGGGCAGGGTCACATGGCTCGTGACTGTCTGACCCTCCGTGCAGATGATCATAAGATGGTCAATGGAATACACAGGAAGAGACATAGATTCCATTGAGGCTGTCCGTAGGGCGCAGGAGGAAATGGTAGAGGAGCTGGTTGAGTAGTTGGCAGTGGGAGACGTTTCGAGGTGTTACCACCACCACCACCACAAGGAGGTCCACCCTGACTGCATGGAGCAGGTGGACATGGGAGAGCTCAGCTCTACACAGCTAAGGATTATGATCATGGCGCTCCCAAGATGATTGAAGGTACTGACTGTGTCTACTCCACCATAGCTATAGAACTTATAGATATAGGAGTCAGTCACTCTTTCATTTCCAGTACCCTCCTTCGGAGATCAGAGATTCCGAAGGAGCCATTGGCTTGATCCTTATGGCTAGAGACTCCTATGGGACCAGATTCGATGATTACACACTAGGGATGGTAGGGTGAGCATATCCTAGGAGGTGAGAACTTTGGCTATGATATCCTAGTAGCGGCGTCAAGGACTTACAACGTCATCCAAGGTATGGAATATTTATCTACATTCCATGATCATATTGACTGCATGAGGCAGAATGTGGGGTGTTTCCATGAGGATGGGACTAGGTTTACCTTCACCGGTGAAAAATAATTCCTTGTAGTGCAGGATGGACTTACCCAGAATAGGGGGAAGCCGATTACTCATCATTTAGCTAGCCTTATCCTCAGAGTAGTTGATGTGCACAGTCCCTGCTATGCTATTGTGGTGGATCATTACACGGATGTTTTTCCTGATAAGGTTCCAGGACCACCTCCTCGCAGAAGGGTATACTATTACATCGACATGTATCCTGGGACGACACTGATATCTATTTCATTATATAGGACGGCTCATGCGGAGCTTCATGAGCTGCGAGTACAGCTAGAGAACATGTAGGGAGAGGGATTCATCAGACCCATTGTTTCACCATGGGTATCCCTGATTTTGTTCACCATAAGGCGGTCGTGATTTTGAGGCACATTTTGGATTACTAGTGGCAAAACCAGGTGGCCTTGAAGAACAAGTATCCACTTCCGAGGATTGATGAGCTCTTCGATCAGCCTAATGGTGCATGTTGGTTCCTGAATATTGACCTCTGATCGGGGTACCACCATCTCTGAGTACGGAATGCGGATGTGCAGATGACGACTTTCAGATGTTGATATGGCCACGATGAGTTCTGAGTTATTCCATTTGTCATAACCAATGCACGATATGTTTTAATGGGACTCGTGATCATGATCATCCAGCCATACCTTGATTGCTTTGTGGCAGTCTTAATCGACGACATTCTGATCTAATCAACTACTAAGGAGGAGCATGCCCATCATTTGCAGGTTGTACTGAACACACAGTCAAAGAATCAGCAATATGGTAAGCTCTCGAAGTGCCTGTTCCGGATCTGAGATGTTCACTTTCTGGGCCACGTCTTCTCAGAGGCTAGAGTTTATGTGGATCCATCGAATGTTTTGGTTGAGATAGCTTGAGAGCCACCCCATACGGTAACGAAGGCAAGATGTTTCCAAGGTCTAGAAGGTTATTATCGGAGACTTTTTCTAGACTTCTCCAGAAGTTCATCACCCTTATCAGCATTGAAAAAGAAGGGACAACCCTTCGTATTGTCAGAGAGGTTCCATCAGAGTTTTCATGAGATGAGGTAGAGGCTGACTAGTGCACCCATCTTGAGGCTACTAGGGAGGGCGTTGGGTACATGGTCTACAACGATGCATTATGGATCGGGATCAGATGTGTTATGATGCAGGAGCAATCAATGATAGCATATGGTTCTCGTCAGGTGAGACAACATGAGAAGAACTACGCTACTCATAACCTGGAGTTTGCAGGAGTGGTCTTCGCCTGGAATATGTGGTGACACTATCTTATGGGAGAGCATTTCACAGTTCACTCTGACAGCCAGAGTGTCAGCTATATATTCTGGCTGAAGGACCTAAACCCCATACAACGGCATTGGCTTGAGTTTTTATAGGTCTATGATTTCGAGATTGTTTATACTCGTAAGAAGGGGAACGTTGTTGCAGATTCTCTCGGCAGGAGATTAGGTATCCAGTTACTAGGAGAGGCGACATAGTAGTTAGCACCTTTGTAGATTTCATATGTGGACGGTGATGGAGCATCTTTCCTAGAGTCTTTTATAGTCACACCCCCACTCCTTCAAAGAGTCAGGGAGGCGCAGCATGGGGATACTGCCTACGAGGCATGACTTGCAGAGATATCCACATGGCATGCAGCTGATGGATTTTATGTAGGTGGGGAGCACATCATTCACTTCAGAAGATGTATCATGGTAGCAGCATCACTTTGGGATATAATGTTGTGGGATTTTCAGACAACACCTCTAACAGTACTTTCGGGTGTGGTGAAGATGTACCAAGACCATCGATGATAGCACTGGTGTCCAGGTATGAATAAAGAAATAGCAGAATTTGTCTCTCGATAGGTCACTTGTAATCAAGTGAAGGTTGAGCACTAGGTACTGGCATGCTTGGTTCAGCCTTTAGAGCTCTAGAATGGAAGTGGGATGGGATATCCATGGACTTCGTGACATGAATTCCTTGTACATCCAGGGGATGTGACTCGATTTGGGTGATCGTCAACCGACTCACCAAGTCATCCCACTTCCTTCCGATCAGAGATTTGGTTTCAGTAGAGAGCTTGGGACGCCTCTATGTGCAGGATATTGTGTGGCTACATGGGGTACCTTTGATGATTATCTCTGATTGTGACGTATGATTTACTGTCTGGTTATGGAAGGGGTTGCAAGAGGCTTTCAGGACACAACTTCATTTGAGCACCGCCTTCCATCCTTAGACGGATGTCCAGACTGAGCAGACCACTCAGACCCTTGAGGACATGATGCGTGCTAGCATCATTGACATCGGTCACAACTGAGATGATCAATTACCTTTGGTGGAGGTTTAATACAACAATAGTTATCACTTCACCATAGGGAAGGATCCTTTTGATTCTTTATATAAAAAACATTGCAGATCACCTTTGTGATTCACTGACCTAGGGGAGTCCACACTAGTGGGACCAGAGATGGGATTGGCTACCACGGAGAAGGTACAGATAATCCAGGAGCCGATGGAGACTTCAAAAAGCAGGCATAAGTCATATTCTGATAGGATATAGACACCTCTGGAGTTCGAGGATGGCCGCCACATCTTCTTACGAGTCTCACCTCGACGGGGTTTGCAGGGATTTGGCAGAGGTGAAAAGTTATCTCCATGATTAATCAGACCTTTCCCGGTCCTCAGTAGAGTAGGCGAGGTGGCTTACCACCTGGAACATCCCCCTCAGTGGCACTGGGTGCACGATGTTTTTCAAGTATCTCATATTAGGATATATGTTCATGATCCAACTCACTATATTGAATTGGTCGAGCTTGACTTCAAGGATGGGGCGACTTTTTTTGAGGTTCTAGTGGATATCAAGGATTGACAGGAGAGAGTCCTTCGTGGGTGATCGATACCTCTACTGTGTGTGCTATGGTAGCATGGGAACTTCAAGGATAGTACATGGTAGTGGGAGGCTCAGATTTGTGTTCATAACCCCCCTTTTTTCCTAGTTTTTTAGTTGTGGCTTACGGGGACGTAGAGCCCTGAGGTGGGGAGAATGTAAAGAACCATAATTTCCATGAAAATTTATTTTTAAATATATGAGAATTTTATGATTCTGGGAAAATTTATGGTGCATAATTCTGAGGCCCGGTGTGCCCAGAATCTTTTTTTGAATTTTTGTTTGGGTACATTCAGTAAACATACGAGTGGGTTTTTATTACATTTGAAACAGTACTCAGAACTAAAATCTGAGGGCACTATTGAACTCACAACATAGGTATTCACTTAATGAGACATTCACCTCGACTACAGTGGAATGAGAATAGAAGATAGTTGTTTGGGTTTACCATGGAAAATAATAAAATAAAATGAACTACACATTATTTTATTTTCGAGCCTCCATGTGGAATATGGAGGTGGGGTCCACAGAACTAAACCTCTATGTGGGAGTTGAAGTGTAGCGACCACCCGACCATAACCATACATGATTGGTTATGGTGGTGGGGCCCACCCGAACCTGACCTCCCACTAGAGGTTACAGTGGTGGGGACCACCCGAGACTAAACCCCCATTATTAATTATAGATAACCTATAAACTCCCTTCATTAATGAGGGGGAGCCTCTTGACCTCATCTACCTAAATAATTATGCCAATGCACTTGCCATTAATGTGACAAATCCTCCCCATTGATTAATTAAGATCATAAATTAATTAATTTAAATCTTTTCGAATTTTTTTCCAATAACTAAGTAATAGTTATCTTAAATATACTATTTTGTCTTGGCTCACTTTAATTTCAGTGGAACTTGGAAGGGAGCCTGGGATAAGGCATCCAACGAAGACCTTCCAACATGAAGAACGCTAACAAGGAGCATCTTCAACTTCTTCCTCGATAGCGCCATACAGAATCAAACGACGTGGGACATCATCAACGACCGACCTTCCCTCCTCATCGTCGTCAATGAACTAACTCACGAGCATGGATTGGAAGAGTGTGGTAGACGCGACGAACAACGACAACTTTGTCTTCTACCCCATGACTCCATCGACGAACAGTAATCAATGTAGAGGTTAGAGTATTGTAAACTACTTCTCGTTATTTGTTTCCCATTGAGGATTAATATTTGAAGCCCCATGTTATCACGCTAACACGGAGGGTGCTGGCCGAATGAACACGGACCGACCCCTACATATTACCTTGTGGGTTTTTATGTTAATCGCGGAACAAGTCTGGGTTGAGTGATTTTAGTCAACAATGGTTGAGGATCGAAGTTAACATCTCAAGTAGTGTTCGGAAAAATACGAAATGAGAATCGGGCCATACTAACTCATTTGGTAACCCATGGAAGGTTCACCAGCGGTCAGAATCGGGGAACGTCACCGGCGACGAAGGGAAGGACAGCCGGCACTCTGACCGTCCTGGTGGACGGCGGCAGCTCAACCTCACCTCTAGAGGAGTAGGCTGAGGCCAATGGGTATAGGTGGTGTAGTGATGACTAGCGTGAGGCCGACTGTGAGGAAAACTGGTGTCTCGGGCCACCGGGGTGCCGCGGAAGGCGCGACGTAGGGCGCGCCGCGTGGTGGAGTGAAGGGGAAGCAACCTTGGCCGTGGTGACAGAGTACGAGCAGCCGAATCTGATGGCCTCCAGAGGAGGCACGACACAACCATGCGACACGGGAGGTGGCGGGCCGCTCTACCTACTTGGAAGAGCAGGACCCACCAGGCGGGTCCCACGTGACACAGATTTGCGCCACGTGGTACCAGATCTGAACTGCCCGAACGAGTAAGCTGTTCGAGACTCTAAGGGGCGCAGCCTCCCCTTGGACGCGGCTTGGGAGGACCCCATGGGGACGCCAGCCACGGGCCGAGCCTAGTGAGAGCCTGTAGTAGCGCGGGCCAGACCCCGCCTAGGCCCGACCCCGCCCGGGACGGACCCAGCGTGGGACGGACCCCACCCGGGCCGGACCCGGCGTGGGCTGGGCCGCCCCCACGGGTTGGGATGGACCCACAGACTGGGTCAGACCCCAGTCTGAACCTAGTTCAGGGTGGGTTGGGCCGGGTCGGTCCGACTGGGCCAGACCGAACCCGGGCCCACTTTGACGTATTTCAAATCATTTACCCATAACATGATCTATGAGCATCCGATTGAAGAACCATATACGGCTACATAAACTTTGGAGGGAGACAGTTATTTTGGTATACCCCACATATGGTTTGGACGTAGTTGTTTTACAGCCGGGTTGGATCAAACGTAAATCCAACTGGGCCCTTGGAATGGAAATTCCAATTACTCTCAGACCAGGCGCCCGATTGACACATCGCATGTCGCGTTGGGTTTATTATGGACAGACGAATCTTTTGGATACATCAACATGGTACATCATGGCAGTAGATATATAGACACTAGGCTTGAAGAGCGGACCCTACCAGAATCTAGCGCTGTTTGTGCGGAATCCTATGGCTGGCAGCATTGTGATAAAGGGATCCTATGTGGGTTCAACAGTACTGATTACTGTTCGAAGATCCTGTGTGGGATCGATAGCTCTGAATACTATTACAAGATCCTACGTGGGTTCGACAGCTCTGGCTACTATTCAAGGATCCTACGTGGGTTCGACAGTTCTGATTACTATTCCAGGATCATATGTGGGTTTAACAGCTTTGATTACTATACTAGCATCCTACATGGGTTCGACAGAGTCGATGATTCAGTGGATACATATAATAAACTCTACCTCTATACATAATATTTATACCTGTGTGTGTTGAGACTTAACTTTGTTATGTTATCAAAGAGTTATTTTTCTTCCTTCGTGGAACGAGTTATGCTTGGGCTCAAGGGTTGGAGACGATTTTTATTTGATTTCTTAGGTATATTTATGGTAATATACCTTATTAGAGATGGATGATACAAAGAGATTGTATTATTACTACTGTGGTTTATCATTAGTGGATTCTCGGAGACCTTTGGGGGTATCAGGATCCCTAGTGAGTATCGTTATACTCACCCCTACATAGGCTTCGCCCTCACCATGCTGTGTCTTTTGTAGATGACAGAAAACAGTGATCGAGGCTGAGATAGACACACAAGAGGCTAATCGGATCTGGACATAAATGGGATGTACTTCAAGGATGACTTGATCGAGATCTTTACCTACCCTTTAAGTTGGATTACCTGGTGGACGATCCAAGAGCTTTTATCCCTTTTTACCGTACTTGAACATCAGTTGGGTTTTTACACTAGCCCATTAACATTCATAACACTGTACATTATTTTTACTTTTTGGTTATCTTTGATTCTATACAATCTGTTTGAGTTGCATGTTTAAATGAAATGCCTTCCCTTTTCTCTAGGATATGCCTTTTTGGTGATAGTCGCTAGCCCCTGGCCTAAGGAAGACGGGCTTGGGGTAGTCACAGCATGGGCCCATGGATGGGTCTTGATGAAAACTATTCAAAAATTTATATGGATAGTCAATCAATTTATAAAACCAACTTAACATAAAAAAATCCCCAAAAAACAGGAAAAATATTTTTATCACATACGAAATATATGAATATATTGGTCACAAAAAAAACATAATGAAAAAAACATGCTTCAAAATCTTAAACGAGGGTGTCTTATCGTACAATCCATATATATGTCATGATTATTATAACAATAATTTTAAAACACAATTCCTGAAACAAAAACCAAAATACATTAATTATTCCACATTGACTATAGTAACTAAATATTCTTGAACATGATCACATTGATTCTTATGAGACATATTTCTTTCATTCATGGGACAATTATGTGTATAATTTCACATTTCATTACAATTTTAAAATATCACATTTTTCTATTCTTTTGTTTCCCTTAAAATAATGACGATGATAATATTTCTCTCCACACTTTTAACAAACTCCCATTCCTTTCAGCAGTGTACTTGGGTGTTTCTTCTCACAGTTATCACATGTGGTAAAATACTTATCTCCCTTTTTCCCTTTATAAATATCTTTCTCTATTGTTCCATTCTCCTATTACATTCCATTAATGTAATAATCATTTGAAAATATTTCATTATCTTGATAGTATATCATGGAATATTTCAGTATGTTGAGAATCTTTGGGAAACCAATTCCATTGTGATAATTTGATTTAACCCTTAAAATAAATAATGAATACTTTACCTTGGATTTTTTATGAAGTCTAATTCATGCTTTGGAAATCTTGTGAAGTTGGATTCATATTTAGAAACATGTTCATAATCATTTTGTTTCATATTATATATATTTCTCCCCATATCCTCTCTATGCCCACAAGAGCTATAATTCTCTATGAAAATTTCCTTACGATCCATCCATTTCATGATTGATATGTTATCATCTTCCTTCATGTTTTAAATTAGTTAATACCAATGATCTACATATAATGATAGATGATAAAATTCCATGGAAACCTTCTCCATTTCTTTGGTTCCTGAATAATGAAATACCTTCTCTAATGAACTTATCCATTGATCAGCTAAAAACGGATTTATAGTCCTATTGAATGTTGGATGATTTTTTCTCATGAAGTCTATGAAATTGTTTCTCCACATTGTGGATCAATCCACTCTATTCGGGTAACGTTATTCTTCACAACAAAAGTTAGTCTTAATAATTTGGTTATATGTTTTTCTAAACCAGCTGTAGCTCAATGTACAACATAATTATCTATCATTGGGGGAAAATATCTATATGGATTAAATGCATCGATACAGTTCCATTCCTTCCACAAGGAATCATTTCTAGACAGCAGAATACACTTGAATATGTTATAAATAGCAATCAATAATTTTGAACAAGTAATACACAAAACATAAATATAAAATTTATACATAAATAATCACATTTTTATAAACTTGGTTTTTTTAGGGACATATTTATATTTAAATCTTTTTTAATGGTTTCTTAAAAAATGTTGATTATCCTGTGAATATCTCAATGGAGTTTTGATCTATGTTAAAATTAAGGTATTTTTTGTGTACCAGGATACCCTGAGTCAGGAACATGCCAACTTGTCAGATAATTTCCACCTAGTAACAGATATTCTAGAACCATGTACACCTGTATTATCTAGAATGAGATTTATTTCCAGGAATAAACACATAATATCTACCATACCTAAATTATATGATATCATTTTATACAGATCATTTATGTCAATTTGAGGGCTACGTTTCATAATCATTATTTTTATAATCTATGTTCTATGGATTATACTCAACATGTTATAAAAACAATAGCAACAACAAAAAAACATGTTACCCATATCCAGTTCCATACATTGATACTTTGGAATTGATACAAGTGTCCAATCCCTATGTGTTGATCATTTTAGTAGTTCAAGAAAATATTTTACATACACAGTCCTTACAATACAATTACAAATCTAAAATACAACATATATAATCCGTTGAACATATTCATTCTCCTTTGTTAACCATGCATATCAGTCGTAATATAAATATTCACATTATGGAATAAATAAAAAATAATAAATTAGTTACCTCAGATGTTCAGTAAGGGTATATAATACAATGGACGCTATAATGAACTAGCATAAACATTTATGGAATTTTGTATAACTCATATAGAAGCCTCTTAAGAATAATCATGAGCATAATACGACAAGAATAAATTAAATAATTACACAAAAACAATCACATGTATATTCTACTAGTTTAATAATTAAATTTAATATTAGTAACTAATCACATAATGATTGAATGCATAATCCTTAACTTTTAAAACATAGCAATGAGGCTTTGGAGAAGAAATATAAAAATAAATAGTTATGGATTCGACAAAAACGACATCTGAAAATAAATGGGCAATCCATCATATATGTATATATCTTATATTTCTCTCGAGACCTACCGATCCATCGAGGGGATATTGTAGGTAATTCCCATCACATACTATGTCCAACACATTCCTCATATTAAAGGTATAATTAAACATAATAAATATAAAAATTCATATTAAAAATATCATATGAAATGTGAATACGTAAACCCTAAAACATAAATGGTATCAAAATAGACAATTCAAAATCAATCATATCATAAACACTTAAATACAATAAATTAAATTTGAATTATGATAAATCAAACTTGTAAGAATATAAAAACTAATAAATGTTGTTGACATAGATAAATTTAAACTAATAAAATCATTAAAATATCATAATATAAATAGAATTTTTTAATTGAAATCATTAAAAAGATGCGCATTTGAAATGTAAACATTATCATTGAAAATAACATTGTAAAGTAAGGGATGCTTAAAAACATTAATGTTTAACAATTTTGAGAAACATACTCATTCCGTAGAAGTTAAAAACACTCTATTCATAAAAAATTCAAAAAGTACATTGTTTGGAAAATGTAAAAATATTCCTTTCAAACAATTTTATAAAAATTCAATCATTGTTAAAAATAAATTAAATTTTTTATCTTAATAATAAACAATTTTGAAATCATTTTTATGAATATTTGACATGTAAAATAAATATGTACTAACAAATACATATGTATAAAAATAAAAAATAATTGTGGGATTTCAAAATCAACCTTTACCATGTAATTTACTTTAGTTAAGCGTGTTTTCAAAACCTGTGTAACTGTTAAAATTCGGTTATTAGATTATTATAGAATCAATAATTAATTTATTGTGTCTAATACAATCATATTCTATCGCTTTATTAATAATATTTCATTATTAACATTGTTTCCGGTGATAACTGCTTCAATTTCTTATGTTTGTTTTGTCATGTATGCCATATTTATTATGAATAATCAATATTGAATTTATAGAATTAATGATATTAGGTTTTTAAATATTAAATTTACTCATTATATAAATATATATATATATTAGTTAATGGTACTCTTATATAATGAATCTCATCATGTCGTGGAGATGGCACCTCTTACGTACGCATGAGCGACAATATCATTTCCTTAATAGAAAAGTAGTATGGAATTGGATAAAATATTAAATATTAATAATAAATATCATGTAATATTTATTATTAATATCAATTATTTTCATCATCATACCCTTCCAAATAATGTGTTTATAAAAAAAATTACACCACTGTGCAATACAGTAAGTCGTCCGTATGCAATCATGGTGATATTGTTTTTCATAAGATGGGTAAAATGAGGAATATGGTTTTACGATATCCATAATAAGATATAACCATGTATATTATATTATATTTCTTAATTTTTAATGGAAAAATTAATTATGTGGATCTTTAAGTAGAAATATTTTTTAAGGAATTAAAAAAGACGATTATCTCTTGTTTAGATAAATTCCCTTGGATTTCTCCTTATGGACACTACGGGTGGTCTACTGAGAAGACCAAAACCTCTTGGATGGTTATAGGAATGTTTATAAGTGAAATGGGAAGGTTTTGGTCGAGAAATAAGGTTCAATGTGGTTTCAGGATGTGAGGGAGGAGGTTCATTTTTTATATGAGAGGGGAGATACACTATTTGAATCAATTAAAATATTACATTTCTGTAAATTTATTTTTTGATATAAAATATCCCCAATGTGATTTATTTTGAATATATAATGAATATATGTATAAATAATCATAACCAATAAATTTTATACAAATTTAGGTCATAATATTGATCTTATCTTTTGATTTTCTACCTTAATTAGTCTACATCATTTTAATCTGGGTAATAAAATATTAAATAATAAAATATTATAAAGTTTTAGTTATATGGTTTAAATTTTCCATAAATGGTCATTATATAAAATTATAGACCTCATAATAGTCACTATTTAATTATTAATAATTTTTAAAATTATTCATTATTTAAATATATTATGATTTATATAAAATATCAGCAATGTCAATTTTGAGACTATTCATTAGTTTGACATTAAATAAAATCCAAAAATAGATATAAATTCAGAAAAAACAATTAAATATACTCCTAATATGTCATATTAAACTATAATATTTATATAGACCATTAATTAATTCATACATTAATTCTTTTAATATTTTTAAAATCATTTATATTATATTAGTAATAATATAATAATCACTGCTTCAATATTGTCTAATCATTTATCTTATTTAATTAATATATAAAATTTATAAAAAAATTACTTTGAAGTATTTAATTATTTTTATTTAGTGAAACTATTTATGATCAGTGTTATCTCCATGTTATCCTCGTATTCCAATTATTATACATATATAAAATGATAGTTGGACATTTTGTCACATTCATTGATTTAAATAATATCTATGCAATTTTCATTGAAAATGTCTATTAAGTGATTCAATTTACAATCATATGTGATAAGGGTATAATTTTATATATAAAAACATATTTTTGAATTGTTTATTGTAATTTTATAATATTAAAATTATTATTTGTTTCTTATGATTACTCGATTTACCATTAACTATGTTAATGAAAACTAATATAACTTTTTATAATACTGAAAATAAAAAGAAACTGAATTAATTAATATTGATCCAATGAATCAAAATATTAAATCTATGATTAATGATTCAAAACATAAATGTTCTAGTAATTTATTTAATGCTAATATCGTTGAGGGAAAGATAATGTGTGTTTTTAAACGATAAAACATTAAAAAGATTGTAATGTTTTAAATATAAATTCAATGAGAAGTATTTTCAAATGAAATAATTTAGATTATTTGATGAAAATATAATCAAATAATACATTAAAACTAATAAAATATCTATTTTAATACAATAAATTATTTTAATGGAAGAAGTTTTTTTAATTAATATTTAGTTCTTTTTGTTATTCATCAAACCATGAATCTTTACAATTATATTCCAAAAATAGAGTAAAAGAAAATTAGATATTATATATTAAATTTAGAAATATATATTGTAAAATTTATCATACAATAGGGTCAAATAATATATTTAAAATGGGTTCTATATTAAAAGGCTGTAAAATTGCTTCTAAAAATATATATCTTTTTAAAGAATGAAATTTGATAAAATGTTATTCTATGAATATAAAATCATCTTGATGAATGTCAAAACATTTGATTGGATATATATTCTATAATTTTCATATTTTGGTTTATACTATTCATTTTCAATGATGTAATTTAATTTTTATAATAGTCATGTTAAAATAATAATATTTAATCGTACATCATTGTTTACTTAATCATGGTGTTGTCTGCAACATAAGCTATAATAGAGAATAAATATAGAAGTGGAAATATAATATAATAATGGATTGTTACAAGTCATAATACATAAATTCATAACATGGGGTAGTGGAAACATAAAATTTGGTGACCTCATATTCTCATTATTGGATAAACAATGGGGACATTTATGCGTAATCCTGAGAAATATTGTCTTAGAACGTGATTATAAAATTAGAAGATCATTCCATGAAAATGAAGGATTATAAATGTGAATCCCAATATATATATTATCAAGTCATAAAATATGAATCATAATTAAATAATTAACATTATCCACTAAAGCATTACATAGGAAAAACATTGAATTATGGAATATATTAACATGTGATATCATTTTTTATTAGTCAATACTCATTATTAGAACATATCAATGAACTTTATGGGAACCAAACTTACTGGAAATGGCACACCTCCATCAAAACATATATTAATATCCTTATAAGGGATCCTATTTTATCATCTTCCCATAGTAGTTTGGGTTTCCCTATCATCCAACATCATGGTGAAAACACCTACTAAGCCTGAGACACCATAGTCCCCAGTTGCAGTGACTTACTTTCATGGTATATCTTTTCTCCATCATCCCATAGTGGATTGGTTTTCAAAAACTTCTCATGGTTTTTCAATACCATTGACTTTATTCACATCTTTATCACATGAGAAATAAATATTTACCCAATGTATTGGAGGGAGATATAGGTCACACCTATCTCATGATAAAATCAATCATGCAAGTTCCACTAAATAATAAAACTATCTTCATATCATGAACCATAAATAAAGATTCGTTTTATAAACCAGAAAAAATGAATGAAATTAAAATGGAATCACTAATATTTCATCACATCACAACATATGAAAAATACACGGGTTTCATAGTCATTTCCTGAAAGCATAACCTGTGAAAAATATGGGTTTCAATAGTATATAACTTATGGAAGAGAGAAATGTTTCAAAATATTAATTCAATAAAACCATATACCATTCATTAAATAATATTAATGGAATAATTATATCATTTCCTAGAATGTAATGAGTAATATAAATGTATTTCACCTTATATTGAAAATTACATGGAATGATATTCCCAAAAAAATCATCAATAAAACAGCCTTTCTTCTTTTAATATTTTTTTAAAATATAAAATCTTTAGAAACATATATTATATGAAAATAAACTTAAAAATTTATAAAAAATCTATGAGAACAATCTGAAAAACTTTTATTTAAATTATATAATAAAATCATGAATGTGTTTTGAAAACCGTTACCTTGAATATAGTTTAAAGAAATTATAATAAATCATGAAATGGATTTTACAAATATTTTTTATTGAAAATTTATAAAATAAGTATGAAAACGTTTTGAAAACCATTATCCAATAAAACATATAAAAAGTTTTAATTTTTTTAAAACTGTATTTCTTGTATAATTATAAAATAACTTGAGAATGATTTAAAAATATTTCTATTATAAAATTCAATGAAATAATAAATTCATAATATATTGATTTTTTTTAAATATAACATTTTAATAATGTATGGAATCTTCAATATACTGTTGAAAATCAAAATAGGTAAATCTGTAAATGCCTAAAATTCCTTTTACAATTTATAATTGTTATAAAGGTTCATTGACCATAAAAATACCAAAAGATTCCTTAATAAAAAATTATAAAAAATTTAAAAAAGGTTAAAATTTTATTTTATAGATCATAGGATATTAATATAATATTTTTGGGTTCCTTGTATATACATTATTTTATGTAAATAATATTTTCGACCGAAGATAGTGGTAATGTCGAATTTTGATAAAAAATAATTCTTGATCATTTAATGTACCAATTTTTTGGAAATAGTTCCATTAACTAGATATTGATGAAAAACCCTAAGATAAGAAACATAATTATATTTCATGTATTATATATCATATGATTTAATCAATGGGAGAATAATCACAAACAATCTCGATAAATGCTGAGATCATAACCATAAACCTTTAATAATTTGTTTACATTGAATCATAAAAAATGAAAGGAATAAAATTAAATGAAGCTTAACATATCAGGAATATAAGAAGATGAATGATATAACTTTTCAAAAAAATTATATACACCACATGGGAAATTACAGGTGCATAACATGGAATGTGTCTCCGATAAATCATATTGGGAGAAATTCACATTACAAATTGGTAAATTTTAAAAAATAGTCTCGAAAAAAATATTATACATTGGTGATATAAATAAAAATATATTAAATTATATGAATCATATAATATATCCATGGTTATTATATAATCAACAACAAAAAATGAGTGACTATTAAAACAGGCATCTCACAAAAAAATTGAGATGAAATCCCCTTACATTTTGTCCCCACTCTCTTCATACTAATAAGATCTCCATGTATAATAATTAAAACATTATTATAAATATTTTATAGAACCATATTATTATATTTGAGTCCAGATATGGTATTTTATGTATTTATATTACATCTTGTAAACAATTTAATGTTATTATTATTGTAATGACCGGAAATTTTGAATAAATATTGTTTCCTATTTTTATGTGTTATTTTTTACTCAACAAAAATGTTTCATTTGGTAACATGAGTATAATTAAAATGAGACTGTTGGGTTTTGACTATTCTTTGACCATTGGTCAATATGACCTCTGGAAACTAAACGTTTTGACTATTGTCTCTAAATACAAGCAATCTTGGTTAATTTATATAGAAAGAAGATTCGATGGCATCAACCAGTAGTCTTGGACCGATCGAAGCCCATCTAACAGAACTTGGGAAGGAGGTAGAACCACTGGGCATTGCTCTAGACCAAACCCAAGCTGAACATCATCGTATAAAGCTAGAACGGGATCGCATTCGCGAGAAGTTCAAACTGATAGAAATTACTACTCGTGCGATGTTGGCCGAGCCTCCCTCGGATTCTCTCACCTTAGCACAACTTACACTTAGGTACTATGCTGGTGTGATAAGGGGCTATGTAAGGAGACCATAATTGTCTTGTGTAATCCTTTGTTTTAAATAAAAATTTCGATTTCTTTTATGAATTTTCAAATGACCGGATAAATATAGTATGCATATTTTTTATGAATTTTAGAAAAAGGATATTTTAAATATGTTTATGTAAACCCTAAATAATTAAAAATGTGTAATTATTTTCAAAAAATGGTCTTCTGCAATTATGTTCAGTACGAAATTTAGAGTCTAATAAGATCAACTTGATTTTTGATGAATAGTAAATTATGAATAGTGATTTTATGATTAGGATTAATAATGTGTCCAAATGGATTAGTAATCTCACTTAAAGAAAGTATTAAAATAAGCTAGGAACTTTGATTAAGTAATTTGATTCAATAAAATGGTTAAATAACAGTTTCATAAATTATTATTCAAGTATTAGTTTTTTTGGATGAATAGTATTTTTTAATTAAAATTTTAATTGAAAATATTTAAAAAATTATTTTTATAAAATGGATTTCATTTTTGAAATCAGAGCATTGATATTTGGTTAAGGTGAAATTTTGGGATTATTCTGAGAATGTTGAATTTTCGATGAATAGTGAAAATATAGTTTTTAAGTTACGGGTGTTTAATGACATCATTAAATGATGTATTATGTATATATTCAATATGGTCAAATTATGAATAGTAATATAAGGTATGAGGTGTCCCAAGCGGCCAATACCATGGGAAAATTCCATGGGCAAGCCCATGGTTTTGCCAAAACCACTAATGAGGTGTCCCTTGGCCATTAATGCCTTGTCCCCTCACTTTCCCTATAAATACCCACCCTTTACTTCTTTATTTTTCACTCCCAACTCTCCCCCAACGAGGTTCTGGTCTCCTTACCTCCCAAGGAGTCCTCCCAAGGTGCCCCCAAGCCCTCAAGGTCCAAACCTTTGAGTTTTAAGAGTTACGTTTTAAGGTAAGGGATCCGACCTCTCTCATTCACTTCATGTAATCTCTTTTATGTCATTCCTTTTATGCTCCATGTTCTTATGTTGGAGGATGTTCTTTTATACTCCTCTTACTGACCTTTTAATGTTCATATAATGAGAGATCCCCCTCTTACTCTCATTATTTCGTTTTATGAAGTTTTAAGTGGCGCCGTTAGGCTGCCGAAATTTTTGTAACAGATTCTTTCTCCCTTCTAATTTTTCAAGATCTATTTCCATGTAAAGTAATTCAAGTTCCTTTTTATTATGTTGGGGTATGATCTCTAAATTTATCATACTGATCTTTTGTGACCATATGATGTGAGACCCCATTTGATCTCTTCAATTCAGTATTTTGAAGTTTTATGTGGCGTCGTTAGGCTGCCGAATTTTTAAGTGGTTCTTCACCCTTCTCGTTTTGAAGTTCTACTTTAATGTCAATTCGTTCAAGTTCATTTTTGATATGTTGGGGTATGATCTCTATATCTATCATACTGTACTCTTATGTTCATATGATGAGAGACCCCATTTGATCTCTTCAATTCAGTATTTTGATGTTTTAAGTGGCGTCGTTAGGCTGTCGAATTTTTAAGTGGTTCTTCACCCTTCTCGTTTTGAAGTTTTACTTTCATGTCAATTCTTTCAAGTTCCTTTTTGTTATGTTGGGTTATGATCTCTATATCTATCATAATGGACTCTTATGTTCATATGATGATAGACCCCATTTGGTCTCTTCAATTTAGTATTTTGATGTTTTATGTGGCGCCGTTAGGCTGCCGAAATTTTAGGGGATTCTTTCACCTTTCTCATTCTTTTCAAAGTTTCACTTTCATGTCAAGTCTTTCAAGTTCCATTTTAATTATGTTGGGGCATTATCTCTATATCTATCATACTTAACTCTAATTTTCACATGATGAGAGACCCTATTTGATTTTTTAAAATCATTTTTTTGACGTTTATGTAACGCCGTTAGGCTGCCGAACTTTCATAAGAGAAATCTAATTTTTTTCTTCCTTCCATGTTTTTCATTTCAAATGATATGTCCTTGAAATTTCATTACCATGATCATATATCCTTCTTATTCTGTCCATCTACTGTTTTATGGGACATTTATGAATGTTTGACCCATTTCCCCTCTCTTTTTAATGTCTTCTAAAACCTCGTAACATAGCCGTTATGCTGCAGAATTCCTGTCTCAAAATGTATCTCTCTTTTTCAAAAGTTCATTAATATTATTAAGTGAATACTCAAAGCTCTTTATTCTAAATGGGTATTCACATATATACCAAAATGTTCTATTTTAAATTATGGGATTTACATACATGAGACCCACCTTCCTTTTCTATGGGTTTTAAAGTGACATAAAGATCATGTCTTTAAAGCAGTTTTTAAAACGTTATGATTATGAAATGAAACCCATTTATTTTATGATATATGGATTATTAATGAAATGTTTGATGATGATATATGTGTCTCACATGATAATAAAGGCAGATTTAGTGGTGCGCCCTGATAGCGCTCCAATGCATTGGGTAATGATATAACCACTAGAGATTACAATTTTCACGATACCTTGGAGAGTAACCTTGGTAATTTTCAAATGACACCTTGGGGATGGACCTTGGTGATATGTTCATGATTGTATATGTTAAATGATATATCCACATCTTCAAGATTATGAAAAAGTTTTATTTTTATTTTGATATGCCTCATTATTTCATTTTCATGCCTTAATGATTTTTCATAACTTTATTGATGTATCTCAAGTTCATATGTAAAATGTTTCACTTGTTTCCCTTATTGGGCCTTCTGCTCACCCTTCCTTTTGATGTATGTCCCCAGGTTATGAGATGCAGTAATGAGCCTACGGTGAACATGAGGAGAAGCCTTTCAAGTGTTTAAGAAGAATGTTTTTTTTTCAATTTTTATGTTCCTTGTTTCCAAGACACTAAACCTTAAAGATCCTCAGTTCCGTGTAATGGAATGAAAGTTATGTTATAAAAAGACGGGATGTTATAGTTGGTATCAAAGGTTGGTTTAGTTATTTGTAATGGATGGGGCCTATATCTCATTCCAATATATTAGGAAAAAAGTTACATATCATGTGATAGATATAACATGATGATGAAATGATATCAGATTAGAAATATAGGGCTATAACATGGATTAAACCGAGTTTAGTATTATAGGAATGGAATGAGGAGTGAAATTAGATTATTGGTGGACTTTGTCTACTATGATGGTCTTGGAAATGAGCCTCGAATTATATGAGTTATTTCTTATGCTTATGTGTATGCCAAAAAAATCCATGTCTTATGTTATTCCGTTTCAAAATACGTTCATTGTCTCTTTACGACTTATTATGATTTATTCCATAACATGATATCACGATCATTGATATAAAAGATACAATTTTCAATTATACTTTTAATATGTATTGTAATTATGATATGATTAATATCTCATAGATTGACGCGTAAAGAGAATTTTAGTTCAATCATTCTTATGTTCATATTCCCCATGATTTGAAGAATTGTATGAAGTAATATGTTTCAAATGGGGTTATAATGATGAAGGAAAAAGATGAAGATGATATAAATGTTATATAGACTAGTTTTTTGTGTTTCCCATTTTACAATGACAATAATCTAATACGTTCTCTGTGAATGTGTTTTTTAATATATATATTATTTCACAAAAAATTATATAATATCCATGTACATCAATATGGGTCATTATATTTATGATTGGGATACCATTAAAATAATTTTTATTCTCTTCTATGGGTTTCTGATGTGTACAGAAAAGTTTTGGGATTCCTTTTATAGTGAGAAAAGGATGTGATAAGGAATTTAAAAAATTCCCAAAGGGTAGTGTTCCATAGAATAAAGAATGTGATTTATTTAATGTGTCTATGATTCTATTTTAAAGGTTTGATATGAGATAACAATGAATTTATTTGTCAAATTATTATAACAACCAATATGTCATTTTCAAGCACCTGATAACATCACATTTTCCCCACCCACTACTAGTCTTGTTATGGAAGTTTGATGATATATATATTGAATTTGTGGTTCTATTTACACAAATTATTCAAATTGTTAATGTGAAATGTGTTGTGATCGACCGACAGGCCAAATCATCTAACATTATACACATTCATGATATAACCAAATTTGATGATTTATTAAATCTCTATGTGAAATAGATTATTATTATTTATGAAGTAACCCTTTAATTTTATCTGATATAGATACCAATTTTACTTATTTCTATTATAGAGGACACAATGTTTCTATAGGATAAAGTCTTTTTACCAGGACATACCATCTCAATTTTAATGGATAGAAAGAAATGGTTGTATAGATTCTAGATGTCATTCTCTGTACCTTTTTCAGCAATTTTTGGAGGAGTTAAGGATGATAATTTGTGCCAAGTTGTGTTTTCATATAATTATAGTTATTAGTATATTATTGTAATGTATTCTCATGAGGTCTTGTATTGTATGCTTATTAAATATATTTTGTTTTGGTTAATGATTATTGAATGTATCGTAGTTAGACTGAGACTATTATAAAGTATTTAAAAATATTATTTTTATTATCTAGAGAATTGTATTTCCAAAAATATAACAAAAATCATATCTTTATCACCACTATTAAATTATTGAGTCCTTTATTTCTGAATGAGTGTTCTTTAACGTTTCACCATTGTAGAGTTGTGGAAGGCTTTAGAGGAATTAGAAACCTGCTTCTCGATTTGATGTATATTTTGAGGTTGATGTGATGTTTGCGAATTTGGATATCAATTTTGAAGTATCGTCATACTCTAAATTAATATATAATGTGTTCCATTTGTCATAGATTTAGATGTATCCTTCGGGTCCATCTGATGTTCGGATTTTAGAGGACCTCGATATTGAGACCAGTTTGTCATTGACTGAGCATCCAGTAAATAATATTTGTTTTTAGATAAAGTGACATCATTTGAGGAAAATTTCATTGTTCCATGTTCTATGCAATTATTTATATAATTCTCATGAGGCATGTGTACATGAGGCACTGAGGAGATATTAATTCACTCATCACTTTTCTAAAGAAACATCTTGATTTGATTTCTCAAGGCATAAGGTTTTTATGGTGGGGAAGTATAACATATAATTACTTGTTTCCAATTACACCAAGAACATTCTTTTCTTAATTCATGGTTTCCTATTTATCTAAGGGGTTTATGTAAAATACTATAGATTTTGGAGGCTTTTTTGGATTTACATTATGGGAACATGGTTTTCCCAAACCATGAAACCCTATGGATAAATCCTGTATAGTTGGATTGTGGGAGAATTATTGGATGGAACTCATTTTCCAAAATTGTGTTCTAAAAGAGGGGAAATAATGATCCATGGAAACTGAGTATAGTGGGATCACATGGTTAGGGATCATAGTTTATTTATCTTTGTGACCATCCCTCTGAAATTATTCTTGATGTTTTAAATTAAAATGAAAATGTTTTTAAAATCCCAAAACCACTATTTCAACTCACAAATGAACCCAACAAGACAGTAAATTTTTTATAGGGTTTTAAAGACTACATATATGTGATTTTGGATCCTATAAACCTCTCAATTTTTGAATCAATATTCAAGTGGGATATCTAATAAATATATAGTAACTTGATATCCTCTCAAATTTTTTATTTTAATATCCTCATCCATCCTCTTTAGATCTTTTTGGATCATCTCATGTTGGATAGATATAAACTCCTTCTTATTGGATTAGGATTATTGGTTTTCTTTATGGATATAGGAAACCATTTTTCTTCATTGCTGGATCTTATCAAGGGAGTCAATTATTAATCATTGATTAATGGAGGGTTTCCCAGTTTGATATTTTCTAAATAATTCAATGTGTGCATTTAGTAACATGTGAATGGTTTTTCATTATGAAGTCCTGAAAGAAAGAGAAACACATTTTTTTGAAATTTATTTGGAATATTGAAACTAAATATTAGGAAATTACATAGTAAATGATGATTGATTTGTTTAGATATGAATTTATCATTGTTTGTTTACTTATTGAGAACATGTGAGTCTGTGTAGTTTGTGGTTTCTTTTGAAAAGGTGCATGATCATCATTATCCCCAAAAATTTTAATAACGATGAGAACTTTAATAAAATCCTTGTTCGGAATAACATACCAGTGAGGGGATGTTGATGTGTCATATTTGGGCCAATCCCAAAGGATGTCTGTACACAAACATATTTGTGATAACTAGTATATGATGTGTGAGGATCCAATAAACCATAAACTAAATTACCATAGGGGATATGACCATTGTACATATTGTTATTATTTTGATCATATATTATATTTATTATATAATTGTTATATTTTTCTAATTGAATTTCATAAATTCTATTTCATGAAAAGGTCAATGATACCATGTTTGAAATTTTTTACATCCTTTGAAAAGAAGAATGTTTCATTAAAAATGAAAATAATTTATTTTCCAATGATATTTTTATATTAAATTAAATGCTGATTATTATTAAAATTATTATTATGTAATATTTCATTAAATATTTGGTGAGACCATATTGGGATTTATAGCTCAAATCCCACCTTTTACTTCAGGGGTTGATATATTATCTTCTTCCAGGTATGCGCAATGGGAATGTGTCACATGGAGAAGATAGATGTTCTAGATCGTTTAGAGAATTGTGTTTTTTATATTAACATAATTTCATTCTTTCTAGTGAGTACATTTATAATGTTATTATTTTTTCTTGTTATAATATTTTGGCTTCAAGTATATTTTCAATTTAGAGTGTTGAGGATAATGTCTTCTATGTTTTATATTCTAATGTTTTTTTAATATTCATCCACATATGATCTTTTATAATGACATATGTTATTCTCCATCCTATAGGGATTCAGAATTCCCTTAAGGGCATGTTAGTTTTAGAAAATCTATTCGGCTAAAAGGGTATACAACCATATTCGTGATAACTGGGGAATTGATGAATTTATATAAATCATTCTATATAGTTTCCATCTATGAAATCCTTATTATCTTTTAATGTTAATTACTTTTCATAGTATATTGCTAATAATATTTGTTGGAAGGATACCATAAAATATATCTCCCATAATCACTGATCTTCTAATTATATGTGTGTCTCATAGGTTGATTCCAATCTCTCTAGGTACCATATGAAAGGTATCAGTTTTGTGACAAAAAATATATGACCAAATTATATATAAAATTCTTTTCATTTTTGAAGAATTATTTTGATACCAAATGAATAGAATTATTCCAAAACATATTTATTTCCCTTTAAAATTTCATGAAATTGTCCAATATAATAGGACCTTTAATATCCAATATGTATGATAATGCAATTATAGAGATCCGTGTCGTAGTTCAATGATTATATTTTTTCTATGATGTAATTAGAAATTTTGGATGTGTAATTATAAAATTATGGCTAAAAAATATTTGATGTTTTATCTAAATTAATTCATATATAGTCGAAAATATTTCCCACAAGAACATTATCTTCCTTAACAATGATAGTGGATGATGATATATTGGCATTGGAATGGTTATCCAAATAGGTGGACATGTTCACTAGCTAGTCATATATTGGACCATGGATGTGTGTATTTTCCTATTATCCTAACCCATATTTATTTATTATTTCTTATATAACCCAAATTATAAGGATATATCCAATTAAATTAAAATGATATCAATTCATCAGATGTGTAATTTGAAACTACATTGAATCAATATTCATATCTATAGTGTTCTATCATGTAATATAAGAATTTGAAAAACATATTAGATCTATATATATTTATAAATAAAAATAAATGTTCCACTATCCAGAAATCATTCAAAATTATTCATCTGTATATAGAGTATAAAAAAAGAAGTAAAATTTTTCAAATAAAATATAAGAATAACATTGTTTAAGTAGAACTTATATTTATATATATGTGTAGTATTCAATATATTCTGTTGGAGTTTGATTCTGAATATTTTATATGCTTAATATTATGTGAAACTATCCCTTATTTATAAGTAATATGATAATAATAATGTGAGGTTTCATAAAAATGATCATTTTTATATTCAAAGTGTCAATTATAAGGATTATTAATTCAATTCATATGGTCCCCCAATGATGATTTTATATAAATTTAATAGATTCCTTTTAGTCTCATTTATGGAGTAAGAAAGAAACCATTATGTAATTTCATGTTGTTCCATATAATATTAGATTATTATTCCAAACAATTCCCATTATATTAGGGTTATTTTTTCACATGAAAATAGGATTAATTATACATGAAGAATATATTTATATATTACAATGAAACATTTAAAATTAAAATAAATCCAGATAGGTTGTATAATAAAAATATGTTGACACGTCATAATTATATTGTGTATAGTGTGTTTAAATTACATACTCAATGATCATTTGAAATTTCTTGTGTTAAATTTAAATGATACTTTATTTTTGTATAGAAGACGGTGTATCCTCTACTACCATGAAATCAATAAGTTCAACCTTATCTTTTTTTAGTTAGAATATAGTGATATTATATTACAATGTTGAAATTAGTAGGAGTCTCAACATTAATGATTACAAAAATGTGATATTATTAAATCATATAAAATATAAGATGAACCACATCATTTTCTAGAATATGATTGTGATATTATATAAAAATTTCCAACTATTTTAATTCATTATTCATTGGGGTGACAGTGATCTTATATATCCATGTGATTTTTTAATACTTGTAAGGGTATTTTATGATGTGAGGATGAATTTTAACTATTTTAATTCCCTATATTATTATGGGATATATGAATTTTATATATGTAGACCAGTTACAAACACATTGAGGCAATTATTAATTGCATATTCCTGGATATTGAAAAATTGTATCATTTTATATCAATCCATTGTGAGAAAAACAATGAAGGTGGAAACCCTAAGATATGTTCAAAATCTATGTCATAAGGGGGATATAACAATTTATTTAAATGGTTCATTATGATATCTAAATGGTATAAATACATTATAATATGTACTATATAATTTATTATATGGGGTATCAATAAAATTACTCATGGAGGGTGTTCCACATAAAGAACATTAAATATGTCTAACAATGTTCATCCATAACACCTTTATGTACCTTACCACTCAAAAAAAGCATAAATCATTCTCACAATATCTGTTAATGGGGTATTTATGGCCTTATTCATAATGTCATATTTATATATAGGATTGTAATGAAGGAAAACCTATTCAGAAAAATTTATCTAAGGGTTATTAAATAGGGATCCCATTCTACATAAATGTTGGTATTTTATAACATTGAAATATACACACAACTTCTTCATTTTCCCTATTCACCAACCAGATCTCAATTAAACCCATTCACACTAACAACTCAATTTAAACTACTGACACGCATCTATTCAATTTATGTTACTAAAAATATCATTTCTTTAAATTCTCATTAATAGATAGAGGACACACAAGAAAATATCAACAAGAAACCATAATTTCCTTATATTATATAATTATTAATTTGATACTTGGACTCTAAATAGTTTTCATCCTTTACAGTTAGGATCCATGGAATATATTCTACCATTAATTTATTTTATAAATATTATATATATTTTTACGAAGGGATTGGGTCTTTTCTTTTCAAAGGTCACTCATATTACCAACTATAATGATATTTCTAATGATCTCAAGCATCTTGATAGAATCTTGGTTTTAAATAATGATCAATATTTTCTATGGGATTCTCATAAATTTCAGTATCAATATTAATTCTAATGAGTTTTACAACCCATGAGTCCAAATATCTATCACATTTGACTATATACCTATAGATATGGGAATAATAAAAATGTACCTCTAGCCTTATTTGACCCCTATCCAAAAATGGTTTCTAATAGATATTCCACAAATAAATCCATTTTCAATAACGTAGGTTTTATTATTAATGTTATACGACTATAAAAAATATAACATAGTAGTCAAATTATTTGGATATTACACTTCTTATAAATTGACTTTATTACATTGCCAATAAATTATATACTTGGGTCATGGCTAAAAAAAATTCGTCAAATAAATATTGTCACAGTATCATGAATTGTAATGACCCAACATTCTTCTATATAAAATTAACATAAATTTTTTGAAATTACATGATAAATATATCTAAACCTCATTGTTTGTATTCACTTCATATGTATATTATGCAACACCGATGAATTTTAATATATGATTCCCTTTCCACAATTCAATGTGTTTGATAACGTCATCTGTACACAATACTGATGTAAAATTAAACTATGATATGTATAGATTGTTAAAACGTAGTAATACAATTAGAGGAAATTAATAAGTTTAATATAAATCAAACATATTTATTAAAATAAATATTCTTTTAATATTAATTAAATTAAAATGGGTATATATAACATGACAAAAACAATCATCTTATGATTAGAATCTTATATTTCTAGTTGATTCATATTTATGAAATGTGGATTATTATTTCATGAAAATTTTGATTAGTGATGATAAAATATTTTTTATCTGAATAATATTTTCAAGATATATTAATTATTTAGTACAAGTAGAACTGAATGAGGTTGGATATTATTCAAAAAAACTATTTCCGATTAAAATAGTTTCTCATACTTTAACATTTATATATAAAAGTAAAATGTATATAATTTCTTATTTTAATTTTAAAAAAAATGATTCATTTGGATTCAATAATATAAAGTTTCATCATGTTGGATTTTTTGGATATTTCAATAATGATTAATTTTATATTTGAATCATGAAAAATATTTTCTTGTAAATAACCTGACATTATTATCATTATCAGATTATATATATGAATTAAAAATTGTTTTAACCTATTTTATTCAAAAATATATTATTTATATGTGAAATAGAATATTTAAAACTATAAATTTTTAGTATAAAAACATATATATAACAATTTAAACTAAAGTTATGTTTTATCTAAAAACTTGATTAAATTAATTTACAAATGTAAATTTAATTTTTATAAAATATTGCTATTTAAACAAATAAAATGGATTTAATTTTTTATATTTGTTCTTAAAAATAATATAATATATTACTTTTTTGTTATAAACTATATTATACTATGGATAAAATATAGTTGGTAGAGTAAAAGGTATAATGGAACGGGTAATAATTTAAGGGTTACTAGATTTTATGGTTTATTAAAATATATATAGAATATAGTGTATAATAGACACCATGAATTATCTTATGACGACTAAACTTATATCTATTTGGGAGAAACATTACACTTTAAACATCTACTTATATTATAGTAGTTTGAACTATATATTACAATATCATTCTCATCACCTATAAGACATGATTATCACCACCAGTTCAATACCACTCTAGAAATTCTTTTTACCCCCAAAAATTACATTCTCATATCTCTTGGAATCATATTTATCTATTTACATCATTTACGAAAATATTTTATCTTATTCCATAAGTTTTAGACGGATCTATGAAGGGAATTTTAGTGTTATTAACATCTATATTCATTTATACTTATTACTTTGTATTACTCATTATAAATTCATATTTTCAAATTAAAAATTAATTAAATGTGTATTGATTATATAATTGATTTTATTATTAAATTTGAATAATCATTAATCATATATTATATTTTTTCATACGAAGAAATAAAACAAAATCCATGTCACTGTTCCAAAGATACTTTTTCCGTAGAAGGTTTTGATTCATTTTCCAAATAAAAATTACATTGTGTTCTATAATGTTGAATATAATAAAGAATAATTCAATTTATAACATATTTTAGATTATTAAAATTAAAGAAATTATTATACACATATCATGTATTGGGTCCGTAGTTTTACATTCAACGTTCCAATTCCTTACTTTTGGAACTCCAAAAATCATCTGTAAAACTATGTTTACTAACATTATATTCATCATATGTATTATAATGTCTTTGTAGAAGAAATTATTCTATATGAAATGATGAAATGGTTCTGCTATAATTCTTATATAAACTTATATTTCTCAATATGATCCATCAGACTAAATGTACCTCTTGTACATCAGATCAACTTATCTTGTGTCCAGTGGTTATACATATGTCCACTCTATCAGGATGACAAAATCCATGACCATAAAACTAAAATTATTAATGATTCATAAGATTGATGATTCTTATTTTTATACATATAAAAAATAATAATGTATTTTACCGTACTATCAAATGATTATAATCATATTATTTATATTATTTGTTTCAAATGAAATAAAAAATATTATTTTGTGTGCAACTAAAAAATAATGTTGAACACTAAGTTAATCTTAATAACATTGAGAAATCAAGTGTAATGTTCATGTGACTATTTAAACCATCTTTGAAATAAGAACATTTTAGATTCACCGATAAATATGATGTCATTTAAAGTTCATAGAGATAATGGATTCACACCACATATCATATGATGAATGATCTGAATGTTCATCTCATTTTTATTATTTTCAATTCATTAGAGAGTTTAGGTTCTAATGAATACTTCATTTAATTTTACTTCCTTTAGTAGAAACTTTAATTTTTCATTCTATTTCCAATCATGGTATTGAATGAGGTATTCTAGGGATAGGATGGTAGTGAATCTGATCCATTATATCATGGGATTCTGTGGGTAGAAAGACATATACATATAAACTATAATGATGGATTCTAAGGATGAAGATATATAGCTATATTGATCATCATATCAGTGAAATTACATATAAGGAATGATACACCATACCATTGGTATAAAAATGTTATTCATTTAATCCGGGATTTTAATTATATTAACACTAAACATTAACGATTAATTTGTGTCATGAGATTTTAAGTAATTATTCCTATTATAATATTTTCAATTTCATGTTTATATAGGACTTATTTTCTTATATTCATACATTGGAATGTTTTTTTTACTTATGTAACTAAATAAACTATTTTATCAGTGGAAATGTGATAACAATAATGTAAATATATTAAATCAGATGGTAGGATCCTAAAACTTATGGTTGTATGATCTTGTTTAAATTTGGGATTGAATCCGATAAATATGGTTAGTTAAATGTTTACTCGGTGTTTGAGGATGATAATAAGTGATATTATGATTTGATACATGAAATACAGGGAAATGGGGACATCATGGTAATGTCGCATGGTTGGTGCACAATTATTGTAAATAGTGATAGGGGAAAACCAAACACTGCAACCTTGGATAGAGGAATTTTGCATTGATTGATCATTTTCATTAAAATAGTGTGACATAGACCCCTCTTGAAATGTGGTATAAACATGGTAGGCTCTTGGTTTGGAAAAAGTGCTTCCAAAACCTATACCCATTAAAAATAGAGAATTTAGTGTTTTCTACTACGAGATTTTATGCTTGTCACTTGATTTTTCAATCATTTTTTCTTCTTCTAACCATGGAGATGAAACTAATATCCCAAATCATCCAAAGGGTAAATCAATTTCAATTAATGGTTGTTTGTAGATTTTTTTAGTCATATCGAAGCTCCAAATAACTCTAATGCTAAATTTTCTTCTACATTCATGAATAGGAATTATGGTTTCCATATATTTCATCTGAATCACTAAAACTCTATTTTTAAGTGGGTACATGATAGGGGATTAAAAGGGAAACCCAATATAGAAATGATGATACAGTAATATGTGTTTTATTCTTCATATTCAAGGATGGTGGTCTGTAAGTTTTATCATATATCGATTTGTTCATGTGTGGTCCTAATATTCCATTATTCTTGTATTTTAGTGTATTCTATTAGTAATATTTGTTAAAATGGTTGTGTAAATGTTGAAATAAAACCCTCAAGATCTTCAATAGACACATTGGGGATTCTTTTTTCATTTTAGGGTCAACCATGTTGTGTGATGACATTCATGAACTTGGAAATTTATAATGGTAAACATAGATTTTTTATTTCATGAAATAGAGGAAATGATAAATATGTTGAATGGTCAGTTTGATTTCTATAGAGTTGCCAATTGATGTTTTTTCTAGTTGTTGGCTTTGGAATATGGTTTGGTTTGAATAAATGTGAAATGGTAAAATGGAATTAAGTAAATGTGTCAAATGTCCAATCAGTTTATAATTGAATTGTGTAAATGGACTAATGCATGTGAATGGGTGAACCAGTTGAAATGTGTTAATTTATGAAAATTAATGAATAAGTTAAATGAGTTATGGTAAGGAAATATATATGAGTTAAATGGGGTATTCAATGTAAATATTGAATGGTCAAATGGTTTAAGGCTTGATGATGTGACCAGTGTTGTATGAAATAAGAAATGTGAATGTTATGTGTATTGGTTTCATATTGTTTGTGGTGTAGTGATTATGGTTATTGGATAAATTAGAATGTGATCATGGATGCTTAGTTGTGGTGTATTGACCTTGATTATCTATGCCAATGGGTTTGGTTAGACTAAGATTTTAATCCACACCACATAATGACTGGGCTTGGGAAGGGGACTTAGGCATTGTACCCCTAAAAATTTCATTATATAAAACAATATGGACTGGGTGTCCAAGGTATGTGTTATGTATTTTTTATAATTTTTTTATTTTTTGTGAGATAGGAAACTCAAAGTAGTACCATCTTCGATATAATTGATGATATTAGGCAATGATCTTAATGATTTAAATGCCAAAACCATGGGTTTAGTTATAGAAATGGATCGAATGATGAAAATGTATTAAGATATTAAAATGGATAAAATGATGATAATGGATTATGAGAGGAAGGTAGAAATAATTAGGTGAATGGTAAAACGTAATATTATTGAAAAATGATACCTAGGTTTTATTTATTAACCATTTATATTATTTAATACCTTTATGCACTATCCATTTATACTGGATATTTTGTAGTAATTATTAGTGGTAACCTAAGGAGTTTTACTCACACCTCGGTCAATATTCCATTGGGTACCCATTCGTATTACAATGTTGCAGGTCCAGAAAGGGGAAAATGATCTATTATAGAGAGTTTATCTGGGATTGGGATTGCATGGATGAGTAATATATACTACTTATACCTGATGTTGAAAATAAGTAATAAATAACTAATATATATATGTGCTTTTATTCAATGAATATAAATAAGGAATATAAATGGTTATAGTTATTTATAACCATCATATGGTTTCATATAGTGAAAAAATAATTATTTATTATTTTTGGTTTATTGATGAATTAATCAAGACCAGGAAAGAGTTTTTGTTTCGAATTCTTCTTTTTGAGACATGTTTTGTATTATTCATGTATTTTAATATATTTGAGTTATAATAAACATAGTTCAGATATAATATCATGAATTATATTTTAATCAATACGTTTTATATTCAATTATGGGACCTATAATTCATGAGGTTTTGATTAATGTTTATCTTATCTTTCCTGGTATCTTTGTCCCAATCAATAATTCCACACATAAATTTCATGTTATCCACCACATTTTACATTTAGTGGTGTATTAACCACTATTTTACATATATATAAATTTTTTTAAGGAAAATATTATGAATAATAAGTTTTCTTTAGTCAGATTTGTATTTACTCTGTTTTCACCCTAGTTGTAAGTTTTTTTGAACTCAATATTTATCCATTGAGTTATGAACATTTATTTTGTAATTTTTGTCAAATATGTTGGATAAATTATACCATTATTTTCTATTATGTTATATTTTCATTATTTGTATTTCTTCCACCTTAAACCTCATTTTTAAATGTATTATATTTCAAGGAGTATATTATTAATAATGGATATTAATAAATCAAGTCTCATTTCATTAATTTATATTATTTTGTCACGAACATCATTTTTCCAAAGTATTATTATTATAACCAATATTTTATTATATGGTGTTTTATATACCTTTATGGGTAAATAATATATTTTAATATAATATAATAATTTTTTCACTCTTCTTATAATGCAAGTTATTAATAATGAAATTTTAAATGTACTAAAAAGGGATCTTCCATAAATTTTAATATGTTTTCCTGCAAACAATCATTTATCAAAGTTAATCATTATGTATTTCCAATGGTCTGTTTGAACAAATGTTTTTTTTTAAAATATATTTTCTTTAAAATAATTCTTGTCACCTTTTAAAAATTTACCTTTGAATTGAATATGTAAATTTTTATTTGACAAAAATAATATAAATTTTTTCTAAAATGTCTTTTAAATTATAATATCCATTTACACTATCATTTTAAAATGAGTATTCCCATAATTTGAATTTTTATCAATATTTATCCAAAAATATATCTATATTTATAATTTGTGTGATTAAAATAGTTTCATAAAATAATTCGATTGATGATACCTTATTTTTTAACACTCTTAAAAGTATTCTTTTTCAAGGTTTATTTCAATGTATGTAATCATCATTGTATATTTACATTTTTTTACTAGGATATTTTATTTTATAACCATTCAATATTCCCTAAAAGGGTTATATTTATTTTTTTTGTTAATTTACATAATTGTATACTCATTACACTTAATGGTGTGTTCATCGCATTTTCAAAAATTTATATTATAGGATGTTCCACTAAAAATAATTTTTATTTATAGGAGATAGAAGTATTAAAATATATTATTATTTTTATTGATATATAATTTTGGTTAATTATGTATTTTTATTTTTATTTTTCATTATATAGTTATTCATGTTTTTAATCATCCATAGATTCCCTTGGCAAAGAAATGGCGTGTCTTTTTAACAAATATGGTTAACTAATAGTACATTATCAAATGAAAAGTGGGGAACATCATATTATATCCACTATATACATCAATATTTATCTCCGAACATAAAATAATTTTTAATACCTCTCCTTATACAATTATAGTGTTTTTTAAAAGGCCATAAAAATTTTGATTATATCAGAAAATATGTATTATATATGCATCATAAAAATATTATTGATATTCAAGTATTAATTAATTTTCAATTATATAATATGCAACGAATTTTTATAAATTATGGAATTAGTCATATTATTTTTTCCTATTATATTATCTATTCCATGTATAATTCGTTGATTACTTCAATTAAATTCTTAACTTACAGATCATTGGAGCTCACTCATTTCTTATGTTTATATTCTCTTATTTATTAAGAGACATTGTAAAAATGATATGTATTAAATGTTATAATGGGTTGAATAATATGTGGTATGTTTTGAACAATTATTGTTTATTAAGTAGTTTCTTATATATTGGATAAAAAGTTTCACCACTAAAAATGTCATAGGATTTATTAAATTTATTTTTTATCATAATTTCCAAAAAACTAAAATTAAAATTTCATTGTAATGAATATAATGAAATATATTCATTAATTCATGGAAATATTGGATTATTTTTTCTGTTAATATATAATATTTATAAATGATTATATATAAATATTATGTTTACAGAACTGGATATTGAGTGAAAGCGTAGAAGATTCTATAGTTGAAATAAAAGAAAAGTTTATATAAAATTTGAGTGTAAGATGATTGTTTATAATAAGAATACATTTTATAATTTATGGATGATAATAATTTATATGGTATATATAAGAATTAGGGATATTATATGATTCAACATTATGGTAATACTTCTCTTTTTATTTTCGGCTTAATATAAGAGAAGCATAATAAACATCATAGGGATGATTCTAAGAGATAATTCTAGCTTTAGGAAAACATCATAATGATTGGATAATGTAGATATTATTTGGATCTATAAAAATTAAAGTTTTATTTGGATACAATGTGTAGATGTTGGATCTAAAGGATATTTAATAAGAATTAAGAGCTAAAATAATGGAGCATTAGGAATTAACCCAATCATCGACTAGTGCATACCAAAAATGCCTCACTACAAACTTTTTTTGACACTCCCATTGGATAATCATTGGTAAATTCATAATATATAATGGATAAAATAGATATAAATATAATGATTCATATATTATGGTATATATTAATTTTTAATTACTTTCCTATATAAAAAGATATGTTTTAAATTAATGGTGTAGATTAATATAAATATTTTATTTAGTATATATATACATTGTTTATGGTAATTTGGGATATCTATTTTTATGATTGTGTGAGGAAAAATGAGAAAATAATCAAAAGTGATATAGGTTGAACCAATAATGATATAGGTTAAATTGAGAGAGATATAGGATTAATTGATTCTGTTAAAAGTTGAGTTGTAAGAACTATATGCTAAAAAGATAGTGTTATAATGTTACACACTATATGGTTATATTTTCATGTCATTGCTCAAGATAATTCTATTATAATGATCATTATTGATGATAAACCCTTTTTCATTAGTATTGGAAAATTTTAATAGTAGAATATAGAACATGGATTCTATGGACAATGAAGAATATATCAAATTAACCACCCCGTGGGATCAGGGCTATAATGTGAAATATTTTGATTATTCCAAACACTAAATAAAGAATTATGATAAAAAATGTAAACATATTTTAAATCACAAACATTTTAAATAAGTGAATGATGTAATTTTATATAAATTCTGGTGAAAAATAAATTATGGAATGACTATTCATTTTCCAAAATATAAAAATAATTTAAAGAAGCATGAGGATAATTTTCATTGATAGACAGGTAAATTCTATTTGTGTGTAAATGATGATATTCATAATCACATGTGTATGGTAATGAGTGATGATAAAAATATTGGTTTCATTAATTAAGAATGTTTGGAATTATCTAACTCAATTCCCTAATCCAAGGCACAAGGTGGAAAATTTTGACAAACAACCTTGTGAAGAAGAATCAACCAATTAAACTAACATTATTTTATCATATATTGTGTTTTAAATCTATATATACTAGTTTCAAATTTAATCTATTTTTTCACAATGTTAATTATATGGAGTTATAATAACAAAATAAGTGTCATGACTATTATATAATTAATTTTAAATCTTATTTTTAATGTTCTTAATTATGGATCAATATTTTTTCATTAGCATTTCTCTATGTGATATTAAGATTCGTTTATCTCTTATCATAAGTCACATATAGTAATTTCTAATATATATAAATCTAATTTCATAAAAAAATTAATCCTATGATTATAATTTAGTTTATTTTAAAATATAAGTTCGTTAAAGAAATCACTTCAATTATTCGATTCAAATAGAGAAAAATAAATTTATATAAGGGTGATAAAATGTGACAAACAAATATTAATATAATATTTCATTAAATATGTTAATGTTTCTGATAGATCTCTATAAACATAACATAAAATAGAATGTAAAATATAATATTTTTAGACCATTAATATAGATAAATTGAATTATATAAAATTAATATGAGTATACTTTTATGAAATTTGTATATAAAGAAAATAAATGACACATTAAATTTTAATTATTTAGGTGGTAAATCTAAAATGAATTATATGATAATTTCTTTCTGGGTAATATATTTCCAAATATTATTTCTTTTATATTCATTTTCATTTAGATAAAAATTTGATTAATGTTGACAACATATATTTGATGTCGATAATTTAATGATAATAATTTTATTATAAAATAATGGAAAATATTAATTGGAATGGTTTATATTCTAAATATTAATTATCCTATATAATTTCTTTTCATTACATGTCACAAATTAATTTTCATGAAAAATTATTAAAATTGAGATTTTCATGCTAATATAATAATTATTAATTTCAGATTCATCATATTCATATTTTCCTATGATGAGTATTTTGAATATCTATAAAATCAATGAATTTTTGTTTAATCATGAAAAATACTATTTTATAATTAGCATTTAAATAATTATATAATCAGTATATTTTTATTACATTAATATTTAGGAATAATTTTTGATAATCAAATATTTCTTTTATATGTGTAATTATTTGATTTAAAATATTAAGATAATTTATTAAACTATATTCTTCTTTTGAAACCAGATATTTTTTATGAAAATTATTTTTAATAAATTTATTATTTTAAGAATAAAACTTTCAGTTTCTTTAAATTAATAAAATAATATTTATTTATATTTTTTATACAATAGGTATAAATTATGTAATTAATAGAATTTAATTTTAGGAATATATATAATTTACAGTCTGTAATAACAGTTTACCATGGTAATAGTAGAAATTGTTAAAGTATTAATTCAATTTGTAAATGATATCAAACATGATAATTTTTTTTTCTATAAATGTGTTTTTACCCCAATGAATTATTCACTATTTTGGAGCCACATTATATTTTTTAAATTTGGTAATTTAATATAATCTTAAAATATTAACATAATTTTCATTTTCACCATCTTTAAATGGGGCCTCACAAACTCCATTTAATACATCTCTTAAAATATGGTTTCCTCTAAAAGTGTATCATTTTTTTACAATATAATCATTTTTCTATTTTCTAGATTCAATTAAAAATTAATTATCCAAACCCCCTAATTTACATTGATTATTCAATGAAATATCTATGTAACTTACATGAATAATTATTTTTAATTAGATTATTTAATTTATTTTTTCATTTGAAATTTTTTTCTTTCTAATAAAACTCTATTTAAATCAAAATTAGTTTTTTTACTAATGTAATTATTCTATGAGATTAATAAATTATAATCTTTTTTGCAATCTATGTTGAAATGAAAAAGCAACATATATTAGTGGGTGCGGTCTACTGCCTCCACAAAACATCATTCTTTATTTTACAAATCCACTGTAAACGGTTGTAATAATGAAGAATTTAATCAATAAGTACGATATTTATAAAATATTTTAGATAATTATAAAATTAAAAATATTATTCAATTTAACATATATATGGTCAATGAAATCGTCAATCAAGCATATGTGTGTACTATCGCATCCATAGAACAGACGTTTTCTACTATTATATTCAGAACTGCCTTACATAGATGGTCATGAGAAATTTTCTAATAGTTATATATTATTATTTTGATATTATAATAGTTCTATTCTGAACAACTGTATAACCCAAAAATTATATGATCAAGAAATGTTCATTTTTAATTCATTAGTTTTAAATGGATATACTACCGACATTTAAGATAGAGGATAATGATATCCCTGTATTGAACCAGATGGCTATAGCACAAGATGATTCCAATCATAGGGAGGCCCCATTAGATCAATTAGGGGTTGTAGAGGGATAGAGATCCATCTTTTAGGAACAAGGATCCCACATTAATTTCTCCATACCTCTTGTTGAGGAAGAGACGCATGTGGAAAATAAAGAATATTAATTGGGCAGTAGGGTACATTATAAAACCTCTTAGGATCCTCATGATTTTCATTGGGTTTTGGAGGTTCTTGGGAGTGGGATAAGTCCATGTAGGGTATTAATTTTTATTTATTTATGTAATCAATTTTTGGGGTTGTATGATGAAGGTTTATACTAGGATTAAAAACACTCTAATATAATTTAGGAATAATGGAATGAGGAATTAGTTGATTTGGTATTGTGTATGATATTATTTGAGAAGAACCCCAAAGTTGTATAAGGTTTCCTTAAGGATGATTATGATGACGAGGAATTAAGTAAATTCTATGCTAATTGTGTGTATGGAGAACATCATTGTGGAAAATATATTCAATGTAAGATGAAGGGTCATAAGAGGAACTGTGATGTGAGGGGATGTATTTTGGTTAATTTGTAGAATTATAAATGTTGAAAGGATTATTCTGAACTTCCAATGCTAAAAGAAATATGGGCTGCTATAAAGAACAAGGTAATTGTTGTGGAAATAATGACCTATGTCCATAAATTACATAAGATTCTGGGTAAATGAAGAAGAAATAATGAGACCAACAGGGGAAACCCATTGAACATTGGCATGGAGGTGTGGTTGGTAAGTATGATGGGGAAATAAAAAGTAAAAACTGTTTATCTCATCCTAAATTATAATGAAGCTCTGTAGACTGAATCCATTCAAATTAAGTCTTGAAAGGAGGAGGTTGATAGGATCATAGAAATAATACATTGATGTGATGTCAATGAATATAAAATGGTATGGATTAGTAAAAATACCAAATTATATCATGAGGCTTCAATCCAAAGAAGAATAATATGGAGTAATACATCCATGCTTTGGAGAAACTAGGAAACAACATTAAATATTTAGTCAATGAAGATATAGATATGAAGGTACACCGACATCAATGTGGGTTATATAGGGTAATTGATTCCATTTGTTTTAATATTTTTTATTTATTTTTAATCTCTTACTGTTTTAACTAACCCAATACATTCAATTGGTTTGGATTATGACATTTCCTCAAAAGTGATCTTTGAATAAAAATTTATCTTTCAGTAAGTCAAATCTTTATACACATATATAATTGAAATATTAATTTTATATAATGACATATATAAATCATATGAAATGTATATTTCATTATTATTATAATATATAATTCTAATAATAAAAAATAATATAATTAATCTTTTGTTATAATTATATCACAAGTATGTCGCCTCATATTAATCCAATAATAGTGGTAGGTTCATGTTTGCATGGGTTTAACAACCTACTTTTAAAATAAAAGTATATTATATCATGGATTTTTTTTAATTTATTTAAAACTACATAATGATATAAATACATTAATAAATGTTTTAGTGTTTTTATGGTCATATATACATTTAACCCACTTATTATGAAATCATATTTCATTCGTAAACAATCACTGAAACATGATCATCCTTGAATTTTTCCTCATGGACCACAACCATAAATTCCATGATATTGCGGAATATTGTTATATAATAAAATATCATATATATATATATATATATATATATATATCCATACATTATATGATATAATAATTATATAATCTGCGAAAATAGTAGATACTAATGGAACATTTATGAAACTCTTTTAATGTGATAAAGATTACATATAATAAATTCTTAATATACATCAAAAATATCAAATATAAATATATATTTATATAATTAATAAGCATTAAGATAAAAAATATTTATAGTTTTATTTATTTTTCAGAGGTGTATGTTTGATGGCCTAAATTTAAAACTTTAGGACGTTTGACTCTTTTAAAGAATGAATCAGGATTAAATTATATATTATTTTCTCAAATTCTTCTCTCTGAGACATGTCTTTTATAATGAACCAAATTTCTTTTATGTGGAGTATTAAATATCTATTGGATATATCATATCATGAATTATATTTTATTTTTATTACTTTATTTTTATTTATAATCCCTACCTTTGAATTGTATTTTAATTTAACTCCTATTGAAAGGATTTTATGTATCTAACATAAATCCCTATGACATGTTTATATTGTGCTCCATTTTTCTTTTTGAACAGTGAATTCAATAACCATATATAAATAATTATAAAATTTCATTAATTAACTTTAAATAATAATCAATTTTAGTTATTTTTATTTAAATTTATTTTGACTCTGATTTGACCCCACTTTTATATTATTTTTTTACTATTTCCTAATTAATTATGTTATAATAATCTCATTAGTAGTTATTTAAAAAAATAATTGTATGCTCTACCCTTTTATTATATTATGTGGTATTATTAATTTTCATCTTTCCAATCTATAAAAATCCATTTCCAATTATTTTATACCTAAGGCATTTCATTTCCCATACATGTTATCGGGGTCATCAATGATGTATAGAGGGTGACTATTCTAGTGGGTTGCATCCATGTTACAACCATGTTTTTGTTGGGGAGTTGTAGATAAAATGTATATGTGATGGTCTATTCATGGAACATCAATGGAGGTATGTTATGGGATTCGGTGAACATACCTATGGTAAACATGATATTCCTTTTAATATGGAGTTTCAGTTTAGTGTATGATAAAATGACCATATTATATGAGCATTTTTTTCAATAGTACTCTATTGTGGATCAACTTATTATCCTTATATTTGATGTTTGATTTTTAATGGAATCAAGTTAAGCATGTTGTTGTGTTAAAGTGAGAGTGTTGAATGGGTCAGAAATGTATTCTGAGAAACATTGCACAACCCATTTCAGTTATCTCTATTGGTATTGGACTATTTCATTATAGTTCGTTACATTCAATGATAATGGGATTATGTTGTTTTTTCAAGTAAAATGAAATCCACTAGGAGCATATTCATAATATTTTTTATGTTTTGTGCAAGGATATTCAAATTTATAAGTGTACTATAACTTATAATAGGACACTTTATAATGAGAAGATTTATAGTGGAGATAACCATCAACTATATCCATAAAAAGATGATTAAATTATTATTTACCTTGATAAAAAGTCTCGTGTATGAAAATTTTAGTGTTTTATTATGAAAACGACTATTGGATATCATTTTAACGGTGTATGTGTTGAAGGCTTATGTAATCAATGTTGGTGTCTTGGGTTATTGGAAATGAAATATAACCATTTGAATGCGGATTGAAGACCCTTTTAGATTAGTTGATATTTTGTGGTTCATCGAGGCTTCTGAAGGATTATAAGTTTTATGTTGGGCAGGTTGTAATGAACCATGTTTTCATACAAGGTAGAATTTTGAGGGAATATGAAATTTGGAATATGGTTTAAATTCCATTCATTAAAAAGAGCATCAGAATTCTATTTTTATGGTTGTGACATTTAAAAGTTATGTATTTATACTTGGGTAAATTATTACGATGTTCATAGGTTCTTTGGTTGTGTTTTGGGATCATTAGGCTCTCAAAACATAGAAATAAGAACAACTAGATGGGATATATGATTTATATAAAACATTACAACCCACTGGTGTAAAACATATGGTTGTAATATATGATAAGATGTTTCTCACATAGTCAATACATTGTTTCACAAACCCTTCACATATTCCACCTAATCAGTTCCATTTTTCGAGTGTCCATACGCTATTCATCACTTGGTCAGTGCACTGTTAGGAAAAAATATATGTGATAACCATGTGAGTTTGGGTTCCTCAGAAGAAATAGCATCAGGGTTTGTGCACTATTGTGAAAACTGTGTGGCCAAACTATTTTCCCTTGTTTTGAGGTAATGGTTTACATTTCTTATGTTGTTTAAACTCTTTTTCCCTTTTCTTCTTCTCCCCCAGACTATGTGTGGATCTTTTTCTTGCACATTAGTTCCATCCTCCCCTCAAAACTACTCTTCAAGGTATATCCTCTATTTTATGTTTATATAAAACACCATTAGTCTCTATGTATCCTCATTGGTTAGATTTCAATTCCACTTTTGTATTTCTTATGTTTCTCTCTTGATCTATTGTGTAATTTTGGTGTGGCCTCATTTCCCCTGTTTTCAGAGAAAATGTGTTTTTCATTGAGTTATTCCAATCCAAAATCAATCAATATTTATTTTTAGATGATTACGACATCTTCAGATTAGGGAAGGTGGCCTATTTATATTTTCAGAAATTTTTTATTAATTGTAGATATTTTTGTCATGCCGTGTGCTGGCCTATATTTTGTGTCACCCTAAAATTATTTTTTTCTTCTTAAATTTTCATGTGCACCTTGTTATAAACAATTTTTTTATTATTTTGTAAATGAAGGCTATCATTATTTAATATGAACACACCTAGTGCGGGAAATCATGAATTTCCCATTATGAGTTATATAACTAAATTTTCAAAACACCATCTCCACATTCAACATTGATTATAAAATGTAATTCGCCATAATGGATTCTCCAAATTTATAATAGAACCTCTGGGGTTCTTTATTAAGATTTTTTTAATTTGTTTCCCATGATTGGTAACATTTAAACATTCTTATTTTTGATAAATTGAGTTATGGATTTTAATGTGTTCCTCAACTATTATCAACATATTGTTTTCTAAACAATGTAATGTTTTTATAAAAAAACCTAGGGATAAGGTGCAATTTCATAAAAATTAAAAATTGGTGTTTTTTATTTATATCATTCATGTTTTATGGATTTTATATTTTCCTATTAATTCATGTTATTTCATTATTAGTGAGATTTTTTTTATATGTCCTCTTTTATGTACATAAATGGATTATCCCTTTAAATTTATAAAAATAAATTGAGGTAAAGAACCTCCTTGGTGCTTGTCGTGACATAGAGATTGAATTTTCCACATAGGTGATTATCTTATTTCACTATGGGATCGTCTTAGTGTCCTTTAAGACTTGTAAAATGTATTTCCATGATTTTATAGACTAAATTGATTGTTTTAAATTGATTAGATTATTCATGATATATTTTTTTATTTAATTTATTTGTTTTATATATGTTTAATGAATTATAAAAGTGTGTTAATGAAAAACCTATTTCTTCATACTTTCTTGAATTATAATGTCAATTGCTATAATTTTTATTCCCTTAGTTATAATTGGATTCTAGAATAACGAATATGTGGAAACACTTTATGTAAATTATTTTAATTATGTCTACTCTGTATACAAATAATGTAGAATTATGTTATGGGTTCTTTTAAACATGACAGTATCATGGTCCCTTACATTGGGTTTTGTGAATAACATCTCACAACATTGTCATTATATGGATGGTGGGAATAATGTGGCACATCCCTTGTTGAGTTTTGACATGATGGCTTATTATAATATTCAATTTCTTACATGAAAACACACTCATCATCTCATGTGGCGAGCATGATGTCTCCCATTGTTAGGATATTTAGGTAAAATACCCTAATACTTGATATTATAGGCTCATTATAACTAGTTAGGGATGGCTTTGTTATACCATATTCCAGCTAGCTGCTACTATTAAAGTTATATGCTCTACACATACTTATTCTATATAGGTGGATGTAATATATAACTATAATATATGTATTTATTTTTAATATATGTAAATATATAGTAATAGAACATACATTAATTTCATACACGATGCATAGTAGGAAGAGTATGCACAGAATAATTTTAGAATATATGATGACAAATATTTATTTGTTCAGTTTTTTTCTTTATATTTATGCCTTCCCAATGATTCACATTTTATTCAATAAATTGTTATAGCTAGAGACACCATGGGTGGTGGCCAACAATGATTTTATCTCACATCCTACTTAGGCATCCATTGCACGAGGTACCTAAGATGATCTCATGATATCATAACCATGGATCGTTATTGTGTTATTATGCTTGTACCTTGGAGTTACGAGTACAAAACTGAGCTTCACTCCTTAATGCTCGAGGAGATTTCCCTCTTTGAATTTTTTTGTATTTATTCATGTACTACCATTTATCAAATTTCTTAATATATGACTATTGTTTTAGTTTGTATATTATTATGTACATGCAAGCATGATTATTTATTGGCATTGACCACCACAACTTTTTTAGTTTTTATTATTCTTCTGCAACAATACATTTCATTTATCACTTATTCTATTTTTTGTATGATATTTATAATATGATATAATGCTATTATAGTCGGATCATGAGTGTATAGTCACTTTACTATCACCTCCTAATACACTCATCGATCTTCAAAAACATCTAGATTATGTGGAGGTATTATTGGAGATCTATTACCCACTGATCCAGCCACTTATTTCATGGTCATTTGTTCAAGGAATCTATATTCAAAATTCTTAAATTGATAATTGAAAAATAATTCATAAATCTTATCACCTCTTATGTAGTTATTCTATTATAATACAAGGATGTCATACCAAAACAACACATAAAAATCCAAACAATTTGAATGATATCAAAAGAGATTATCCACCGATTCATGGAAATATAAAATTGGATATAAATAAAATTATAGCATTGATATAATAATACAGATAGGGAATGTCCCATTTGATCACAAAATATGGAGGTAAAGATGATGGGGATCAATCCCAAATTAATGTGCATAAAACACCTTATAAGTGTCACGACCCGACCCTACCCGGGCTCGAGCCGCAACTACACCAAGACCGCCTGCATAGGCCAGGGGCTGGCGACCAGCGCCGAAGGCACAATAACTCGGGGAGGCCTTTGCCTATGTACCTGTACACACACACGTAGCAAACTCAATGCAACTGTGCAGAGTAAAAGTAAAGACAAGCAAAGTAAAGGGAAACTGCTACATATAATCCACAGTGTGCATCGACCTCTAACAGTAAAAGTAATGTGCTGAAAAGGAAAAAAGGGGAAAAACACACATCCAACCAGAATATTTCCACAACCCGGAAATATGTAAACAAAAGAAACAGCTAACCGGTCTCCCACCTAGAACCCGGCCATGACCACCACACGCGGTCTAAGCTCCCAGGCTCCTACACTCCGCCAAAGTCACACTCCACCTATCTGTCGTCTGCAAGGGCACACCAAGTGTGGGAAAAGCCCAAGCAAGGGTGAGTATAAAAATACTCAGTAGGATACCCCGAAGGCTCGAGGGAGCAACAAAGGAGGTACCGAAGGGTGAGCAGTAGAGCGAACAGGAAAAAGTAAAGGAGCACAACAGAGAGGGCAGTAAGGAGTACTGTAAAGAGTCCAGCTCAACCCAACAAGAGGAACGAAGGTAGACTCATCCATGCACAAGGAGCTGGAAACGGTTAAAAGATGAACTTCCTGTCGAGTCTTTGCTACCTATAGCAGGAGAGTAGACTCATCCAACCACGAGAAGCTGGACATGGAAAGCACGTGGCATACCCCACACGTCTTCACCTCTCATGGAGGGATAGTAACCAAGCCCATGAAGTGGGTACTAGAACAAGGTATATACATATCCTTATGCTCAGCAAGAAGCCCGAACAACGTCGTAAGGGGATCTCCATCCCGTAGCTCATCCCAAAAAAAGAGTAGCCAACAGTCCCAGAAGTAAACTCCATCGATGCCCAGCATCCCGCACGTCTGCCCCAAACTGCAAGCCAAGGTGCTCAATCACCACACCTCGACACTATCCGCTTTGGTTGGCACTGAATCGCTCGCACAGTTTTAGGTCGCGTCAAAAGGACGTGTCTCGGTGGGGGAAAGTGGTCCTAGTACTTGAGAGTTCTGGGGGAACGTCAACCACATCTCGTCACTATGCCGCAGTCGAGAGGTCTGTTCAAAGTTGACAGGCGACCCCCTTCCCAGCCCCGCTGGAGGATCCATGGATGTCAATGGGTTCCCACTACGAGGATACACGAGAAGTTGACGGGTGCCACACTGCCCAGTCCCGTAACAGGGTAATCCACTAGAGGGAGACCTGGCTAAAGTCGGTGATGGGACCACTACCCAACCCTTCTGGAGGTAACCCAGCATCGGGGACCACTTCCCAGCCCAGCTGGAGGTAAGCCCGACATCGGGGACCACTACCCAGCCCACCTGGAGGTAATCCCGGCATCGGGGACCACTGCTCAGCCCCGCAGGAGGTAAGCCCGGCATTGGGGACCACTGCCCTGCCCCTCTGGAGGTAAGCCCGGCATCAGGGACCACTTCCTAGCCCCACTGGAGGTAAGCCCGGAACTGCTCTGGCCATCCCTGTTGGATGGTACTGCTCGGTAAACACCGCAGTACTGGCCATCCCTACTGGATGGTAACCCACTGGCGAGCCCTGCTCGAAACAACCTCAGCCCTGCTGGAAACAACCTCAGCCCTGCTGGAAACAACCTCAGCCCTACTGAAACAACCTCAGCCCTGCTGGAACAACCTCATCCCTGCTGGAACAACCTCATCCCTACTGGAACAACCTCAGCCCTGCTGGAACAACCTCAACCCTGCTGTAACAACCTCCTGGGTAGAGGATCGATGCCTACGTAAGGTGTTGGTCACACAGAAACCACAAGCTCTACCAAGGAACACATAGCAATGTGAGAAATTCCCCATGCCTCACAAGGCGATCCCGCTCCCATCCACTGAGTCACTATCGAAGCGGACCGAGACATCTCATCCCAGAAAGTGGGGAAACACCCACGGTGCATGAACACCTGTAGTCGCAGATGGTGTCACAGTCCGATGAAAGGGCACAGTACTGAAACCCCTCACAGCCGAAGAAGAAGAGGAACCAAACCATCTCTGCCAGCCAAACCATTGAGAAAATGACCAGGGGGAGACCACTCAACCCTACTGGTCAGACAAAAGAGCACCAGGCCTGGGGAAACTCTGCCCTGCTGGTCAAACAGACGAGCACAAAGCCAGGGGAAAACTCCACCCTGCTGGTCAAACAAATGAGCGCAGAGGGACCCTCTACGCCGCGAGAGGTCAAAGTATGTAAAGCAGATCACGACACGCACATCGGGCCCACACAACGTGTGGCCCCAAGTCAACCCCAACAGAGCACACAAACATCCTCAGGTACAAAAAACCACACATACCTCCTAGCACTCTCGTATACTCCCGAAGTATACCTCATTCCATCCCAAAGGCTATCGTGCACACGACACCCAGAATCAACGCCATGGCGTGACGTAACAACTCCACCTCAAAGGCCTAGGAACGACCAACCTCAACTTGTGAACCATTTGTATCACTCTCCCAAGAGTGCGCGATCACTCGCCAAGGGTCTGCTAAAAACAAGGTAGGGTGAACCACCACTGGAGCACCTTCCATGCTCCACATTTAACAAGATCGCACAAGAGGCTCCGCACAACCAAACAGATTGCACCGTTTTAATCCTCGCGGAATAACATGCGAGATCAACTACTTACTCGCCTCTAATGGCTATCTGACGAAAAATTCACCAACACCGCCTCATGCCCAAACGGCGTCCCGTGATCCCGAGCCTCAGCCCCAGAAACAGTCGGACGCATCACACCATTGCGATCCCCTCGGGAAAACACGTCAAAAGCACTACTAACTTGAGTGCAATGAATATCCGGAGAAAAAGGAGCATCCCGGCGCACCGCACACGAGCGGTGCCACGTGGGACCCGCATCCCGGTCCCGAAACTCGACGAACGGATCGCACCGTTGTGATCCTCTCGAAAAAACACACCAGATGGACAAATCACTTGTCCAAAAAGGTTGCCCGGTGATAAAGCTAAAATCACCATTAACTCCCGAAACGGCCCTCACGGGGCCCGCACCGTCGTGTGGAATTAAGGCGGGCAGATTGCGACGTTGAAATGCCTTCAGAAAAACACTCAGAATCGACTACTTGCACATCCCGAACGGACGTACGACAAAAAAGTTGCTAAAACGTTGCACACAGCTCGAGCGGCGGCCCGTGCGGGCCACACCTCAACCCCGAATTAAGTATCTGATATTGGACTCAAAATGACCATCTGATTTTCAGGACCACGCAGCCGAAGACGGCGTCCAAATAGGACTCCCTACGAATTATTTATTGTTAATAAATCATTTGATAAAAAAACAATAATATTATCTTAATTATTTTACTTTTTTTTATTAACTCCATTTTTTTCAAACTATTCCCTAGGCCAGATTCTTGAAAGTCCCCTTTTTTTTATTTCCTCTGTTTTTGTTTTTGTGTGTGGCCTGCTTTTGCAGGTCAGAGCCGGCAAAGACCCGCAGCAGTGTGTCTTCTTCTTCTCCAAGGTCATGCGACCCTGGTGTCCCGACGACCACCGCTTCGGCCGGCCACCCAGCCGTCCACTGCTCCGTAGCACGCCCTCGGACGACCGCCGCCCGCGCCGAGGCTCGCTACCTCCTCTGCTCGGCCATGCTCCCGGCCGCCTCTCCCTCGCAAATGCCTCTCGTGCTTGCTCGCCTCAGCCGATGACTCCTACTCGGACCATCCGACGACTCCTTCTCGGACCAGCCGATGACCACCCGGTCGACCGCCCTGGTGCCCTCCGCTCGTGCCTCCGCTCAACGATCCATCGGTGGGTTAATGCGTCCAAAATTTGGGCAGTGATTATACGTGAAGAACGGATGGATTCCGGACACATTTATAGGCTTTGAACACGAATCGATGACTGTGTTAGTGCGGTCATCAACGATTGATACAATAAATGATGAAACAATATGAACAAGAATGAATTTTACGAGATCAACATAAATCTGAAAACAAAATTGGAATGAATCCTACCTCGATTTGTTCGTCGGTCGATGACGACGTGTTCGCCTTGCTTCCGCTGCGATCCGCCGAAGTTCCGTCGTCGTCTGCCGAAGGGTGGAGGGTGAGAATATGGGAGAGGGAGAGCTTGAGGAAAAGGAGGCTTCTCTAGGGAATTTAGAGGGGAGGAAGGGGATGAAGGGATTAATTAAAGAAAAGTAATTAATCCTTTAATTAATTAAAAACACAACCCAAATTAAAACCGCGTCTGAAACCACAAACGCAGTGAAAGTTAGGTCACGCATAGGGTAAACACCACCTCATAAGCACAACGTTGGTCTCAGAATTTTAATCAGAGGCCCCGTTCAAATGTTATTAAACTTAGCGTCCGAGGCCGCCAAATTACGAAAACGCCCCTGGAGCCATTTTTTCACAGACGACCCGCACCCGCAAAACTTATACCCCTCCTAGGGTAAACGGCACGCTCCGAACTCAACGGTGCCCTCAGTTTTTCAATACGAGACACTTTTTAAGAGATACTATCATTTCACCATTAAACGAATAAATTAATTAATTTATTTATCCGTTTAACGTTCCGGGAGCGGGCGAGGGGTCCAGACATCCCGCGCCGAAAAGTTTTATGTCGTTACTAGGGTAAAAACCCCATTCCAGACCCATCCGTAAACTCAGATCTCTGATCTGAAGCACCGTTTAGGAGTTATCCAATTTTTTTTTAGCATTTTTAGTGTGAACGCACTGAAAATTTAATTCCGACCACTCCGGTGCTCGGAATTGCACGCCGTCTGAAGGCGCTGCTCTAGAATATCATCAAGAATATTCCAAAGTCTTTCTCAGTAAAAACCGGGTTATTACATCATTACCTCCTTCACGCTTTTCGTCCTCGAAAAGAAAAACTAGGGAGAAACACAGGGTACTAATCCCACACATGGCTTTCCATACCTAGAAGATCCCACGCACAGCTCCGCGTCACTGCACACGGACCAAAGGATTGATCCATTCATGTGAGGTCGTCCCATTCCAACGCCGTGCACCCACTCCAGAATTTGGGGTTAGGGAAAGGCGGTAGGGTACCTCATCATCCCTTTGCACGGTCTCAAACGGCCCGAAGGCCCTCGGGGGTTGCTCACCTCCCTGGCCAAACCTCTACGTCGCACGTTGTGATTGGAATCACCGCCCACACCTGAAATAAAGCCTGGTGATTCCCTCCTTCAGAATATCTATACGGTGAAACACCCAAGGATATCTGGTCATGCAAGGTTCCACAGTCGATGCTCTCTTACATGCTCAAAAGGCGAAGGACTCAACACTATCGACTAAAGGAAAAGGTCCCACGCCTTTTTCCTAACCAACACAGGGTCACACCCGACGCCATTACATCACCCTGGTAACACCTCAAACAAGGAGCAGGGAGGAAAGGCTTTCACATGCAGAGCCCAACAATTCTACTACAAAACGAAGAAGAGTCACAAGGGGTACCTCTCACCATCCCATGATCTGCAGGATTGTAGACATCCAAAGCTCACAGCTACCTGCGGTCCCAACTGTCAGCTCCTGGAGCCTAACGTGGACCGCCTAGTGGTGATGGGGAGATCTCGTAACGTAATCCCCCACCTCCAGCTCCTCCCGCTCCTCTGCTAGCACCACATCTCTAGTCACTACTCTGATCACGTCGATGCCTTTGCCGTGGTGGTGTGCCTGATGCCTGCCCGAAGCTCTCATCAACATGGGTCGGGCAGTCTCATGCCAAGTGACATCACCCATCACAAGCATAGCACCAGCGCACTCTGAGCTGCCCTGGTGCCCTCCGGTGCCACTGTGGTGTACAACCACAGCCCGCGATCCACTCACGGAAGGGCATCCTCGGCTGAGGCCCTGCACCATTTTGCCACAGTGGTATACGACCACGTCTCCGGAACTGGGAGTGGGAAGGCCACCTGCATCTAGATCCTGTCCTCCGGCGCCTGCTAGCTATGGCAGACGTCCCGGCTCTGTCATGCCCACTGCCACTACCAACTGCAAAACATGATAGGAAGCCCTCTGTCACCAGCGCCTGCTCTAACACCTCGTCATATGTGTAAATTCTCAAGGGTTCTATGAAAGCACGAATCTCTCGGTGGAGACCCTGCTCAAACGTCCATGCTCGGAAGTTATCGTCATGGACCATGTCTGGGTAAAAGCGTGCACGGTCTGCAAAACTAGCCACGTACTCGGCCACCGTCATCCCTCCCGGCTGAAACTGCAGGAGCTCCTGAATCCGAATGGATCACAAGCAGGAGGGAAAAAACTCCTCATGAAACAACAACTGAAAGTCATCCCACGAAAGTGGCGACGAGTCAAGAAACTTAGTCACCATACTCCACCAACGCCGAGATACTCCACGAAAAAGGGTGGCTGCCAAAGCCACTCTCTGATCTGTCAGCGTCTGCACAAGCCTGAAAAGGCGAACCACTGCCTCGAGCCAAACCTCTGCTACCTGAGGGTCTGGCTCACCACTGAACCTCAGCGGTCTCTACCGCTGGAACTCGCGGAGTGCGCTCAACATGCGCTCAAGCTCAGCCTGCTCTGCTGAAACTGCCTGCTGCTCAATAGGTGGGGGTGCTGTTACTAACCCACCCGGAGAAAGGGGCTCGCATGATGGGTCCTGTACTATGGCCTCGTAGCTCACAAGGTCGTCATCATGAACCAAAGATGGTTTCTGGGCTGGATGTCTTCGCGGATACGTCTTGAATATTATCAAGGAGTGCCGCGGTCAGATGAACATATATGTATAAACCACAAAAACAACGATGGGGAGCTGATTCAAGGAGGACAGTCAAAGACTCAGTCCTATGTGATGCACAAACCAATTTTCCCTGCAACAAGTGTCTCAGCATGTCGAGTCGACAATCAGGTTATCAACCTCCCTGTGAATGGATACGTCGGCCGCCGCACCATCACTGGACTCCCTGGCCTGAGAGCCACTGTCGAGATACGTTAACACGGTTGCCCTAAATCCCAACCAGTTCCTTTTATTTTTGGGACATCTGAACAATGTCCCAAGGAATGAACCACCTCTGATACCACTTTGTCACGACCCGACCCTACCCGGGTTCGATCCGCAACTACCCCAAGCCCGCCTCCATAGGCCAGGGGCCGGCGACCAGCGCCGAAGGCACAATAACTCGGGGATGCCTTTGCCTAAGTACCTATACACACACACGCATCAAACTCAATGAAACAGTGCAGAATAAAAGTAAAGACAAGAAAATTAAAGGTAAACTGCTATATATAAACCACAGTGTGCATCGACCTCTAAGAGTACAAGTAAAGGGCTCAAAAGGAAAAAACGGGAAAAACACACGTCCAACCAGAAAAGTGCCACAACCCGGCAATATGTAAACAAAAAAACAGCTGAAGAGTCTCCCACCTAGAACCCAGCCACGACCACCGCACGCGGTCCAAGCTCCCAGGCTCCTACGCTCCACTGAAGTCACGCTCCACATGTCCGACGTCTGCATGGTCACACCAAGTGCGGGAAAAGCCCAAGCAGGGGTGAGTATAAAAACACTCAGTAGGATACCCCCGAAGGCTCGAGGGATCAACAAAGGAGGTATCGAAGGGTGAGCAGTAGAGAGAACATGAAAAAGTAAAGGAGCACAACATAGAGGGCAGTAAGGAGTACTGTAAAGAGTCCATCTCAATCCAACAAGTGGAAAGAAGGTAGACTCGTCTAGGCACAAGGAGCTGGAAACAGTGAGAAGATGAACTTCCCGTCGAGTCTTCGCTACCAATAGTAGGAGAGTAGACTCATCCAACCACGAGAAGCTAGACACGGAAAGCACGTGGCATACCCCGCGCGTCTTCGCATATCCTGGAGGGAGAGTAACCAAGCCCAAGAAGTGGGTACTCGAACAAGGTATATACATATCCTTATGCTCTGCAAGAAGCCCGAAAAACGTCGTAAGGGGATCTCAATCCCATAGCTCAGCCCACGAAAAGAGTAGCCAACAGTCCTAGATGTAAACTCCACCGATGCCCAGCATCCTGCACGTCTTCCCCGAACCGCAAGCCAAGGGGCTCAATCACCACACCTCGACACTATCCTCTTTGGGTGGAACTAACTCGCCCGCACGATTTTAGGTCACGTCACATGGACGTGTCTCAGGGGGGGGGGGGGAAAGCGCTCCTCGTACTTGAGATTTCTGGGGGAATGTCAACCACAACTCGTCACTGCCCCGTAGTCGAGAGGTCTGCTCAAAGTCGATAGGCGACCCCCTACCCAGCCCCGCTAGAGGATCCCTGGATGTCAACAGGTTCCCACTACGGGGATACCTAGAAAGTTGACGGGTGCCACACTGCCCAGTCCCATAACAGGGTAATCCACTAGAGGGTGACCCGGCTAAAGTCGGCGACGGGACCACTGCCCAGCCCCGCTGGAGGTAACCCGGCTTCGGGGACCACTGCCCAGCCTAGCTGGAGTTAAGCCCGATATCGGGGACCACGGCCCAGCCTAGCTGGAGGTAAGCCTGGCATCTGGGACCACTGCCCAGCCCTGCTGGAGGTAAGACCGGCATTGAGGACCACTGCCCAGCCCCGTTGGAGGTAAGCCCGGCATCGGGGACCACTACCCAACCCTGCTGAAGGTAATCCTGAAACCGCTCTGTCCATCCCTGTTGGATGGTACTGCTCGGTAAACACCGCTGTACTGGCCATCCCTGCTGAACGGTAACCCACTGGCGAGCCCTGCTCGAAATAACCTCAGCCCTGCTGGAAAAAACCTCAGCCCTGCTGGAAACAACCTCATCCCTGCTGGAACAACCTCAGCCCTACTGGAACAACCTCATCCCTACTGGAACAACCTCATCCCTGTTGTAACAACCTCAGCCCTGCTGGAACAACATCAGCCCTACTGGAACATCCTTCTGGCTAGAGGATCGGTGCCCGCGTAAAGTGTTGGTCACAGCGAAACCACAAGCTCAACCAGGGAACATGAAGTAATGGGAGAAACTCCCCATGACTCACAAGGTGATCCCGTACCCATCCGCTGAGTCACTGTCGAAGCAGACCGAGACATCTCATCCCAGAATGTGGGGAAAACTCCCACGCTGCATGAACACCCGTAGTTGCAGACAGTGTCGCAGTCCGGTGAAAGGGCACAGTACTGAAACCCCTCACAGCCGAAGAAGCAGAAGAACCAACCCATCTCTGCTAGCCAAACCATTGAGAACATGCCCAGGGGGAGACCACTCAACCCTGCTGGTCAGAAAAAAGAGCACCAGGCCAGGGGAAACTCTGCCCTGCTGGTCAAACAGACGAGCACAAAGCCAGGGGAAAAGTCCACCCTGTTGGTCAAAAAAATGAGCGCAGAGGGACCCTCTACGTCGCGAGAGGTCAAATAAAGTAAATCAGATCATGGCACACACGTTGGGCCCACACGACGTGTGGCCCGAAGTTAACCCTAACTGAGCGCACAAACATCCTCAGGTACAAAAAACCACACATACCTCCTAGCGCTACCGTATACTCCCGGAGTATACCTTATTCCAGCCCAAAGGCTATCGTGCACACGGCACCTAGCGTCAACGCCAAGGCGTGACATAACAACTCCGCCTCAAAGGCCCAGGCACGGCCAACCACAACTTCTGATCCATTTGTATCAGTCTCCCAAGAGTGCGTGATCACTCGCCAAGGGTCCGCTACAAACAAGGTAGGGCGAACCACCACTGGAACACCTTCAATGCTCCACATTTAACAATATCGTGCAAGAGGCTCTACACTACCAAACATATTGCACCGTTGTAATCCTCGTGGAAAAACACGTGAGATCGACTACTTACTCGCCTCTAACGGATATCCGATGAAAAAGTCACCAACACCGCCTCACGCCCGAACGGCGTCCCGTGATCCTGAGCCTCGGCCCCGAAAACAGTCGGGCGCATCGCACCATTGTGATCCCCTTGGGAAAACACGTTAAAAGCACTACTCACTTGAGTGAAACAGATATCCAGAGAAAAAGGTGCATCCCGGCACACCGCACATGAGCGGTGCCATGTGGGACCTGCATCCCGGTCCCGAAACTCAACGAACAGATCGCATCATTGAGATCCTCTCAAAAAAACACACCAGATGGACTATTCACTTGTCCAAAACGGTCACCCGGTGATAAAGCTGGAAATCACCGTCAACTGCCGAAACGGCCCTCGCGGGGCCTGCACCGTCGTGTGGAATTAAAGCGGGCAGATTGCGTCATTGCAATGCCTTCATAAAAACACTCAGAATCGAATACTTGCACGCCCTTAACGAACGTCCGACAGAAAAGATGATAAAACGTTGCACAAAGCTCGAACGGCGGCCCGTGCGGGCCATGCCTCAACCCCGAATTAAGTATCCGATATTGGACTCAAAAAGACCGTCTCATTTTCAGGACCACGCAGCCGCAGACCGCGTCCAAATCGGACTCCCTACGAATGATTTATTGTTAATAAATCATTTGATAAAAAAACAATAATATTATCTTAATTATTTTACATTTGTTTATTAACTCCTTTTTTTCCAAACTATTCCCCACGCCGGATTCTTGAAAGTCCCCTATTTTTTTATTTCCTGTGTTTTTTTCGTGTGTGGCCTGTTTTTGTAGGTCAGAGCCGGCAAAGACCCACAGCAACGGGTCTTCTTCTTCTCCAAGGTCACGCGACCCTGGTGTTACGGCGACCACCGCTCCGGCCGGCCACCCTCCCGTCCACTGCTCCGCAGCACGCCCTCGGACGACCGCCGCCCGTGCCGAGGCCCGTTGCCTCCTCCGCTCGACCACGCTCACGGCTGCTTGTCCCTCACTGACGCCTTCCGTGCCTCCTCGCCTCAGCCGACGACTCCTGCTCTGACCAGCCGACGACTCCTGCTCGGACTAGCCAACGACCACCCGGCCGACCGCCCTGGTGCCCTCCGCTCGCGCCTCTGCTCAACGATCCATCGGCGGGTTAATGTGTCCAAAATTTCGGCAGTGATTATATGCGAAGAACGAATGGATTCCAGACACATTTATAGGCTTTGAACACGAATCGATGAACGTGTTAGTGTGGTCATCGACGATTGATACAAGAAATGATGAAACAATACGAACAAGAATGAATTTTACGAGATCAACTTAAATCTGAAAACAAAATTGGAAAGAATCCTACCTCGATTTGTTCGTCGGTCGATGACGACGTGTTCACCTTGCTTTCGCTGCGATCTGTCGAAGTTGCGTCATCGTCCGCCGAAGGGAGGAGGGTGAGAATATGGGAGAGGGAGAGCTTGAGGAAAAGGAGGCTTCTCCGGGGAATTTAGAGGGGAGGAAGGGGATGAAGGGATTAATTAAATAAAAGTAATTAATCCTTTAATTAATTAAAAACTCAACCCAAATTAAAACCGCGTCCAAAACCCCAAAAGCAGTGAAAGTTAGGTCGCACATAGGGTAAACACCACCTCCTGAGCACAAAGGCGGCCTCTGAATTTTAATCCGAGGCCCCGTTCAAAAGTTATTAAACTTTGCGTCCGAGGCCACCAAATTACGAAAACGCCCATGGAGCCATTTTTCACAGACGGCCCACACCCGCAAAACTTATACCCCTCCTAGGGTAAACGACACGCTCTGAACTCAACGGTGCCCTCGATTTTCCAATCCGAGCCACCGTTTAAGAGATAATAGCATTTCGCCATTAAACGAATAAATTAATTAATTAATTTATCCGTTTAACGTTCCGGGAGCGGGCGAGGGGTCCAAAAATCCCACACCGACGAGTTTTATTTCGTTCCTAGGGTAAACACCCCATTCCGGACCCATCCGTACACACGGATCTCTGATCTGAAGCACCGTTTAGGAGTTATACCATTTATTTATCATTTCCAGTGTGAACGCACTGAAAATTTAATTCCAGCCACTCCGGGGCTCGGAATTGCACGCCGTCTGAAGGCGCTGCTCTGGAATATCATCAAAAATATTCCAAAGTCTTTCGAAGAAAAAACCGGGTTCTTAAATTAAGATATACTTTTTATAGCTTTGAAATGGAATAGAGGTGTTCATTATGAAAAATAATTTTATAAATTGGATTGATAGCAACACAAACTAATTTTCATTCACCATGTGTATGGTTCATTCACATCATAAATGACTTGAGAATTCAGACTCATTGATAATCACGTCACCTTGATCCAACAATCCTATATCGACTCCCATTTTGAACATTTGGTTTATGTCATGAGGTTTCAATGATAGATTCATTATATCACATTAATTCTCTTCTCACTTTATGGACCCACCTTTGAAATCATGAATTACACTATAAGAACAATCATTTATAGTGATTGAATACATATAATATCTATAAAACCCAAACTCAAATAATGATCTACAATACACTCCATAAAATTATCATACATATATATTCTATGTACAAAAAAATAATTAAACTTCTCTAATATTCTTACAAGAACCGTGGTCCATAGAAACATGTAGTCAAATCAGTTAAATGGTTCTAATATGATATATTATATACATTTCAAAAAATTAACATCATTGATAAATTAAACCAAACCCAAAGAGAATAATTGGGAAGGATTTATATAAGGAACCACCCCATGACATACCTATCCAAAATATCTATGTCATAGGAGAAAAAACACCTAAAATAGATGAATATGGTATAAAACCATGAATAAAATTCCATAAAACAACAAAAACTATTCAATAGAAGGATACCTAACAAACATGAGAAAAAAATAGTGTAACAGATGATAGAAAACTATTTAATATACAATATTAAAGGAGAAAAATTCATTAAATTTTTTTGACAACATATATTTTAAGAATCAATATTATTATGATACCGATCATATATGTATTAATTCTATTCATATGTACTCTCTTCCACACCACCATGCTATAAAAGTGAAACTCCTTGACCCTAGAAGACCAAATTCAGTGCCATAGTACCTTACATTAGAAGAATTACAAGGAATAAAATCCTGATGAACAATCAGGTTATCAATTTTTGGAAAAACATATTACATACGTGATACCCATAATATATTGGGAAATAGAAAATTAAACATAATATGTACCAATTACTAATAAATTTCAATATTGAAACTCATTCCAAGAATTGGTTTTAATGTCCTCGGGAAAGGAAGAAGAAATAAGGGAGAGCTAAAATTCTAAATAAGTGTAAGTAAAGTGTCAGTTATAATAAATTAATGAGAATAAATATATATAGTATTGTCTATAACTTATAAAAGATTTAGTTAAAATACTTGGTTAAGGCATAATCAATATATAATATTACATAACTAAAACACATGCCTTTTAATCGGTAAACTGAGAATGAAATGAATCTACAGATAATATAAAGAAAAAAAATCAAACGAATAATAATAATAACTATTTTATAAATAAATATAATGTGTAATTATTTGGATCCTTTTTTCATAGGTACTTGGGTCCTTTAAATTTACGACCATTCACAATACAGTTTAGAATATTGGGTTGAAACCCTTGTGATTTGGCCCATTGATCCATCTCACGATACTACAGGTGAATCAGGGGGATTGCATTAAATGGTCCCCAACCCATGTCACCAAAGTTATATGACTTTATTATATATAAAATAATCAATTTAATTTCATGAAAAAAGTTCCATATTGGATATCTATATTGAGTCATTGATACATATTTACCAATATTTCCCCAGTTAATCAAATAACAATCAAGTACACACCATATATATAAAATGAATATATTTTAGTAACTTGTTATAAAAATCACATAAGTGATTTTATATATAAAATAATTGTGATTTAAAATGGTTAATTTTCATAAGTTAATGATTTTTACAATAGAATATTAATAATTACAAAAGAATGTGAAATTGAAAGAGATAACGTTTCCCACAAGGAACTCATCATGTTAAAAATATTTGAATGAGATAAATCAAAGTAAAACCATAAATACCAAGAGTATAAAAGAATTTGTGAAATTATATATCAAAATTTTTTGTATATAAAACAAACACAATGTATAAATTAGTGAATATGAAATTTATCTATTAGAAGTAAAATGTGAGATAAAAATCCTTTACTTTGAGTTGCAGTTGTCATGTGTCCATTTATTAACTAAAATAATAATATTAATTTATTTAATTACATTTTTTATAAATTTTTTTGAATTTATAATTTCTTTTTTTCATTTTATACATGTTTTATTGCATCTACATAAACAATTAGGTTTTTCGGGTTTTTAGACCAAATGGAGTACATGTGTCAAAAGCGACAATTGGCAGGAGGATATGATAGAAGGGTCAATTATATAAACATATCCAGATTAAAAATAATTACAATATTATTCTATTATTACAACAATTTTAATTTTAATAACAACTATGAAATCTATTTAGGAAAAAAGAAATACAGTTTCAATCACAGCGGTAGTAGGTTGTAGGTACGCATGAGTAATGTTCCCATTTTTGGATGATCATTATAGAAAGGAGGTATGAAAAATTTGAAAATATATTATGATAAAAATTTCAATGTTCTAATTTTATATAAAAATATATTCTTATATATAGAATTGCGGTGATGTAAAAGTAACAAAATTGCATTGAGGAGGTGGTTTTCTACACATCCAGGAATGACGTTATCACTTTTTTTAGTCTGTCAAAATGGTAATGAATAAAATGATATATAATATTATTAAATGGGTAATTATTTATTGAATATCAAATATATTTTACCTATGTAATGTAGGATTTTTAAAACTGATCCTTAATACATTCATGTTATTGTGTGAACATATCATGTTGCTTTTAATAGGTAGTATGTACATCCACAAACGATGTTATCATATTCCAACCCAAAGGAAATCATGAAGGTATATATAATACCAAATGAATAGAATAACTAAGACATCCTAAATATTAGATATACCATAAAAATTGGGTTTCCATCATAATTTCCAACTATGGAAGGTGGTAATGGAGAAACCTACAATAATGTTACTTGAGTCCTTTGTCCTCCGTACACAAGAATGGTAATTTTGTTACGCATTTTATGAATCATTCAATTGGTTTAGTTCAACCCCATATAATAAAAAAACTCCTAAAATATTTTGGATAATAATTCTATTATATAATAATGTAATAACTATTATTGAATGGTTTTATAATGAACTAAAACAACCATGATTTTTGAATAATTTTACCTATTTTCAGGTAATCCCAATTGGTTTTCATCAAAGGATATCCATGGTTTCATTTTTCCGGAATTTCTTCTTTTGAGGTGTGAATAATTGGGGGTCGGGTGAGATAATTTTTATTGTAGAGGAAGAGTTGAATTATTATAAATACAATTTAACAAAAACTATTTATAGGTGTACATTAAATATTGTTTCTCAAATAATAAAAATAATTAGATAAATTATATTAAATTACGTATTATTGAGTTACATTTTACTAACATTTTTTTATATTTTATATGGAATTTCAATTTTAAATTGATCATAAAAATCTAAAATATATTAAATAATTTATTATTGATATCATTTTACTTTAAAACAAATTTAAAATTTAATTTACCTTTATAAATTACTTATATAGAAGACAATTTTAAATTAAATTCCAGTATTTTGTCACTATTCAAAAGATAAATGAAACTTCTTAGAAAAACCAAAAAATATTCAAACGAAGTGATTTTTATGTTAATATTTCAAAAAAGAGGTTGATTTTTATATATAAATATAATAATGGTGTCAAAATTTACATTTAAAATAGGTTCACAATTAAAATTTGGAAAAGCTACATATAAAAAAAATATTTCTATTATGCATAACATTTGAGTAGATTTTATCTTATGTCTAGAGAATATATTGAATGAATTTAAAAATGATTGATCGAATATATAATATATAAATGTCATTAAAATAATCCCCTAGATATATATTACATTAATTTCTTAAGAAAAAATTACTTCCCCACATAAAAATAATGTTATTTTATAATAACATCACCTTTGTGTCCAATTGGTTGCTATATTAATTTCTAATTAATAGGTAACAAATGAATTCAAACATATTAATATATATATATATATATATTAATACTATTCATAAACTCTAATTTAACAGTTATGCTGTATCTCATTCTATTAAATAATAATATTTTAATAACATATTGTTATTCTATAACACTTAGTATCTCATGTAACACTTGGAAATGAAGAATTATATTTTTTTCATGTATCATAATATAACCTCAGTGTTCCATGTAAACTAATATTAACATTATGTTGTGATAAAAAACTAGATGTGGATTTTATCATAATATTATCTTTCTATGGTGTATAAATCATTCTATTAATGAAATAAAAATTACTTTTGAAATAAATAAATTGTAATGTATTGGGGTGTAACATTTCCCCCACCATAAAAAAATTGTATACTCAAAATTATACTAGATATGAGTAATAAAGATTTCAATATTCTAAAATACTATTGTCGAAAACAAAAATTTTATATAGGGATAATAACACATCTTCTTAATAAGTGGGAAAATAAAATGAAATGGTCACCAGAAAATAGTCAGATCGAAATGTATATATAGATTCTCGTATATAATATAATGTTGAATTATAGGTATAAAAAATTTCATTTTTAGGGAAAACTTTTTTTAACAATCCTAAAAAAATCAGAATCACTAAATAATCTTTTGTAAGGTAAATATAAATTTCCTTGGGTTTGTCCAAAAAGTGTAACTAAATAAGTACATAGGTTTACTTATGAATGATTCGACCTTAAAGTGTATTGAATCTTAAATCAGAGTTACAAAAAAATAATTTATTAGAAAAACTTCCTTATTTTTTACAAATTACAGTTTCAATTATAATTACTTGTAAAGATTAAAAATCATTAAAGCTAAATACTAGTAAATCCAAAATAGCTTGGATAAAGATCCCTTAATTTATAAATTCAAAATAGTATATCTTTCATACACTAAGGTAATCCATTGATCCTTGAAGTATTTTTTTATGTATTTCTGTCCTTGGAAGACCTCGAACTGTATGATGATCATGTCCTCTGTCTTCATTCAACATGGAAGACCTTGATCATGTTGCTAATTGTAAACTCAGCCTTCCTTCGTCCTGGAAGCCCTGTATTGTAAATGGAAACAATCTGAATTACACAATTAAATTCAATATTTTTAAAGGATTTCAGTTTTTAGAACATTTTTTTCATAACATAAAATCATTATGGCCTTCTCATATGTAAATTTTGATAGATCTCTCCTAGATTATTAATTCACAATAAAGTTCAAAGTATCACAATCAAACAAAGGATTTGGTGTTTATAAGTGAGATTTAAACGGTTGGATTTTCATACAATGGTCATATTTTTCTGAAATATTACAGGGTCCTATATAGGTGTACCATATGATTGTTATATAATAATAGATTAGATAAAATCATTTATCAAAACAATATATCATGAGAATCATTATGTAACTATGAATCTGATTATGTATTACCTTAAGGAGAAGAAATTTTTTTAGAAAGGTATAAAATAATTTCATTAAGTAAATATATAATCATTAACAATGTTATAAAATTATATTTCCATTAAAAAGATAAAACATATTTACTAATATAGAATCTGATCTAGAAATAATTGATAATTAGAATGGTTGAATATGGAAAATTGAATTAACAAATTTGAGAGAATTAAAATCCTGTTTTTTGAAAATTACAAATTGGGGAAGTGAATCATAATTTATTTTTAGTGAAATTAGTAATTGAGACATCACAAAACATAATAAAATGATCAAATTTATAGGGAATCTTTTGAATCAACAGTCTACCCCTTTCTGCAAAGCACAGACAATCAAATTATCAAAAGAATATTAAAATTGTAAAACGTCATATTTGATCAAAAAATATAAAAATATTTTCCCCTTAGTTTAAGACTAAAGTTGAATAAGACTAACTTCCCCCTTAAGTTAAGAAATCCCCCTATGGATTGCTTCTTGAATTAATATTTTTTTTACCTTTTATTAAGAAAATATACCCCTCATACATTAATAATGTATTATTTAAGTATTATCCTCCTTACAACATCATCTATAGGATAATATTCATCTTACATAATTCTTATCCCCTATAGTGATTTTCAAATAGTACTGGGGAAAATTATAATGTAAATGAAAATTTAGAAAACAAACAATATTAGACATTGAATAATAATACATTCAGGTTCCAAATGTTTTGCAGAAAAAGAACAAAAATGAAATAAAAATAAATCATTATTTTGTATTCATGATTTGACTATGGCCATTAACTTATTGAGATCATTAGGAATATATATATATTTTTCTATAATAACAACCTGATTATAACTCATCTTTTCATGGTTCAGAATATTTTCATGTTGGATTAAAATCTTCCCCTCCTAAGACATAATCATTTCATCTTGAGACTTAATCTTTTAATCCTCCTCTTTATTTTATGACATCAATATATTATATTCATGAGAAAGAGATTTTAGTTTCCCATATATTTCTTTGTAAAAATTAAACTAAATTGATTTTTCTGTCATTTCCTTATTAAAATCATTCTAAAAGGGTTATGGTTTTGGATTCCAATTCGTTTAAGGAACCCTTTACTGTTTGGAACATATCATTGAAAGATTTTATATCATTTTTAATCGAATTATTATTTTATAGTGCTTTCCATGAAAAGGGTTATTGAATCTGAATTACGATTTATGGAATCTTGAATAATATAAAATCTTGATTCAATGTTCAAAAAGTATGGAATGGAGTTCACCAAATCCTTTAATGATAAAACAACAAAATATTCTCTTATAGAGGAGAAAGACCATTCTGTCTCTGATTCATATTTACTAGATGTGAAAACATATATTTTCTTGCCTATTGTTTTCTTAAATTCAATTTTTTTTCTAAATTCAGAATTAAATTCATTTAATCAGATACTTAAATAATCTTGTCATCATTATCATCACCATTGTCTTCCTTATTTTCAAAATTTCTGCAATATAAAACATGGTCTTAACCATTTCCACCGTCATCATCATGACCATTATCACCTTCATCATTTAAGGGTACTTGTTAAACATCCCTTTCAATAACATTGAGTTCCAGTGCTTGGGATTTTTGGACAGATATGCCTTCTGATAAAGGTTTTGATGAAGATTCATTGGATTTACTTAATGATAAACTATCAGATATACTCTACATTTGAGTTTCGTAAATTTTTTTAATCTCATCATTTCATGGATTTGGTTGGATATTTTCATCTTATGCTCCTTCTAATTAGTGTCGAGATGGTTCTCAAACAATCAGAACTACGGTTGGATCAATATTAATTCATTTTACTAATTGGATAACCTATACTGCAAATGGATTTGATTGTTAAGAATGATTAATTTCATGAATAATGAATTTTAGAACAATACTTTTTTCAAATTCCCTTCCGGTATATTTCAATAAGGCTTGGACTATATCGGATTCAATTAACTTCTTTATGACACTCATCTTTATCGATTGTTTCTCATGTTCTTCAGATTCTATTATTTTCAATGAATTAGAATATTCTACATTGAACCCAAACAATACATCTCTTTCCTTACATAGCTCATTATCTTCTCTCCAGGTTTCCTCAACATTATATGGGTACGATTTTTTTCTTTTTCTTTCTGGTTTAATAAGCATCATTAGATTTTTATGGTGTTAAGACCTATTCAATTCTTTTCATATGTTCATCTGACTTTTTCATTGATATTAATCCAACATTCAATGATTTTCCAAAAACATGAAACAAATTTTTACTATCAATATATTTCATTATTTTATGAGTATCAACATATATAAAGAAAATCTATATTTTATTATACATTAAAATGAAATGAACATTGAATAAGTTCATAAAATTTATTATAATATTGGACAAGATTGTTGGATACATCATGATCTGAGATTTTATTGACACATCTATAATCATACAAATAGTAAAAAAGATGTACTTCACTAGGTTAATCTTACATAGATTAACTATAATATCCATCATGAAAATGCCTCTTATCTTTAAGGTGATATTGTCTCCTTTTATTAATATTAATATTCCCAAATTATATAATTCGATTATTATGTTGTTACCCAAATAGTTGTAATGATTAAGTATATTTACTCATTTTAGATCTAATAGATCAATATATTTAACTCTGTCAAAAGATCCCTATGAATCTAGAAACATATGAGAACAATAATATGATTTACCATTAGATGGTACCTCAATATCAAATGTTTCTTTATTATAAGAAAATGAATATGATTTCCCATAAATCATGACCAAAAACATTTTCTTATGACATTCATTGAAAAAATATATTGACTGATCGAACTCCATAACCATGTAAACTTAAACAAGATCGTGTTCCCCATTTTTCATAGCAATGAAAATACATCATAGAAACATTATGATATTTCATATCAAAGAATAATTCTTATAAATAATTCTTGATTAGAAAACCATTCTACAAAGATCGACCTATCTTTACGTTCCATATTCAAAGGAATTTATGTCAAAGTGGATATTGAAAAATGAATTTAGAACTTTTGAAAGGGATCGGGAAATACGAAAAAAAACATTAAATGGATAAAGTAACTCATGAAAAAAAACTCTTGAATTCGATGTAGGACATAGGGGTTCCCCTTTATTATATAGGAGCTAGTATAATGTTTCAACATCCATGATTTATCCAATAGTTGATATTCATTTGATATGATCTGATAGTTTATATTAAACCAAAGAAAAACTTATAGATTTCAATTATTTGAGGTTTTTTGTAAACAAATGGATTTAAGGAAGAATTAATCTATTTGGTGTTTTTCATAAAACAAGATTTAAATAAAAATAAACAAAAATGAAACTGAGAGGTATTTAGTATGAAGATATACATTTTAGATTTCTTAGAATATTTCCTATTATATTGTACAATTTTTCATAGAAATCATAGGTTTTTAAATTATTTATACGAGTCTATAAACAATTTTGAGATTCTAAAAACCCATTTTTACATCCGAAAAAACATTATTTGGTCCCAAAAAATATTTTTAGTTTCTAAAACACATTATTAGATTCCAAAAATCTTTATGAGGATCCAAAAAGACATTAGTAGGCCAATAAATGTACACCCACTATGAAAATGAGTATCTTAACAAAAATATATAGTTTTATAAAAATGTAGATGTGAATGACTAACATAATGTTATCAATCTTAACATTTCATTATTATGCAAAAATCAATAAGATAGGTAATTATTTTGTAAAAATATAACAATGTTGTTCATGAAACTGAACGAATTATACAGTAACATCTCTTTTATGTGTGTCATACCATTAACAGTGATTCATAATATATTTGTTATTTTCATGAGAGTGGTGTGAAGGCTTCAACACTAGTGTTATCACATAGTATTTGTGTTTTGGAAAAACTCATTCCAAAATATATTAGTGTGTGTTGCATCCACAACACTTGAGCACAAAAACATCAAGACACCACATATTATTCTTTATAAGAGGAATTATCTATAGAATTTTGTTTATTTAATGACCAAGATACTAAAAATCATTAAGTAAATGATACATTTTTGATGTACACTTGTTATACATTCTACAAACACCAATGTGAGCATCTAAAAATCTTTTTAAAATAAAAGCATTTCCAGAAAAATATATAAGTCATAAGTATATATTCCACTTAAAATTGTAAAAAATTATTTTCATATATTTTAAATGGGGTTATTTATTATTAAATTCATATTTTCACATAATCATAGTAATAAAATTATGTTTAGGTGACTAGATTTCGTATAAAGTATACATCCTATCATACCTCTTAAATATCTTTAATCAACTGGTTTCCCAGCTTCATATAGATCCAGAGAATTTTATGTACTGATTGGAGTACTTATAATTTTAATTTTATCATATCGATACTTTTTAAGAATATTTTTACATACATATATTGAGATATATTGGTTCCTTAGGGTTTTTAATAAATTTGAAATCAATGAAAAATGATAACTCACCCATCATTGTCATTTGATATTCATATATCATAATATTTGTGAAATAGTATGTTATGGAATTCTATTTTAATCCATATATAATTTCATTAACATAAATTTTAACAATTAAAACATTTATCTTTTAAATGATTATAAAAACAGTTAGATTAAATGTTCTGTTAACTTAAATGTTTTATAATAAAAATCATGTATGCTTATCATACCTGGATCTAGGGCATGTTTAATAAAATATAAATATTCGGTAAGTATAAAAACATGTTTATAAATTTTTATATCTTCAAAACTAGTAGTTTTTTCAACATAAACCTACACTTGAACATAACCATTAAGGAAATAACACTTCGCATCCATTTGAAAAATATTGATGATAAATAATGCTGCAAAATCTTATAGAATTTGAAAAGATTCTTGCCTAGATACAGGAGAATATGATTCTTCATTGTTTGTTCCATCTTATTGATTATAGACATTAACTAATATTGATGAATTATTTTTTGTAATGATTATATTTTCATCACATTTATTTCTGAAGACACACTTTACTCCAATTACAGTTTTTTCTATAGGTCTTTTGACCATTTTCCAAACATTTCTCCATTCAAATTCATTTAGTTATTCATGCAAAGCTTCAATCAAATCATCATCCCAGAAGCCCTCATCAGCCCATTAATGTTCTAATCTGGGAAATTTCTAAATGATCTACTTCATTACATAAATAACATATAGTTTGTATATGTTGATTTACATCACCAATGATACTATCAGAATGATTATTCATTAGAAACAACTAACCTATGATTAATAAAAGCTATTCATCATCATTCGGTAGAAAATCCTCTAGAATAAATGCTTCAGAGAAATTTTCTTGAGTATTCACCTTATTATAAGAATCATCTATTAATGGTTGGTAATTTTTTTTTTAAAACACGTCCAATATTTTTGGTTGGTGTTATTTAAAAAAATTATCAGTTAAATAAAATTTAACATGTATTGATTCCTAAATAGTAAAACAGTTTTATTAAAGACTCTATATTCTTTATAGGTTGGGGAGTAGCCAAAAAATATTCCTTCATTGGATTTTGGTTCGGATTTCGCTAAGTTATCTGTGGAATTACAAATGAATACTTTTCATCAAAATTCACTGAATTATCAAACATAAGGTTTTCTGCATTTTTATAACTCATAAAGTGTTTTATTAAAAAATGGCCCGATTAAAACTCATTTTGAAGTATAATGAGAATTATTCACAGCTTCAGAACATACGTTTTTATTAAATAATTATTAACTTAATGTGGTTCTTATTATCTCTTGATGAATTTAGTTTCTTCTTTCAACCACACCATTTTGTTTGGGGGGGGGTTAGGTGTCACAAAGTCACGAGTAATGCATTTCATACTAGAAAAGGTTTGAAAATAATGAATTTTCACATTCTCCACCATGATCAATATGAATTGGTAACATTAGAATATTTTATCATTTTTAAATTTATTTATAAATTATTTGAAATAATAGAAGAAATATTATTTCATTTCAATAAAATAGACACATGTAAATCTAATTTATTCAACAACTAAGAGAAATATGTAGGGTTTTCCTCCAATACTTCTAGAATGTGTAGGAACAAATAATTCCTTGTGAAATAACAATATTGAATCAGAAGTTGATATTTCCAAAATAGATTTAATGCTGGATTTATGTTTCTTTCAATATTGACATGGGTCATAGACTTTGGAAGAATCTTATATACGACCCTGTAGATCCTTAAAAATTATTTTATTAGATAGTCTACATATTTTTCATAGGGTAAAATTACCTTTAATTCTATGACATAACCATTATTTGTCTTCCATTCAACTATGAAAAGTTATATATTGGCTATTTAGGTCCTCTATGTTATGTGTATAAACATTCTCATGCCAATTGGATGTGAGAAAAACTCATCTATGGAATTAAAACTATTCATTTATCATTCATAAAATTAACAAGGTAACCTTCATCACAAAACTAAATTATTCATATAAATTTTTGATTATAACCTTAAAAAAATAAGAAATTTAATTTAAGTCTTTTCTAAGAAGAACAATGTTACATAGAACATCAATTTCTCCTTGATCATTATCTGAAAGAGTGACTATTCCACCTTTCATGTTCATAATCTTTTTAGATATTTTTTATTACCAGTCATGTTCCTGGAACATCCAATATCCATTTACAATATATTATTGTAGGTACATACATTATTATCATGAAATTAAAATAATTAGGTTTTTAGAATGCACAAAATTATTGGATCCAGAAATATTAAAATGAATAATCATTGGAATCCACATTTTTTGTAGATATGTAAACTTTTTTAAAACCTCTCGATTGGGTTTTATTAAAATAAAAACCATTCTCCTAGTGTCCACCACATTGACACTGAAAATAGAATGGGGATATTTGAGGAATTAACTATTTTGTCTAAAAATTGGTTTTGAGTTGGAATAACCAATTCTATAACTATTTCTTAGTGGATGGATTTGTGAAAACATTTAATCTAAACATTCCATTCTAGAATTAATTTTTGAATAATGTTTATTTCATGAAAATATTTATGAATTTATTCAAATTAATAAATTATTTTCTACATAGTCATTAATCTTAGGATTTGAGTTTGTCTCTAAAAAATGATTCTAAAAAATATCGTTTTCAATATCATTAAAAATTTTATCCTTTTTAGAATTAACTTCATCATGGTTTTTTTTAATGTAAAAACAATTTAAAAAGATTTTTTATAATGATCTTTCAAATGGTCTGATACTACTTTTTTTAAAACATTGATTCTACATTTTTCTATGTCTGTTTTTATTTGATATAACTATTTCCATTTTTAGGAATCATGGAAATGCTAGATAATAAAACCAAAAAGGTATGTTATCCTCTTCTGAGGAATATTCTTCATCCGAAAAATAAATACATCATTATCAATATATTTAAAATTTAAAGAATTTTTGTTTAACGATTCTGTAGTGTGTAACTTATATGTTTAAAATTATTTTTCAATAGGTATTTTGGAAATAAGACATATATTCTTCGGTACATAAGATTCATTATCTAATGATTCATTAATTGAAACTCCACCACTTGCACTCCATGAATCAAATTCAATTAATTAATTCATTACCTTAGTCTTCTAATATATTTTCTTGATTCCTCTCACAATGTCAATCTTTCATATCCTTTGTTTTATGTTATTGAAAATCATGTCTGATATATACGATATTCTTTCATTCAGAACATTTGACTTTAGAAACATTCTTTTCCTTCATAAAAAATTTAGTTTACCAAAATTGAAAGTCCTTCTTCCCAACAATCTTGTTCATCCTTCGAGAATGATTGGATAACTGATTCTCTGATTGTTTAGATTCATTGATTTCTGACATAATAACAGCATTCTATGATTTTTTTTGACATAACAATTTCTCAAGAGTATTGGATTTCATCTGATTCAAAGTATTATTAGAAGAAACACTTATATTCTTCTACATTATATTCAAAGCATCCCTCATCAATCTATTCACATGTTGTAAGATAGTTCCAAATAACTCATGATGAGTAAATCTTGTAAAATTCATTGACTCATCAATAATAATTTCATTTGATACCTATTCATTTAGATTAAGACTATAATTTTATCTATAAGAATATCATTATCTAGATATTATTTTCCCATTCACTATAGACTGTTTACGATAGTAAAAAATCACAGTTGAACAATAACTATAGGTTATCTATAAGGAACAACCAAACCAATATATTCTTCTTTAAGCATGGATCTTCCAGTTTCAATAACTTTTTATATACAAATATGTGTAAATTTTTATTTCATCTATATGGTATTAGCTGCATCACATGACGATATTTGGACCTCTGTATTCCTAGTTAAAGAAAACCGCAAATTATTGCATAACTTATAGTTTAGTTGATATTATTTCATTCATTTATTGGTAAATGTTCTAACATCCTAATCAGTTTTCTTAGAATCTCTAGTAATCATGAAAAAGTTGTCCACAATAGTATTGATAAAAAAGTAATCATTATATCTCTCCAGTATTCATAATCATTTCCATAAAATAATGGGGTTCTTGTAGGGTTTATTTTATCATAGTTTCTTTTATTCATTAATTTGAAAATTCAAAAAAAATATTTTCAACTAGACATGTTCCTCTAGAATGTATATATAAAAAAAATTAAATATATTATTGTAAATTTATAGAATAAAATCAATGTGTAAGTAGACTAAGTACTATAAATATTTCTATAAAACTGAATATAAGTACCAGTGTCTCAATTCCCTACTCTAACACCTATTCTAGTATCGATATATAGATTTATATTCTTATTTTCAAGAGGGTGGGGGTATTTTATGTTTAAAATAAACTTTTTTCAAATAAATTTTATTAAATAATAAATTTTATTTCACTAAAACCTCTTTTGTAAGGTCAATACTAATTACAATAGGTTTTTCAAACAATTTTAATGAAATAAGTACGTCAGATTACATAAGACGAATTATTCCATAAGGAATATTGATTCTTAAATATGAGTAACAACAAAAAAGGTATAACAAACCCTTTTTAGTTGTTACAAATTATAGGAAAAATTAAAAGTGCATGTAAAGAGTAAAAATAATTTATACCAATGAGTAGGGTATAGAAAACACTTTAGATTATGAAACCTAGTTTATACATTCAATAAATTCTATGTTACCAACACTAGGGTATGACATCGAACTGTGAAAGATTAGTGTTTTTCTTGATATCCAGGTAAACCATCGATCAGAAAGGTGATAACAACATCTATCTTCTTTAACATGAAAGACACTGATTAAAGAAATAATCAAAACCTCTATCTTCTATCTTCATGGAACCACTCAATCATATATAGAATCAATTAGAATTGAACAAAGAAAAACATATCTTGCTGAAGATTTGTGTATGTGGAACATGTTGTACATAGCTGATACTCTTTGAGGCCTTTAGACGAAGTAATTTTAGAATAGCTCTTGAAAATTGTCAATTCTCCCAAATATTCATTGTGTTTAAATCTTTCAATTAGTTGGGTATTTATACGTGAGATATCCAATGGTCATATTTTCCTTAAATGGTCATATTTTTCATGAAATTTTGGTGGCACCTCTAAAGATTGACTTACAACGGTTATATAATAACAAATTTGATTCCATTATTTAGCATAACAATGTGTCATCAAAAAATTAAGTATGTTTAAACCCCTATTGTATTACATTACATTTATGGAATAATAGAATCTTCTAGAATGATATTAAATTATTACATTATGAAAATATTGAATCATTATGAAAGTTACAAAATAGGATTCTTAAAAAAATGAAAAGACATAAGGAAGGATATTAAATCAGATCTAAAAATAATTGAGAATTGGAATTGAATAATATGACCAATTAGAATAAAAAATTTGAGATAATTGGAATCCCATCTATAGAAAATTTGGATTTTAGGAAGTGTATCAGATTCGATTTTTTGTGTGATTCAGAATTGAGAAAGAAGATTCGGATTCTCTTCTCTATGCGAGTTGGAATTGAGGAACATGAGATTACTTAAAAATCTATCATACTCATTTATCTTATGGAAAATAATTTTATACATAACTATAAAAATTTTAAGAAGGTGCATATATATTTCCTTATAGATAAGAATAATTATTGAGGGAATGAATATAAATATTCTTATATATAAAAAATGTTATAAAGATAATATTTTTGTGATTTCCAAAACATATAGAATGAGAAAATCCGTAAGGAAACATTTGACTTAACAAGAACTAGGATTTCCTATTGGAGAACATTAGTGAAAGTGCACATGGAAGAGGATTATATTGTTTCATTACTATTGAAGAATGACAAACAACATGTTCAACAAAATGTTTTTTATCGCAAAACCCAATATTGTATGTCTGAATCATGGTCATTAATATCATCAAAATGATGATAATTGGAAATTAAAATTTTTTTAAATACCATTTCATTGATTTTATAAATTCTTTCACTCTCTATAAATATAAGTAAATATATATTTCTATAAAAAAATAATTTCATTCAATTGTTCCTCAAACTATTTCTACTTTATAACTTATTTAGAGATTCATCATAGGGAGATGTAAAATATCAATCACTTAAACCATATTCAATGTTAAATATCAAACATTTCATAAATGGTTATCCTTTCCATTAGTTTATGATAAACACTTAATAAATAAGGTTATTGAAATTCCAAATTGAACATATCTTAAATCATCCCACCACATGAATCTTCTCTTATTTTTCACATTACAAATATGTGAATACCTACATCATGTATTCTATTGAAGCATGATAATGATATGAATAAATATAAAATGTTATTGTAAACATGAATTATTCCTTATTAAATATGTAAAACACATTTTATTTTATTTATTTCTAAATTACAAATGTGTTGAAAACTATATGGGTTAAAGAATAAACCACTCTGTTGAGAAATCATTAAACATTTTTAATGTAGTCACCACTTGTCCAATTTAAATTATATAAATCAATAATTTCACTATTAAAATGCAATTTCCCAATGATTAGGAATATATTAAGGCTTAAATTATCCCTGAAATATTGTTTTGAAATATTTTCACATTGCCGCTGAATAAAATTACTTAGTACCATTTAACATATGATCTAAATTCCTTAATCAAAAATTAATGTATTGCAATCCTTATATGTTTCATAAAATAATCAAAAACATTATTTAAAAACAAGTTAAATGGATCCAAATTTAATATTTCATTAAAAATTCTATATCCCCTATTCAAATAACATATACATGACCTTTATCCATTAACATCATTTCATGTTTATTCTCTCGATGCATGGTGATTTCTTTTTCATAGTGCTCTATCACCTAATAGTTGTAACACTAAATTGATGTTTTTTTCATATTCACATTTCTCACAATGATATGATGACCCATTTTCCCATATTTATATCAAAATCGCATACAAATCATTCATTTCCCTAGGCAAATCTCTCCACATATCGACTGAGTTAGAAATATATTCATCTTCATCCTCAACACATCATCATAATCATGGTTTTTAGATAACCTTATTCTCTTGACCGAATTCAATATATTGATCCTATAAAATATCATCTATATTTTGATGGGATATAAAAAAATATTCATATGATGAAAAGCACTGAGAAACAAATTCCCTTTGGTTATTTAAATTAAGACCATCAAATAAGTTGTCAATCATGTACAATGTGTTGTATATGTAATCTATATAATTCCAGGATAAACATCTAATGATATCTTCATAATATGAATGGAATTCTTATTCTTTTTTATTCAAGCTAATTAGTGTTATCTTCATATAAATTTGATTATTACAAGGGTAGTAATTTTTTAAAAAACTATTGTAACACTATTTTCATTCCATGAGTTCTATCTTCTCATCCTCTATAGTATTCAAGATCAACAACCACCATTGATCATTATCGTAACTTCTATAATATAATGAATGTGTATATGTTTTTCTTCTAACCACATCGCAATGATGTACTATCATTTACAAATTCATTATACCTTCCACTACTCTCATTGGATTGGTTTTCTCAGTAAATGATAGGGTCCTATATCACAGAAAAGGATCCATCATCTATGAATCCTTTTATGTAATAAGTTTATCCTTATGTTCAACGTAATGTGTCATATCCATATTAGGATGCCTTAATATATCCATAATATTCTCAGATCTAATACCATATATATTGGTTTCCTAATGAGTTAAACCACTATATTGGCCACAAGTATTTATATACTTCTTCCTTCAAGGATCTATTTCTGAAAAGTTGAATAATATTGATTTGAACATATCATTTGGGAACATAATGTATAATATCCAAACTAGTGATATACATATCATAAATTGAGTAATTTATTCATATACATAATCATAATTGTAAAAATGATTCACTCTGAATGTTCTTCTATACATATCCTCATAAAAAATATTTTTTGTCCAGATATCTATACTCTATTTTCTTATATATAATTTCCTTAGATTATTCTAAAAAATTATTAATACCAACTGTAACTCCCTGACCACAGAAGACCATATAATGTGCATTAAATTATTATATTATAAATACTCTAAAATTTCATGGATTGTTTTTTTCATAAATCTTCTAAATTTTACGAGTTTGCAGTTCTTGACGGTGACTGATTATGAGGCACGGTGTGCCCGGAATCAATTTCTGAAGTTTTGTTCGGGTACATTCAGTAAACGTACCTGTGAGTTTTTCTATCTTTTGAACTAGTGCTCAGAATTGAAATCTGAGGATATCGATGGACTCGTAGCGCTGGTATTCTCTTAAGGTGACCTTTGTCGCGGTTGCGTTTTATGCGAGTTGAAAGTTATAATTTGTGTATTTATCTTCAATTAAATAAAATTTTGTTGATAGACAATTTTATTTTAAGAGGTGGTTATTTCCTCCAAGAGGATGTGAGGGGTGGGTCACACACCCCACATAACCTCCCATGAGAGGATTTCGTGTGGTGGGTCCCACATGAACCCAACACCTTTCAGATCCCCTCAACTCCAAATTAATACCACTTATTAAATTTGACAACACCCCTCATTAAATGTGAACTCTCCACCTCCCTCCATTGTTTGTGCCAACCCCACTTATTGAATTAATTAATCTCATAATTAATTAATTTCTGTGTCAACAATTCATTTTTGAATTGTTTTGAAATTGATGGATATTTTATTATATTGGGAGTCTTTTATTTCATTTATGTGGGAAAATATACTAATAGGGAGGCTCTTGGGAATTAGAAGAAAGGTAATGTTTTTTGGATGAAGAACATCGTTCTTCAATGAAGAACATTCTTGACGAAGAACATGAAGAACTTCTTCCAACAACGCTTCTTCCTCGGATGCACCCCAACGTCAAGGAAACTACATCGTCTTCAGATTCACTTCATGCGTCCCGACCACGACTCTTCCTCCAACGTTGAGGGGATGAAATTGTTCTCTACGACGCCATCTTCCGGGATTCCCGGCTACCGCAACGCTCATCTTCCACGGCTTGTCAACCACTACCACAAAACTGGGCAAGGCCTGTGCCCCCCTTTATCAATGCTAACAGTTTAGTGCTGATAAAGTGATTATTTATCAGCGCAAACAAAGCGCTGATAAAGGTTGTATTTATCAGCACTTTTCATTTTAGCGCGGATAAATACACCCTTTATTAGTGCTTTTTACTAGCACTGATAATGGGTCTCGCGGATTTGTTAAAAACCCGCGGGTCCTCTTCCTCCTCCCTGCACACAATCAAGCTCTCACGGAAGCCCTCGTCTGCGCCGCTGCTGCCCGCCTCCTCCTCCTCCGCCGCGGCCGCCTCCTCCTCCTCTGCTTCTACTCCTCCTCTTCCTCCTCCACCGGCCTCATCCTCCTCCTCCTCTGGTACCTCCGCTGCCTCCGCCCTGCCTCTGCCCTGCCTCCACGACGCTGTCGTCGGTGCCTCCTCCTCCACCGCGGCCTCCTCCTCCTCCGTCGGTGCCTCCGCGGCCTCCTCCTCCTCTGCGGCCTCCTCCTCCTCCATTGTGCGGTATGCTATGACCAATAATTGTAATTTGCTTTGTTTTTTGTTTTTGTTCTATATTTAAACTATCATGATATGTGTGAATCAATTTTATTTGATGTGGGGGGGGGTGCAGTTGCTGCGGGGGTGTAGTGGGTGGGGGGGTGTGCAGGTGGGGGTGTTTAGGTGGGGGAGATGTGCAGTGGGTGAACATGTATAGGTGGGGCGTATAATGGGGGGTCTATTGGGTGTGAGGTGGGGGGTGTACAGGTTGGGGTGGGGGTGGGGGTGGGCTGTGCAGGTGGGGGTGGGTGGGATATGCAAGTGGGAGGGGGGTTATTCAAGTGGGTGGTGGGGAAGACAGTGTTCTAGTTGGGGGGGGGGGTCTAGGTAGGTGGGAGTCTATTGGTGGGTGTGGTTGGGGGGTGTACAAGTAGGGGGTGTGAAGTTGGGGGTGGGGGAGGGGGGTTGTGCAAGTGGGGGGGGGGGGTAGTGGGTGGATGGGAGGGGGGATGTGTAGGAGTCTGCTGGGGGATATATGGGGAGGGGTAATGTGCATGTGGGAAGTCGACACTTCCATAGTTTTCCAATAAGCACTGGGAATTCATCACTTCTAGAGATTTGCATAGGCCTGAGGCCTCTTAGGTTTTGGTTCTTGTCTATTTATCATGATGAGTAAGGAATCATATGATCTAAAAGCGACATCAACTATATATGATTAATTCTTTCTCCCATAAAACAATTTTCTAGAAATAATATATATTTGGAAGGTGAGGGAGCCTTTTAGAATTCTTTCTTATAGAGACCAGTCAAGGAATGTGTCAAGATATATCCACCTAGAGTAGGGACCTCTGCGGCCGCGGCCTCCTCCTCCTCCTCCGTGTCCGCCACCTCCTCCTCTGCTCCTGCTCTTCCTCCTCCTCCTCCACCGGCCTCATCCTCCTCCTCCTCCGCAGCCTCCTCCTCCTCCGCCGGTGCCTCTGCGGCCTCCTCCTCCTCCGCCGTCACGCCGCGGTCAAGCTACGGTCACGCCGTGGTCATGTCGCGGTCACGCCGCGGTCACGCCGCGGTCACGCCGGTGCCTCCGCGGCCGCCTCCTCCTTCGCCGCGGCCTCCTCCTCCTCCTCTGCTCCTGCTCCTCCTCCTCCTCCTCCACCGCAGCCTCCTCCTCCTCCTCCGCTGCCTCCGCTGCCTCCTCCTCCTACTCCCCGGCTGCCGCCTCCTCCTATGATCTTGCTCCTCCTCCCCTCTACCGTCCTCATCCTCCTCCTCCTCCGCTGCCTTCGCTGCCTCCGCCCTTCCTCCTCCCTGCCTCCGCGCTGCCGTCGGTGCCTCCTCCTCCACCGCGGCCTCCTCCTCCTCCGCCGATTCCTCCTCCTCCTCTTCCGGTGTCGCCGGTGCCTCCATGTATCCTCCTCCTCCGCAGTCACGCCGCGGTCATGCTGCAGTCACGCCGCGGTCACGCCGCGGTCACGCCGCGGTCACGCCGCGGTCACGCCGCGGTCACGCCGCGGTCACGCCGCGGTCACGCCGCGGTCACACCGCGGTCACGCCGCAGTCACGCCGCGGTCACGCCGCGGTCACGCCTTGGTCACGCAGCAGTCACTCCGGTGCCTCTGCGGCCGCCACCTCCTCCTCCTCCACCGCGACCGCCGCCTCCTCCTCTGCTTCTGGTCCTCCTCCTCCTCCTCCACCGGCCTCATCCTCCTCCTCCTCCGCTGCCTCCGCTGCCTCCGCTGGCTCGGCTGCCTCCGCCCTGCCTCTGCCCTGCCTCTGCGCTGCCGCCGGTGCCTCCTCCTCCACCGCGGCCACCTCCTCCTCCGAAGATTCCTCCTCCTCCTCCTCCGGTTCCGCTGGTGCCTCCGCAGCCGCCTCCTCATTCGCGGTCACGCCGCGGTCACGCCGCGGTCACGCCGGTGCCTCTGCGGCCACCGCCTCCTCCTCCTCTGCCGAGGCTGCCCCCTCCTCCTCTGCTTCTGCTCCTCCTCCTCCTCCACTGGCCTCATCCACCTCCTCCTCCGCTGCCTCCGATACCTCCACCCTACCTCCGCCCTGCATCTGCGCTAACGCCGGTACCTCCTCCTCCACCGCGGCCTCCTCCTCCTCCACCGCGGCATCCTCCTCCTCCACCGCGGCCTCCTCCTCCCCCTCCGCTGCCTCCGCTGCCTCCTCCTCCTCTGCCGCGGCTGACTCCTCCTCCTCTGCTCCTGCTCCTCCTCCCCTCCACCGGCCTCATCCTCCTCCTCCTCCGCTGCCTTCGCTGCCTCCGCCCTGCCTCTACCCTGCCTTCACGCTGCCGCCGGTGCCTCCAGTGCCTCTTCCTCCACCGCGGCCTCCTCCTCCGCCGATGCCTCCTCCTCCTCCGCTGGTGCCTCCGCGGCCTCCTCCTCCTCCGCCGTCATGCCGCGGTCAAGCCGCGGTCACGCCGCGTTCATGTCGCGGTCACGCCGCGGTCACGCCGCGGTCACGCCACGGTCACGCCGCGGTCACGCCACGATCATGCCGGTGCCTCCGCGGCCGCCGCCTCCTCCTCCTCCACCGCGGCCGCTGCCTCCTCCTCTATTCCTGCTCCTCCTCCTACTCCTCCACCGAGCTCATCCTCCTCCTCCTCTCCTGCCTTCGCTGCTTCCGCCCTGCCTCCGCCCTGCATTTGCACTGCCGCCGGTGCCTCCTCCTCCACCGCGGCCTCCTCCTCCTCCACCGCAGCCTCCTCCTCCTCCTCTGCTGCCTCCGCTGCCTCCTCCTCCTCCTCCGCGGCCACCGCCTCCTCCTCTGATCTTGCTCTTCCTCCCCTCCACCGGCCTCATCCTCCTCCTCCTCCGCTGCCTTCGCTGCCTCCGCCCTGCCTCCGCACTGCCTCCTCCCTGCCTCTGCGCTGCCGCTGGTGCCTCCTCCTCCACCGCGGCCTCCTCCTCCTCCGCTGATGCCTCCTACTCCTCCGCAGTCATGCCGCGGTCACGCTGCGGTCACGCCGCTGTCACGCCGAGATCACGCTGCGGTCATGCCGCGGTCACGCCGCGGTCACGCCGCCGTCTCGCCGCGGTCACGCCGCGGTCACACCTTGGTCACGCAGCGGTCACGTCGGTGCCTCCACGGCCGCCCCCTCCTCTTCCTCCGCCGCGGCCGCCGCCTCTTCCTCTGCTCCTTCTCCTCCTCCCCCTCCTCCACCGGCCTCATCCTCCTCCACCTCTGCTGCCTCCGCTGCCTCCACTACCTCCGCCTTGCCTCCGCCCTACCTCTGCGCTTCCGTCGGTGCCTCCTCCTCCACCGCGGCCTCCTCCGGCGACGACGATGCCTCCTCCTCCGCCGTCGGTGCCGCTGGTGCCTCCGCGGCCGCTGCCTCCTCCGCGGTCACGCCGCGGTCACGCCGCGGTCATGCCGCGGTCACGTCGCGGTCACATCGGTGCCTCTGCGGCCGCCGCCGCCTCCTCCTCCTCCACGGCCGCCGCCTCCTCCTCTTCTCCTGCTCCTCCTCCTCCTCCTCCACCGGCCTCATCCTCCTCCTCCTCCGCTGCGTCCGCTGCCTCCGCCCTGCCTCTGCCCTGCCTCTGCGCTGCTGCCGGTGCCTCCTCCTCCACCGCGGCCTCCTCATCCTCCGCTGATGCCTTCTCCTCCTCTGTCGGTGCCGCTGGTGCCTCCTCGTCTCCTCCTCCTCCGCAGTCATGCCGCGGTCACGCTGCGGTCACGCCGCGGTCACGCCGAGGTCACGCCTCGGTCACGCCGCGGTCACGCCGGTGCCTCCACGGCCGCCCCCTCCTCTTCCTCCGTCGCGGCCGCCGCCACCTCCTCTGCTCCTTCTCCACCTCCCCCTCCTCCACCGGCCTCATCCTCCTCCTCCTCTGCTGCCTCTGCTGCCTCCGCTACCTCCGCTGCCTCCGCCCTGCCTCCGCCCTGCCTCTGCCCTGCCGTCGGTGCCTCCTCCTCCACCGCGGCCTCCTCCTCCGACGATGATGCCTCCTCCTCCTCCACCGGTGCCGCTGGTGCCTCCGCGGCCGCCTCCTCCGCGGTCACGCCGCGGTCACGGCGCGGTCACGCCGCGGTCACGTCGCTGTCACGCCGGTGCCTCTTCGGCCGCCGCCTCCTCCTCCTCCGTCGCGGCCGCCACCTCCTCCTCTGCTCTTGCTCCTCCTCCTCCCCCTCCACCGACCTCATCCTCCTCCTCCTCCGCTGCCTCCGCCCTGCCTCCGCCCTGCCTCTATGCTACCGCCGGTGCCTCCTCCTCCACCGCGGCCTCCTCCTCCTCCTATGCGGCCTCCTCCTCCTCCTCCGATGCCGCCGACTCCTCCTCTGCTGCAGCTCCTCCTCCCCTCCACCGGCCTCATCCTCCTCCTCCTCCACTGCCTTCGCTGCCTCCGCCCTGCCTCTGCCCTGCCTCCGCGCTGCCGCTGGTGCCTCCAGTGCCTCCTCCTCCACCGCGGCCTCCTCCTCCTCCGCGGTCACGCCATGGTCACGATGCGGTCACGCCGCGGTCATGATGTGGTCATGCCGCGGTCACGCCACGGTCACGCCTCGGTCACGCTGCGGTCACGCCGCTGTCACGCCGCGGTCACGCCGCGGTCACGCCGCGGTCACGTCGGTGCCTCTGCGGCCGCCACCTACTCTTCCTCCGACGTGGCTGCCTCCTCCTCCTCTGCTCCTGCTCCTCCTTCTCCTCCTCCACCGGCCTCATCCTCCTCCTCCTCCGCTGCCTCCGCTGCCTCCGCCCTGCCTCCGCCCTGCCTCTGCACTGCCGCCGGTGCCTCCTCCTCCACCGCGGCCTCCTCCTCCTCCCCCGATGCCTCCTCCTCCTCCGTCGGTGCCGCCGGTGCCTCCGCGGCCGCCTCGTCCTCCGCGGTCACCCCATGGTCACACCGCGGTCATGCCGCGGTCACGCCGCGATCACGCCGCGGTCACGTCGTGATCACGCCGCGGTCACGCCGGGGCCTCTGCGGCCGTCGCCTCCTCCTCCTCCGCCGCGACCGCTGCCTCCTCCTCTGCTCCTCCTCCTCCTCCTCCTCCTCTGCTGATGTCGCTGGTGCCTCTGCGGCCTCCTCCTCCTCCGCCATCACGCCGCGGTCACGACGCGGTCACACCACTGTCACGCCTCGGTCACGCCGCGGTCACGCGGGGGTCACGTCGCGTTCCCGCCGCGGTCACAGTACATGGCCGGTTATCTACAGATGGAGTGAATCCTTTTTGTTTTCAAAGCAACAGTCACAGTACATGGCCGGTTATGTTGATAAATTATAACTTACCACCGTGGTTATGTTTGAAATGAAAATACATCATGTTATCTCTGCTTATATCAGGACAATAACAACCGGGTAATGATATTGATGTTTATTTAGCTCCATTGATCAAAGATTTGAAATTATTGTGGGATTCAGGTGTTACATTGTTTGATGCTTATAGAAAGGAAGATTTCACTTTGAGATTCATGTTTTACGGGATGATAAATGACTTCCCTACTTATGGAAATTTGTCAGGATATAGCATTAAAGGAACTGAAGGTTGTCCCGTTTGCGAAGACGGTACACAATCAATTAGGTTGAAACATTCATCGAAAACCGTGTTTCTAGGACATCGCAGATTTCTACCACGACAACATAAGTACCATTTTTGGAAGACATCATTCGATGGAAGTTCAGAAGAATGTAAAACACCGTCTCCAATAAAAGGCGATCAATTGTTTGAGAAAGTTAAAAATGTGGAAACTACTTTTGGTAAACCGGCTTCGAAAAACCTTATGAAAATCGGTTGGAAAAAGAGATCAGTTTATTTTGAATTACAATACTGGAATTGTTTGTATGTAAGACATTTTATTGATGTTATGCATGTAGAAAAAAATGTATTTTACAGTGTTATCGGCACGTTGCTAAATACATCTGGCAAAACAAAAGATGGAATTAAGGCAAGGATGGACATGGGTGAGATGGGAATACGAGAAGAGTTGGCACCAGTGGAGGGTGAAAAACGAACATTTCTTTCTCCTACTGCTTACACTCTTTCCAGGAAGGAGAGATATCAGTTTTGAAACTTCTGGAATGACGTAAAGGTTTCAGAGGGGTATTCGTCAAATATCAGTAACCTTGTGTCAATGAGCGACTTGAAGTTAAAAGGTCTGAAATCACATGACTGTCATGTTTTTATGCAAAATCTCATTCCAATTTCTTTACGTTGCATTTTGCCCAAGAATGTCCACCATACATTAACGAAACTGTGTTTATTCTTCAAAGCTATATGTAGCAAAGTTATAGACCCGGCGAAATTCCCAACTATGGAAAAAGAAATTGCCGTCATATTATGTGAATTAGAAATGTTCTTCCCGCCTTCATTTTTGATATGATGGTTCATTTGATGGTCCACTTGGTGAGAGAGATTTGACTATGTGGTCTTGTATATTACAGATTGATGTACCCCATTGAACTGTATATGATGATTTTGAAAGGGTATGTCAAAAATCGAAGTCAGCCAGAGGGTTGTATTGCATAGCGATATATTGTTGACAAAGCCGTTGAATTCTGTACCGAATACTTGTCTGGTGTGGAAAGCATTGGCTTACTGAAATCTCGTCACACTGTGCGGCATGAGGGTGAAGGAATTTCTGGAAGAAAGGTTGTCTCAATCAATATTACAGATCAGGAGCAGGCCCACCTTTATGTTTTGCATAACAGTTTTGACGTTGACACATATGTTGAAATCCACAAAGAAATTATTAGGAGTTTGAATCCATCAAGGGCTGAAAAATGGATATCAGATACACATAATCGACAGTTTATAGGATGGTTTCGAGATCATATTTTTAAGAAGTCAGATGGAAATCCAGAGTCAATTTCAGAACGACTTCGATGGCTAGCCGGAGGACCAAGTGTGTATGCATTGTCTTACAATGCTTATGTAGTTAATGGTTATACATTTTATACTAATGAACATGATGAAGACAGTACCATGCAGAATAGTGGGGTTATACTTGTGGCTAAAGCGATGCATGTTTCCGGTGCTAAGGACAGAAATCCAATTTATGTGAATATGTCATACTTTGGCATCATCAAACAAATATGGGAGTTAGATTATACGAAATTTCAAGTTCCAATATTTCATTGCAAGTGGGTTGATAACAGGAGTGCTGTTAAAATAGATAATTTGGGATTCGTGAAAGTTGATTTCAGTAAGGAAGGGGAGAAAGACGAACCATTTATAATGGAATCACAGGCAGTACAAGTATTTTATGTTCCAGATCCTGCAAAACGAAACTGGTCAATTGTTCTGTTATTGACCAAAATAGCTGAAGGGTCAGATGAAAATTCAACGGAAGATGACCCTTTCATTGTGACTTTGCAATCATTTCGCAGTGGTCCCAATGTAGACGATGTTTTGTATGTAAGAGGAGGTCATAATGAAGGGATATGGATAGTTGATAGAGGGGTCAAATCCCTTCATCCTTTTTAAAAAAAGGGTGTTCAATAAGAAGGTTATTGATTTTTATTGTAATATAGATTGTGTTACATTATGTTATTATCTGTTCGCTGCTGCTTTTATGTGATCTAAATTAAATATTAAACCAGTTCGTTAGATAATAACTTCTTCACCTACTGATGCACCCAATGAAAGGCAACAGGTCTCTCAACCTGTTGCAACTGGTCCCACTGCTGACGTACAATAGGTCTCTCAACCTGTTGCAGATGGTGTCAGTGTTGATGCTAGCGCTTCAGAGATACATAATGATGATGCAGAAACTGAGGAAATGGTAGGCGATGAAACCCTAGCGACACAAAAAAACAGGTGCGTCGTAGTTTGACAGTTTTAGCAAAAATCCTCAAGGCAAATGCAAAAGGCATCAAATATGAGGTGGGATGGAATAAAGGAGGCCAGCATGTAAATCCCAACAAAGCCATGATTAGTAGCTATGTTGGAATCATCACTCGACAACGTGTGCCGATTGACGTAGAGTCGTGGAACCATGTTGTCAGCAGGTTGAAAACATTAATGTGGGAAGAGATTACGGTAACATTACGATATCATCTATTTAATTTATTAAAATAAAATAAAATATTGAAATATTGACTAACCCTTCATCATATCTTGCAGAGTGCATTTATAGTAGATGTTTCGCACAAAGAATATGTTTTAAGACTGGCAGGAAGGTTTCATAGAGGCTTTCGCACCATTTTAACGAAACATCATCTGACAGATGCTGAATGGAAAATCAAGCCGCACCCACCTCTTCTTTATGCACACTTGATATCCCAAGGAATGTGGGATGCGTTTTGCAACCGTCATGCGGAACAGAATTTTCAGGTACATTGTGTTTGGTTACACGTTGTGTAACGTTTCTTGTATTCATCACGTTGATTGATAGGTTTTTATTTATAAAACAACAACTGAGTGCTGAAAATAAGGAACGGGAAGCAAAACCAGCGTACCCCTACCATAATGCAAGGTTGGGGTACGCTTCAATTGAAAAACAATTGGTATGTATTTTAAAAGTACTGTAAAAATTTTATTTGACATAAAACAACACTGTAACCATGTTTCTCTGTTTATATGCAGATTGATGAAGTAAAATCTCATGTAACTTCCATTCCACGCCATGTGCTATGGAAGGAGGCTTGTGTTAATAAAGAGGGGAAACTGATAGATGAAAACACACAAAAAGTGTGGGAAACATGTGTAAGTATGACATAATATAAACTTGTTTTGCTTTAAATCGCTATTACATAACAATGATTACTTATTTTTTCATATTTTCTATTTGACATAGTCACAGGAATCATCAAAAAACCTGCACTGGATGCAGACATACTTTCAACGGCCTTGAAACAGGCAGAACAGTATGGCCGCGTCAGAGGTGTGGGTTTTGGGGTGTCACCCCGGGCATATTTTAAGAAAAAAATGAAGAGGATGAACAAACTAAATAATTTCATGTAATGAGAGATAAAGTAGCTACCCTTGAAGAAGTAATCCAAACTCCGGGAGAGATGCTAAAGAGTTTGATGGAGGATAGGCAAAGAGAACAAACAACTCAGGAACAACCCCCGCGAGAAGATCCACCTCATACCAGCTTTGAGGCAAGCCATTCCCCTCAAAGACCTGACTTAACCGAGGTAATCAATGATATAATATTTATTTTTGTGAGATGTGAATCACATAGACACTGATACCTTTCATGTAATGATATTCTGCAAGGTGAAAATGACTATGATTTATATCTGTCAACTCCCACCCATCGCCTTGTAGCGAGGGATACGGTGTTCAATATGCAGAATGACACACTACACTCCATACCATTTCCAAGCAGTCATGTCAAAGTGTAGATTAACGTAGCTCATGAGACGAGCGCCTAGCTACCCGTTCCAAATGACGATGATGACATTCATACAGTGGAAAAAGCAGTTTGAACATTCGTTGCATGGCCGTCGAATCTTGTAAAAAAACATGTTGAGCAGGAGGTATTCATTTTCAGTTCATTTTTCAAGTAGAACCTTTAACATTATATTAGAAAATGGCTGAACCGATGAATTTTTTTACAGAAGGATAAAATAGGGAAGCTAAAACGAAAGAGCGGCTCCATCAATGGATCAACCAACCGATCAAAACGATCTACTGAGATAGGGTTCACCCCGCCCATTCTATATCCACATTTAATATCATTGCAAGCTCATGTGGATACGAAAATGAAAGATGGAAAGAGTCTTACAATTGTTTGTGAAAAAGATATGTATGGAGAGGAAACATTAGATTTCGTTAGTGCAGGAACTGTTTCTGAGATCATCACATACGAATAGCTAGGCGCCTCAGTTATAAATGTATACATGAGGTAAGTTTTCATGATTTGATTTTACAGAAGCTGATATACATTGATAATTATGGACAAATACATCTCATATTTTTTCACAGGCGTATATATGAAAAAAAATTGAAGGGATTTTCCCATGAATACAAATTTGGACTCGTTAGTCCTCACACCATTTCTACACAACGATGAGAAGTAGATTATAATGTTCAGGCTGAATTGATGTCAAATCTGCTCAGAACGTTTCAAAGAAGAATTACGACTGACAAGCTCCTTTTAATACCAATGATGCAAGGGTAAAACTCTACATTTTAATCATATCAATTATATTTTCATTTCTATCAGTACTTATTTATTTTTGTGTTTTTAGGGAACATTGGATGCTCATTGTAGTCAATTTGGATACTCCAATGATTTATTTTCTGGATTCATTGCATGGATATCCAACTAACTGACCACACATGATGGCGACTGTCAATTTGTAATACACTAGATCCAACATTTTAGAACTAAATATCTAGTTATATAATTTATATTATCTTTTAATGAGGATTTTGTTATGATAGGGCGGTGTATGAATATCGTCTAAAGGCTGGAATGAATCTAGGGCATAAGGACGACAATGCCCACAAGATCTACAAATGGATAAGTATCTGGGTATATATAATTATAATTCACTATCCAAATACAAATCAAAACAGATTACTTATTTTTCTCGATGTTTCTGCAGTGTCCGAAACAAACAAATGACAAGGACTGCAGTTATTATGTTTGTAAATTTATGAAAGAGATCATATTTCATGAACAAACTAGCATCCCTAAAGAGGTATTTTTGAAAATAATTACTACTTTATTTAAAATAATTATTAATCCTTTGTGTATTTTAATTTTTTTCTGTACTACTATGACTGTCGCAAAAACTCCTATTCAGAAGATGATATAAATGTCTTTAGAAACGAATGGGCAGCGTACCTGATGGAAGAATGTAAACAAATAGGAAAATGAAGGTGAATTCCTAATATTTATGTTATCTTTATATGGTCATTGATATCTCTCTTTACACTTATTGAGCATCTATGCCGTGTACGAATCGACCGCACCTCAATCCGACGCACGGTGTGACCTGTATGGCTAAAAGTGTATGTTATCAGTTGGAAAATGACATAAACTTTAGAAAACAACAACAATGACATACGTAATACCGAGCAAACGCATTCATATTGTTTTGATATTTTAGTACAACTATCCACAAGTCATTTGTTACGTGTACGAATCAACCACACCTCAATCCGATGCACGCTGTGACCGGTATGGCTAAAAGTGTATGATATCAGTTTCAAATTGAGATAAACTTTGGAAAAACAACACCAATGACATACGGAAAACTGAGCAAACACGTTCGGATTGTTTTGATACATTAGGACAACAATCCACGAGTCATTTGGGACGTGTACGAATCGATCGCACCTCAATCCGATGCACGGTGTGACCCGGATGGCTCAAAGTGTTTGATATCAGTTTCAAAATGACATAATCTTTAGAAAACAACACTACTGACAATGGAATACTGAGAAAACGCGTTAGGATTGTTTTGAAACTTTAGAACTACGATACACGAGTCAATTGTGACATGTACGAATCAACCGCACCTCAATCCGACGCATTGTGTGACCTGTATGGCTCAAAGAGTTTTATATCAGTTTCAAAATGACATAAACATTGGAAAACAACACTACTGACATACGGAATACCGAGAAACATGTTTGGATTGCTTTGAAAATTTAGGAGAATGATCCACGAGTCATTTGTGACGTATATGAATCGACCACACCTCAATCTGACGCACAGTGTGACCGGTATGGCTAAAAGTGTCTGTTATCTGTTGGAAAATGACATATACTTTAGAAAACAACACCAATGACATATGGAATACCGAGAAAATGCGTTCGGATTGTTTTGAAACTTTAGGAAAATGATCTACGAGTCATTTGTGACGTGTACGAATCGACCGTACCTCAATCTGATGCACAGTGTGACCGGTATGGCTAAAAGTGTCTGTTATCAGTTGGAAAATGACATAAACTTTGGAAAACAAAACCAATGACATACGGAAAACCGATAAACTGCGTTCTGATTGTTTTGAAACTTTAGTACAACGATCCACGAGTCATTTGTGATGTGTATGAATCGACCGCACCTCAATCCGACGCACGGTGTGACCCGTATGGCTCAAAGTGTTTTATATCAGTTTAAAAATGACATAAACTTTAGAAAAAAACATTACTGACATACGGAATACCGAGAAAATGCATTCGGATTGTTCTGAAACTTTAGTACAATGATCAACGAGTCATTTGTGATGTGTACGAATCAACCGCACCTCAATCCGACGCACGGTGCTACCAATATAGATAAAAGTGTCTGATATCAGTTTCAAATTTAGATAAACTTTGGAAAACAACACCAATGACATATGGAAAACCGAGCAAACACATTCAGATTGTTTTGATACTTTAGGACAATGATCCAAGAGTCATTTGTGGCGTGTACGAATAGACCACACCTCAATCCGACGCACGGTGTGACCCGTATGGCTCAAAGTGTTTGATATCTGTTTCAAAATGACATAAACTTTAGAAAACAACACTACTGACATACGGAATACCGAGAAACCGCGTTTGGATTGTTTTTAAACATTAGGACAATGATCCACGAGTCATTTTTGACGTGTACGAATCGGCCTCACCTCAATCCGACGCACGGTGTGACCCGTATGGCTCAAAGTGTTTGATATCAGTTTCAAAATGACATAAACTTTAGAAAACAACACTACTGACATACGGAATACCAAGAAAAAGGGTTCGGATTGTTTTGAAACTTTAGGAAAATGATCCACGGGTCATTTTTGACGTGTACGAATCGACCGCACCTCAATCCGACACACGGTGTGACCCGTATGGCTCAAACTGTTTGATATCAGTTTCAAAATGACATAAAAATTAGAAAACAACACTACTTACATACCGAATACTGAGAAAACACGTTCGGATTGTTTTGAAACATTAGGACAATGATCCACAAGTCATTTGTGACGTGTACGAATCGACCGCACCTCAATCCGACGCACAGTGTGACCGGTATGGCTAAAAGTGTCTGATATCAGTTTCAAATTGAGATAAACTTTGGAAAACAACACCAATGACATACGGCAAACAATGAAAACGTGTTCAGATTGCTTTTATACTTTAGGACAATGATCGACGAGTCATTTGTGACGTGTGCGAATTGACCGCACCTCAATCCGGCACACGCTGTGACCCGTATGGCTGAAAGTGTTTTATATCAGTTTAAAAATGACATAAAATTTGGAAAACAACACTACTGACATATGGAATTCCAAGAAAACACATTCGGATTGTTTTTAAACGTTAGGAAAATGATCCACAAGTCATTTGTGACGTGTACGAATCGACAGCACCTCAATCTGATGCACGGTGTGACCGGTATGGCTAAAAGTGTCTGTTATCAGTTGGAAAATGACATAAACTTTAGAAAACAACACCAATGACATACGGAATACCGAGAAAACGCGTTTGGATTGTTTTGATATTTTAGGAAAACGATCCACGAGTCATTTGTGACGTGCACAAATCGACCGCACCTCAATCTGACGCATGGTGTGACCGGTATGTCTAAACGTGTCTGATATTAGTTTCAAATTGAGATAAACTTTGGAAAACAACACCAATGACATACGGAAAACCGAGCAAACGCGTTCGGATTATTTTGATACATTAGGACAACGATCCATGAGTCATTTGTGACGAGTACGAATTCACCGCACCTCAATCCGACTGACGCATAGTGTGACCAGTAAGTCTTTTTATTAGATAAAGATTCAGTATATATTAAATGAGATAAATCAATCAAAAACATATTGATTTTAAATTATTCCCTTTTATTGTTTTGAAAATGAAAACATTTGAGTTTAAAATTTCATAAGTTAGTTTCACATTTCCATATTAATGTATTCTTTCATATTACTATTTTAATTTCTTTCATTATTGCATTACTAACATAATATTTGTTTTCTTATATAGGTGAATTTCTTTCCTAGAGTTCAGATTCTTTTTTCGGGAACAAATACCATCGAGAGAGGATCACAGATGTCAAAGGATGAAAAATGAATGTTTATAACTGTTGTTGAATAATTGTAATTGTAGCCATGTAAAACAATGTTCGAAATGTATATAGCAATGAGTTTTTTTGTATTCATGATGTTAAGTATATATATATATACCATTGTCGGTCAAAATATTGTGTGCGGTTGCTAGGGTGTGCAGGTGTGCATGTGCTACTTTGTGCAGGTATTCTGGTGTACAGGTGTGCAGGTCCTGTTTTGTAGGTGCGGGCGATGGGGCCTTTATCAGCGCTCCGTTAAGCACCTATAGAGGAGACCTTTATCAGTGCTCTGAGAAGTGCTGGTATAGGAGACCTATATCAACACTAAAAAAAGCGCTGATAAAGGAGGTCCTTTATCAGTGCTTCTCGGAGCACTGATAAAGGGGACCCCCCCCTATATCTACGCCGGCATTAACAATGGATTTCTAGTGCTGTTAATGCTGGTTTTTAGCGCTTATGAAGGTGCAATTTGTAGTAGTGAACTTGTCACATCCATTTAGAGGTAGGGGTTTTGTATATTCCTTAAGTGAATAATTTGTACCCCGTTCTTCGTTGAATTGCTTGGATTATCATTGGACATCTGCTACCGCATAATGCAGAGGGAGAGGGCCGAATGAACACGGCCCGATGACCCATTGTTAATCCTAGTTTATATTCGCAATGGATTCAGAGATGGAAGAGGTGGCGATGACCGAGGTGGTGGCAGCAACGACGGCCATGCACCAGCCCGTTAGAGGACTGCGACACCGGATGCCACACGGAGTTGGGAAGACTGCATCCCCCAACAAGGCCACTCATCCATAGAAGAATCATTAGGTCATAGCTGGCCGGCCAGGAGGACAGCAGCGCAATGTGGCGCTGTGCTGCGGAAGACCGTGACCCGCGCTCCGCGGGCCGCTTCGGTGGAAAACCGGCCGACCACATGCTTGCTGGGTTGAAGGCCGCGTTGCCTCCTGGTGCCATGTGCGGAGGACAATGGCCCACCTGAGCGGGCTTCTCACGCCAGAAAAGCCGGCTGGGCAGGATGGGCGGCATCTCTCAGCACCGCCGTGATGAAGAACCGGGGGTCGGGCCCCTGCTACGCTCGGCCATCTGGCCGAGCCGCGGCCGGCCGCCAGTAGCACATACCAGGTCGCCGTACCCGGGCGGGGCAGCGCCCCACCAGGCCTGGCCCCGCCCAACCGTCACGAGCCATGCCCCACCGGGCTGGGCCACGTGCCACCGGGCCGGGCCGTGCCCCACCGGGCCAGGCAGACCTCTCAGCTGGGTCAGACCCATTGAGCCAGGACGGGCCAACCCGCCACCCCACCGGGCTTGACGGGCTGGGCCCGTATCACTTAAATGAAAATAACTTCATGACCGTGCGTCCGAACGATGCCCCATTTACGACACTGGGACCCTTGTGACGAGGAGGTCCTTTTGCGATATTCTAAATGAGTTTTGGGCAACATTTGAAAATAGACGGGTTAGAACGAGTGTAATTCCAACCAGACCCCTGGAACGGAAAAACCAAAAACACTCAGACTGTGCATCTGATTGACGCGTCATCTATTGTGTTGGGTTCCTTTTGATGAGACAGAACATTAGGATACATCAATTCAGTACTTCGTGTTAGCTGATGTATCGAACCATTTTCTCGAGGAGTGGACCCTCCTAGAATTGAGCGTGCCTTGTGCGGGAACTCTAGAGCTGGATGTGACTGCGACGACTGCTATACTGGATTCCTCCATGCGTTCAGCATCAACCACTACTGTCCTGGAATCCTATGTGGGTTCGACATCGATAACTATTGTACTGGAATCCTTCGTGGGTTCGGCAGTGATGACTACTGTTCTTGTATCATGTGTGGGTCTATAAGTTTGACCTCTGTACTTGTATCATGTGTGGGTCTGACAGAGTATCTGTTCTTGTATCATGTGTTGGTCCAATAGCTTAGCTATGCTTGTATCCTGTGTGGGTCCGACAACTTAGATGAATCAGTGAATACAATTTTTCATCTCTATCTCTATACGAAAGATGTATACCTATGGACTGGGTTGTGCTTGTGCTTGATGTTTGGAGCCAAACTGGAATTGATGACTTAGGTATATGTATGGGAATATAACAAAGTAGAGTTTGTTGAAACCACGTGATTGTATCTTTCTTCTATGGTTTATCCTTCGTGGATTCTGGGAGACCGTCAGGGGTCTCGGGGTCCCTATTGATTATCGTATACTCACCCCAACATGGGCTATGCCTACACTACGTTGTGTTGGATGCAGACGAAGGAAAACACCAATCGAGGAGGAGACATGTGGATCTGGATAGTACCAGGAGGTGGACAACTTAGCGGGACATACACGGAGCAGACAGAAGGACCTCTGGTGCTGAGGAGGCCAGCCGTGCCCACCTTTCAGGTGGGATTTCAATAGGATGACTCAATGGTTGCTGTTTCAATTTACTGTAGGTGTACTAGCTTTTCAATTATACATTACATACTGTAGGGATTTTATTTCCGGCCCATTTTCCTTTCAGCATTTACTCTTGTATACAGTATTTCTTAGTGCGTATTTCAGTTGTTTAATCTTTTGTGTTTGTTTACATTTATAAAGGCAATGCCTTCTCTTTTTTATCGGTATTTGTGCATTTGGAGCTAGTCTCCAGCCCCTGTCTTATGGAAGGTGGGCTTGGGATTGTCACGACACGGGCCCCGAGGGCGGGTCCTGACAAATTGGTACCAATGGATTCAGTTCTACCGCAGAACTCAGGACACTGATCATTCATTTCTGTGAACCAATAGTGTTAAGAGTATTGAGTGTGGTTTTCAGTCCAGGGAGTCCAGTGTTGGTTTGGCGGCCAACTTATCCGTACACCAGGACCCTGACCTCTAATTTCCAACTCAGTGCACAAAAACACTGATGGGTTGTGTGTTTCAAATGTTTTCATTGTGATTACATTGTGTCAGCTCACCAGGTATACTGTTTGACTGTGGCATACCTATTATTTTCCAGGATTTCCCCACGAAGGCAGCCAGCTAGGGTTCAGAGTTACGTACGAGATGATTCCCCACCGAGCGATGAGGCCTCGGTGTAGGGCCTCATCACAGCGGAGGCACCAGTGGTACCACTACCCACTAGGCCTTCAATACCACCAGCCCCAGCAGTAGAGAGTTCACACCGCCTGAGTGCGTTGCATGAGTTCCAGCGATAGAGGCTTCCCATGTTCTGTAGAGAGACAGACCCACATGCAGCTGAGGATTGGCTAGAGGCTATCATCAGATTTTTCAATTTGGTAGGGACACCAGCCGACCTTATGGCGATCCTTACTGCGAGTCACCTGCATGTAGAAGTTGGTAGATGGTGGAGCCTGATTCTCTAGGCTCATGATGAAGAATCGTTACTCTAGAAGGACTTCGAGAGTATCTTCCACTCGAAGTTTGTTCTAGACACCCTACGTGTGGTGTGGATTCAAGAGTTACTTCATCTGCAGCAGGGAAGAATGACAGTATCTAGGTACTCAGTGAGGTTCATGGACCCTTCACGTTACTCCATGGATATGGTGAGGGACCCGATCATCAAGGCCTGGACCTTCGATCAGGGACTCAGGCATGAGATCTAGGCTTCGACGATTCCCCTTGGCATCCCGACCCAGGCAGGGGTGCTCGAGCGAGCCCTTCTATTGGAGAGATTCCACTCTGAGCAATATCCAGTAGTGAGACCCACCACATGAAGACGCATAGCGGTGTCTTCTACAACCAGTAGTAGACTATTGAAGCAGATGTCCAAGTATACCATGCCATCAGGTGGGAGACCCCAGGATTCAGGTTCTGTTGTCTGTGGAATGCGAAACAGAGCTAGCCTTATGAGGAGCATGCAATGATATGCATGCAGATGGCAGGGACACATGGCTCATGACTGCCCGAACCACCATGCAGATGAGTAGCAGACAGTAGAGGGACCTCCATGGCAGAGGCATAGGTTTGATTGTGGTGGTCCACCGGGAGTAGGCGGACAAGGCAGAGAAGCTGGCCGAGTAGCGGGTGGAGGACGACGTTTTGAGGCTGAACCACCACCACCACTAGGTGGTCCACCCTTACCACAAGAAGTAGGCAGACAGAGGACGGATCAACTTCAGGCAGTCGAGTCATATGACCACGGCCCATCTGAGATGATTCGAGGTACTTTTTGTGTCTAATCCAACCTTACTACAGTACTTATAGAGACAGGTGTGAGTTATTAATTTATTTTACTGCCCATGTTCGGAGCTTGGAGTTTTCGACGGAGTCGTTGGCTCGATCCTTATAGCTAGAGACTCCTATGGGAATAGACTTGACGATTATGCACTGGTTCCGGGAGTATGAGCTTACTCTAGGAGGCGAGACCTTTGGCTGGGATTTTCTTGTAGCACCGTCATGGCCTTACGACTTCATCTTGGGGATGGACTGGTTATCTACAGTCCATACTCTGATTGACTGTATTAGGAGCAAAGTGTGGTGTGTCTGCATGTATGGGACTAGGTTAACCTTCATCAGTGATATGGGAGCCTTTGCAGCGTAGGATGGACTTAAATAGAGGAGAGGGCATCTGATCACACATCAGTTGGATAGTCTTATCCTCAAAGTGGTTGATGCGCGGAGTCTAAGTTATACTGTTGTGGTGGATCAATATGCAGATGTTTTCCATGACTATGTTCCAGGACTACCTCCTCAAAGAGAGGTAGACTTCTACATATACCTATACCCAAGGACAACACCGATATCTACTCTAGCTTATTGGATGGCTCCCACTATGCTTTGTGAGTAGTGAGTACAGCTAGAAGACTTGTAGGGGAAGAGATTTATCGGACTGAGTGTTTCGCCCTGGGCATACACGATTATGTTTGCCAAGAAGGAGGAAGTGAGCTTTTGAATGTGTGTTGACTACCGTCTCCTGAATCAGGTAACCGTGAAGAACAAGTACCCACTTCCGAGGATTAACGACCTCTTTGGTCAGCTCAAGGGAGCATGGTGGTTGGAGAATATAGACCTTAGTTCAGGCAATCACCAGCTCAGAGTTCGAGATGAGGATGTGCATAAGGCGACCAAACGATGTCGCCATGGCCACTAAGAGTTCTTGGTTAGGCCCTTCGGCATAACCAACACTGTAGAATTGTCCATGAGTCTCATGAACATGATCATCCAGCCTTACCTTGATCAATTTGTCGTAGTCTTCATGGACGACATACTGGTTTACTCGACTACTAAGGGGGAGCACACCTACCATTTGTAGGTAGTACTGGACACACTCTGAGATCACCAGCTTTATGGTAAGCTCTCAAAGTGCATGTTCTTGTTTCGAGAGGTTCACTTCTTGGGACATGTCATTTCAGAGGCTGGGGTAGTAGTGGATCCAGAGAAGATCGAGGAAGTGCTTTCTTGGGTGCCACCCAGGAGTGTGACAGAGGTTTGGAGTTTCCTAGGACTGGCTGGATACTATCGAAGATTTGTTCCAGACTTCTCCAGAGTTGCAGCACTTCTTTCTACATTGATGAAGAAGTGGAAACCCTTCATGTGGTCAGAAAGATGCCAGTTGAGATTTCAGGAGCTGAGGTAGTGATTGACCAGTGATCCCATATTGATGCTACTAGAGGAGGGAGTAGGGTGCGTAGTTTACTTCGATGCATCAGGGACCAGTCTCGGGTGCGTCTTGATGCAGGAGCGAGTGGTGATTGCATATGGTTTACGATAGTTGAGACAACATGAGCAGAACTACGCTACCCATGACCTGGATTTAGCAGCAGTGGTCTTCGCCTTGATGATGTGGCAACACTATCTGATGGGCGATCATTTTAATATTTACTCTGACCTCTAGAGTCTCAGGTACATCTTCTCTCAGAAGGACATAAACCTGAGACAGTGATGATGGATAAAGATCTTCTAGGGCTATGACTTTATGATAGTCTATACTTGGAAGGGGAATGTTGTAGCAGATGCTCTCAGTAGGAGATCAGGCATTCAGCTGCTAGGAGAGGCGACAGAACAGCTGGCCACGTTGCAGATATCCTTTGTGGATAGAGATGGATCATCATCTCTTCAGGCTTTCACAGTCACTCCTCCACTTCTTCAGTTAGTCAGAGAGGCACAATGTGGGGATTTTGATAGGGAGACACGATGTTCTCATATATCATCAGGGCAGGCACCTGATGGATATTCTGATGGAGGGGAGCACGAGATCCTCTTCAGGGAAGGTACCATGGTACCAGTTTCACTATAGGAGGAGGTGTTGAGGAAGTTCCACACTTCCCCTATAGCGGAACATCTATGAGTGGAGAAGATTTATCATGACCCCAGATGACAGCACTGGTGGCCGGGTATGAAGAAGGAAGTAGCAGAGTTTGTTTCATGATGCCTCACTTGTCAGCAAATGACGGCGGAGAACCGGGTACCAGCATGCTTGGTACATCCTTTAGAGGTCCCAAAGTCGATGTGGGATGAGATATCCATGGATTTCGTGATGGGGCTTCCACGTACATCCATAGGACATGACTCTATCTGGGTGATTGTCGGCCAACTCACCATGTCGGCCCACTTCCTACCAATCAGAGAGAAGGGGTCAATAGAGAGCTTGGGATGCCTTTATGTAAAAGACATCGTACGTATTCAGGTTGTGCCATTGACGATCGTCTCCGAACAGGATACACGCTTTACTTCCCGGCTTTGGAAGGGGTTGCAGGAGGAATTTGGGGATGCAGCTACGTCTGAGCATAACCTTCCATCATCAGAAGGATGGCCATACTAATAAGACCATTCAGACACTCGAGGCCATGCTTTTTGCATGTGTCCTTGACTTTGGCTGTAGCTGGGAGGACCACTTATGTCACGAACCGGATCGGGTCGACACCATTAAAGGCACCAAACCCGGCCCGTGGAAAGGTCCGAAGGGGGTTCCCTATCCCCACGAGCCGGAACAAGTTCCTGGGTGTCAAAAAAATCTGGTTTGGGAACGATTTACCTGAGTATGAAAGTATAAATCATAAAAAAACAATCAATTATTAGAATCTGAATTTTTCATGAAAAACAATTCTTAACAAAACATGATCTGAATACATATGTTTAAAGACACTACAAGGGGTCTAAAAACAAATAATGACAACATAAAGACATCCCCATGGACTCCACATGGCAAGGGGATCATCACCCGCAAGCCGTCTCCGCAACTCCGCCCCAACGATGCGGACTAACATCCCGAACCACCATCACCCTTAGCCTTCCCATTACCTGAGTCAAGCATAAACAGGTCTACTTAAACCCAAGGGGAGTAAGTAGGGTGTGATCCTAATCCCAATAGGATACCACCCGATGATTTCAAAGATCATGCAATACAATGTGAACCAAACAAGCAATTTTAATACACAAGGTGAAACAGTGTTAAAATTCAAAGAAATGCTACATTCAAATGAAAACAGTTTTCAATCCGAGAATTTCAGAATGATAGAACATTAAATAGACATGTGAGATACTATAAATTACTGCCTAAAACACCCCACAACAAGGGTAAATACCACAAATCCAATGAGCATCAAAATCGGGAACACCCCTAAGCACTAGGTCGTCTCGAGCCCTATGTACCTCGTACCTCGGTGTAGAGTAACCATTGAAAAATACATTCTCGTGCATGAGACACTAGTAGGGAACATACCCATAACCTATTGGTCCCCAATAATCATCCAATGAGTTTAGTTAGAGTTGGCGTTATCCAGATGCTAAGTGGAACAGGGACAAAACCCATCTGATCCACGAGACGTACTAGTACAAATCCGCCCCACCTAGGTACCCAGGCATCCCCTTTTTATGCTCAAACAATTTCAGAAAACAACAAACATCATTTTTCATATAAAATATCACGATAGGTCACAAAAAAATTGTACATTATCTACACACATTTTATACCATTTGAAACACACAATAAAATATTTTTATTTTCAATAAAACAACCTCTCAAAACATCACACTGTTTTTCAACCAATGCTCTTTAAGATATCCACTTTCCACACTATGTTAAAACTTTTAATTCAATAAAACAAAATTTCAGTTTATTACCCTTTATTGAAACCAACAATTCAGTTATGGGGCAGCCCAAAACGAACCAATAAAAGATTTGAATGAAAACCCCCCAATTTCACCAAAACATTGAACTTAAAATTCATTTGCATTATAAATGAAACTAAAACCAATTATTATAGAAACATTAAAGTGAAATAAACATTAAGGTACCATGTAAACATCAAGATAATTAACAAAAATTTCACACACAATGGAATCACCTACCAAAGTAACAAAAATCCTTGAATCTCCGTGCGAAAATCAAATCGCACCCCCGCCGCACCAAGAGAGAACTAGATCAAACAGAAAACCACATAAATTTCCCAAGAGAGCCCAAAGTTAAACACTAGGTTCTAAAACCTAGTTTCTAGACATTAGTAAACTCAATTATAACCGAAGAAACCCTAGGAACAATGAGTTAAACCCAAAGTATTTTGAAAGAGGAATGAAAAGGGCTCATTTACTTGAAGTATCTTGAAGTAATCACTCCAAAACACCAGTATCTGAAATTTAAAAGATCCAAAATTTAGGGTTCGTTCGAACAAGATGTATTAGGTTATTTAGGAACTATAATAGAAGAATAATATTGAGAATTGAGAGAGTTATGGAATAAGACTTTACCTCTTCAAATATGGGCGATTTGAGGAACCCTATGAATTTCGGCACCAAATCGTGATTAACTTGAGCTCCAAAGAGGGGGGAGAGAATTCAGATGCGCGTATGGGTTAATTGGTCTTGGGTGAGACTTAGAATCACCAGAAAATCCCAAATATTCAATACGTTATAATAAAATCACATTTTATTTTTAAAACAAGAATAGGGTTTTCGGGCAGTCCCGACCCCTTAGAAAAAAACCCAAATAAACCCTGGTTATGGATTTCTAAAAGCTCCAAATTACCTTGGTGGTGTTTATAGGTTAGGGTAGGTAATTTATGTATTTTAATGGTTGAAAAATGTTAAAAAATGAAAAAGTTATAAAAGATACACAATTTATTTTTAAATCTGAAATTGGGCTCACGGTTTGGCCCAATTCATGAATACTCATATATTCCTACCTAAAACCTAGGGAAACCCCAAAAACAAAGAAAGGATGTAAATTAAATACAAAATACCTTTAGAATATGACTTTTATGTGACAATTCTCCCCACCATGAAGGACTTTCCACCCCAAAAAGTCAACATGAATCTCAGTTGGAAAATAAGAATGGGTACTCTTCCTTGACCCATGACTTTCGCTCCCATGTCTCATGTGTATCATTCCCATGCTGCCATAAAACCCAGACTAAATGAATAGACTACAATCGAAGTATCTACTCTTGGGAGTCCACTATTTTCACTGGCCTCTCAATGATAGACAAGTCAGGCTCTATCTCGAGTTCTTCCCAACTAAACACATGGGATGGAACCAGATTGTATTTCTTCAACTGAGATACGTGGAAGACATCATTGATAGAAGTCAACTGAGAAGGTAAGTCCAACCTGTATGCCACCTTTCCAATACGCTTGGTGATCTCATAGGTCCAGAAATACCGTGGCATCATCTTACCTTGCTTCCCCAATCGACGATGGCCCAAACGAGGGGCCACTTTTAAGAATACCTTGTCACCTACAGAAAACTCTAGGTCTCGACGCCTCCGGTCAGAATAAGATTTATGACGACTCTGAGCTGTCAATAAGCACTGCTTGATCAACTTGACCTTCTCAGATGTCTCCTCCACAAGGCCCGGCCCCAACAGTGAAGTCTCTCTTACCTCAGCCCAACATAGGGGGGACCGACAAGGCCAACCATAGAGCGCCTCAAAAGGGACCATTCGAATCGTGGATTGGTAACTATTATTATAAGAAAACTCAACCAATACCAATGGCTATCCCAAGAACATCCAAAGTCTAGGACACATGCATGAAGCATTTACTCCAATATCTGATTCGCCCGCTCTGTCTAACCATCCGTCTGCGTGTGGTATGTCATGCTCATCCTAATCTGAGACCCCAAGGCCTTCTGAAGGCCTTCCCAAAATTGAGATGTGAAGCGGGGGGTCTCTATCTGAGACAATAGCTAATGGTACACCATCGAGTCTCACCACTTCCTAAAGATACAAATGGCCCAACTCCTCTACTTTAGTTGTATCTTTTATCGGAATGACGTTGGATGATTTGGTCAGACACTCAATCACCACCCAAATAGCATTCTTAACCCGAGGTGTACAAGGTAAGCCAACAATGAAGCCAATGGCGACCTCTTCCCACTTCCATGTAGGAATGGGTCCTGGTTGGAGAAAACCAGATGGCCTTTGGTACTCTGCTTTCACTTGCTGACTTGTGTAGCATCTCGAAATAATGTCTACTATGTCTCGTCTCATACCAGGCTACCAAAACTGCCGACGAACATCATAATACATCTTAGTGGCACCTGGATGGACATCCCACTAAGACTGGTGGCTATCTTTCATCACCACCTTCTGCAGAGATAATGGCACTACTGAACAAACCTTGAAGCACAAGATGCCCTCGACAGACGACGACCAATCAGAGGATGTCTCCCCACCATGAAGGAACTTCTTTGACCGCTTACAAAGATCAACACTAGGTTGTTCATATTGAATCAACTCCAATAGAGAAGGATTCAACTGGACGTTTGCCAAGAATTCCCCTCCACTGTGTTCCCTGGTCTCCACATGCATCTGAGAAAAGAGACCCATCAATGTCCTCTCATCACTAGACTTCCTCAAAGCCGGCACTAGAATAGTTCTGCTCAAAGCGTCGGCCACTACATTACCCTTTCCTAGGGTATAGACAATGTCAAAGTCAAACCCCTGCAAGTACTCGATCCAGCGACGTTTCCTCAAGTTGAGGTCCCTCTATGAGAAGATATATGCCAAACTTTTGTGATCAGAGTATACCACAAACTTCTCCCCAAAGAGGTAGCGAAGCCAAGTCTTCAAAGCATGCATCACTGCTGCCAACTCCAAGTCATGGTTCGGGTAGTTCTGTTCATGTGGTCGAAGTTGGCGAGAGCCATACGCGACCACTTGATCATCCTGCATAAGCACAAACCCAAGACCCAAGCCTGAAGCATCAAAATAGACCACATATCCATTTCCAGCCTCTGGAAAAATCAGCACGGGGGTGGTAGTCAGCCGCCTCTTCAGCTCCTCGAACGACGCCTGACATTCTGGACACCATACAATCTTCACCCCTTTCCGAGTGAGGGATGTCATCATTGAAGCCAGCCGAGATAAATCCCAAACAAATCGCCTGTAATAACTAGCCAGGACAAGAAAACTCTTGATCTCGAACACATTTTTCGATTTCTCCAATGACATGACTGCACTAATTTTCTCAGGGTCCACCGAAACTCCATGCTCTGAGATCACATGCCCCAAAAATCTCACCACTCTGATCCAGAATGTGCACTTTGAAAACATTGCATAGAGGCAGTGATCTCGTAATGTACCCAAAATAATCCTCAAGTGATGTTTGTATTCCTCGTCAGAGAAAGAGTATACCAGAATGTCATCCATGAAGACCAAAAAAAGGAATCGAGATACTGATGGAACACCCTATTCATAAGTGCTATAAATACCGCTGGATCATTGGTCAATCCGAAGGGCATGACCAAATACTCAATGTGGTTGTACCTGCTTCGGATGGCTGTCTTAGGGATATCTGACTCCTTCACCCTGAGTTGATGATACCCTGAACGCATGTCTATATTTGAGAACCACTTTTCCCCCTTCAACTGATCAAACAAATCATCTATTCTGGGCAAAGGGTATTTGTTTATAATTGTTACCTTATTCAGCTTTCGGTAGTCAATGCACAACCGGAGGGATCCATCAGCCTTTTTTGCAAACAACACAGGAGGGGCCCAAGGAGAGACGCTTGGGTGAATGAATCTGTTGGATTCAACTTCTTCCAGCTGTATCTTTAATTACCTCAACTCAGTGGGGTCCATGCAATAAGAGGGAATAGATATCGGCTGTATTCCCGGTGCCAGATCAATAGAAAACACCACATCCCGCTCCGGGGGAAAACCTGAAAAATCATCTGGGAATACCTAGGGAAACTCATTAACTACATGAGGTAGTGCACCTTTAGGGGAAATACCATACTCTAGCACAATAGAAGATAACTGGAAGATAACACTTCCCAACTCTAGGAGTGGAGGCCCTGCGTGACCTGATCGTGGATCCCATTCTCCATGAAAAACCTGACAACTCCCATCAGGTGTCATGAAACTCATACGCCGTCTGTAGAAATCGATGTGTTCCTGGAAGTGTACTAGACAATCCATCCTGAGTATGACATCAAAAAGGTCCATATCGAAGTCCAAGAGGTCCCACTCCATCTCGACCCCTGAGACAGAAAGTGCACACGAGGGGCACCTGAGGCCCTGATCATTCTTATTTCCCAATAGTGTGACCAACTCCATCGCAAAAGACATAAACTCAGTTGGGAAATTCAACATGTCCAAAAAATCTCCGGAAATTATTGAAATAGAGGAACCAGTATCGAAAAGAGTAGTAGATATAGAAGATGCGATCAGAACGGTACCTCGAACTGTCGATGGTCCCGCCTCTGATCCTACTGGTGACTAATCCACTACATGGAGATGTCTAGTATCTGCCTGAGGAAGACCGTTAATCTGTGGATGTGCCCTAAACTGGCTCTTCCCAAAAGATGATCCAGCCCTACCAGCACGACTACCAAATCGAGATCCCCCAGTCCTCGACGACTCGGACTGTGCTGGCACTCCTCTTGAAGCCACTGACCCTGCCCCACTTGGGAGCGGACTTGCCACACTGCAGAAGCGCTGCAAATGCCCTATACCTTCACGCTAGTAACAAGGCTTCAGAGGAAGAGTACATGCTGGTCGGATATGCCAAGACCTCCCACATTGGTGGCATGGGACTGATCTCACATTAGAAGCCGCAGAAGAAAACTACCTAGAAGAGTGGCCTAAACTGCCCCCTCCTTTCTTCACATGATCCTCCCGCTTCCTTTTCTTCTCTGAGGAGCTGCCACTGGCCACTGCTGATACTGAACCATAGAAACCAGCCTTGCCTTTCCTATCAATCTCCACCATGCACGCCCAATCAACAACCTCGGCATAGGTCCTCATCTTAAACAAGAACACCTGGGAGTATATCTCTGGTTGCAAGCCTTTCTCAAACCTCTGGGACTTCGCTTTCTCATTAGAGACAATTTCTTGAGCATACCAAACCAACTCAGCTAAAAGGTTGGCATACTCCGTCACAGATATATTCCCTTGAACATGTTCCATGAACTATCTAGACCTAGCATAAGACAACATCTTAGGGAAGTACTGTTCATTGAAGACAACCTTGAAATCTCCCCAGCGCATATTCTCATTCTTCCCAGTCGGAAGCACTGACTCCTTCCATTTACGGCTGGGACCCTCAAACATAAAATAGGAACACTTCTCCCTGATATCCTTGGTTGTTTCCAGGAACTCAAACATACGCTCTATCTTCTCGATCCATTATTCTACTTCATGGGGTTATGTGCTACCTCGGAAGGTAGGAGGCTTGTTTTTCAAGAACTCTTGTGCTTTATCTTTTCTAAGACCTGTCTCTTCTGCCCTAACAGGAATATGAGAAGTAGCTGGTCCCTTTACCAAATCATGGATAGCCTGAACCATAGCCTCCACGAGCCTCTAATCAATCAGTGTGGGAGAACTCTCTCCAGCTTCCTCCTGTGGGTGCGTGGGAGCTTTCTGGGGAGGCATGTTGCTAAAAAATGAAACAGTCACAAAACAATTGTCAATACCACAATTCTGAAAATTGTAATCAAATACATCAAATATAAATAAACTAAACACATTCCTATAATAAAAGAAACAACTACTCCATGTCTACCTGATGTCCACATGTGGTCTGCAGCCCACATGTCTCACCTGAAAGTGAAGTCAATCCGTAAATTCCAACATCCCCTGGTGACTCAAGGTCTGCCATGAGAGGTGCGGGCCAGGCACCCTACTCAAAACCAATACCCCGAACCCCGACATTCCTAGCTTCTTTCTATCCCGACTCATCCCAAAATAACAATATAACCCAAAAAATTTAACCTCCATTGATAACATTTTTTCACGAACTGGATCTGGTCGCAACCATTAACGCACCAAACCCAGCCTGTGGAAAGTCCCGAAGGGAGTTCCCTATCCCCACGGGCTGGCACAAGTTCCTGGGTATCAAAAAAATCTATTTTGGGAACGATTTACTAGAGTATGAAAGCATAAATCATAAAAAAACAATCAATTATTAGAATCTGAAATTTTCATGCTAAACAATTCTTAACAAACCAGATCTGAATACATATGTTTAAAGAAACAACAAGAGGTATAAAAACAAATATTTACAACATAATGACATCCCCATGGACTCCACACGACAAGGGGATCATCGCCAGCAAGCCGTCTCTGCAACTCCGCCCCAACGATGGGGACTAACATCCCAAACCACCATCACTCTTAGCAAACCCCTTTACCTGAGTCAAGCATAAGCAGGTCTACATACACCCAAGGGGTGTAAGTAGGGTGTGAGCCTAAGACCAATAGGATACCACCTGATGATTCCAAATAGCATGCAATACAATGTGAACAAAACAAGCAATTTTATTACACAAGGTGAAACAATGTTAAAATTCAAGGAAATGAAACTTTCAAATGAAAAAGTTTTCTATCTGAGAATTTCAGAATGTTAGAACACTAAATAGACATGTGAGATACTGTAAAGCACTACCAAAAACACCCCACAACAAGGGTAAATACCACAAATCCAATGTGCATCAAAATCGGGAACACCCCGAAGCACTTGGTCGTCTCGAGCCCTATGTACCACGTACCTCAGTCTAGAGTAACCATAGAAAAATCCATTCTCATGCACGAGCCACTAGTATAGAACATACCCATAACCTAGTTTTCCCAAATAATCATCCAAATAGTTTAGTTAGAGTTGTCTTTATCCATATGCTATGTGGAACAGGGACAAAACCCATCTGACCACTAGCCGAACTAGTACAAATCCTTCCCACCTAGGTACCCGGGCTTCACCTTTTTGTGATCAAAAAATTTCACAAAATAACCCAGATCATTTTGCATATAAAATATCACTACTAGTTACAAACAAATTTTACAGTAGCTTCACACATTTTAGTCCATTTAAAACAGACAATAAAAAAAATTATTTTCAATAAAACAACCTCTCAAAACATCAGATTTGTTTGCTCCGAAAGCACTTTAAGATATCCAATTTGCACACTATGTTCACACTGTTAAGTCATTAAAACAAAATTTCAGTTTAATACCCTTTAATTAAACAAAAAATTCAGTTATGGGGTAGCCCAAAATGAACCAATAAAATATTTGAATGAAAAACCCCAAATTTCACCAAAAATTGGATCTTAAAATTCATTTTCATTATAAATGAAACTAATTTTTTTTTACAGAAATAGTCAGGTGAAACAAACATTAAGGTACCATGAAAACAGAAAGCTAATTCACAAAAATTTTACACACAATGGAATCACCTACCAATTTAACAAAAACCATTGAATCTCTGTGCGAAAATCAAATTGCACCCCCACCGCACCAAGAGAGAACTAGATCAAACATTAACCGAATAAATTGGCCCCGAAACCCCAAAGATAAACCCTAGGTTTGAAAAACTAGTTTCTGGGCATTAGTTAACTCAATTATAACCGAAGAAACCCTAAGAACAATTAGTTAAACCTAATGTAATTTTAAAGAGGAAAGAAAAGGGCTCATTTACTTAAATTATCTTGAAGTAATCACTCCCAAACACTAGTATCTGAAATTTAAAAGGGCACAAATTTAGGTTTCGTTCGAACAAGATGTATTAGGTCATTTAGGAACTAGAATGGAGGAAAAATATTGTGAATTGAGAGAGTTATGAAATAAACACTTTATCTCTTCAAATCTGGGAGATTTGAGGAACCCTATGATGTTCGTCACCAAATCATGATTAACCAGAGCTCCAAAGAGGTGGGAGAGAGTTCAGACGCGCGTCTGAGTTAAATGGGCGTGGGTGAGACTTGGAATCACCGAAAAATCCGAAATATTGAATATGTTATAACAAAATCAAATTTTATTTTTAAAACATGAATTCGGGTTTCGGTCAGTCCCAACCCCTTAGATAAAAACCCAAATAAACCCTGGTTATGGATTTCTAAAAGCTCCAAATTACCTTGGTGGTGTCAATAGGTTAGGGTAGGTCATGTAGGAATTTTAATGAATGAAAAATGTTGAAAAATGGAAAAGTTATAAAAGATATAAAATTTATTTTATAAACTGGAATTGGGCTCACAGTTTGACCCAATTCATGAATACTCATCTATTCCTCCCTAAAACCTAGGGAAACACCCAAAACAACGAAAGGATGTAAATTAAATGAAAAATACCTTTAAAATATGTATTGTATGTGACAATTAAAGTGAAAAATGGGTCCCAGTGATAGCACATCCACCCCGCCTTAACATGGTCGTTGTGTCCCTTCCCACCAGGTACCCCCAGTTGCCCCTCAGACACTTGGGGCCCAACCTATGGTCCACCCACATGCCTGAACGGGTTATCTAACTAATGACAGTCCCCACAAGCCAACACATGTCCTTCCCATTGTGCTTTTTCCTCAATCACACACACCCTGAGAAACTTCCAAGGAGGTCACCCATCCTGACCACTATTCCAGGTCAAACACGCTTAACTGTGGAGTTCTACTCCGACATGCTCCCGAAAAGGAAGGTTCACCTTGTTGACATGAGTCGTATCATTTTTTCATTTAACATTTTATCATTTGGATATGTTACAATCACCCCCCCCCCTCTTTAGAGAACAACTTCCTCGTTGTGGGCCCTACATCTCAACCCAGGCAGTGCAACGCACTTAAGGCTTGGTTCCTCCTCTGATACCAAATGTGACAACCGGGTCCTAGTGACAGCACAACCACCCCGCCTTAACATGGAAATCGGGTCCTTGCCCACCTGGTACCCCCAGTTGCCCATCAGACATGTGGGGCCCACCCTAGGGTCCACCCACGTGTTTGAACAGGTCATCTGACTAATGACAGTCCCCATAGGCCAACACATGTTGTAAAGTTATAATCAAACAGACTCCCGAAAAGGAAGGTTCACTTTGTTGACATGAGTCATATCATTTAGTCATTTGACCCTTTATCATTTGGGGATGTTACAACTTGCCCTTGGTGGAGTTAGCGTACAACAACCGCAATCACTCCACCATCGGTATGGCACATTACAATGCACTGTACGACCGACCTTGCAGATCACCTATGTGCTGAACAGACCCAGGGGAGTCAGCACATGTAGGGCCAAAGACGGTGCAGGCTATGACGGAGAAGGTTCAAATCATCCTAGAGCGGATGAAGATAGCACATAGCAGACAGAAGTCATATGCTGATAGGAGATGGATACCACTGGAGTTCGATAATGGATACCACGTTTTCTTATGGGTCTCATCTGAAAGAGGTCTACGGAGATTTTTTTCGGTCTGCGAGTTATCTCCACAATTAATTGGACCTTTCTACGTCATCAATAGGGTAGGCGAGATGGCTTACCATCTGGCCCTTCCACCTCAGTTTCATCTGCTGCATGAGGTCTTCCACATATCTCAGCTGAGGAGATGCGTGCATGACCCGACCCACATCATCGACCATGGGGAACTAGACATCAATGATGGGGAGACATTCATGGAGGTCCTAGAAGAGATTGAGGATCGATAGGATCAGGTCCTAAATGGATTGTCGATTCCTCTAGTGTGCATTCGCTGGGAGCACATGAACCTCCAGGAGAGCACATGGGAGCGGGAGGCTCAAATATGTTCTCAGTAACCCAATTTGTTTCCCTAGTGTGTGTTTTAGCTTTATTGGGATGTAAAGCCCTGAGGTGGGGGTATGGTAATGACCCAGAAATTTCATGGAATTTTTTTTCTTAATTCTTTTGAATTTTACGAGTCTATAGTTTCTAACGGCGCCTGATTCCGAGGCCCGGTGTGCCCAAAATAAATTTCTGATGTTTGGTTTAGATACATTCAGTAAACGTACGTGAAAGTTTTTCTATCTTTTGAACCGATTCTTGGAATTGAAATTCGAGGAAACAAATGGACTCATAGTGCTGATATTCACTTAATGGGACCTTTTCTGCAGTTGCATTTTATGCAGGTTGAAATTTATAATTTGGGGATTTATTTTAAATTAAATAAAATTGATGTTTACACAATTTTATTTTAAGAGGTTTTTATTTCCTCTAATAGGATGATATGGGTGAGGCCCACCCGCCACATAACCTCCCATGAGTGGATTTAATGTTGTGGGGCCCACACGAACACAAAACCTTTCTCCTCCCCTCATCTCCACATTAATACCCCTTATTTAATTTGACAACTCCCCTTATTAAATGTGAACTCTCTACCTCCCTCAATTGATTATTCCAACCCCACCAATTGAATTAATTAATATCATAATTAATTAATTTGTTAGTCAACAATTCATTTTTGAGTTGTTTTTAAATTGATGCAATGTTTATTTTATTGGGAGCCTTTATTTCATTTGTGTGGGAAAATATACTATTAGGGAGGCTTTAGAGAATTAGTGGAAAGGTGACCCTTTTTTGATGAAGAACAAAGTTCTTCAATGAAGAACATTCCCGATGAAGAATGTGAAGAACATCATCCAATGACGCTTCTTCCTCGTACGCACCCTGACATCAAGGAATCTATATCATCTTTGGATTCTCTTCCCGTTTCACGACAAAAACTCTACCTCTATTGTTGAAGGGATGACACCGTTCTCCGAGAACCAATCTTCAGCGATAAACGACTACCACGACACTCATCATCCTTGGCTCGTCGACGTGCGATGTCAATTACGAGGTAGGGGATTTGTATATTTTTTATGAGAATAATTTGCACCTCGTTCATCGTTGAATTACATGGATTATCATTGGCCATTTTCTACTGCCTAACATGGAGGGAATGTGCTGAACGAACAAGGCCTGACGACCCTCCGTTAGTCTTTGTTTATATTCGAGATGGAGGCGGAGATGGAAGAGGCAGTGACGACCGAGGTGGCAGCGGCAACGGCAGAAATGCACTGGCATGTTAGAGGACCACATCACCGGATGGCGTGTGGAGGGGGGAAGACCGCAGACAGAAACTCGGCCGCTCTGGTGAAGAATAACCAGATGGCCGTAGCCGACAGACAGGAGGACCGCAGTACCATGTGGCGCCGCACTACGAAGGTCTGTGGCCTGCACTACAGAGGATGATTCATCGGCGAACCCGCCGGCCACCTGCAGGCTGAGTTGAGCCGCCGTGTGTGGAGAAATAAAGCCCGCCCGAGAGGGCCACTCGCCCTCGAAAATTTGTCCAGCTTTGGCCACCCGGGCAGGAGGGGCGGCGCCCCACAGGGCCGCCTTGATGAAGAACCAGGGGTCGTGCCCCGCTCGGATCGACCATCAGGTTGAGCTGCGGCCGGCCGCCAGGCCGGGCCGCCTTGCTCGGGCTGGGTCGTGCCCCAACGGGCCGGGCTGCACCCCACTGGGCTAGGCCAACCCCTTAGCCGGGTCAGACCTGCTGAGCTAGGACAGGCTGACCCGCCATCCCGCCGGGCTTGACGGCCGTGCCCGTATCGCTTAAATGTGAATCACATCATGACAATGTGTCTGATCGACGTGTTGTCTGTGGCATTGGGACCCTTGGGACAAGGAGTTATTTTTGTGATACTCTAAGTGAGTTTTGGACAGTTTTGGATAACGGTCGGGTTGGAACAAGTATAATTCTAACCGGACCCTTGGAAAAGAAAAGAAAATAACTCTCAGACCAGGCATCCGATTGATGCTCCATGTATTGAGTTGGGTTACTTTTTATGAGGCAGAACATCATGATACATCAAATCAAAACTTTGTGATAGTTGATGTATCGTCCCCTTTGCTCGAAGAGCAGACCCTCTTGGAATCGAGTGTGCTTTGTGCGGGAATCGTAGAGCTGGTTGTGACAGCAACGACTACTATACTGGAATCCTCCGTGGGTTCGGCATTGACGACTACTATACCGTAATCCTCTATTGGTTCGGTAGCGATTACTACTGTAGTGGAATCCTCCATGGGTTCGACAATGTTGACTTCTGTTCTTGTATCCTGTTTCGGTATGGCAGTTTGACCTCTGTACTTGTATCATGTGTTTGTCCGATAGATTAGCTGGTCTTGTATCCTGTGTGGGTCCGATAGCTTAGCAGGACATGAATCCTGTGTGGTTCCGATAGCTTAGATGAATCAGTGACTACATCTGATCATCTCTATCGCTATACGAATGATGTATACCTGTGTGAGATGAGTCTTTACTTTCAATCATTATCATCGAGGTGATTGACTTCTTTCCAGTGTGGACGGGGTTGTGGTTGGGCTCGAAAGTTGGATCCAAACTGGGATTGATGAAATAGGTATACGTATGGGCATATACATAAGTTGAGTTGGTTGATACTTCTTGATTGTATGTTTCTTCTTTGGTTTATCCTTCGTGGATTTTGGGAGACCTTCAGGGGTCTCGGGGTCCCTACTGAGTATCATATACTCACCCCTGCATGGGCAATGCCCGCACTACGTTGTGCTGGATGTAGATGACCTACAACACTGATTGAGGAGGAGGCTTGTGAAGCTGGACAGTACCCGAAGGTGGACCACATGGCAGGACGTAAACAGAGCGGACGAATGAACCTGGGGTGCTGAGGAGGTCATCTGTACCCACCCTTCAGGTGGGATTCCCAGACGATGACTCAGTGGTTTCTATTTCACATTACTGCAGTTGTATTGTACTTACTGTCGGAATTTTATTTTCGGCACCTTCTCCTTTCAGCATTTCATTTTGTATACAATATTTCTTAGTGCTTACTTCAGTTGCGTACTAATTCATGTTTTTTTACTTTTATAAAGTCAATGCCTTCCTTTTTTTATCAAGATTTACTCCTTTGATGCTAGTCTCCATCCCCTGGCCTATTGAAGGAAGGCATGAGGTAGTCACGACACGGGCCCTGAGGGAGGGTTATGACAGATTGGTATCACAAGATTCGGTTCTACCGCAGAACTCATGACTCTAATCATTCGTTTATGTGATGAAATATTGTTAAGAGTATTAAGTGTGGTTTTCAGTCCAGGGAGTCTAGTTTTGGTACGGCGGTCGACTTATCTGTACACCAGGACCCTAACCTCTGATTTATGACTCATTTCACGAAAACAGGGAATGCTTGTGTGTTTCAAATGTTTTATTTGTGATTACTTTATGTCAGCTCTGCAGGTATACTGTTTGACCGCAGTGCACCTTCTCTTTTTCAAGATGAACTCACGAAGGAAGGAAGCTTGGGTTCCGAGTAACTTATGAGATGGTAGCCCATCGAGCGACGATGCCTCGGTGTAGGGCCCCATCACTACGGAGGCACCAACGGTACCACTACCCATTGGGCCAAAGATACCACCAGCCCCAAGAGCAGAGAGTCCACGCCACCAGAGTGTGTTTCATGAGTTCCAGCGATAGAGGCCATGTAGAGACCCGTATCTTGACGTACATTGACATTACATTACTTTTGCGGAATACTTAGTACATAACAAAAACACACACACAAGGATCGTAATAGTTTAGTGTCTTTGGAAACTCGGAACGTAATCTTCTAATTGTGGTGAAAGTTCTTCAATATCTCCCATAAAGGTCATCCCTTTTTTTCTACCTAAAACCTTTCTTTATATCCTGGGGAAAAGAAAACATAAAAGGGTGAGCTCAAATGCTCAGTAAGGGTAAACAAAAGAAATATCAATCACATAATTTTCATAAGAACATAACTTTTTTGGAAATCTTAACCTGCAAAAGAGAGCATAATTTCATAACATGGGATAAATCATAGTAGTGAAATGAAATCATAACTTAAAACATTACTCATTGTGGCATACACACATAATCATAGAGAATCATTTCTTGTTAGTCAAGACTCATTGCCAAGACTATCTTAGTGGACAAAGTCCCTTTCTGAACCGAGTTCACTCCTCGTTTCAGTCCTGTATCACTGAATCGAAATAACCTTCCGTTCCAGCCATGTCTATCTCATGAGTGATAAAATATTTACCCAATGAATTGGAGGGAGATATAGGTCCCACCCCTCTCTTAATGAATCCTTTCTTATGTGTGCCACAAAATCATAAATCATACATCATTGCATAACCCATGTAATAAAAATGGGATTCTTAAACAACATGACATCATAAAACCATTCATATAAGATAAAGGAATTCATAAACATAATTCCATCACAACATAGTCAAATCAATGTAAAAATATGGATAGAAACAGAACCCTTTATTATCTTATATTGAAAATAATTTTGATAAAACACTTGAATTGAATTCTTGAGGAAAATATCCTTTCTTCTTCAAAATCAATTTCTTTTCACAAAACATCATGCAATTTTAAAAGAAAGAGATTTTATTGAAAATAGTCATGAAATATTTTAGAGGAAGCTTCATGAAAATAAGGCTTTATAAAACAGTATAAATCCGTTCGTGCCGTATAAGTTAAAAAAAACATTCTTCGTACTTTTTTCGGAAAAGTCAAAAAGTACCTCGTACGAAAAACGAAAAAAGATTCCTTTCATATCCTTTACTAAAAACTCATAGAAGGGTAAAATTGGATTTAAACAATTGTAGGTGGATGGAAATAATATTACATATTGAGGGAACATGGATGTGGATGATAAAATACACCCCAGTAAATACATACGAATAAACAATCTCAGATAAAAATGAGATTGTGATATTTCCCTTACCTTAGGTCCGACTTGCTTTGTAAGTGTCCGAACCTCCTGTATAATGATTTAAATCATGTTATTGACTTATTAAAGAATCATATTCATTGTTATGATATCATATATGGTTCACTTATGACATTATATTACCCGTTCTTTTGTAAATTCCATGTTAAAGAAGCGTTTTGGGTAAAATCGTTTCATTTATAGTAGGTGTTTTGACTTGTTGTTCTTGACATCATTATTACTTATATCATGATTTAATTACTTCCAGAATATAAAATATGATTTATATATCATATATATTCAGTATATATATATATATAATAGGTAGATAAATAAAATGAAAAACACCGTTCATGGAGACGGTAGTCCGTACGTACGCATGAACGCTGTTTTCCTTTCCTTATTGTCTTGAAATGGAAGTAAGTAGATGACATACATATGTATATATATACATAAATCCAGTAGCTTTATAATGTCATATATTTCATTATTATTTCTTATATATACATTATAATCATTCTTAAATGGTTAACATGGAGAATGAATCTTATCGCGTCGTGGAGACGGTAGTCCGTACGTACGCACGAGCGATGATATCATTTCTATAAATATTGAATTGAATTGGAGTGGATTATACAATATATCAGAATCAATATGATGTTGTAATAACTATGTATAGTTATTCTTTACACCATTATACCCATCCATGTAAGGTGGTGGTGGAAAATAGATTACACCACGGCGTGGAGACGGTATTCCGTACGTACGCACGCGCGGTGATTTCTTTTTCCGTAGGATGGATAGATGGTGAAATAGGGTTGTTTCATACTTATAATAACATATCAGTATATGATTGATACTGATGTTATTACTTCATAATGAAACAACCTAAGAAGAAGAAGTGGAAGAAGAAATAAAGATGAAAGAATTGGTAACGGTAATTACCTCTTCTTTGAAGCGCCTTTTGGAGACCTCCTCTTAGGGAACTAAAATTGGTCTTTGAGTAAGACCAGAACCTCTAGGATGTTTCTAGGGAAGTGGAGAAGAGATTTTGGCATGGGTTGGCCGAGCTTGAGTGCTCAAATTGGTGTGAGGAGGAGGGGGAGGAGGTGTCCTTTTATAGGGGAGGAGAGGGGCACCTTAGGAATTCTTAAAAATATTAATTTATAATAAATCTAACCCCACTTAAAAAAACTCCAAAAATGACTCATACTCTAAGATTAGATGAGATAGGGTTGTAATCTCATCAACCAATCAAATTTAGACATGTTTGGATATTATTTTAAACCTTATCAATTAGATTTAACTCTAAGTTAAATAATTTAACTTTTACCATGTCTTTTTGTTTTCTTTCACTATATGGTTAATACACTTACTATAACATGCCAAACGAACCCCAAATTGTTTATTATTAATATATATATCCTTATCTAAGTCATTTGGCCGATCCTTAGATTTTTAGGAATAAAATAACAATTAATAATATAATATTTGATTTAAAAACTATTTTGTGTCAATTTTGACAATATTTGATATATGATTTTTTTGTGAGAGTCATAACAGAATTAAATGTTCGAACAAAGTTAATTAAATCAACATTAATATATCATAGTAACCTAGAAAATTAGTGGAATTCATAAAAAGTCTCAAATTACATTTATTTTGGTGTTTATAACATCAATTATGTCAATATTTCATTAAAAAGATAATTACTGCATCATCGTTGTGTCATAAATAAATTAAATTATTTGATGTCTAAAAATTACAAATAAAATACCATCATGTAGGAAATCTTTTTAGATTTCTAATGAATATTTACAATCGAATTTATCTTATGTATAACCCCATATTAAAAATGATTTACTTGTTAAACTTTGATTTCAACTATTTTAACCCTTCTTTAAATAAATTAATAATAAATGTCCTAATCTAATCCAAGTGGGCCTAAATGGTCATATTTTATTCCTAAGTTTGTTTTTGGTCGAAATACACTTGTCCAATAGAATTAGGACATGTGTTAGGGTAATAATAATATCATATTTACCCTTAGTTACCCTATTTACTATTAACCGTGGTAAAAAAAAGTAAAAAGTTACTATTCACCAAAAATTATTTTCATCTCATTGAACCACATTTTAGTCCTTGATATTAACCGTGTCTCTCGGATTTTCGAAATTCCATTCACAGAAGTGGTAAAATTAAGTTTTATGCAAAATTCAGTTTTTAACCTACCACTTAGTGGTTTCACTATTCATCAAAAATTGAAGGTTTTCAGAAAAATGCCAAAATTTCATCCTAAGCTATATTTCATATTCCGAATTCAAAAATGAAATCTATTTAACCAAATTCATAACATAGAAGTTGCATTAATTAATTTTATAATTAAATCCCGCTGTTAAAACAAATAGCGTGTTTTTAAGAAACAATATCTATCAAAAGATTGACACTTGATTATGTCTGGTTTAAATGTGAAATTACATTCAATGACCAAAATTGTATTAAATTGTAAAAATATATTCTAAATATACTTTAAAATCACTCAAATTAATAATTTATCATTAGTAATTATTTCGATTAAAAAAGTTGTTTTTAATTAAAATTTAGTCATTTTCACTATTCATCAAAATATGAAAGTTATCCGAAAAGTACCAAAATTTCACCTTAGGCTAAATTCGATACTCCGAATCCAAAAAAAAAGTTCATTTTGAAAAATAAGATTTACTGGATTTCAAAAAGTGGTTATTACTATTCATAACGCTTAGTTTTAATAATATTTTTATAGCATATCGTTGTTTAGTGAAACTCGGTATTGCGTATTACACACGCTATCGAGGAAGGTCGCGATTGCGTGTAATGCAAGGCAAGTCAAGGATGTTTATTGTGCAAGCTCCTTTTGGTGTAGCGTACAACACAAGACATTAATAAAATTAAAAAGAATATTTTTTTATAAAATCTTGGGCTGTTACATTCTACCCTCCTTAAAATGAATTTCGCCCTCAAAATTCGTCGGGGTTATAAATGGTTTACTATTCGAAAGTTTCTTTAATAGAAACCCACATCGTAAAAAGAAATATCAAAACCAATCTTTAAAAACAAAAGTATGAAACGTAACGGTTACCCAAATAAACTAATCATTGGGTTTCCACATAGGTGAAAATATGGATATGGAAGAGAAATCTAACCATCATGTTCTGATGGAGAGTGGTAGAGAACATGTCTATGGAAAAGCCAGTAATCACAAATCCATAGATTTGTGATGATATAAGGTACCATCTGATTCATCAGGTATAAGATCACTAGGACAACATTTTTGGGTTTCAAGATCATTTCCCCTAAAGTTGAAAATTTGAATTAGAATAAATACTTACTTTATTTTGGTACGATCTCAATATTGTTCGTGCCTTGAACAAATTCCACTTCATCTCTTAAATAAATGAAGTTGAATTTGTTATTCGTGAAGTGTTAGCAGATCATGTGATAGAATGACGGGTCATTCCATCTGTCTCAAACAAAAGGTTAGCAAAAATTATATGCATAAATCGATCTATAGTGAGATTAATCATATATGGTTCCTAAAATGGACTTATACTTCATATATCATACTGCTTAATATAATAAAACTAGTTTTTACTAAACAGGGACTTCCTGTAGGCCAGTGGTAGGCGATAAAGGCCAGTCGCACTTCGGTTGTGGGTTCGATTCCCACAGCCTTGTCCGAAGCGATGGGCTGTCGCCCGTCCTGCATGTTGTCCTTTTTCTAAAACTATATTACTATAACATCCCATAGTATCGAAAAAAACTTCTATCCTTAAAACAATACTAACTTATGTCCAACATAATCCATTCCAATCTTTAGTCCTATCCATAATACTGCAGTCCATTCTCATAACATAGTGAAAACGATTACAGAGATTTAATACCATCGTTGATCCCCATATATCATAAGATATGTTTTTTTGGTCACATTCCAAACATTCAAAGTCCTTAATCATGTATTCTCTTGAATACCTTAGTGAAAACATGAATGTAGTTAAAAGTTAACACCTTCCACATACCAAAATCCTCAAAATTCTATATACTCAAACCATGATATCACTTAGTCCTTATATCAATCATGAGCTCATGAATACAATCAAACATCTCATTATCTTCTTATCCTTTCTACTTTCCAAAAGTATCTGAATAACCTTTCATGGTTACTGGTAACATTAATCAGACAACAATGTAACAATCCTTACATATCTCTTTATTCCATAGTACCATGAGATTACTTATACAACATTACACATGATAAACATGTAATCATTCCACTACATTCTTAAACCGTTGACCGAGCTTCAACAATTCTTTCCTCTCACATATCATTTGTAGTCTCTTCATCATCATCAACATAAATACTTCCCATACGACCATACTGATTATCTTCATGAGACTTTCCCTTAGGGCATTGGTTTGCATAATGCCCATACATTCCACATTTAAAACATTTAACCATTGTTGATGTCGTAGCAATACCATTATCCTCATCCATGGTGTTAACTGAACCTTTTCCTTTGCACTTACTTGCTTTGTGTCCTTCTTTTCCACACCCAATGCATCTTCCAGTTCCTTTGAAACATTCTCCTTGATGCCTCTTCCCACATGATTTACATAGGGGGAATTGAACTTTCTTTCCTCTATGATCATCATGAAACTCCATCTTTCTCTTATTAGCCGAGTCAGGAAACTTACCAAATTTTACTTTATTGATCATATTATGAGATTGCTGATTCGGCATAATAATGATGTTTGGACATCCAAATCCCATTTCATTATGAAGAATATCATTCCATTGTCCACCATATCCTCCATTATCGTGAATCATCTTGTTTCCAACGATTTTCTAAAACCCCAAAAAAATAGTGTCAGAGGCAAAAATCATAATAAAGGGGGAGTAACTTCAATATCTAACATCTTAGGTTTAATCTAATATCATTACCATAGTTCTAGGACTATATCCTATACGTATACTTATCCTTAGGGACATCCCTAGACATACCTTAGAAATATCTCTAGGGATATCACTAACGTTTTCGCGTCCTAGTTTCCAAAGGTTGACTAAACCTTTCCTTTGATACCAACTGTAGAGACCCGTATCTTGACGTACATTGACATTACATTACTTTTGCGGAATACTTAGTACATAACAAAAACACACACACAAGGATCGTAATAGTTTAGTGTCTTTGGAAACTCGGAACGTAATCTTCTAATTGTGGTGAAAGTTCTTCAATATCTCCCATAAAGGTCATCCATTTTTTTCTACCTAAAACCTTTCTTTATATCCTGGGGAAAAGAAAACATAAAAGGGTGAGCTCAAATGCTCAGTAAGGGTAAACAAAAGAAATATCAATCACATAATTTTCATAAGAACATAACTTTTTTGGAAATCTTAACCTGCAAAAGAGAGCATAATTTCATAACATGGGATAAATCATAGTAGTGAAATGAAATCATAACTTAAAACATTAATCATTGTGGCATACACACATAATCATAGAGAATCATTTCTTGTTAGTCAAGACTCATTGCCAAGACTATCTTAGTGGACAAAGTCCCTTTCTGAACCGAGTTCACTCCTCGTTTCAGTCCTGTATCACTGAATCGAAATAACCTTCCGTTCCAGCCATGTCTATCTCATGAGATATAAAATATTTACCCAATGCATTGGAGGGAGATATAGGTCCCACCCCTCTCTTAATGAATCCTTTCTTATGTGTGCCACAAAATCATAAATCATACATCATTGCATAACCCATGTAATAAAAATGGGATTCTTAAACAACATGACATCATAAAACCATTCATATAAGATAAAGGAATTCATAAACATAATTCCATCACAACATAGTCAAATCAATGTAAAAATATGGATAGAAACAGAACCCTTTATTATCTTATATGGAAAATAATTTTGATAAAACACTTGAATTGAATTCTTGAGGAAAATATCCTTTCTTCTTCAAAATCAATTTCTTTTCACAAAACATCATGCAATTTTAAAAGAAAGAGATTTTATTGAAAATAGTCATGAAATATTTTAGAGGAATCTTCATGAAAATAAGGCTTTATAAAACAGTATAAATCCGTTCGTGCCGTATAAGTTAAAAAAAACATTCTTCGTACTTTTTTCGGAAAAGTCAAAAAGTACCTCGTACGAAAAACGAAAAAAGATTCCTTTCATATCCTTTACTAAAAACTCATAGAAGGGTAAAATTGGATTTAAACAATTGTAGGTGGATGGAAATAATATTACATATTGAGGGAACATGGATGTGGATGATAAAATACACCCCAGTAAATACATACGAATAAACAATCTCGGATAAAAATGAGATTGTGATATTTCCCTTACCTTAGGTCCGACTTGCTTTGTAAGTGTCCGAACCTCCTGTATAATGATTTAAATCATGTTATTGACTTATTACAGAATCATATTCATTGTTATGATATCATATATGGTTCACTTATGACATTATATTACCCGTTCTTTTGTAAATTCCATGTTAAAGAAGCGTTTTGGGTAAAATCGTTTCATTTATCGTAGGTGTTTTGACTTGTTGTTCTTGACATCATTATTACTTATATCATGATTTAATTACTTCCAGAATATAAAATATGATTTATATATCATATATATTCAGTATATATATATATATAATAGGTAGATAAATAAAATGAAAAACACCGTTCATGGAGACGGTAGTCCGTACGTACGCATGAACGCTGTTTTCCTTTCCTTATTGTCTTGAAATGGAAGTAAGTAGATGACATACATATGTATATATATACATAAATCCAGTAGCTTTATAATGTCATATATTTCATTATTATTTCTTATATATACATTATAATCATTCTTAAATGGTTAACATGGAGAATGAATCTCATCGCGTCGTGGAGACGGTAGTCCGTACGTACGCACGAGCGATGATATCATTTCTATAAATATTGAATTGAATTGGAGTGGATTATACAATATATCAGAATCAATATGATGTTGTAATAACTATGTATAGTTATTCTTTACACAATTATACCCATCCATGTAAGGTGGTGGTGGAAAATAGATTACACCACGGCGTGGAGACGGTATTCCGTACGTACGCACGCGCGGTGATTTCTTTTTCCGTAGGATGGATAGATGGTGAAATAGGGTTGTTTCATACTTATAATAACATATCAGTATATGATTGATACTGATGTTATTACTTCATAATGAAACAACCTAAGAAGAATAAGTGGAAGAAGAAATAAAGATGAAAGAATTGGTAACGGTAATTACCTCTTCTTTGAAGCGCCTTTTGGAGACCTCCTCTTAGGGAACTAAAATTGGTCTTTGAGTAAGACCAGAACCTCTAGGATGTTTCTAGGGAAGTGGAGAAGAGATTTTGGCATGGGTTGGCCGAGCTTGAGTGCTCAAATTGGTGTGAGGAGGAGGGGGAGGAGGTGTCCTTTTATAGGGGAGGAGAGGGGCACCTTAGGAATTCTTAAAAATATTAATTTATAATAAATCTAACCCCACTTAAAAAAACACCAAAAATGACTCATATTCGAAGATTAGATGAGATAGGGTTGTAATCTCATCAACCAATCAAATTTAGACATGTTTGGATATTATTTTAAACCTTATCAATTAGATTTAACTCTAAGTTAAATAATTTAACTTTTACCATGTCTTTTTGTTTTCTTTCACTATATGGTTAATACACTTACTATAACATGCCAAACGAACCCCAAATTGTTTATTATTAATATATATATCCTTATCTAAGTCATTTGGCCGAACCTTAGATTTTTAGGAATAAAATAACAATTAATAATATAATATTTGATTTAAAAACTATTTTGTGTCAATTTTGACAATATTTGATATATGATTTTTTTGTGAGAGTCATAACAGAATTAAATGTTCGAACAAAGTTAATTAAATCAACATTAATATATCATAGTAACCTAGAAAATTAGTGGAATTCATAAAAAGTCTCAAATTACATTTATTTTGGTGTTTATAACATCAATTATGTCAATATTTCATTAAAAAGATAATTACTGCATCATCGTTGTGTCATAAATAAATTAAATTATATGATGTCTAAAAATTACAAATAAAATACCATCATGTAGGAAATCTTTTTAGCTTTCTAATGAATATTTACAATCGAATTTATCTTATGTATAACCCCATATTAAAAATGATTTACTTGTTAAACTTTGATTTTAACTATTTTAACCCTTCTTTAAATAAATTAATAATAAATGTCCTAATCTAATCCAAGTGGGCCTAAATGGTCATATTTTATTCCTAAGTTTGTTTTTGGTCGAAATACACTTGTCCAATAGAATTAGGACATGTGTTAGGGTAATAATAATATCATATTTACCCTTAGTTACCCTATTTACTATTAACCGCGGTAAAAAAAAGTAAAAAGTTACTATTCACCAAAAATTATTTTCATCTCATTGAATCACATTTTAGTCCTTGATATTAACCGTGTCTCTCGGATTTTCGAAATTCCATTCACAGATGTGGTAAAATTAAGTTTTATGCAAAATTCAGTTTTTAACCTACCACTTAGTGGTTTCACTATTCATCCAAAATTGAAGGTTTTCAGAAAAATGCCAAAATTTCATCCTAAGCTATATTTCATATTCCGAATTCAAAAATGAAATCTATTTAACCAAATTCATAACATAGAAGTTGCATTAATTAATTTTATAATTAAATCCCGTTCTTAAAACAAATAGCGTGTTTTTAAGAAACAATATCTATCAAAAGATTGACACTTGATTATGTCTGGTTTAAATGTGAAATTACATTCAATGACCAAAATTGTATTAAATTGTAAAAATATATTCTAAATATACTTTAAAATCACTCAAATTAATAATTTATCATTATTAATTATTTCGATTAAAAAAGTTGTTTTTAATTAAAATTTAGTCATTTTCACTATTCATCAAAATATGAAAGTTATCCGAAAAGTACCAAAATTTCACCTTAGGCTAAATTCGATACTCCGAATCCAAAAATAAAGATCATTTTGAAAAATAAGATTTACTGGATTTCAAAAAGTGGTTATTACTATTCATAACGCCTAGTTTTAATAATATTTTTATAGCATATCGTTGTGTAGTGAAACTCGGTATTGCGTATTACACACGCTATCGAGGAAGGTCGCGATTGCGTGTAATGCAAGGCAAGTCAAGGATGTGTATTGTGCAAGCTCCTTTTGGTGTAGCGTACAACACAAGACATTAATAAAATTAAAAAGAATATTTTTTTATAAAATCTTGGGCTGTTACAGGCCACCTAGGTTCCACGGCGAGACGGACCCACATGCAGTTGTGGATTGGCTGGAGCTATCGTCAGAGTTTTCATATTGGTAGGGACACCAGCCAACCTTATGGTGATCCATGCCGCGATTCTTCTGCATGTAGAAAAAGGTATATGGTGGGGCTTTATGCTCCAGGTGAATGGCGAGGCATCTTTACTCTAGACGGACATCTAGAGTCTCTTCCGCTCAGAGTTTGTTCCATCCACCCTACGTGCAATGAAAATTCAAGAGTTACTTCATCTACAACAAGGCATCATGACAGTAGCTCAGTACTCAGTGAGGTTCACCGACCTCTCACGCTACTCCACAGATATGGTGTGGGACCCATTTTCTGGGTGCAGACCTTCGAGCATGGACTTAGACATGAGATCAGGGCTTCGACGATTCCCCTCAACATCCCGACCCAAGCGGGGGTGCTGGAGCGAACCTTTCATGTAGAGAGCTTCCTCACTGAGCAGTCTCTAGCAGTGAGACCCACTTCAGGACGACACGTAGTAGAGTCTTCTGCAGTAGGCATTAGACAGTTGACGTAGAGGTCCAAGCGGACCAGTCCATTAGGTGAATGACCTCAGGATTAAGGTTCTGTTGTGCTAGGAAAACGATAGAGAGCCAGCCTTTCGAGGAGCAGGAACTGATATTCATATGGTGGGTAGGGCCACATGGCTCATGACTGCCCGACCCACCATGAAGAAGAGAAGAAGACAGTGGAGGGACCTCTCGGGAAGAGGCATAGGTTTGACCATGGTGGTCTTCCAGGAGAAGGCGGCCGAAGTTGAGGAGCTGGCCGAGCAGCGGGTGGTGGATTTTGTTTCGAGGCTCTACCACCACCACCACCTGGAGGACCACCCTGACCATAGGGATCTAGAGGACAGAGGCAGGCTCAGATCCAGGAAGTTGATCCCTATGATGAAGGCGCACCTGAGATGATTCAATGTACTATCTATGTCAACTCCAACCTTACTTTAGTACTTATAGACATAGGTGTGATTCCTTCATTTATTACCACTTCCCTTGTTCGGATCTCGGAGATTCCGACGGAGCTGTTGGCTTGATCCTTACGGCTTGAGACTCTTATGAGAGCAGAATTGACAATTATGTATTGGTGCCGACAGTGTGAGCTTACTCTAGTGGGTGAGAGATTCTTTTGGGATATTCATATAGCATTGTTTAGGTCGTACGATATCATCATGGGTATGGACTGGTTATCTACAGTCCATGCTCAGATCGACTATATTTGGTGGAAAGTGTGGTGTGTCCACACGGATGGGACCATGATCACCTTAAACAGTGAGAAGAGAGAATTTTCAGGGCATGATGGACTTACACAGAGGAGAGAGCAACCGATCACACATCAGTTGGCTAGTCTCATCCTCAGAGTGGTTGATGTGCAGAGTCCGAGATTTCTTGTTGTGGTGGATATGTATGCAGATTTTTTCTTTGACAACGTTCCGGGACTACCTCCTAAAAGAGAGGTATAATTATACATAGAACTATAACCTGTGACAACACTGATATCTACTCCATCATATCGTATGGCTCTCGCTGATCATCGTGAGCTGCGAGTACAACTAGAGGACTTGCAGGGGAAGGGATTTATCTGACCTAGTGTTTCACCATGGGCATCCACAATTTTGTTTGCCACGATGGAGGATGGGAGCTTACGACTATGTATTGATTACCATCACATGAATTAGTTGACCATGAAGAACAAGTACCCACTTTTGTGGATTGACGAACTCTTTGATCAGCTCAAGGGAGAACGATGGTTCTCGAAGATAAACCTCAGGTCAGGCTATCACCAACTCAGAGTTCAACATGAGGATGTGTAGATGGCAACATTCAGGTGTTGTTATGGACACTATGAGTTCTTTGTTATACCCTTAGGTGCAACCAACACTCCAGAAGTGTTCATGAGTCTCATTAACTGGATCTTCCAGCCTTACCCTGAAAGATTTGTCGTAGTCTTCATTGATGACATACTGGTTTACTCGACTACTGAGAAGGAGCACACCTACCATTTGTGGGTATTACTGGACACACTCTGAGATCACCAGCTTTATGGTAAGCTCTAGAAGTACCAGATCAGGATTCGAGAGGTTTAATTCTTGGGACACATCATTTCAGAGGTTGGGGTTTCAGTGGATCCAGCGAAGATCGAGGCAATGCTTTCTTGGGTGCCACCCAGGAGTGTGATGAAGGTTCGGAGTTTTTTTAGCATGGCTGGATACTATCAGAGATTTGTTCCAGAATTCTCAAGAGTTTCAACACTGCTTTCATCTTTGACAAAGAAGGGGAAACCCTTCTTGTGGTCAGATAAATGCCAGTAGTGCTTTCAGGAGCTGAGGCAAAGCATGACCAGTGCGCCCATATTGAGGCTAACAGAGGAGTTCTTAGGGTACGTAGTTTACTGTCATGCATCAGGTACCATACAGGGGTGCTTCTTGATGAAGGAGCGAGCGGTGATCACGTATGGTTCATGACAGTTGAGATTTCACGAGTAGAACTACGCTACCCATGACCTGGAGTTAGCATCAATGGTCTTCACCTTGAAGATGTGGTGGAACTATCTGATGGGCAAGCATTTTACGGTTTACTCTGACCACCAGAGTCTTGGGTACATCTTCTCGCAGAAGTACCCGAACGTGAGACAACGACGATGGATCGAGTTCCTCCAGGACTATGAAATTTAGATAGTCGATAATCATAGGAAGAGGAACATTGTAGCAGATGGTCTCAGCAAGAGATCGGGCATTCAGGTGCAAGGAGGGGCGACATAGCAGCTGGACGTGTGGAAGATATCCTTGGTGGATAAAGATAGAGCAGCCTTTCATCAGTCCCTCATAGTCACTCTTCCACATCATTAGCGAGTCAGAGAGGAACAGCGTGGGGACGTTGACTGTTAGACACGACCTGCTCAGATATCCTCAGGGTAGGCACCTAATGGATTTTCTGAAGTAGGGGAGCATGTCATCCTCTTTAGGTAACGTACCATGGTACCAGTTGCACTACATGAGGAGATGCTGAGGGAGTTCCACACTTCCCCTCTAAGGGTAAATCATGGACTGGTGAAAATGTATTAGGACCTCAAACGACAACACTGGTGGCCGGGTATGAAGAAAGCAGTAGCAGAGTTCGTTTCATGACGCCTAACGTGTCAACATTTAAAGGCGGAGCCCCATGTACCAGTAGGCTTGGTACAACACATAGAGGTCCCAGAGTGGAAGTGGGATGGGATATCCATGGATTTCGTGATGGGGCATCCATGTACATCTAGACTACATGACTCTATCTGGGTGATGGTCGACCAACTCACCCAGTCGGACCACTTCATACCGATCCGAGAGTAGGGCTTAGTAGAGATCTTGGGACGCCTCTACGCATAGAATATCATATGGCTTCATGGTGTTCCATCGACGATCATCTATGATCGATATGAACTCTTTACTTCCCGTCTTTGGAAGGGGTTGCTTGAGGCATTTGGGACGCAGCTACGTCTGAGCACTAGCATCCATCTTCAGATGGATGGTCAGACTGAATGGACCTTTCAGACTCTCGAGGACATGCTCCATGCATGTGTCCTCAACTTTTGTCACAGTTGGGAGGATCACTTACCCTTGGTGGAGATTGCGTAAAACAATAGCTATCACTCCACCATCAGGATGGCACCTTACGAGGCACTGTACAACCGACGATACAGATCACCGCTATCCTGGATAGACCCAGGGGAGTCAATACTTAAAGGGCCAGAGATGGTACAGGATATGACGGAGAAGGTACAGATCATCTAGGAGCAGATGATAACTACACAGACCATACATAATTCCTATGTCGATAGGAGATGGAGACCACTGGAGTTCAAGGATGGAGACCACATTTTCCTACGGGTCTCACCTCGATGAGGTCTACGAAGATTTGGTCAGGGAAGAAAGTTATGTCCACAATTCATCGGACCTTTCTAGGTCCTCAGAAGGGTAGGCGAGATGGATTACTATCTAGCGCTTCCACCATAGTTGCATCAGGTGCACGATGTATTCCACATATCACAGCTGAGGAGATACATGCACGACCCGACCTGCATCATCGACCATGGGGAGATGGACATCGATGAGGCGGTGAAATTTATGGAGGTCCTGGTGGAGATTGAGGATCGACAGGAGCGGGTCCTATGTGGATGGTCTATTACTGTGGTGCACATTCGTTGGAAGCACTAGAACCTCCAGGAGAGCACATAGGAGCGGGAAGCTCAGATGTGTGCTCAATACCCCCATTTGATTCCCTAATGTGTGATGTAGCTTTATGGGGATGATAATACCTAAGGTGGGGGAAATGTAATGACCTGTAAATTTCAAGGAAATTTTATTCTTAATTATTTGGAATTTTACGAGTCCGCTGTTTCTGACGGCGCCTTATTCCAAGGCCCGGTGTCCCCGAAATCAATTATAAAAGTTTTTTTCTGGAACATTCAGTAAACGTATGTGCATGTTTTTCTATCTTTTGAACCAATGGTCGGAATTCAAATCTGAGGACACCGATGGACTCGTAGCACCAATATTCTCTAAAAGGGACCTTTGCCTCAATTTCATTTTATGAAGGATGAAGGTTATAATTTGGTGATTTATCTTGAATTAAATAAAATTGTGGTGATACACAATTTTATTTTAAGAGGTGTTTATTTCCTCCATGAGGAAGCTTGGGGTGTGGCCCACACCCCACATAACGTCCCATGAGAGGATTTAGTGTGGTGGGGCCCTCATGAACCCAAAACCGTTCACCTCCCCTCAACTCCCCATTAATACCCCTGATTTAATATGAAAAATCCCCTCATTAAATGTGAAATTTCCACCTCCCTCCATTGATTGTTCCAACCCCACCAATTGAATTAATTAATCTCATAATTAATTAATTTATGTGTCAATAATTAATTTTTAAATTTCATTGAAATTGATGGCATGTTTGTTATATTAGGAGCCTTTTATTTCATTTTCATGGGAAAATATACTATTGCTGAGGATCTAGAGAATTAGAAGAAAGTTTATCCTTTTTCGACGAAGAACATCGTTCTTCAACGAAGAAAATTCCCGACGAAGAATGCGAAGAACTTCTTCCAACGACGCTTCTTCCTCGGACGCACCCTGATGTCAAGGAATCCACGTCGTCTTTGTATTTTCTTCTCGCATCACGACAAAGACTCTTCCTCCAATGTTGATGGGACGACAGCATTCTCTGCGATGCCTGACTACCGCGACGCTCGTCTTCTGAGGCTTATCTACGAGAAATGTCAATTATGAGTTAGGGGTTTTGTATATTTATTAAGTGAATAATTTTTACTCTTTTCTTCATTGAATTACTTGGATTATCATCACCCATCTGCAATAGCATAATGCGGAGGGCGCAGGCCGAACGAACATGGCCCGATCACCCTCTATTAATCCTTGTTTATATTTGCAATGGAGGTAGATATGGAAGAGGTGTCAATGACCAAGGCGGCGGCAGTAATAACGGCCATGCATTATCCCATCAGTGGATTGTGGAATCGGATGCTGCGCAGAAGGTGGAAGACTACGACCCGCAACCGGGCCGGTCGGCCAATGATGAACCGGCCGGCTGTCACCGGTCAGACAGGAGGACCCTATCGCCATGCAGCGCCGTGTTTCGGTGGACCGCGGCCTGCGCTCCGTGGGCCGCATCAGCAGCAAACCAGCTCGCTGGCTGCCAACTGGATTGAATGCCACGACACCACCTGGCACCGCATGCGGAGGACAGTGGCCTACCCGAGCGGGCCGCTCGCACCTGAAAAGATGGTAGGCTACGACCGGCCAGGTAGGAGGGCGGCACCGCTCGGCATCGCCGTGACAAAGAACCGGGGGGCCGTGCCCCCGATCCAATCGGCCATTCGGCCAAGCCACGGCTGATGGCCATGCTGGCCCGCCAGCGGCACGGACCGGGCCTCCTTGCCTACGTTGGGCCACTCCCCACCTGTCCGGGCCGCACCCCACAGGGTCGGGCCGCGCCCCAGCGGTCCGAGTCGTGGCCCCCCGGGCCGGGCCCCTCCCCACCATGCGGGTTGTGCCCCACCAGGCCTGGCCGCACCCCACCGGTCTGGGATGACCCCTCATCTGGGTCGGACCCGCTGATCCAGGACGGGCCAACCCGCCAGCCAACCGGGGTTGACGGGCCGGGCCCGTTTCGATTAAATGCGAATAACTTCACGATTGTGCGTTCGATCGACGTGCCATCTACAACACAAGGACCCTTGTGAAGATGTGGTCCTTTTTTGATACTCTAAGTGAGTTTTGGACAACTTTGGAAAATGGACGGATTGGAACGATCATAATTTCAACCAGACCCATAGAACAGAAAAGCTAATAACTCTCAGACCGAGCGTCCGATTGATGCGTTGTCTATTGCGTTGGGATCCTTTTGATTAGACAAAACTTTGGGATACATCAACTCAGGACATAGTGATAGTTTACGTATTTACCCCGTTGCTCAAGAAGCAGACCATCCTGGAATCGAGCGTGTTGTGTTCGGGAACCCTAGAGCTGGATGCGACTATGACGACTACTGTACTGGAATCCTCCGTAGGTTCGGCAGCGACAACAACTGTACTGGAATGATTTGTGGGTTCAACAGCGATGACTACTGTTCTGGAGTACTCCATGGGTTCAGCAGCGATAACTACAATTCATGTATCATGTGTGGGTCTGGAAGTTTGACCTTTTTACATGTATCCTGTGTGGGTCCGACAGAGTAGCTGGACTTGTATCCTGTGTGGGTCCGACAGCATAGCTCGACTTCTATCCTGTGTGGGTCCGATGACTTAGATGAATCAGTGATTATATCTGATCATCTCTATCGCTATACGAATGATTTATATCTGTGTGATAATAGTCTTGACTTTCAATCATTATCATCGATGTGATTGACTTATTTCCTGTGTGGACTGGGTTGTGCTTGGGCTTAAGAGTTGGAGATGAACTGGGATTGATGACTTAGGTATATGTATGGGCATATACCTAAGTAGAGTTGTTTGATACTTAGTGATTGTGTCTTTCATATGTGGTTTATCCTTCATGGAATCTGGGAGACTTTCTGGGGTCTCAGTGTCCCTACTAAGTATTGTATACTCACCCCTGCACGGGCGATGCCCGCACTACATTGTGTTGGATGCGAATGACGGACAACACTGATCGAGGAGGAGTCATGTGGAGCTGGACGATACCCGAATGTGGAACACTTGGTGGGATGTACACGGAGCGGACGGACGGACCTGGGGTGCTGAAGAGGCTATCAGTTCCCACCCTTCAGGTGGGATTCCCGGAGGACGACTCAATGGTTGTTGTTTTACTTTATTGATGTTGTACTAGATTTTCAGTTGTACTGTGCTTACTTTTGGGCTTGTATTTCTGACCCCTTTTCCTTTCAACATTTACGTTTGTATACAGTATTGCTTAGTTCTTATTTCAGTTGTGTGCTCTGTTGTTTTTGTTTACTTTTATATAGGGAATGCCTTCTATTTTCAATTGGGATTTATGCCTTTAGTGCTAGTCGGCAGCCCCTGGCCTATGGAAGGCATGCTTGGGGTAGTCACGGCACGGGCCCTGAGGGTGAGTCGTGACATACATTGGCATGATTAAAACGAATCAAGACCTAAATAACTGATCAATTATTCAATTTTTGAAACCCTGATTACATACATGATTCCCATATTACATTAGGAAATATAAAATTAATCATAATAAATATTCAATAATAATAAACGTCATCCTTGAAAATCATTCCATGAATTCATTTTCATATCCTCATAAAAGAAAAAAAATATGGATTTTCTTAGATTCTTAGTAAGGGTAAGTAGATTGGAAGAAATAATAAATCGATGAGAATAAATCAACATGTAATGGAAAAATACTTAGAACACATTCCATTCAAAAAACTTGGTATGTCATAATCCATATAAAAAGATAAATAACTGAAACACATGAAAATTAATATATAAGCTATGAAATTAATGCATCCATAGATAACATTAAAAAAGGTAACATGTATAATAAGAATAATAGATGAATTCTCAATATATAAAGCTACTTATTATTGGAATCCATGTTTCATAGGAACGTGGTACCTTTACCCTAAAGATTGTTCACAAGGTGGTTTAATATATCTGTAGAAACCCTTCTAATTTGTAAAGCTGATTAATCTCATGAGACTTCCGACATATAAAGATGTATACATTATGTTTTCTGCAACCAATGAAATTCCATTCAAAATCATTCATTATATATCAAATAATTTATTTAATTTCTTGAAAACAGTTCCATATCTAAAATATGTATTAATTAAATGATGCGTATTTACCAATATATCCTTTTTAATGAAATTACTGTCAAGCACGCACCTTATTTATTAATGGTATACGAATTAAGAAATAATTATACCTATATGAAACAATTATGTTTATCTAAAATAAAAATTTTTCATAATAAAAATATTTATTATGACGTAATTTTCTTAGGAGAAAATCAATGATCACAAATGAACATTAGATGGAAAAAATATCTTTTACCACAAACTATTTTTCATTAAAAAACCCCTTGAACGAGATAATCTAAAAAAATAAATTAAATACCATTAACATAAAATGATTAGTGATATTATATATATAATAAGTAAGTATTTACACTACACAAGAATTAGTAAGTGGTGAATATGACATTTATCTCACACATGTAAAAACTGTGTTGAAAATCCATTACAATGAGTTTGACATGTCACATGTATCTTTATCATCATAAATAAAAACCATATTTTAGCTATTTAGTTTAAAGATAATTCAATTCAAATTTATTATTAACATTATTTTAATTATTTCATTGTCATGTTGAACTATATAAACAAATAAGTTTTTGTTGGGTGTTTTGATCAAATTCGGTTCGTGTGAGGAAGAAGACTCTAGTAGGATAAAATTGGTAAAAGGAATGATTAGATAAATTTATATAGAATAATTATGATTAAATAATGATCATATTTATACATAAATTATACTTTCAAAACTATTCATTAAATATGGTTATGAGAAATGTACCGACCTTAAAATCATGGAGTTGGTAGATCATATGTACTCATGAGTAACATTAAAATTTTTTAAATGATTATTATAGATAGTTGTTAACTAATGTTTTATATTTTCATAATGATCAATATATCATAAGTAACATGATATTTAATAATATATACTTAGATATTTAATTCTATAGATGTAAAAGGAATCATGTTGTGTTGAGGATGTGATAATCTACATCTCAAAATACGACGTTATCACATTTTTTAGTGTATGAAAATGGAAATAAAGAAAATGATATATTATATTTATATAATGATATTAACATCATGAATATCATATTATTTTTTATCTCAAAAGTTTCTAAATAATCATGTTTTTAATGGTTTCCATGTAATGTGTAAACATATGGCATCCCAATGATGAAGTGGGTATCCACATATCCACAAACGATGTAATCATAGTTCCATAAAAAGAAAGAATAAAGTTATGTGTTATGAAAAAAATTAAAAACTATTTATATAAAATAAATACCACATATATCATATAAAAATATTTGGTCCGTCATAACTCCTAACCATATGTGTTCATAAATGAAAAATGTACGACATAACTTATTGAGGCAGTAGTCCACTGTATATACAAATGGTAAATTCATTACTCGTAGGATAGATGAGTGTGTAGATATAAGTGTAACCATTAAAAAATATATAAATAATTATATTCAAGATACTTATGTTATTATATAATAATTAAATACAAATAATTTAATGTTTCGACAAATTAATAAATCAAAAGTGATTGGTGAAGAATGTTACATCTTTTTCGGGTAACTCCTTATAGTTTTCACCAAAGGATCTCCTTGGTTTTATATTTTCCCAATGTAAGGCTTGACGTATTAGGGAATGACAGTTTTGTGATTATTTGGGATAATTTTTTATGAGACAAAGTTCTGGATAGGTGTGAATAAGTAGGAGGGGGGAGAGCCATTTTATAGTGGAGGAGGAGTGACATTTTTATTAGTATAAAAGGCAAACACTATTTATAGGTCTACCTAACATCATGTTTCACCAATAATAATATAATTTATTTAAAATTTATAATATGTTCGAAATATTTCCATGAAATTGTTTTTTGTACTTGTTTTAAGGTCATTAGGGCACTTAAGCTGATGTTTTAGTCTATTATTACAATATTTTTTCCTGAATCATTGTAACTAATTTTAATTACCATTTTTAATATTATTGGTAAAAACTATGATTATAATATTATATATAATTACTATTACAAATATTTATTTAGATTATAGAAATTCCCAATAATTATGTGGCACAATAGAATTTACAATTAACCACATAGATGGGATGACAGAATATGTTTTTAAAGTAATAAAGATCCAAACAATTCAATGTTTTTTATCCAATTGCAATGTGAAATTAATTCCACTGTACTAAATTGGATTAAATGATTAATAATATTTATAAATATAATTAAAAATAATAATTTCTCATCATAATTATTTGAGGCAAAATTTTTATTTTCAAATATTATGCAGTATTTTTCAATATTTATAAAAAAATTAACATCATAGAAAAACAAGAAAAATTCATCATAACCTAATTTTATCATTAATAATTTCAAAATGATGTTTGTTTTGACATTTAAATTTTATTAATGTGTGAAAATATAAATTTAAAATGGGAAGAATAGTAAAAGGTGGAAAACTACCATTGTTAAAATACTGTATTTATGCATAATATTGCGTTTATTCGTATCTTATGTCTATTAAATAAATTTGAAGAATGCAAAAAATATTTGATTGTAAATTTAATATATAATTTAATTAAAATCATCCACTAATCGTAATTAATTTAATTGTTATGATAAAACTATTTAAACAAAAAAATGTTACTTTTTTATAAAAAAATATCTTTGGTATTCAATTGGTTTCTATTTTAATTTAAAATTAATTGGTGAAAATGAATTCAAGAATATATTTATATGTTTGTTAATAATTTTATTAACCACAAATTTAATTCATAGGATACATCATATTATATTAACCAAAAATATTTTAATAATTTATTCCTATTCTATAATGCTCAATCTCATTTGTAACACAAGCTATTAATTAAAGTCATTGTTGCATGTTACATAATCTAACACAACTGTTCTATGTATGGAAATATAAGCAATATGATTCATTTAAATTATCTATGTTTTTTTCTAAATATAAACATAGTGTCTCATATACAGAATTATTGTGATAAATATAATTTATTTTAAATGTAAAATATCGTAAGGTATTTGGGTGTTAAGAAAACAAGACAAAAAAATTGAATTTCATACCGACATATCACCTTACCATAGTGGTTGAGGATCTCTATATCCCACTAATCAAATTTTTGCATCATTATAAAGGTAAATAACAGTATAATAAATTATTTTAGAGTAGTCATTATGAAAATGGAAAATCAAAACACATTGAAAAATTCATGTATTCAGCTCCTATATGGAGAACATTTTATCCCAAGCACAAAAAAAATCCGCCACAATATCACACATCAAAAGGTTATAATGATGAGTAACCATTATGAATTAATGATGTCTAACCCCAAAATACTTAGATCTCCATATATTGTCTTTAAAATGCCTTTCCTGATCCTTAACCAAATTATTCATCTCATGAATCTTCTTAATCATGCTATCATTATTTGAACTATTTCTTTTTTTGAATTACACACTCTCTCACCCTATCATAGAATAAAAGAGAACATCAATGTAAAATTTAAAAATATTTCAATTTTAGAATCCCTATGATTGATTGAAATTAGTTATTGTTTGAAAACACTACTAATGGATGTTTCGTCATTTATGATCCTCCAAATCCAGGACACAATAGTCTAACATGTATTTAGAGTTCTAGATAGTCTCCTTTATTTTACCATCTATATATTGATTAAAGTTCATTCTGAGGAATGTTTGAGATAAAAAATAATTTCGCATACCTATCTATAATATATAGTTTAAATAATGACATAAATAAGAGATTTTTGTCTTTGGAAATCCATAGATCCTCAATTCATCCTCTATATTATTCCTTGATAAAACATTCATTGAGCTCAAATCATTGATTTCATTAATGTGTGATAAATTTTTAATATGGTACCCTATCACCCATATACCACCACGTCCTCCATGATATTGAAAAAATAAGTGACCATGTTGAAACAAATTTCTCACCTATTTTACAAACGAATATCAAATTTCTAGTGAGAACCATCAGAGGTTTATTGTATCAGTTTCCATTCTACAAGATTATAAATTGAGAAATGAAAATAATAACTAAAGGAATTACCCAGATTTTCTTAAATTCATCTCTCAAATACCAATCAAACATTTCCATGCTATTTTGTAATTCCACAGTAGATATTTTAAACACATAGATAATGGACTCATAAATCACCAATGGAACAAATACAATACCTTAAAATAAATTAAATTCTGATCGTCTAAAGACAATCCATCTGAAGAATCTCCATAAACATTTTGGTATCAGAAAAACACTAATTCAAAATCAGAAAACGGGGAATCCTCCCCCTTATAGAACAAATTAAATTTCATAATCATTTGATGAAGGCATCCTCTACAAATTAAATATCCTATATCAAGATAAATAAATGAGAAATATTCTGTCAATACCCATGAATCATCAGATTCATGCAAAACACAAATTCCCTAAAGAGAAGCATTTCCTCCTTGTTTGTCTCTAGTACACAATGTTTATCATGTTTCGATGTTGAGAAAGTATGTTCTAAATTCATCTATGGTATTTATCCTAGATGTAGTTCAATTTTTAGAGAACATTTCTAATAAAGAAAAAAATATTCCTATTATTGATCATAAAATAAAATTTTGTCAGAATAAGTTAGTCCACTATGCTATGGTTTTTCTGAGTAACAAAATGGTTGAAGAAGAAACTTGTGATTATGAAAATGAAATAAGGGAGAAGAATCCTCACATAATTAATTACTGAATAAAAATTATGAGGCCTCATGTTTCCAATGGTGTGGGGAATTTAAAAACCCAGTTACTTGTAATTTTTCCCATTATAGAATTCAATATATTGATTCATTATAAATTTATAATGAAATAAGTGATATTTATAAAAAATATAGACATTAAACAGATGGAACATAATCATTTCATTAGGAATAGTAACATGGCCATGATAAATAATAATCTATAAAATAGAATAGTAACTTCAAATAATAAATTATTAATCAAATGTTGGCATCTTATAAGTGAAAAGATGATAATTTTATATCATTTAACCAGAAATTTGTTTTTGAATACTATAAATTTACATATAGTAATTTTTTGAGTCCTGAATTTTTAATTATTATTTTCTAATTAAAAAAATTATTTAAGAGAAAATATATTTTCATTAAATACATTCATAAATAATTATTTTTTTGTAGTAATTATAAAAAAATTATGATTCCTTTATTAATTTTTCAAAATGTTATCAATTCATTTATAGTTTCAAAATTATTATCTCCCAAATAAATTAATTTTTTCATTAGAAATTAAATTTCTCCTATTTATCAAGTTATTTTCAAAAATGTGGAGTTCTTTTTTTAATTTTCCGCGTCAAAAATTGGTGGGGTTGAATATTTTTTATTTTTCTAAAATACTTGATTTTTTTGTTGAATAGTAAAACACAATAATTTATGGTATATATGCATTATAAGAAATATACACAATTAATTGAGTTATCACAGATTCAAGAACTATAATAAATAAAATCCATTAATTATTTTTTTATTTTTTTATGATTATTCTCAAGCTATTAAAAGTAATGATCAAAATAAATAAAATAATTAATATAATAATGAGAAAACACATCTCTCCTCCACTATAAATACCTCCACTCCCCACCTCTTTCCCTCAAACCTCAAAGCCAGGTAGCTTGCATAATTTCATCCTGATTTCAATGCAAATACTTTTAAACATTTCCAAGACCTTCTAGTTTCTCTAAAAGGCCAAAACCAAGGGCCTTATGGAGGGTCATAAAGAAGATAATTCTGGAGGTAGGAATCTCCATTCATATTGTTTTCATTTATTTTCAATTATTTTCCTTCTATAATACTATCATAACATCCCATTATCCAAGAGGCATGAAAACTCTAGAATATTATATATAGTTTAATATTTTCATGTTTATGAAAATATTCATTATCATTCATTCCAACCTGTAAATTTTATTCGAAAACAAAATCAAATACATCATCCAACATCTGTCGATTTATCGACATCATAGACGATGGGTTCCCAATTTTCATTATTGCCTCCATTATTGATAAAGAAAAAAAATAATTGATTAAATGATTTTTTAATACTTATTTAATAATCTTATTTATGTTATAGAATTAACATATATTCATCATATTAAATTATATAACTAAACTAGTTCGATATTATTGAATAACCACACAATTTATCTTATCAAAATCAATAACTTCTTTACTGAATATTCACCATATATATTATAAAAAGATGATTTATGGTATCATATAATCTTCTGAAAACATATTAACACAATTTTTTCAACATATAGCTCTTCACTTCTATTCGACAATAAAACCCATTATGAACTAACCATGGAAACCATTTAAAGAACACCCCTGAAACCACAAAAATATGAAAATATTGTGAAAAAATTGGTGGAATGAAGTTATAAATTGATAATATAAGGTTCTATAAAAATTAATTTTTTTCTGTAATCTATTAATAACACTCACTTAACCATTATACAGGAGTTTCAAACACTTTTGATTTAATTGGAACCCAATGTATGTGAATTCTTAACCCAATTCCCATTCATTGGGATAACCATCTACTTCAATGATATTTGCATGTTTAGATAATTTTTGAAATTAAATTAAATATTATTATGTTTAAATATGTGTATTATCATCAAATTTACATATTCCATTCTTTTTATCAATTTTTACATCAATGGTTTTGGTAATGCATGGGAATATTATTTAAAAAACCACTTTTAAATATCCAATTTAACAAAATTTGATGTAATGTATTGATGTTTGTATTATTCTTGTAGTATTATTTTATGGTTCTTATGAATTTTAATGATGATTTGATGGGCCTATATCTCCCTTTAATTCATTGGGGTTGTTTATGTTGTTGGTCAGCCGTATGGTTACTCCATGGGTAACTGTATTGGTTACATTATAAGGTCGTCATGATAGTTACATTGTAAGGTAGCCACATGTTACAAATAATAAGGAATCCATGAAGGATATAATATTATGTAATTCACACAATTTCCTTTATGGTATTATTTAGGAGTAATATATTTTATGTAAATCTGCTGTTTTAATAATGTAACATTGTGATACTAATTGGGTGAGATGTATGTCGTTGTGAAAATTATTTCATATGTTTATAAGAATTCATATAATTACTATTTTTTAACTTTTTTTATATCCCCTACTATGCCTTTTGTGTTCATAACAAGTATTAATATGATTTTTACCAGGTATAATGATGGGTAAGAGAAAATAAGAACCAATAATGAATAGAGTGAAAAAAATTCATCAATTGTTATCATGTTTTTATTAAAAACATTGCTATTAAGTAAACATTAATATTGTTTTAAAGTATCCACTATTTTTTCATATTCATTAATTAGTATGAATAATTTCCTAACATTCTAAAACTATAACTAAAATGATATTTGAGAACGTAATGAACTGAATTATAAATGAATTTACTAGATTATGTAATATTTACGGTTGGGTTTCTCTACAAAGTCCACACAATCTTAACCTAAATTTTTTTATAAATCATGAAATGGATCTAGAATTTTATAAATTACATCCCTAATAGGACAAAAAACATTTTTAATGGAGATATTTCATGATGTGAGGTATAAATTTTTAATATCCAGTTTCACATTTTTTTCTTTATGTGAAAATATTATTCATAAAATTAAATTAAATAATAATAATTTGAAATTTCTATTTTAACTATTATAATAGTGTTTTATTATAAAAATGTTAAAATAATTATACATGTTTCCTTTTTCAATTATGAACAATGTATCCTCAAATCATGTGTATTTAAGACTAATGTATCCATGACTGAATGTGTTTCGTTTACCCTAACCAAAAACAATTATTTTAAAGAATAGAAATCTAATATAGTGTTATTATAATAGGGATATATTTTATAAAACTAAAGGATAAATTATATTTCATTTTTTTCTATTTTAGAAAAAATAAAATCCTCTTCCATGCGAATGTGTAGACTCCTACCTCCATGGGATGACTGATTTATATATTTATTTTTATCACCATATTACATAGACAGTAATGATAATGTATTTAATTTTTTAATATTATTTTTATAAAATTATAATGATTATATAAAAAAAAGCTAAATCTTATTAACAATAAAAAAAATAACTGTGGAAAATTTTATGATCTAGTAGAGCATTCTTCAAGTAAAAGAAAAATTATCTTATATTGTGATATACACTCATATAGGTTATATTCAACCTTTAATGAATTATAATTATGAAATAATACCACAATATACTCTACATAAGATTTTTATGCATATAGCATAATGATCATTCAACTAAATAACATTTTTTCATCCATTATATTTTATATATTCTTCTTTGGTTGGTTTAACTACCTACCTGAATAATGATATCAATTTATATCATGGAAGTCTAGGGAATTTCATATTATATATGTTAGGATATAAATAAAAAACAAATGATTATTTTTATTTTTTAATGTAGTATTATAAAAAAACCAACTCATTGTTTATTAAAACAGTATCTGCTCTCTATGAATGATCGAAAAATACTCTTTTCCAAATTAATATATAATAATTTTCATAAAAAATTTCATTAATATAATATTATAAAATTATATTTCATTAATAAGAATCAATTTAATTATCCTTTATTATTTGTAAATGAGTAAATATATATGAAAAATGAATAAAAAATTAGTATGAAACTCGGACGAAAAAATAAAAATTACCTACAACTAATATCAAAAATAGATAACTCTTAACTAATAAACATTTATATAATAAAAATAAGAATTGATTATAAAAATTTATATATATGAAAAAGATATGTAATTGCAAGATTAATCATGTTAATTATTTATATATGTGGTCAGAGGGCGTTATGTCTAATTAATAATTAAGATAAGGTGTTTTGTATGTCGAATTAAATTTCATGAGACATATTTATCAATATGTATTAGGATACATATAAAATGGTGGAATTAATATAAAATGAATATATTTTACTATACTCATGTCTAATTAAGAGACATATCATTCTATTTATTTAAATTTTCTATGATACAAATTACAACAACAATGGTAAGTGTCTTTACTAGAATAATTATCAAACCACAATGGATTCGAGGGACAATATTATTTTCAACTGCATATTGTTTAATACAGATAATAAATATAGGAAATGATAATCCATTCTAAATTATCTTGTCAATTTTCTTGGATATTTATGGTGTGTTTAAAGTTCCATATATTTATCATCCCATTCACATTTATTTTCCTAAAGTGTTTCAGGTATGTGAAACCATCCTAATCTCTTATTCTCAGATATGGAAATTTTTTATATCTCAAATCATTTTATGATATTTTTTGTTTCCTTATCTAGAATTAAATAATTTATTAAGTACATTTTTTATAAATATATCATCTATTAAATGTATTTATGAAATTTAAATATTTTTAGAATGGGTCATTTTTGATAAAATAATAAAACAATTGTTTTTTATTGATACACGTGAACATGAAATTTTTCAAATTTTATCATTTTATATGAATAATAATATCTTATTTTTCCTAGTTTCCAAATCATAATTTCTTTTCACTTATTTATAAAAAATATTCATTCAAATAAATCATTTAAATGATCTAGAATAAATCATATTTCATAAGAGAATTTTCTAAAACAACAATGATTTTTTATACATATGTGTCATTTTTTATTATAATATCACATACATACCCATGAAAATTCATTATAGGACCCAATCCACCATATTTATTTAGATATATTATGTAATTTCCCGCTATATGGGAGGAATGATCCATTATAACTTTTTTATTACATAGTTATCCATAAGGCATGCATATGTGTTACCTATAAAAGGTTTCCATATATGAATAACATAATTTTTAATCAAATAAATTGAATTGTTTTCACCTAGGATGCATACATTTATTTTTTGTGGAAATTATCGTCATACAATTATAGGAGTTATCTATGTTGATTAAATAGTAAATTATTAACTATGTTGATCGAGAAGTGTTTTCCTATATTGTCAATTGATGTAAATGTATAAAAATATATTTTTCATGGGATTATCATGTTTTTATAATTGAGGGAATTATTAATTATCCCCTATCAGGATCCATTTGAAAGCAATTTCGACCCTATTTTATTTCCATGGGTCCTTTATTATAACCACCCTTCACTTTACTACACAATTAAACATTTTTTATTACATAAAAATTCACTTAAGAAAACTATGAGGATCATTAGTTCATGTTTTTTGGGAAAATTAATAATAATACGTATCAACTTTGAATTGAAAACACTACATCATTATTGAAAACATCTTTTACGTGACCACAACATTCCTTCGTATTTAACATTGAATGGGTTATCCTGAGAATGGCTGAGCTCTAATGATCGGTAAGGGGGTATGAATGGAATAACTTGAAGAATATAGTAAATGTTATGCAATATTAATATCAATGGAGCATAAGAGATACATGAACATAAAGGCCTGATTTAGCATGATTATTATAATATGGAAATGCGGCAACCACATTTAACATGATATTACCATGAGAGAAGGATTATTGGAAATAGATCCTGATTAAACCCTCATTTCACTTAGATTAGAATGAGTAAACCCTCATTGAACTTGATGTATCATGATAATAATCCTTACCCAATGAATTGAAGCGCTATCAGGGTGATACCATTCTTAATCATTTCATTTTGTGCATAAGTATGCCACATAGATCATACAACATGGATTCATTCAACATTAAAATTTCTTCCAAGAATAAGAGATGAAGAATAAATAAATGAACGTCTCTAATCAATATGTACACATGCATAATGGTGAATACCCTAGATAGGTAAATGGGTACGGTATTCATTTAAACAATGATTTTGGCATGGGAAATTTTGGTGAAACTTAGGCAGTATAACAATGTCAAATAGATATTATAAAATGGGTTGACGAGATATAAGGAGATATCTCATAACTTATATTTAAAATGGATCCTATGGGGTCATGGAACATAATATCTAAATAAAATTAAAGGAATTTTTATTCATAATATAAATGAATTTCTTGATTCTAAATTAGGAGATGGAAATCCGTTAGAAAATTCTGGTATGGTAACGAATGTACATGGGAGGCATTAATATAGCGACCCGACCTTTTCATACATTACTATTAAATAATTATAAACGTAAACAACATAATATTATTACAGATTATGGATCCAACAGTTTAGTCTCTTGGGAAAACTAGGACCATACATAACACTTACAACATCGAGCATAAACTTTTTTGTTCATTTCTTCTTCTCTAGATTCTTATTGGCACTTGACCTCTCCATAGAACGTGTATCCACATGAGGATATACAAAAAAAGGGGTGACCTAGAATCCCAGTAAGAGGATATATAAGAAAAATATTTCATGGGGTGAGAATATTCATAACATAGACAAAGAATCACGAACATGAGAGGAACTATTAATAAGAGACATGAGATGTGGCATTGTCTAAAAATAAAACATCATGTCATAGTTGTTAACCACCACAAATGCCGGTGAAAAAAGCTATAATCTTGTTCACACAACATTTCACATTTATTCATGAGATTCATAAACTTACCCAAAGCATTGGAGCACTATATAATTCTGGGCTCACCTGTCACATTTAAAAATTCATATTGCACTATATAATTCAGGGTGCACCCATCACGTCATAATATTATCATTATCATGCATTCCAAATAGAACATATATCAATAATTAACATAACTAACCAATTTAAAGGAATGGTTTTCATCTCATAAGAACACATTCATAAACATTGGGTTCCCAAAACAAAGAGGGAATAATATACTTGATACAAGAACCATCAACCTTGAATGAGATGTAAAAGTTGAGTTTTTAAAAAGAAGTGTTATTTTGGAATACATTTTGTTTGATATAAATAATATTGGTAAATATTTATATCCAATAAAAGAAAATTCAATGATGAAAATATGATTTTTTAGGAGTAACCATGTCAAAATTGGAGTGAACGATGGAGACCCCGAAGGATGAAAGTTGGGTTCGAGAATTTCCCCTTACCTTGTATCTGAACGCTTCCTTCTCTTTAATTTCATGTATAATAACATTATATTAATTAATTAGAAATTGAAGAATATTTTATAACATAATATGGGTAATTTTGGTTTAATTATGTAATTTTATGGACGTTTTGAGGAGGTATAGATTTAAAACATTGTTCGGGAATGATCGTTTTTATGGTTTTCTTGAGCGTTTCGCATGTATTCATGAATTTATGTGTGTTTAGAACATGGGTAAACATCCATAACATACATTAAATGTTAATAATGGTATTACATAATTTCAAATGATATTAATAAGAATTAAATTTTATACCATGTGGATGATTCAATAGATAGGAATTTGATGATGATCATTGGGGTTAATTTGGGCAGTTATTCGACAATAACGAACATGTTTTGTTTACTCATCTAGTTATATGTACATAAGTTAGTTACAGAAAATAAAATAGGAAATGACACATATATAATGTTCTGGTAAAACAATAAAAATGGGTTCATGACTAGATCTATAGGTATAAATGGAAAAGTAAAACATGTCGTTCTTGAAGGTGATAGATTTACAACTTACGAACAACTTTTTGTATTATAAAATAAAAGGAAGAGGATATAGGGGTAGTATGATATAATATCCCATTAGTATAATAAAATTATTGTATATGTGTGATACTAGATTCACCATACCATTTGGAAAAATATTGGTTGGGAGAGAATTGAAATGGACATGAAATTGAAAGGGAATTAGGGGAATATAAATTACCTCTCGAATCTTCTTCTTGAGATCCTCCTAAAGAGGCGTATTCTTGGTGTTTTGATGACAACAGAAGATCTTGGATGTGGGGAAGGGGATAGGTGACAATATTGGGCCTATTTTATACAATTCATGAAGATTGAGAGTAGTGGTTAGGCAATGGGAGGGGGAGGGGTCATTTATACATAAAGAGGGTGGTGTTTTTAGTATAAAATATTAAATCAAATAATATATCAAAAGTTAGACTTGTAATAGTAGTTAATTGAAATTATAAATCATATATTAATATAATATAATTATTGTTAGGCTTTTATTCATTTTTATAATTCCAATTAATTTATTTATTAGAAGGAAAGTGAAAGAAAGTGAAAAAGATACTTTAAGAAATCACCTTTTGACTTTAGGCTTTGTAAAGTTCTTCATGGGTTTGAAAATTGAGTTTATTGTATTTTAAGGAACAATTTATGAAATTTAATATAATTTGTCCGAACATAATGTTATATAATGTGTATTTCATAATTACATCGTAAATGATGCAATTTAGGATACACTGATTATGCAAAAAACTGTATTTTTACTATTCACTCTAAAATCGATTTATTTATGAAAAATACCAATATTTCACCCTCACCATTACTTTATGTGTAGAATCCAAAAATGAATTACATTTTTTTAAAATAATTTTCTAAATATGATTAATTAAATATTTAATTAAAATAATTATTTACATGAAAAATACAGTTTTTTAAAAATAAAACTGATTTTTTAATGCATTAAAAAATTAAGTAGGGTCTTATAAAATTTTCTAATAACTAAGAGAAAAAGATTTTATAATTTATGAACACATTTTAAGAAAATAAATTTTTTTTAAATTAATTAATTATTTAATACATACAAAAATACCAAAATGTTTACTATGGTCAAATTGTCACTTTCTAAGATGCCTCATTTTTATTTAATTATTCATAGGCAAGGTTACTATTCACAGGGGTAGGTTACTATTCAAAAAAATTTTGTTTTTCTTATTGGACCCCAAAAGTCATCTTGAACACAACCATGTATATTGGAGTTTTGAAATTCCAAACACACAAGGGAATTTTTTTTAAATGTCACTTATCACTTAGTAGTTCATAATGTTGTCTTTTGATGTGATTTTAGGGAATATTTTCAATAAGGGAATTTCCATTGAAATACTTTCGGTCGTTACATTCTTCCCCCCTTGTGAACTTTCACCGTCTAAATGTCACATTACAAAAATAGGTGAGAGTAATTCTCCTTCATCGCCTCCTCTAGATCCCAAGTAGCTTATTCAAACTTATAGTTCCTCCACAACACATTGACAAGGTGATTTGTCTTATTCCATAGAACCTTATCTCTCCGATCTAGAATCTATACTGGCTGCTCCTCTTAAGGGAGATCATCATCCAGCTATACCACCTTTGAGTTTAGTATATGTGAGGGATCATGTATGTACTTTCTCGAAAGTGATACGTGAAAAACATCATTAACTTGAGCCATATTCGATGGAAGTGAAAGCCGATATGCCACAACTCCTATAAGGTATAGGATTTTAAAGGGGCCAATGTACCTTGGGAATAACTTTCCTTTCATCCCAATTTGCATGACTCTCTCCCATGGTGATATTTGAAATAAGACTTTATCTCCAATGTCGAACTCCAAATCCCAACGACGGTTGTCAGCATAGCTCTTTTTCCAACCTTGAGCAGGTTTGATGTGTTCTTGGATGACTTAGACCTTCTCTGTCATCTCTTCCACAAGATCATGTCCAAGTAGCTTTCTTTCTCCAACTTCATCCCAACATGTTGAAATTATACATCTCTTTCCATACAGACCTTCTTATGGAGCCATTTGAATACTCGAGTGGAAGCTATTGTTTTATGAGAACTAAACCAATGGGAGCTGTTGATCCCATCCACCTATGAATTCTACTGAGCATGCTCTTATCATATCTTCAAGAATCTAAATAGTCCTTTCAGATTTCCCATCGGTTTGGGGGTGATAGGCCGTGATGAAATTTATTTCAATACTCAATGCATGTTGAAGGCTCATCCAGAATTTAGATGTGAACCTTGGATCATGGTCAAAGACAATTGAGAGTGGAACACCATGCAGTCTCACCACTTCCTTTACATATATCTTTGCAAGTTGTTCAGGTGAGAGATCATCCCAAATATAGATAAAATGGTCAGTCATGGTGAGTTGATCAACTAAAACCCATAAAGAATTATTTCCCTTAGACGTATTTAGGAGACCTGTGGGAAATCCAATAGTAACATTTTCCCATTTCCACTTGGGTATAGGCAATGGATGCATCATTCCTTTGGAATTTTGTCACTCTGCTTTATCTTTCAGACATACCATGAACCTTGATATATATTCTCCAATCTCATTCTTCATGTTATCCCACCAGAAGTGTTCATGGAGTTCACGGTACATCTTGGTGCTACACGGATGGATAGATAATGTTGATCTATGTGCATTTTCCAATATCTCATTCTTTATCCTGGGTGATGAAGGCACAAAAAGCCTCATTCCAAACCAAATCACACCATCATCGTCAATATAAAACTCTTTCATCATCCCTTGAATTAATGAAATCACCCTCATTTTTATCTTCATATCATCCATTTGTGCTTCTTTAATCATTCCATTGATAAATGGTTGCGCAATCATTTGGGCAAGGTAGGATGTATACCCTACGCTAATGATTTCTAAATCCATGATTTCCATATCAAAGAAGATAGGGTATTTATCAATCTCTTACATGGATTGAGTAGCAGGTTGCTTTCTGCACAGAGCATTAGCTACTATGTTTGCATTTCCAGGATGGTAGTGAATAGAGAAATCATAATCCTTGATTAGTTCTAACCATCTCCTTTGACACATGTTGAGCTCTTTTTTTGTGAATATATATATTTTAGGCTCTTGTGGTCGGTGTATATGTCACACTTCTCACCATAAAAGTATTGACACTATATTTTCAAGGAAAAAATCATGGCTACCAGCTCTAGATCATGCATATGGTTGTTCTGCTCATAGATCTTTAATTTTCGTGAGGCATTGGCTATCACATTATCATTTTTCATGAGTACGTAACCCATTCTATTATTTGAAGTGCCACATTATATCACAAAACGTTTTCCACTTTTCGTTAGTGTGAGTACAGGTGCAGTGATCAACCTTATCTTTTTCTCTTTGAATCTTCCCTCACATTCTTCCATCCAAACATACTTTACCCCTTTCCTTGTTAACATAGTTAGTGGTCTTGAAAATCATGAGAAGTTCCTCAGAAAACATCAGTAGTAGCCAGCTAATCCAAGAAAACTACTTATTTTGGTGACACTAGAGTGCCTGGGCCATTCTTCAATTTCCATCATTTTTTAATGATCCATATAAATTCCCCCACTTGTGATCACATGTCCCAAGAATGTGACTTTATTCATCCAATAGACAGACTTGATGAACTTGGCATACAACTTCTCATATCTCAATGTCACCAACACAAGTCTTAGATGTTCTTAATATTCCTCCATGCTCTTGGAGTAGATGAGAATATCATCGATAAACACTACCAAACATTAGTTAAGGTAATGTCTAAATAGTCTATTCATCAAATCCATGAAGATTGAAGGGGAATTAGTAAGTCCGAAGGGAATCAATAGAAACACATAGTGCCCATACCTTGTACGGAAGGCAATATTTGGAATATCCTGCTTCTTCACCTTTAGCTGATGATATCCAGAACGAAGATCCGGCTTTGAGAAGTATTGAGCTCCTCTCAACTGATCAAACTAGTCATCAATCCTTGGAAGAGGGTACTTGTTCTTTATAGTGATCTTGTTGAGTTCAAGATAGTCGATACACAGCTGCATTGTTCCATCCTTCTTATTCACAAAGAGCACTGGCGCACCCCAAGGTGATGCACTAGGGAATATGAACCCTTCATCCAGATGCCTGTCAGCTTATTTTTTAACACTTCCAGTTTTATCGGAGCCATTATATAGGGACACATTGATATAAGAGTGTCTACGGGTATGAGCTCTATTGAGAACTCTACCTCACCATTTGGGGGAATTCCAGGTAACTCTTCGGGAAATACATCACAGTATTCCCTCACGATGGGCATTTCAGCAAGCATGGAACCTTCCGTTGACTCAACCATTTGGTAGAGGTATGATTCATCATAGGGAATCGACACCCACAACATGGAAGGATTATTCAAAGGAGATTCAAGATATTCCATGAATTTGTAAAGGACATGGGATGATTTGGAATATGAATAGATATTTCCACTTCCTGACAGTTGATATGTGCACTATATAACAAGAGCTAATCTATTCCAATTATAGTGTTGAATTCTACCAAGTAAAGTCTTATGATATTTTTGGAAGAATCATCCCACATAAGCCAACAAGAGAAGATTCAAACTCTTGGTTTTCAGTGATTTCACCACTTAGAGTTTTTACAGATATCTCTACTTCAAGGATTTAGTGATTCGATTCCATAATTCTAGAAAACAATAATGATATAATGGAATGCATAGAAACATAATAAAATAAAATGTTTTCAATTATAGAGTTAATATGATGTGTACCATGTATTACTCCATTATCTTGATTCACCTCTACAATAGTGTTGGCATAAGCCTTCCCATGTTCCTTTGACATTGGTGTTATTGACGCTAATTACACTCGAGAAGTCTAGGTTTAGTGCACTGGCTTGCATAGTACCCAAGCTCCCTACAGTTTTAGCATAGAACCATGAATGGTTATCTCCTTTATTATGCCACATTATCCATTATTTTAATGTATATCTGAAACACTTGAGCTAGGTGTCCTTCATTCCCACACATGAAGCATTTCCCCGTCGCTTTGAGGTAGTTCTCGTGGTGCAACTTCCATCATTTTTGGCATGTGGGATGTTGATTTTTCTTCCCACCTTTGTAATTAGTTCAACCATCTTGAAACTCCATCTTTCGTTTCATATCACCATAGTTATGGTACCATTCTCCAAACTCCATCTCCAATTTGAGAGAAAACCTAAGAACATATTCATTACTCCGAAAGTTTCTAATTGTGAGAGCCTTTCAAAGGGGTGGTTTTAATCCACTAATGAATCTATCAGTTTTGCGATCATTGCTGATAATAAAACCTGAAGCGTACCATGCAAGCCTTATTACATTTTATTCATATGTTTTCACAGATTCTCCTTCGTTTTAACTGAGCTCTATTTATTCTCTCTCCATCTTCATATGAAGAGTTTGTGGGAAATAATTTTTCAGAATCATGATCTTAATGTCTTCTCATTCGATATCTTTAATTTTTCCCTTGTCTTGGTGTTCTTAATCAAATCCCACCATTGATCGGCCTCTACATCTAGATGATAAATGGATAGTGTCATCTTCTCCATCTTATAATAGTGACGAACTGAAAAGATCTTCTCCAAGGAGTTGACCAACTATTCCGCAACTAGTGTATTAGAATATCCACTAAACATCGTTGGTCGTTGCCGTATAATACATTCAATAGCCATTTTCTCTCTCTTTGGGGAAGGATGATGTTCCCCATTGTTATGGTTATTTTACAGAACCTGATATTCTTGGGTAAGCATAACCATGATGTTTTGAACTACACATCCCAAATTATTGAGGATGTTTTTAGTTCAATCATTGCATTGGCCCTCACATGAGTTGTTGGCCTGGTTTCTATTAGTTCCCACCATTTTCTAAAATAGAAAATGTTAGAACAAAACATAAGTAATAAATTAATGAATAAATTATTCACTTAAACAAATAATAACATATGGGATCCCTATGTAAATATTCTTGTGTGCATATTTTTACTTAGACTCATGCTTGAGGTTTTATCTAGGGTTCACTAATCCTAATTCCAAAATTAACTAAACATTTCCTCTGATACCAACTATATCGACCCAACCATTTCATACATTACTGTTACATCATATTGATGATAAAAAACATAATATCATTACACATTGACGATCCAACAATTTAGTGTATTGGGAAAACTACCACCATACATAATAATTACAACATCGAGCATAAACATTTTTGTTCATTTCTTCTTCTCTAAATTCTTATTGCAACTTGAACTCTACTTAGTACATGTAGCCACCTGAAGATATACATCAAAAGGGGTGATATGGAAGCCTATTAAGAGGATAGATAATAGTAATATATCATTGGTTGAACATATTCATATTAAAGACAAATAGTCATTAACATGAGAAGAAACATTAATAAGATACTTGAAATGATGCATTGCATAAAAATAAATCATCATGTCTTAGTGGTTAACTACCACACATGCTTATGAACAATGCTGGAATCTTGTTCACATATCATTTTGCATTTAATAATGAGATTAATCACTTTATCCAATTCATTGGAGTGCTATATAATTCCAGTAACACTAGTCACATTTAAATATTCAAATTGCACTATATAATTCCGGGTGCACCCGTCACATCATAATATTATTATTATCATGCATGCCACATAGAACATATATCAATAATGAACATCACTAACCCATGTAAAGTAATGGTTTTCATCTCATAATAACACATTCATAAACTCTAGGTTCCCAAAACAAAGAGGGAATAATATACATAATACAAGAACCATTAACCTTGAATGAGAAGTAAAAGGTGAGTTCTTAAAAGAAGAGTTCTTTTGGAAAACATTTAGTTTGACATAAAAAATAGAGGTAAACATTTATATCCCATAAAAGGAAATAAAATGATGAAAAAATGATATTTAATGATTAACCATATAAAAAATGTAGTGAAAGAGGGAGAACCCTAAGGATGAAAGTTGGGTTCGAGAATTTCCCCTTCCCTTTTATCCGAACACTTGCTTCTCTTTAATGTACTTTATAATAACATTATATTCATTAATTGTAAATTAAAAAACATTTTATACCATAATAGGGTCATTTTGGTTTCATTATTTTATTTTATGGGCGTTTTTCTGATTTATATAGTTTAAAAATATTGTTCGGGAATGCTCATTTTTATGGTTTTCTTGAGCATGTCACATGTATTAATGAATTGAAGTTTGTGTAGAACATGGGTAAACATCCAGAACATACATTAAATGTTTTTAACGATATTACATAATTTAAAATGATCTCAATTTGAATTAAATTTTATACAATGTGGATGAATCATTAGATAAGAATTTAATGATGGTCATTTGGGTAAATTTGGGCATTTTTTCGACCACAACGAACTTGTTTTGGTTTACTCATCTATTAATATGTAAATAAGTTAGATAAAGAACATAAAATAGGACATAATACATATAGAAATTACTTATTGATAAAAAATGGTTTCCTAACAAGATCGGTAGGTATAAATGGTAAAATAAAACATGTCGTTCTTGAATGTGATAGAGTAACACCTCACGAACAGCTTTTTCTTTTATAAATTTAAAGGAAGAGGAGAAGGGGTTTTGATGGTATTATATCGCATTATTATCATAAAATTAAATTATATGTGTGATACAAAATTCATCATACCATTTGGAAAAATAAATTTTGGGAGAGAATATGAAAAGGACATGAAATTGAAAGGGAATTAGAGGAAGGTAAATTACCTCTTGATTCATCCTCTTGAGATCCTCCTTAAGGGGCCTAAGCTTGTCTTTTTGATGAGACCATAATCACATGGACGTGGGGGTGGGGGGAGGGCTAGGAGAGATTATTTGGTCGAGTTTAGAGAATTCATGAAGCCTGAGAGGAGTGGTTTTTCAGGGGGTTATTTATACATGAGGAGGGATGTGTTTTTAGTATAATAAATTATATAAAATAATATATCGAAAGTTAGACATGTAATAGTATTTTTATCACATCTTAAATGATATATTAATATAATATATATTTTTTAGTTTTTAATTCATATTTATAATGAAAATTCATTAATTTATTAAAAGGAAAGTGAAAGAAAGATAAAATGACACTTTAAGAAATCACCATTTGACTTTAGGCTTTGAAAAGTTCTTTTTGGGTTGGAAAATTGAGTTTATTGTATTTTGAGGATCCATTTAGAAAATTTAATATAATTTTTCCGAAACTGTTATTCTGGAAATTTTATGTCATCATTACATCATTAATGATGCAATTTAGGATACACCAATTATGCGAAAAACTGGATTTTTACAATTCACTCGAAAATTGAAGTCTTTTAGAAAAATTCCAAAATTTCACCGTAACCATTTTTTGAAGTGTAGAATCCAAATATAATGTTCATTTTTTAAAAATAATTTTTCCAATATTATTAATTTAATATTAAATTAAAATCATAATTTAATTGAAAAATACACTTTTTAAAAATTAAAACTGATTTTATAATGCATTCAAAAATTACGTATGGTATTATAAAATTATCTAAAAATTAGGAGACTTAGATTTTATAATTTATGAACACATTTTATGAAAATAAAATTTCTTTTATATTAATTAATTAATTATAATTAATTATTTATAATTTAAAAAATACCAAAACTATTACTATGGTTGAATTATCACTTTCTAAGATGCCTTAATTTTATTTAAGTATTCATGGGTAATGTTACTATTAATAGGGGGATGTTACTATTCCCCTAAAATTAAGTTTTTCTTATTGGACCCCAAAAATCATCTTGAATACAAGCATGTAGGTCGGATTTTTAAAATTCAAAACACAGAAGGGAAAAAATTATGTTTAAAGGCCACTTAGCACTTAGAAGATCATTATGTTGTGTTTTCATGTGATTTTATAACTTATTTTTAAGAATGTAATTTCCATTGAAATACTTTGGGTCGTTAAAATTGATGAGAGAGAAAGGGGTCTCTAATCATTTAAACATATGGAAGGAAGTATATGGGAGGATAAAAATAATACCCCATTGTTTGTAATTTAAAATTAAAGGTGATGAAAAAATAAGGAAACTTAGACACACGTAAGGATTGTAAGTGAGTATCACTTATTTGGATGTGTGATCCTAAAGTCTTTAGAGAGGCTTGAGAGATGATTTCTAGGAGATTGTGGTATATTGAAAGGATTCTATAGATATGTGGGAAGAGTTTGGTCGACCACCAAATGGTTTGAGTGAAGTGGAATGTGATATAGAGAGGGTTTATATAGGAATGAGGAGGAAATTATTTAATATTTATGTTTTGGAAAATACACATTAAACTAATCAAAACCACAAACCGACCAATGTTTTTTCCCATGTTTTTTTCCAAAGGGGAGTAGAAAAAAATATTTTTTAAGGCCAATGGCTGAACTTATTAATGTATTTGGATTTCTTATGTGGAGATGAGTAACACTCTAATTGAAATCTTTTTAAAAATACAATAGGATTTATAAATCATAGAGGGATAACTAAGGCCCCATAAAATTAATCAAACAAATCTAAAATAACATTATTTTAAAGATAAAAATATATTGGACGAAAATAATATTGATTGTATTTTATTACATCACTATTATCCATCATGATGTCATAAAATGCATTATATATTTAAACGATTGTTAAATTTTACTTGAAAATTTGATTGTCTCATAAAATAATGAAAAATTCACCGTTAGATAATTTAAACGCCCTGAATCTAAAAATGATATTCATTTTAATGGATGAGGTCATAAATTCATTTTTCTATGTAAATAGGATTTGGTAAAGTTCTATGTTTATACTAATCATGAGAATACTATTTAACCACTATATTAGCGATGTTAACAATTCTTAATAGTATTCTAAAATCCATGTACATTAAACCAAAGAAGTTCATTTGTTTTATATAACCATTTTACACAATAAATCATTTAATAAGATCAGGAAAAAATTTCATTATTAAATGTTTGGGTAGTTAAAATATTCACCCTTTTGAAATTTCTTATCATGACCCATCCCCTAGGGCCCGTTGCATGATTACCCCAAGCCTACCTTCTATTGGCCAGGGAATGGCGACATGCACTGAAATGTGTATTCCATAAAACAGGAAGGCATGGCCTTTAAAAACTGTAAACTCACACAAACCAAGCACACATCATGACACAAGAACAAGGTAAACTATATAGTAAACAAGGTATGTACATAATTTATAGGGGCTGGAATACAATACCCACTCTAAAGTTCAAGTAAAACGAGAATAAACAAGTAGAACTGAAAATAGCTCATGTGAAAACCTTCCAAGGATCCAACCTGAAGGGTAGGTGAAACTCTGAAATGGTCGTCTCTGCGGTACGCCTCGTCTAAGGTCCACCTCTGAGCTGTTTATAGTCCAGGTACCCTCATCCTCAGTCAGCGATGTCCGTCGTCTACACAAGACAGAACATGGTGCGGGCATAGCCCGTACAGGGGTGAGTATAATAATACTCAGTAGGGACCCCAAGACCCCCAATGTTCTCTCAAATCCACAATGGATAAACCAAAAAACACGGAAACAACAGTCTACCCTACTTAGGTATATACCCATACATATACATAAGTTTTCAAGAATATAGTCACCTCACATAGAAGGGAAGAATACTACATAAGTAACACCACAATGGTATGAGTTCCACATAGGTATCACCATGAAGATAAATTTCCACAACGGTACACCATGCCGATATTGTAACACACATGTAAACCACTAGATATAGTACCACACACGTACACCATGAAGATATAAGACTCAGCTCACACCGGTATAAGTGATGAATATAAGTACAGATAATTAGTGATGAATCTAGATGATAATATTATATCAAGAGGGACTATTTCTCATTAAACAATTTCTGACTCACACATGATAGATAGGTACTAACCCCCACAATGACCCACTCGGGATCTGATCCACACACGATCAGTGTGCACTGGCCCCCATATGATCACTGAGCAACGAACCACATAGGATCGGTATGCGATGACCCACACAGTGTCACTGAGCAGTAACCAAGACATGATCTGAAGCACACAGAATTGAAATGAATACTGATAGCTAGTCACAGATTCTCTAGTCCAAAGAAAAAGTAACAGTCCCAGTCATAACATCGAACACCTCGGCTGCTGGAGAACACCTCCTCTAACGAGTATAGTGGGCATTTCGTGTCACATGGAGGTTCTTCCCACTATCCTTGGAATACTCAGGTACTCCTCTTGTCGAGTACCTTGGGTCTGTCGCATCACATAGAGGCGCTCCCCACCTTAGGATTTCCGCATCACATAGAGGCACTCCCACTCGTGACCTGCTGAGGTACTTATCCTGTCGAGTACCATGGCTCTACCATGTCACACAAAGGTTCTACCGAATGTGCGTATAATGTGTCACATAGAGGCGCTCCCCACTGGGGATGTCTAGTCACTCTGAGTCGAAATGGCCAGTAGTCATCAAGTCTCAGCTATTCGTAGTGTTCTGTACGTAGCAGACTTTGGAGAACCACAACCCAAGCCATCGTTCATAAATCAACCCGGCCGTATTCCAACATTATCCAAACTCAATTGCAGTATACCAAAGGTACCATCCCAATCAAAGGATTCTGGTTTCGTAGACGGTTTGTCAAACAGATTCTCGATTCTCAAGATATATCCAAAATGGTGAAACTAGGTCTGGATGGGACTTGGTCCGGTCCGACCATGTCTGACAAACCCGGCCTGACCCAGCATGGGCCGACCTGACTCCGTTCATGTCGTCCTGGCCCAACCTGTGTCTGGCCTAGATAGCCAAGTCCTTGGCGGGCCCGACCCGCTGCGTCGTGGTCCGGCCCAGCCGTGAAGTGGGCGGCCATGCCCGGCCCACAGGGCACAACCCGGTGGCGCAACCCAATGGCGCGTCTCGGTGGTGCGGCCTATTGGAGCAGCCCGGTGGTGCGGCCCGCCAAAGTTGGCACCGAAGGGGGAGCATCCACCTTCCATTCAGACTGGCAACGTGAAATTCCTTTAGGTGTTGTCAAGTCACCACAAGACACAAGGGAGTCCCTCCAAACTGTAATGGTCGGCCGGTGCTCTAGCCATTCCTCTTTTAAGTGGATTGGTCACGAGCCACTACTCTTAAATGGTCGGCATGGTGTTGGCCGCCCTCTGGCCTCCACCGCGGCCCAACAGTCGCGACCTCCTTCTCCGGCAATACGGACGTGTGCCGCAGCTCTTCCATGTGGTCGGACGGATTCCAACCACCACCCTGCCCTTCCATGGCCAATGGGTCGTGGCTTCTTCATCCACCAGTTGTGCGGGCACACACCGCCCTTCCTTCCTTGTGGAAGGCTGGGTGCGGGCTGCCACCTTCTTCCACGATCTGTTGTAGTATTATTGCAATCCTGAAAAATAAAACAATCACATATTCACGATCCTTGGGTCGAGGGATCCACATCCATATGTCTCAAAAAAATATTATTTTTTCGGCATCATTAAATATTTGGGGTTGAATAATTGAACAAGAACTCATGGAGAATCTGAAGATAAGAGGCAAGGTACATGAGCGGGATGAAGGCCATGTTACTTTTTCCATCATCGTTGTGAAACCCCAATATGGATAATTGATAAATAAATTCAATCATATTAAAATAAAAACCCTAACTTATTATCTCATAAGAGATTTAATGAGGAAAAAATACGAAATCAATGAGATGGTGACGTCAGCGTTCGTCGCTCCCTCAAGAATCTTCTGATCTGAGCCCAATAGTCATCCTCGTTCTCCAATTTCGGAGGATTCTCTTCATCAGAGAGTGTTCTTCGTTGAAGAAGATGATCCTACAAATTCTCTCCCCAAAACTCCTCTCCTTTTCCAACACAAATTCCCCCACCAGAATTGAGGAGGCATCTTTATATGTTATGATTATTAATTAATCAATTAAATGTTGTCTCATTTATTACGTTGAGGTTGGAAAAATATATTGGGAGTATTCCAAGGGTTAAATCCACCTTAAATAGCGAGATCATGGGGTCGTTTGGTCCCCACCACTAAATTTAAATGATAGGTTTCACAAAGAAAAACAAAATAAAGATGTTGTATTTTATTTTTATTCTTTTAACACACCCACAAAATTTTGAAAACTAACATCCTTCCTCGACCCACTGTGTTTGAGGTGAATGTATCTTTAAGATAATATTGGTGCTTCGTGATCAATGGTGTCCGCAGATTACAATATTGAGCACCGGTTCAAAATTTACAAAATCATGCTCGTGCATTTACTGGACGTACCTGAAAAAAACATTCGGAAAATTATTAATAGTCACCCTCGACCCACACCGATCAAGGTTAGTCTATGGCTAACTGAAACATGCCCCAAAAACCCCAACGGTACTCTTGAATTTACATTCCCAGTTACCATTTAAATGTTATGGATTTTACAATAAAATAATTTTCACTTAATTATTTTATTTATGACCAAAAACTAACTTTCACTAGTGGCCCACCGCGGACAACGTTATTATCTTCCTAAATAAAGAATACCCTCACGAGTTCAGTGGTGGTATCAGATTTTTAATTTGAGTTAAAATTTATGAGTTTTACGTATTTAAAAATAAAATATCTTTATTTTATTATTTTTTTAACGGTTATGCCATTTTCGGGTTTTCACACAGGAGGCCCATGCTGAATAAACATAAGTTTCACCTAGGGTAAATTTGACATCCTATGTGCAACAGTGACCTCAGATTTCTGATCCTCATAACCATTTATGAGATATTCCATGTTTTTAGGAATACTACTAACATGGGTTAATTAAACCTTAACAAAACTTTGGCGGATCATTCTGGGAACTATGTTCCTCAGAATCGCGAGCCGTCAGATTTCGTGGACTCAAAATAAATCTATATAATTAAAAAAATATACATAATTTTCAGGACATTATATTCTCCCAGCCATAGGGCTTTATGTCCTCGAAAGCCACAACAAAGGAAAACAACCAAAAGAGGGTACTGAGCACGAATTTGATCCTCCTGCTCCCATGTTCTTTCATGGAGGTTCTTGTTCTACTAGCATACACGCACCATAGGTATCAACCGACCATGAATGACTTGCTCCTGTTGATTCTCAATCTCCACTGGATTGTCCATAAACGTCACCCCATCATTGAAGTCCATCTCACTATGGTTGATGATGTTTGATGGGTCGTGCATGTTTCTCCTCAGCTAGGATATGTGGAAGAAGTCATGCTCCCTCCCCACTTGCAGTGGAAGAGACAATTGGTATGATACCTTGCCTATCCTCTGAAGTATCAGAAAAGGACCGATAAACCTCAGTGGTAAAATTCTGCCTAAGACAAATCTCTATAGTCCCCATTGAAGAGAGACTCACATGAATACACGGTCCCCCCTCCTGGAACTACAAAGGTCTCTATATCCTATCGGTATAAGAGTTCTGCCAACATTGTGTAGTCATCAATTTCTAACAAGTGAGACATCGTGATACAATATCTGCCACTACTTCCTTCATTCCAGACCCTCAGTACAAACGTCGGAGGTCCTAATACATATTCGCCACTCCAAGATGTACAACCCGAGGGAATGTATGGATCTCCCTCAACACCTCCTCCTATAGAACAAATAATACCATGGTATGTCCTCTAAATAGAATGACATGCTCCCCACTTTCAGAAAGTCCATCTGCTGCATGTGCTGAGGATGTCTGGGCATGTCAAGCCTCGCAGTCAGTGACCCAAATCTATGCCTCCCTGACTCTTTGAAGAATTGGGGCAGTGATTATAGGAGATTGAAGATAAGATACTCCATCTCTATACACATAGGATATCCAAAAAGAGGTTAACTGCTCTGTTGCCTCAATCAGCAACTGTATATCAGATCTTCTATAGAGTGCATCTACTAATATGTTCTCCTTCCCATGAGTATAGAGTATCTCAATGTCATAGTCCTGGAGAAATGCAAGCCAACGCTACATTCGGAGGCTTAAGTCATTCTGAGAGAAGATATACCTGAGACTCTGGTGATCGGAGTAGACTGTAAAATGTTTTCTCATCAAGCAGTGACACCACATCATTAGTGAAAAGATCCCTAATGCTAACTCCTGGTCATGGGTATCATAGTACTACTTGTCATTCTATGTATGATATCTTGAATGCGCTTCTAACACTTCTTCATCCATAGGAAATGCTCCCCCTTTTCATCATAGCTGACAAGGGTGTCGCTACCTAGGAGAAGTCGGGTACAAATCTCTGGTAGTACCTAGCCAAAGAAGACATCCCTCTCCACTTAGATTGGTAAACCTAGAAACATATTTTGAAAGGATGTCCCCACACTATTCCACATCGATTGGAAACTAAAAACTCAAAACTCCCGCTGCCAAGAAGGTAAGGATGGATGACGCAAGATTGATTGGCTGCACCCTCATTTACAAGAGTTTATCATGTGCTTCCTGGGGTTCCTTTTTCACCGACCACAGAATACCCCATTCCCATATTGTAGATAAACCAGAAACATTTTTCCTAAAACATTCAATCCGAGTATGAATTGTGGATGCCCATTCTATACCAAAACTAACTTCGTATGGCCTTGAAACTGCCACCAAGTCATTCCAACCGAAACTCTGGCCTCAAGGGTTAGATCACATCGTCAACATAAGTGTGATTATTGAGTCTCATAACAATGGTTTCTCCAAATGTAATGGTTGATTCAATGGTTTTACCAGAATCATTAGGTATTGGACAAGATTCATGTATGAAAGGAAGGATTGGTACCTACGTCTATTAATATGGCAGCTAGTAGTAGACATAGACCATGCCTCAAATCATTCTTAGAGCCCTCAGGACTCACTCCTTGATTGCATGAAACTACTACCATCCCATATCCTCCAGCTCCCTGAGCCTGGTGGGGACAACATAAGGTGGTGGTTTGTAACATGTCAAAATATACACCACCTCAACCTTCTCTTCTATCTCTTCTTCCAAGTTTGTAGCCTAGCATATTCATCTTTCCCTATCACATCATCCTCCCAAAACATTTTACATGCACAAGTCTTTGAGACTGTCATCAGTTTCCTTCTTTTTTGCTTCTAGCATTCACTGGATATATCTGTTCAGCCAATGAACATTAAACCATAATGGTTCTCCCTAGAACCCTAATATAGTGAATAATTCATAGTGGAAAAGTTCTAGCATGGATTTCCTTAAACACACCTCACTCGGAAGTCTGAGCCCAGAACCACTGATCATATCATATTCATCGAGTACCAGGAATGGTTAGTACACCTCGATGAATACTCAACTACTGACGTGTCATCCTACAGAAGCTGTAGAAGCTATAGGGAAAACTCATCCCTTATATCTTTATAGAATGAAACACCCTTCTTTGAGAAAGGTTGTCATGATTTTCCACAGAAAAGTCACCTCATTGCAAGATTAGGGAAACCTAAACACTGTCATCGTCCTGCAGAGCCACATAGAAGGCACTCTACTAGGAACACCATCTGATCAAATGACATCCTGGTTATATGGAAACTCAGGAACCTCCTCAATATAGTATCAAAAAGCCTATGGGTTGGGCTCACCTCAGAACCTAAGGGGTATCTGATGCTGAAACACGTGTAAGGAACTAAGCCTACATGGGTCCTCTACCGGAAGCGTCGTTTGTAACTGCTGACCAAGAGGCAGTGATATAGCTGACACACTACCAAAAAAAACTATCTCGTGAAATGGTCCACATACCGAAGCCTCATCACTATGAATACCATTCTAATTTTCACTTACTTGAAAAGTCTAGAAGCTATGATCTCCAAATACTCTACAAGATTCTAAACTAGGAAGAAAACTATAGTCATAGCTTATATCCAATCCTCAACCTCCTACGGGTCCTTCTCAACTTAGACCCATGGAGACCTATGCCACTAGAACTCATGAAAAACACTCAGTCAGCGTGCATGTTCCACTGGTATCATTTGTTGCTAACTGATTCCCATCTAGTGGTGATGTTTCCGGTACACCACTTGACGGTGCCAACATTGTAAGAGGGCCCTGCACTGGAGCCTTGTCGCTCGATGGGCCGTCATCTTGTATTCTTTCAAGAATCTGAAATGGTTGTCTACATGGTATCATCCAGATAAAGAATATGTGTTCCATGATCATTATGTTATACATAGTGAGCTGACTACAATGAAATGAAATGAAAAACATTTCAAAAACACATGCAATTAGTGTTTTCATGCACTGAGTCTGAAATCAAAATTCAGGGTCTAGGTGTATGGATACGTCGGCCACCACACCAACACTGGACTCCATGAACTAAAAACCACACTAAAAAAACATAACATTATTTCTCCACAGAGAAAATATCAACAGTACTAGTTCTTCCGTAAAACTGAAAACCCCGAATACCACTTTTTCAAAACCCGTCCCATGGGGCCTGTGTCATGACTACCCCAAGCCCGCCTTCCATAGGCCAGGGGCTGGCCACAACCACCAAAAGGAATATTCCCTAAAACAAGAAGGCATTTCATATATAAATAGTAAACTCACACAAACCATGCACACATCAAGATATAAGCACAAGGTAAACTACATAGTAAACAAGGTGTGTACTAAAGGAAAAAAATCTTGAATAAAATCCCAACTGGAAAGTGAAAGTAAAACTAGAAAGTACAAGTAAAACTGAAGAAAACTATTGTGAAAACATTCCAAGGATCCTACATAAAGGGTAGGTAAAACTCTAAAATTGTTGTCTTTGTGGTACACCTCTTCTAAGGTCCACCTCTATGTAGTCTCCAGTCCATGTAACATCATCTGTAGTCAGCGTTGTCTGTCTTCTACACTAGACACAACAAGGTGTATGCATATCTCATGCAAGGGTGAGTATAAAAATACCCAGTAGGGACCCCGAGAACCCCAAAGGACTCTCAAATCCACAAAGGATAATCAAAAAAACATGAAAACAACATTAAACCCTACATAGGTATATGCCCATACATATACCTAATTTTTCAAGAATATAATCACCTCACACAAAATGGAAGAATAAAACACAGGTACCACCGCGAAGTTTGGATTACCACATAGGTATCGCCAATAAGTTAAAGTACCCCACAGTTACACCAGGATTATATAGTACTACCCAGGTACGCCATGAAGATATAGAACCACACAGGTACACAATGAAGCTATATGACTCAACTCACACATGTATAAGTGTAGTATATAAATACATATGATTAGTCACAAAGCTAGATCATCCTACACTGTCAAGAGGCACTACTGATTATTATAAAAAGTCTTACCCACACATGATCAATAGGTACTAACCCCCGCAATGACCCACTTAGGATCTGACCCACAGAGGATCAGTATGCGCTGACAACCATAGAATCACTGAGCACTGACCCATACAGGATCTGACCCACCCATGATCGGTATGCACTAACCCACACAGGATCACTGAGTGATAACCCACATAGGATCTGACCCACACAAGATCTCGATAAATGTGGATAGCCAGTGATGGATTCTCTAGGCTAAAAAACAAGTTACATTCCCAGTCACAATTTTGAGCACCTTCGCTGCAGGAAAACTCCACCTCTAAAGTGTACAATGGGCATGTGGCATCACATAGAAGTTCTTCCCACAATCCTTAGAATGCATGGGTACTCCTACTGACGAGTACCATTGGTCTGTCGCATCACACAATCTCGCTCCCCACCATGTGTTTGTCGTGTCGAGCATACGCGCTCTCCCTCATGTCTTGTTGATGTACTTCTCATGTTGAGTATTGTGGGTCTGCCATGTCACATAGAGGTGCTCCCCACTATGAATCTACTACGTCACACCGAGGTTCTCCCCACTAGGACAATTGAGTCACTCTGAGTCGAAATGGTCATCGTTCGTCATGTCTCATCCAGTCGCATGGTTCCATACATAGAGCCCTTAAGAGAACTGCTCCCCAATTTCTCAGTCATACCTCAACATCCCAGACATCCCATGAAGAAGTATCCGAAAGGTCTGTTATGTCGTAAGGGAACCTACGCAATAGACGACACATCAATCGGACTCCCGGTCTGTAATTTATTAGGGTTTCTGCTATGAGGGCTCTCTTGGGTTCAGGATTCAATCCATCCCGGCCGTAGACCAACATTATCCAAACTCAAGTGGAGTATACCAGAAGGATCATCTCGATCCAAGGGTTCTAGTGCCATAGACAGTTCATCAAATGAATGCCTGGTTGTCATGTTATGGCTAAAAAGGATAAACTACATCCGGATGGGCCCGGGTCCTGTCCGACCAAGTCGGACTGACCCGACCGCTCCCAACCCCACCCGGTTTAGGTCATACCGGCCTGACCCGGGTCCGGGCCAGAAGGCCTGGCCCTTGGCAGGCCTGTCCTACTGGGTCGTGGTCCGGCTTGGTCAGGCCCATCATGTGCGGCCCACTAGCACGACCTAGGGGCGTGGCCCGGTGGTGCGTCCTACCGGGTGCCACCCGCTAGTGCGACCCATATGTGGGGACCACTAGTATGGTCCAACTAAGCTGGAGCTGAAGGGGGAGTGTCCTCCTTCCATTCGGAATGGCAACAGGAAGTGCCTTTACGCATTGCCAAGTCACTGCGAGGCACGAGAGGGTCCCGCTGAACCACAACGGCCGACCGATGCTATGGAACATCCTCCTCCTAACAGCGTGGTCACACGCCACAGCTCCTCTGTGGCCGGATGGGTATTGGCCTCCCTCCTTCCTCCCACTGGCCAAGCATTCGCAACCTCCTGCTCCGGCAGCGTGGACGTGTGCTGCCACTCTACCACGTTGTCGGTTGGATGCTGGATTCCACCTTACACTACTGTGACTGATGGGTCATGGATTTTTCATTATCTAGTGGCGTGGACGTGCGGTTCCCATCTTTCCTCAGAGTCGGCTGGTAACCGGCCACCACAATTTTCTACGATCCATTCTGGATTATTTCCAATCCCAAAAAATGAAATGATCGCTTATTTGTGATCCTTGGGTCAAGGGATCTGGGTCCATATGTTGCGCTCACCAATATACTTTGTTTCCATCATCATTAAATATTTGGTGTTGAAGAACACACGAAGAACACGCGGAGAATCAAAAGATAAGAGGAATGGTATATGCGCAGGATGATGGCGATGTTAGTTTGACCGTCGTATTTGTGAAACTAGAATATAAAGAATCGATAAATAAATTCATTCATATTAAAAACACCCTACCTCGTTCACCCGTAATATATATCAGGAGCACGAAGAGGAAGTCAATGAAATTGTGATGTCCCAAGATGTTTCTGATCCAGGCTCAAACGTCATTCTCAATCTCCAATTTTGGAGGATGCTCTTCATTGGAGAGTGTTCTTCGTTGAAGAAGATGATTATCCAAAAGCACACCCTAAAACACCTCACCTTTTCCAACACAAATTCCCCAACATGAAATGAGGAGGCAACATAATATGTTATGTTTATTAATTAAAAAATTAAAGGTTGGATCATTAATTAAGTTGAAGCTGGCACAATAAATTGGAAGGATTCCAAGGTTTAACTCCATTTTAAAGAGGGAGTTCAAGGGGTCGGGTGGTCCCCACCAGTAAATTTAAATGGGAGGATTCATAAATAAAAATAAAATAAAGATGTTTTAATTTTTTTATTCTTTTAAAACACCCACGAAAAGTCCGAAATCTATCTTCCACCCTCAACCCACTGTGGTCGAGGTGAAGGTCTCCTTAATAGAATATCATTGATGTGAGTTCAATGGGGTAATCAGATTTCAATTCTGAGAACCGGTTCAAATGTTATAAAAACCACTCACGCATTTTCTGAATATACCCAAAAAAGGTTTGGAAAATTATTAACAGCCACCCTCAACCTATTCTAATCTATGATAGGATCTGCAAAAGTGAAAGTTGCCCCGAAGAACGCAATGGTACTCTCAGATTTTCAATCCGAGTTACTGTTTAAAAGTTATAGATTTTACAATAAAATAATTTTCACTTATTTATTTTATTTACAATAAAAAACTAACCTTCACTGGTGGCCGTTCCGGCCAATGTTAGTATTTTCCTAAAGATAGAATACCCTCACAAGTTCAACGATGGTCTCAGTTTTTTAATCTGAGTTACCATTTGTGAGTAATAATCATTTGAAAAATAAAATAACATTATTTAAATATTTTATTTATTGTTTTGCCATTTTCAGGTTTTCTTACAGGAGGCCTGCACCGACAAAACACAAGTCACGCGCTAGGCTAAACCTATCATTCTAAGTGCTATGGTGCCCTATGATTTTAGATCTGAGGAACTGTTTATGAGTTATTACTTTTTTTCAGGAAAATTGCTTTCACGTGCTAATTAAAACTTAACAAAACATCGATGGATCATTCTTGGCACTCCGGGCCTCAGAATCACACGTTTTCAGATTTTTCGGTCTCGATATAATTAAATATAATTAAAAAAATATTTATAAATAATTTCCAGGACATTAAATTTCTACATTGAAATTTCATTTTCCCATACTAAATATATTCGGGTAACTCTACTTCATCACATCCTCGGATTCCCCCATTTCCTATTAAAACATGTTGTTTCACCAAAACACCTTGATGAGGGGCATTGTCTTATTTCGTAGAACTTTTTACCTATGATCTATATTCTTCATTGACTTTTCTTCATAGGATAGGTCATTCTCCAATGGTACCACCACTGGATTGAGTACATGTGATGGGTCGGGTATGTACTTATTCAGGAGTGATACATAAAATTCATCATGTACTTGATATAGGTTTGGTGGGAGTGCAAGTCGATCATCCACTACTCCAATGAGATCAAGGATCTCAAAAGGGATGATGTAACTTTTACTAAGAATTACCTTCTCCCCAATTCTCATAACTCTCATCCATGGTGATATGTGGAGGAATACCATGTATTCGACATCAAACTCTAGGTCTCATCGTCGATTATCAACATTTCTCTTTTTTAGACTCATAGAAACATTAATATGTTACTGTATAGTCTTAAACTTCTCCACAATTTATTTGATTTTTTCTCCACCTATGGGTTTTTGGTCCCCAACATCATCTCAACATGCTGGTGTTCTTCACCTCTTCCCATGAACAACTTCAAAAAATAACCATTTGTATTCCTGTGTGGAAATTGTTATTATAAGGGAACTCAATGAGATAAAGATGGTTATCCCATACTCACGTGAATTCCATTAATCATGCTCTCAACATGTCCTATAATGTTTGGATAGTCCGCTTTTATAGGCCATATGTTTATGGATGATAGGCCGTAGTAAAATTCATCTCAGAATTTTGATCCTGTTGAAGACTCTTCCTAAACAAAGTGGTGAATCTTGGATATCGATCAGATACAACATATTGGGGTTCTCCATGGAGCCCTATCAATTATCTAATATATATCTAGGCCAGTTGATACAATGAGAAATCGTCCCAAATTGTAATGATGTGTGTTGTCTTTGTAAGACGATCCAAAACAAAACAGATAGCATTGTTTCCTTTCGATGTCTTTGTAAGTCCTGTGACAATGTCTATAGTGATTTTCTCACATTTCTATGCTGGTATGGGTACTGGTATCATCATCCCCTTAGACCTATGCCTCTCAGCCTTCACATGCTGACCTACCCGGTACATTGATGAATACTCTGTGTTCTCCTTCTTCATGTTATCTCATCCACAATTCTTTCAGAGATATCAATACATCTTTGGGTTTACTGGGTGATAGAAGAAATTTGAACTATGTGCATCATCTGAAAGATCTTTCATTAACTCTATATTTTATGGAACACATAGTCTTGTCCAAAATCTCTCAATTCCTTATTCATTAACATTTAACCAATGTTGTTCCCTTTTCTAATATTTTCAACATTCTTCTTAATTCCCACATCATCTTTTTGACCATTTTTTATCCTTTCCAAAATAGATGGTTGAGAAAACATTTTTGAAAGGATTGATGATGTTTATTTTTAATGATTCCCATGTCCATCTTCAGCTCAACTAATAATATTGGGACCTTTTAATTTCATATCAATGATAGAATCTCTGGGTCCTTTATACTAACAGAATCTTCCACCATGTTCTATTTCCTTGGTTGGAAATGGATTGACCAGTCTTTCTCTTTTATCAACTATAACCATCGTTGATGGTGCATGATCAACGCTTTATGTCTGAATATATAATTTAAGATTTTGTGATCATTATATATTCCACTCTTCAACCAAAGATGTAATGTCGCTAAATTTTAAAATAAAATATTACTGCATACAACTTCAGATCATGTGTTAGATTGTTTTTCTCATAACATTCTATTTCCTTGAGGCATATGCAATGAATTAGTTATTCTAAATCAACACATAGACTAGTGTCTTTTTAGAAGAATTACTGAATAAAAAAATAGTTATTCAGTTGTGGGTAGTGTGAGAATAGGCTCAGTGATAAGCCTTAATTTATACTCTTTAAATCTATCTTCACATTCATCACACCATGAAATCATTACTCTCTTCCGAGTTATTTTGGTAAAAGGGTTCTACAATCATGAGAATATACTCACTAATTGACAATAATATCATGCTAACCACAGGATGAAATGAATATCTATTACTGATGTTGGATTTAGATATCTCACAATTACCGGTGTCTTCGAGGGATCATCAGATATCCCATTTATTATGATGATATAACCCCCTGATTGAGACCTCCTTCAACCATCACTCACACTTCCTTTACTTTTCATAAGGCTTCTCCATTTTGAAGGTCTATAATAAAGTTCTTAGATTATCCTCATGCTCCTTCCTAGTTTTGGAGTAAATTATAATATCATCAATAAACACTACCAAAAATTTGTTGACGTAATATCTATTTAATCTATTCATCATTTTCATAATGATTGATGGAGAATTAGTGAGTCCTAAATGCATTACTATGAATTCATAGTGCCCGTACACTGTATGAAAATTAGTCTTGGGGATATCATCTTTCTCCACCCTTTCATGATAATATCCTAACCATAGATCCACCTTGGAGAAGTATTTTTCCCCACATATTTGATCGAACAATTCATCAATTGATGGATAATGATACTTGTTACTTATTTTCATTTTGTTGAGCACATGATAATCAATGCAATGGTGCATTGAACCATCCTTAATCATGGTGAAGAGGACTAGTGCACCCCTTGGTGAAGCACTTGGTCCTATAAACCCTTCATCCAGATTCTCCTATGGTTGTTTTTTAGAACCTCAATCTGCACAATAGCCATTTTATATAGAGTAATGGATTTTGGAAATTCCCCAAGTATAAGATCTATCTCTAATTCAACATTTCTTATAGTAGGATGAAAAGAATATTCCTTGGGAAACTCTTTAGAGAATTCCATCACAATGGCATGTCTTCAAGGTTGCAAGATCCCTTGAACTCAATCATCTGAGAAATATAAACATGCTTATAGGGTAGTAATATCCACACTTGAGATGATGGTGCTAAAAAAGACTCATCCTTTTCCTGGAATTTGAACAGAATCGAGGGTTGATTTTCCATATAGTGTGTGATTTCCCACTAAATGTAATTAATGTTGGATCTATATAATGAAAGCCAATCCAGGGCAAGAATTGAATCAACTTCCACCAGAAAGAGTATAATGAGGTTCAATGGGATGTTTAATCCACAATTTATGATAGGGGAGGATTTATATTCATGGGATGAAATACTTTCACCATTTTTCATTCTCACTGACATCATTACCTCAATATTCTATGGTGGTGTTGGGATAATATTACTAAACGATAGGGATATAAAAGAATTAATAGAACCAAAATCATAAATTACATTCATTATTCTTGAATGAATAACTATTTTACCTATCAACACTATGTTTTCAGGGTTCACATTGGTGGTAGTAATAAAAAACTATCACCCTTGCTTTATTGAAGGTTGTTTTTTGCAACCAGAAACCCTTGTCTTAGGGCAAGAGTTTGAACAGTGCCCTAGTTCTTTTCTTTTGAAGAAATTAACAACACGTTGAGGGATGAATGGAGTGTTCATCTCCTATGTCGATGCCACAGGTTTTTCTTGTCGGTAGTTAATGGCCATGTTCCCTTCTCTTCCACACCTAAGTCATTTCCTCATCCCCTTTGGAAAATTTCTGTGGTGCTTCTTTCCACACCAATGGGAAGTGGTGTGCATGAATTTGTTAGCACTGTTGGATTTATCTATAGGACCGCTAGAATTAGATTCTACCTTATTCTTCTTATCCCCATGATACCCCTATGATTCTCCACTCTCTATTTCATCATTGAGGACAAATCATACAATTTCTACATCTCTCTCAAAGTCACAGATTACATGGGCTTTCTATAGGATAGGTTTTATCACACCAATGAAGCGTACAACCTTTCATTCAGGGAAATAAAAAACCCAAAAGCATATCTTTCAAGCCTTGTGATGTTTCTCTCATACACTCTGATGGATTCATCATCATTATTCTAGAGGGAAAAAACTCCCTTTCCATCTTAATACATAAGGTTTTAGGAAAGTATTTATTGAAAAAAATTAATCTAGAAAACATTCCACTCCAATGCCATAATATCCTCATAAGGATTTATATTATTGATCAGTGTCCACCATTGGTCAGCATCATCAGCCATAAGATAAGAATCCAGAAGAACCATCGTGTGTTCTGAACACTTAAGTATAGAAAATATATTTTCAATGTATTTGATCCATTGATCAATGATTGAGAGTTTAGATGATCCATTAAAAGTAGGATGCCTTTTTTTCTAATGAAGCTCTTGATTGTGGATTCTTTTTTTGGGGGATTGAACATTCCCCATGACCAATTTTTCTATTCAGAAAATGAGATATCTAAGAGAGTATCGTGACAATGTTTGTTATTGCTGCTCCCATTGGATTGTTCACCTCATTAGAATAGTCATCACATTGATATTTGTATCAGTTGTTAGCCAGAGTCCTCCTATTACAAAACATTGGCTGGAATAAAATTAATGTTAAGGGTAACACATAATGGGGAATCAAATAGAAAATAGGATAACTTATAAAGTACATTTATTTTTTTAACTTATGAATTTATAGGCTTCAATATATGTTATATATGATCTAAATCCCATCATAAATTCTTAGGGGTATTTTTATTTCCTTAATAATTGTTCATAATATGCGTATGAATTTTCCAAAGTATATCCCCTATGAGTGTCACAACCAAGAGTACAACAAGGCCCATTGTTGCGCACCATATCCAATTTGAGTCTAGCTCAAGGCAGTGTTTTTTGGTATTACCCCTAGATAAATATGTGCTTGAGCCACCTCTACTTGTTCGTATCTTTACAAGGTTGTATTTTTCTTGATAATCCAATTAATCAATACCCACAAAAATTTAGGGGTGTTTTAATTATACATTGTCTTATCCCAAATTCTTTCACTATGGTTTTTAATCTCAATACCAATAATAACTAAACCTATCCCTTGAGGCCAACTATAACAACCCTTCCCTTTATTACACAAAAAAAAATTTTATTACATAAAACTATACTTAATAAAACAGTGAGTATTGTATGGTATAGCGTCTTTGGGGAATTAGGAACATTACATAACAAATTAGAAAATAAAACACAATATCTTTATTGAAAACTTCATTTACATGACCACAACATTATTTTGTACTTATCATTACATAAGATAACATGAGGACATGCATAAGAAAAGGGTGAGATATAATGAACATTAAGGGTGTAATAATAAAATTACATGAATAATATTGGACATGATAGAAAATAGGCATATATATGGAGCGCATGGGAAACATGATCATAAAGGTATGATATATCATGATTATCATTACTTAGAAATGTGGAAACAACGTTTAACATGATTTTAGCATGAGCATAGTCGAATTGAACAAGGAGAATAAGTAAACCATCATTTCAATTGGATTATCATGATTAATCCCTCATTTCAATTGATTTATCATGATACTGAAATTAATCAATGCATTGGAGCGCTATCAAGGCTCACCATTCTTAATCATTTCTTATAATGCATAAGTGTGCAACATAGATCATACAACATGGATTCATTAAACATCACAATTTATTCCATTAAAAAGAGTTGTGGAATACATAAATTTAAGTCCTCATTTAATATGTCCATGGGCATAAAGGGGAATACCCTTAATAGAAAAATGGGTATGGTATTCACATGCATGATGATTTTGGGATGGGAAGTTTTTGTGTAACTTTGGAAGCATAACAATTTCGAATAGAAATCGTAAAATGGGATGATGAGAGATAACAGTGTCTCTCATAACATATAAAGGAAATATAAAGTAATAGAGTCCTGGAAAATAATATACCAACACATTTAATGAAATTTATTGGCATAATATTGAAAACTTGTAGAATATTAAAGAGGATTGATAAATCCCATATAGAATTTGAGTATGGTAATATGTGTGTATGGAATGAATTAATGAGAGAAAAAGGGGTATATCATCATTAAATAATAATTAAGGAAGTATAGGGGAGGTTTGAAATCATACCACAACATTTTTAATTGAAAATAAAATGGCACAATGATATACGGAAACATGGACATAAATAAGGAAGAAAGAATAGTGAGGATCCCTTACATGGAAGTGTGATCTCAAAGGCTTTAGAGAGTCTTGAGAAAGGATTTATGGGAGATTAGGGCACCTTTAGAGGATTATATAGAGATGATTTTGGTGCTTGGTCTATCATTAGATCGTTTGAGTGAAGAGGAATGGGATATTGAGTGGGTTTATATAGGAAAGGAAAAGGAATTAATTATTATTTATGTTTTGGACACTACACATTTAACTAATCACAACCACAAACCAACCAATGGTTTTCCCATGATTTATTTCTAAGGGGTGTGGAAAAATACTATTTTATAAGGCCAATGGATGAACATATTAAAATATTTGGCATGCTTATGGGGAGGTGAGTCACACTCTCAATGAAATCATTATAAAAAGTTAAAAAGTCTTATATGTCCCGGAGGGATAACTAAGGCATCGTAAAATTAATCAAAGAAATATAAAAAAAAAATTTAAATATAAAACTTATTTTTGATTAAAAAATTTTTTATAGGAATTTATTACATCAGTATTAGGTCATTTTGATGTCATAAAACACATTATAAATTTTTTGGGTATTTAATTTTTACCCAAAAAATTGATTGTCTCAGATAATTATGAAAAATTAACCGTTAGATAATTTTGATGACCAGAATCCAAAACTAATATTCATTTTATTTAAATAATTTTCTCAATATGTTAGTTTTTACCATTAATATATTGACTGACATTTATAAAAAATTCATGGATTTTGGAAAAAACAGATTTCAAACCATAATAAAATTCACATTTGAATTCAGAAAAATAATATGATCATTTATATCTAATAAAAATTAATTTAGTAATAATATTTTATTAAAATATAATTAAATTCATAAATAGATTAATTCATAACTATTTATTTTTTAATTGGATATTAATGAAAAATACGATTTCTTCTTCTAAAACCATTTACAATGTAACAATAATGTAATGATTATAAATTATTTATTCTATACGAAAAATAATTCACATTATAATAGTGCTATAGTCTGGTGAAATAAACCCTTATAACCCTTGCATAATACATAAGGGTATGTAGAGAGATGGTGAAAGACTCTCAGTTTGGATGAGATAACATTTCTTGTGTGGTAATCTCTATTAACTTCCCCTTCTCCCATAGGCGGTTCCATTCAAGTATAACGTGTTGAAGCTTGACCTTGGCTTGGTTAAGAGAAAAGCCCAATGATGCTACTTCCTTTCAAAGCTCTGACAAATGGTCTTCATATAGATAAATTCTACTAGATGAGGCCATCACTTCTGTTTTATGAGTAAATAGGATTTGTTAAATCCCTTCATAATTATCATGTGATCACTATTCAATGGCTATATTAGAAATGGTAACTATTTTTAACGATCTTTTAAAATTCAAAAACATAAAACCAAATAAGTTCATTTGTTTTATATAACCATTTTAAATAATAATACCTTTAATTATATCAAGCTCAACTCTCATTAATGAATGTTTGGGTTATTAAATTTATAATTTTTGAAATTGAACTGATTTTCAAACCATGTGTTTTAGAATAGGAAAAGGGGTTGATATTTGTATCAATCCTTCATGAAATGTACATTATTTAAATTGGTTATTCAAGTTCTGATAAATGATTAATTTTTATGTGGAACACGTGTGTATGTACGACTGATGTTTAGGTTCCTATATCACCCTCCAATGTATTGGTTGTATTTTTATTATAGTTGTCATAATGATTTAAGAGTAAATTTTGGTTCATCATATGCATGTATATTGATGGTGTGGCTCATGAAACTAATGTTTCCATATATAAATGTTTTTGTATATTTTTAATATTTTCCATAGTTTTATTACTTTTTTACAATGATATGATATCATGGGTCATGATTACTTACTAATCATTCGATACACTTGTTATTAATATAATATATATTAAAAAATGTTTATTTCCATGATTTATAATTCATTAATTCATTGGTATATTTTTCTTATGTATCTTTATTATACACATAAACTCCACTTATTCACAATTATGATATTATATTTTTATCTATTCTGTTTACACTAAATATGACATATTTCATATGTTAAAAATTCCATATGATATGAATATAGGAAAAGAATAAGTATTATAAATGTTATTCCATTATAGAAAATTTTATAAGATATTATAGACAGATTATAAATTAATTTTTATTATAGATAATGGAGAAAATGTATAATTAATACAATAAAGGATGGGGTTTTCAAGTCAAAAATGAGTCTAAATTCTAAAAATCTATTCACCAAGATGGTATTGGAAATTTATTTCAATGAGCGATTTTCATTATTTTTTATGGTTGACATAATAAAATTTCCAAGATATTATAATGGGTGTTGGAGTAAAGATATCATATGCACAATAAGGGGATATTTATTTTTAAAATGTAAGAGGATAAAAGGTCAATTTTAAATGATACCATAATACTTTAGTTCCTTACATGAGTTAACATGTGATAGGTAGTCATATGATTGATAAAAATTGTGACTAGTGGGTAAATATTTAAATTTGAGTAAAATCATTAGAACATTATAAAAATTCTTTGAAGATCATGCATCTATATTATTACACATTTCCCAATTACATTTTCATTTTTTTTTGTTTTTCATCACCAATAACAAATATCATCCCCTATTTAATGTTTTACCAAATTCAAAATTTTAAATCATAAATATACATGTTGGAATAGTTTTTGTTATAATGGTTCCTTACAAGAATACTTATGGTTTTCCTCATTTTTTTGTCTATATAGAATTTATTTATTGAACTATTTTTGTAGATACATCATTATGGTCTTTATGTATCAATTCCATAACTATTTTTCTCAAGACTAACAATCCATTTTCTAGTTTTTCATTTTGTAAATTTATTTCAAATATTTTTAATAATGAATAATGTTGATATGAAACTATAATGATATTGTTCTTTTTGATCATAAAAATGTATAATATATTAAAAATAATCTAATAAATTTTAAGATATATTTATGACAACAGATACACACATAGGATTTTGGAGGTTCAAAGTTCTATTTGGTTGTAATGTGAAACTAATATACTCTTAGTTATAAAATGAAAAAATAGTTACGACTATAAATATCATATCCCATATATTGAAAAGAACTATTTCTTATCACTAGTAGATTGGAAAATAATATATACAAGTATAAAAGTTTAAGAGTACAAATAATGTAGATTAATTAGATTATGGAATATATATAAATTTTCACATGCATGATTTGTGTGGTGATGTGATAAAAGAATATAGAAAAATTAATTTACTTTTATTAGTTTTCTATGTATTCTATTATTAATGGAGAAAAAAATTAAATACACTATTTATTATAACTATATATTATATGTTAGGTTAGATAAGTGATTGAAATATTACAATTACTGTGGAATTTGAGTGAGTATATTCTATAATGGTTTTATACTTATAAGAAAATTTCTGTTAAGAGATATAAACAGATTTCACTTAACTTAATATTAATGACCAAAATCATATAATTTTTTTAAAATTTAAGTAAAACTCCTATTGAAGGAAGTTTCATTTTATGGGAAACTATAATTTCCAATTCCCAATCCAAATATATGATTTAATGATTATTCCCATGGGATAAAAAAACAAGATGAAATATTTTATGGACATTAATTTTTTATGAATTTGTTTCATATAAAATTTTTAAAAACAAATTATAAACTAATATTGTTTACTTTATTTATATAATTTCTATGAGGTTTTTAGAAGAATGGGTTAAAAAAATTTGTAATTATATAATGAACAATAATATAATGAGAAAATTTGAGAGGATTCTTTTTGTACATTATAATCTCTATGTAGAAGTTGGAATGGAGAAAGAAAATAATGTATAAAAAATTTATCAACATAAAAATTAATATAAGACGAATCTTTGGATATTTATGATAAACATAGCGGACTATTGAACCCCTTATACTGACATAGTGCAATCCCACTATCTCCTTACACCATTATGACATTGTAATTTAATTTTCAAATGATATGTGGTAGAAAGCTAAACTACAACCCATGGGAACATCTAATGTATGGTGGTGAATCATAATAGGGGAAAATCATATATGTAATATTGTATCATTAAACCACATCAATCATCATATTTTTTATATCTAACATTGATTATTGGACTGAAAGATGCCAGAACCCAACACCTGTTATGTGGTTAAACCAATATCACTCTTCCCTTGTATGAATTTTATATCGTTTTTATGGTAAACATATCATTTATTTTTTTATTCATTTTATCTTTTAAAAGATCATTTTTTCAATGAGAAAAATATATTATTTCATTAGTGAATAAGCATCAGATTGTATATATCATACATTTTTTTCTATTTAGTATCCTTATAATTTGTTTCATAGATCATCATCAGAAATATAGGGAATTAATAGAATAATTTTAGTCAAGGGAAGTAAATATATGTTATATTTGTTTTTTTTATTATTATTATATTGTTTTCTAATAGAGTTAGATGAATTTGAATCCATATATTTTTTTATGTGTGATAAAAAAAATTCATAAATGAAATCATTTATTAATAATCATGTACATGATGATTAATTGAGAATTATTTATGGAGATTATTTTTTTATATGTGTTGGAAGAAATATATAATTTTATATTGTAATAATAATTTAATGTGGTGATTTGACACATCAACAAGTCCACTAAATAAGAAACAAATTCCATTTATGTTAGAGTAGAATGATAAATTTAGTCCCAATTGGATTATTCCATATATAATTATTCATAGATTGTGTTTGTGAATAATAAAATCTAGAAAATTGGTCATTGTAAATTTGAAGCTAACATACAAACAATAATTCTGAGAAGGGGTGGTCCAAAAGTTATTCTTCCAAGGTAGAGAAGCAAAGGCTCACAAAGATATATTTTTTGATCCTCAATCAAAAAAAAATCACAATCTGAAGGGGACTTAAATGATGCTAGTGGAGCTTCTAATTATGGGTAAAATGTTGATATTTCCTAGTTTTATATTCCAATTTTACTTGGGACTAGGTTTTTTGACCACGTATTTTTTGGACAATTTTTTTTATTTCATTTGATTTCATAATAATATATTTGACATTACATCTAGATAGAACTACCTTTCTATAAGTAGTGTCAAAGTATTCTCATTGTGGTGACAGTTTAGTTAAAATGTATCTATAAATAATGAAAAATAAAATAAAATTTTGCAAAATAAAAGTGTATATATGCCACGTTTTCATGGTAATTTTACTATATTGGTATTACTAAACTCAAATGTATAAGGTTAAATTGATGCATCATATTGATATTTTTATTATATAATAATAGTGAAAAATTGTTGTGGATGATGAATTTGGGTGAGGAATTTTTTACAGTGTTTCTTTTTCACCTACAGATCACAATATTATCTATTCAATTAACTATCAGTGGTTTAATTATAAAAAATAGATGAATATTAATATTTTTTTGAAATTGGGATTTAATATGATTTTATATATATGTATTTTCAAGTTAGTTTTATAGTAAACTGTAATGTAATTACAAATAAAAAAATATGCATATGTTTATAATAATGATCATGGATTATATCCTAAATACAATGACATTATATTGGAATTTACTATGTTTTAAAAAAAATTATACAATGAGGGTAATGAAAATAAGACAAAATTTCATTTTAGCATGTTGTCATCTAAAATGAACTCTAAACATAGAAAACTGCACATTAGTTTTTATAGCATGTAGATGGGAAGATATTTTTTAAAAAAACTTGGTGAATATATCAATATCTTTGTTAAAAAAAATTTATTACACTTATTCTTGAATGTATTTTCCCCATACACACATATATATAGGTTCTTAAATATTTTATTCCATTCATACAAGATAATTCATAAATACAATTTAAAATTGGCATTCTAATTTACTAATGAATATGTTAAAAATTCATAATGATAATGAAACCAATGCAGTTATACTAAAATCCATTATATGAATAATAACACCAGGAATATAAATATATAACTGAACTCACTTATAATTAGCCCCCAAAATCTCGTATTTCACATTAATTAAAGGTATTTATTTAATTTTTTTGACGAAAAGTAAATAATGATGAGATATATTATATTCATTATTTTCATTTAATATATGATCAACATAATCAATGAAAAATATATTTTATGTAAATTATATTATAATTGAATTTGATTAATCAAAAAAATAAAAAACCTAAATTAAAATTATTATGATGATTTAGAGAATAAAAATATTTATAGAATTAAATAATCACATTTCATAAACTATTACGATCATATAGTATATGATTTGTACACACGAAAAGGTTGAGAATGATTATATATTGATGGTAACTCTGGCGTGCATGTCATGATGGTTGTGTTCCATAAACAGTGCACCTTAATAGAAAATATATTATTAGTGGTTTATATTAATGCAAAATTTTATATCGGTAGTTGTGGGCACACTATATACCACTTATACTAGAAACCGTTTAAGGCCTAAAGTGGGATATGGGTGAAAACCCATAAAAACATAAATAAATTCTATCAATGATTTAAAATAATTCCATAGTTATATATATATATATAAAATAAAAATTTCAATAATAATTTATATAGTAATAATGAAATTTAAATCAATAAATGTGTGGGTGATAAAGAAACTAATAATTTATTATTCATATAGTCATTTATGAATTCAGTTTTATAATTTTCATTGTTAATTTATATTCACATTATTTACCAACTTCTATATAATGATCTTCTACACATTATAATTATTTTTTATTTCCCCACCATCACTCTGATTACAATTTCTATGGGATGATATTAATAAATTTGTTGGATTTATTGATTTTTAATTTAATAATATAATATAATTTTCCACTTATCTATGATATAAATAATAATTTATATTGCTTCATGAAAAAATATTTTCCCCTAATAGATAAAAAATGTTTATTACAGGATGATAAAATAGATAGTTTATTATTTGAAATATATATTATCATTATAAAGAAAATTAATCCTTTTTCTATGATATATTTTAAGGAGAATTATAATGTATTTAATATTTTATCAATTTTTAGTTAAATATATAGTAAACAGGCGACCCTTTTACCATAATTTACAACTGAAAATTTTATTTATAATAAAATTATTATAAATCATAATTATTTTTATGAAATAAATCCACTATGGTTCCACAAAATAAAATTAAACTACCAAAATAAACTTCCATTATTGAAATAACATTGAATATAAATATAAAAATCCATATTTTTTTTCATTTCACCCTAAATCTAACTAAATATATAGTTAGTTATATTATTATGGAAAATTTATAACTCAAATTTATTGAAAATTGATATGGGTTTGTAGTATATCTACCAAATAGATAACAATGACTTGAATTTGGTTTTTTTTTTCAAGGGATACAATCATTATAGAGTAAATTTTCATAGAATTTTTTTATTTAATCGTAACAATTTTCCCAATGAATTTAATAATTAAATAATATAATTTCAGAATTTAATTGTATTCTTTTAATATAATATATAAATTAACACGACAATCACTCAAAGGATGCATATTTTAGATTAAGATGTGTTAATTCTACACAATAAATATCATGAGTGTATATCCAATGTGATAAATTATTCATCCATTATTAATGAATAAAATACTTATTAAAATATGAAAACTCATATATTTTGATGAGTTTAATATTAATATTGATGTAATTTACAATATTAAACCATAATTGGATATCAAACCAAATAAATAACTTCAAATACTACCTAGAAAACACATATATCATAGAAACATATAATATCATTCAATTCTAAATGGGGACCCATATAAATACCTAATAGGTTTCTAGGAAATTTTTAATTATTATATGTATAAAATGTTTCTAAATGAGATGGAATTTAAACATTTGTAAACATTTTTTCTTTTTAGTAGATGGATTGAATACAAAAATATAAAGATACAGTCATCCCTAATTATGAAATTATAATTAATAAATAATCTTCATACTGATTCTAACAATCTATAAATAGTAAAATTAATAATCATATTTAGTATATTATATAAAATAATTCAAGATATAATATTAAATCATGATATATGTCTAAAGACTTACATAGAAAATGAAAACATTATAGTATTCATATATAGATACATCAATATATGATTTATTGTTTGTTATATATATATATATATGAAAGTGTATATAGGGTATATTGAAAATAGAGATAAACATGTACTATAATATCCTATAATAATGGGAATGTAATGAAATTTTTTTGTTCGATATATATAGAGGAGGAATCAAGAAAGTCACATCAATTATAATGTTTTTAGAATAACATGTAAAAAATATAAATAATTTTTTTATCATTATGGTATATGAATTCATAGGATTAGTAAATTCAACGGTTTATTAATAATTTTAGAGTTTTTAGTAAATTGTAATGTTATTTATGGTTTCTTAAAAAAATGGATTCTTTTAAAATGTTATATTTTTTGATTTATTGAAAAATTAAATAGGATTAATGCTATGAGTGGATCCAACCCAATTACATTTTGTTTTCATCAATAGGGGTCATAGAATGAGTTAATCTTATTTATTTCAAAATTAAAGGAGTTAAATTAATTAATATTTTATTTTATTTTATTATTGATCTTGTTCGATGATTCATGGGATCTTGTAAAATAATAGTTTTTAATGATTTCATGGTGATAAATCTATTTTTCATGATAATATTATATTTTTTCCATTAAAAATGGTTCAAATAATCTTTGATTTACACATTATGGTTTATAAATTATTATTTCATTATTTTGGACTTTATCAATTTATTAATATATGATCTAATGATTATTCATGTATCAAGAAGAAAATATGACACTTTTAGAATTTCTGTTTTAGATCCCATAAAAGATTAACTAATAAATGTTAATTTATGAATTTTTTATTTACAAAAACATGTATATAAGAGTATAATAATTTAAGAAATATTCTACGTGAATAGAATCCAAAATAGTGTATGAATGGTTCTTGTATGATTGATGAACCACACATCATTCTTATACATCACTAAATGAAATCCTAATCACCATTAAAATTATTTTAAATATTATTTTGAGGGATATTTTTGAATTGGAAATATGTTTTACGTAAGAAGAGTATCATGGATTTATAAAATGTTTTATTTACTTGGGTATTACAATATAGGAACGTTTGTGTAATCCTTATACTATGGATTAGTATGACATTAAAGAATAGATCTTATTGGATTGATGTGATATTTTATTATCGAAAAAGAATTATATGTTTGTTTCAATATTTTAGCAGCTTTTCATTTTTTATACAGAAAATATATTATCTGTTGATATTTTTTTTTTCAAAAATTATGTTTTTATGTTAGAATTGTTTTGACATGGATTTGATTTCATAATATATATTTCAATTGAATATGGTTTTTAGATTTATTTTTGAAAAATAGTATTTATTTTTATCCCACTCAATGACTAAATAATATTTTTTACTATAATAGAAAATAAAAAATGAGAATATGTGATTATGTTATTTTTTTGAATTTGCATTATTTTATTTTTAAAGGATTGCATTGCAGGAAAATGTTTTTTTACTTATTTGTAGAGAAGGAATTTTATTTTACAATTATTATTGATTACATACCTGACCAATGTATAATAAAATCCATTCAATTTCATTATAATAACTCATAAAAAAGTTTAATTTTTATTAGGGTCCTAAATCACTAATAATATTTGAAATAACCATGTGTTTCAATCCAAATATTGATCCATTCCTTTAATAGAGATAACACTGGACAAGATATTACTCTTTTTTAGTTTCTATTCAATTTTTATCACTCCTACAAACATAAGATATCATAAATATTAAAATAATATAGGTTTTTATATCGGCAAAGATAATAAATCAAGTAAAAATATAATGTTTTGGTAAAAAAAATTAATCATATACTTTTTCACTCATAGTTACATGCATTGAACATTATGTAACTATATATATGAAATAACCAAAAATACATGAGACTTACCAATCCCAGATACATTTTAATTTTTAAAAAATAAAATAAAATTTTATTAATATAAATTTATATTTTTAATTATTGAAAAAGGAATGAATGATATATTCAGTGAAATGGATATTTAAGAAACGTGGTGTATAGGTAGAGAACACTCCACTTTTAATAATTAATTATTAAATATATATTTACATATATATATATATATAACATCTAGTGAGAAAAATCATCCCCATACACATTCCTTAATAAACCTACATTTCATGACTTCAGTAATTATTACAAGGGCGATCCACTTTTCAATTATCAAGTTTATAATCAAATTGGGTGGAATTATCATTTTAAAAAAAACTTTTCCACCATATAAATTACCATAACCATAATATATTCTTCATTAAAATATTAAAATTTTATAAATAATATAAACTTTTAATGAATGAAAGCTGTAAAATTATAAAATATTGTAATTTTTAAGTTTTCTATTAGAATGAATGGAAATGATGATAAATTAATATGAATATTTATGTTCTAGATAAAGGAAAATGTCAACGTATATTTATATTTGATTCATTCTTTATATCCCACACAATGTGAAGATAAGTGTTTATAAATTTTTAACAACATCAAATTTATCATTTACAAGGATTATTCTGTTAAAAATATTTTAATGGGAAATATTAAATATCAAAAGTGTTCAACCATCATTCTATATGTTGGGTTTCATTTAAAATATTTTCAACGAATAAAGAGTTTTTAATTGTTGGTAATATTCTGAGTAAAAATCATTATGAAGTGATATTTAGAAGGTTGTATGTCGATCAATAATTGTGATAATGAATGTTTTTATATTAATGGATGATGATTCCAAGATTATTTTTGTGGATGTTTTCAAATTGGTGTCAAGTGGTTCTAAAAATTAAATATTGAATACATGAATCTGAATTTTGTTCAATAATTTTTTGACATTATTTACAAAAAATATTTTGAAAGTATTTTTATTTATATTGAAAGTATTGAATTTCCTGTTTTAGTTCCATAGATAATTTTATTGTGATGATTCTGCTTTTCTATGAATAAAGTTTGCTAATGATTTTATATGCATGTGTTAGCTATATTATGAATCAAGTTAATTAAAGTCTATGATGTTATATTTTAGAATTCTATAAATGAAATTAGGATGATAATAATTATTTGATATTTTATTCTATTAATTATAATGGTATTGTTTCCATGTGTTTTCTATACGTTTGATTGAAAAATTATTAGAGTGGTTATATAAAAAATGCATTTTGTGTGGGTGTGATTAATTTTGTTGGATTTTTTCTTCAATTTATAATTCATACTTATAATCAAATTTAATTTGAAGTTAGAAATTTTTTATATGTTAATTAAAATTTTTCAAATGAATGTTTGTAATTATTCTATATCATTATAGGATTTTATGATGTCAAATTTGGATAAAATTAGAAGTACATTGAAAATATTGTTTTTTCACTCTATATGTTTGTTCCCTCTTGAATTGGGAATGACCTAGTTGATTTAATGTTCAAAAATTCCATGCGGTTTCTAACGGGTTAGTTTGTAGAACTGGAAGCATCCAATGATTCTATATCCATTTGGACATACTTTCTAAGGGCAGGAGCTCATTAGTTATGCACTGATTAGACTTAGGAATTTGCATTGGTCAAGAGGATGGGAGGTCAGACTCATCACACATTTTTGAGGGGAATTAATTTCTACTTTGGGACTCTTTTTATAGATTTAAGTTATTTTCAGGAATCCTTATTTAATTACCAAGTATAAAATGAGTTTTCCTTTATATCTGACAATAAATGATTGATATGTAGGAAATTCAGATAATCATTTATATGTATTTGAGGTTCTTCATCGATAGAGAATCATCTGTATTTGTTAGATATTCTTAGTCAATGGTATCCTTTAATACATTATATACAAGTCTCTTGGTCATTATGATGACCATACTAGTTTTAAAGCCACTCAGTGGGGCAGTTGACGTTTATTGTCAATCAGAAGGACAATGATTATTTCAGAGTTGGGATCGTACCCGCAGATGGGATACTTACATATCCTTTATTTTGAAAAGGAAAAAGAACCCACATAGTTTGAGTAAGGGAGTATGATGTTTATGTATGATTGATGTCTCAAATAAATATGTCAAAATTACTTTTACACTCTTAAGATCATGTGAGTCATGCTCAGTGTGAGAAAGAAGAGGTATTGGTGAAACCAGATAATTTTTTCATGAAGGATGCAATCATATAAAATGATGTGGGGCTTATATATGTATGAATGCCCAAATAGATAGAGATCATGACTTATTTCAAAGAAGAAGTTCGGGAAGAGGTTCCATAAAAGTATATGTGCTTTTATGGAGATTTGGATAATCTAACTTGGGGCTTACACTAGAAGAAGATGCCCAAATTAAGAGGGAACATATGATTGGGTTTTATTCCTGATAAGGAAGCCCGGATCAAAAGTAAATTAAAGCTGGTTAAGAGAAATTATGTATGGGGATTAATCCTAAGGAGGAGGACTAGGCTAATAGAATTTTTAGAATTAAGGGTCTTGGGGCTTACTCCTAAGGAGGATTCCCATATTTGAGACTGGGGCTCACTCCTGAAAAGGAATCCTAGATTTGTGAAATTATGGTTGGGGCTTACACCTGAGGAGGATGCCCAGATTTTGGGATCTTTGAGACTGGGCCTTACTCCTGAGGAGGATGCCCAAATTAGGGGACTTGCGGCTTACTTATAAGGAGGATACCCTATAGTAATGAGAATTTGGACGGGGGCTTACTACTGAAAAGGAGACCTAGTTTAAGGATTATCTCATCTTAAAGGATGAGTTTGAATTAATGATCATTCCAACATTATTGATGTAAAGATGTGTAAATCACTTGGTTCTGAGAGATGTTCCACAGAATTCCTTTCAGATAAGGAATCCAACAAGGAAATCATGCCATGAATGGCTTTGAAGAGAATTATGAAGGCATAATTTTGAAGAGGAGAGGTGGATAGGTGTAGGAGGGGTGAAATGGGCAAGAAGGGAACCCAAAAATAGAGGGGCATGCAATTCCTGCGTGGGCGGGAAGGTCTTGGTCGCGCAGGTGTACCTGTGCGACATGTGGGTACCTGTGCGCTGCTCAGCCCTTAAGGTAGAACTTGGGTGAGGCATGGCTGAAGCCTTTAGTACTGTCACTGAGGGCTTTCAGAAGTGGGGTGTGCATGTTATGTTGAAGGGGTAAGGCAGTGCGTAAGTGTGATCATTTCTTTTAAGGGATGGCCACTCAGGCGCGGAAGTGTTGATGAGTTTCAACACTTAGGCCTTACTCCCTCTCTTTAGATATTCCGTTCTAGGTAAGAAACTACAATAGAAGTGTTCAAATTCTTTGAGAAGAGACTAGGGCACTGGGAGATCAAATCTGAATTTATCGAAATTTTTCCTCTTCGAATTGGGGGGCCCACATGGGTATTTATAGGCTGGAGAGACCCTGGGAGAAATTTCAAAAAAGGCGCGCAAGTCACCTGCTCGACCAATGGGTGGCGCGCAAGTATACTTGCGTAACCTTGGTGGAACTGGCACAACCCCAATTCATTTGAATGTTTGTTCAGGCCTTTGTCAATTTTTTTATGTTTCTTAAAAGGATGAATCACTTTGGGTTCAAGGTATTTCACTTTTCATTCTTTTAGACACTGTGACGGAACATGAGCGTCAACAAAAGTCCCCCCAATGATTTGGATCCGAAAGAATTGAGGATGTGACTCTGAGGAAAAGAAGAAAAATAAGGAACCTGCGGCATGCAAGTGTTGGGCACGCAGAGGGTGGCACGAATGTGTTGAACCGCGTAGGAGTCGACGTGAAAGGGTGAGGCCTGGACTATAAACACACGAACATTCTCGCGCAAATCCACCACATCTCTAATGTCTTGCTGTCGTCGTGCAAGTTGGTCTCGTCGTGCCAGTTACTTGTTTTCCACGGTTTCTTCATTGTCACGTTGCTGTAGAGGTAATAGGAATTGCACGATGAAAATTGCGCACCAAAAACTTGTGTGGCCCATCCACACTTGCGCGACACATCCATACTTGCACGCCAAAATTAGACATACACGCCTTAATTCCTTTGATATTTTTTCGAAATTTTTCCACTAATTTTATGAAAAATCAATCCATTTAAGAGTTAATTTATTCAACTCCTATGTAGATTCAATGGCTCCCAAGAGAATTAGAACGACTGATGAACTGGATAGCAATAAAATTAATGATATGATGATCATCAGTGGCCATGATTATTATACTGTCTGCGACATCACACTCCTGGATTTGGCTAACTATTAAAAGAAGTATCATCATTACTTCCCCCAGAGCATTTATATGCCTTTGTATGGCTATGGTCATCTGCGAGAAGTTACCATTCCAGAGGCAAAGAACTATCTCCCAATTTCTGGGTTTTAGAACTATACCAATTTTTCTTCAGCAAATATCTCATGTGGAGGAGTATTTATAAATACTGTAATAGTGGAGAAGGCCCATATGATACATCATAGCCATTGTACGCCAGATCTGAAACTTCATATGCCTGAGCTGCAACCACATTGTTATCCCTCAATCTTCCGAAATTATCATATTGTCAATGCAAAGGCTGGGAGAGAAGCTGGGACTTCCTTTTTGGAGGATTTGTGAAGCCAACATGGATGTGGGAATACTGGGTGTGACAAACCGGTGCAGAGTTTGTCAATGATGTGAAAGGAGTTGCGATATATGAGGCCGTCTAGGCTGGGAAAACATATGTTTACAGGCATGATAACTTCATTCCAGAGGTACTCAACCATTGGATCCCATAAACCAATTATTTCCATCTAACTCATGGAGAAGTAAGCATTAGTCTGTGGGATGTCCACAAGATCTCAAGGGCTCCAATTTTGGGTGATATGTATGATGAATTCATCCCTACCAAGGTGACTTGGAATGATTCACAGATGTCTCCGGCTTTATCTCGGGAATTATTTAAAATCTTCCACAAGCTCAAGAGTTTAGGGACGTCCTTAACTCATTCTAGAAAGGATATTAATCCAGAGGAGTGGACAAATATGTTTCTTAACGAGAATCAAGTTAAGGAGCCGAAGGAGAAGGGATCAAAGGAGAAGTAATCCATGAAGAAGGGTCCCAAGGAGAAGAGGCCCAATCGTCCTACCACCTACCCCAAAACAGATAAATAGGGTGATCGTCGCACATTATGGCCGACTCTTGAAGCATGAGAATTTGAGAAGTGGGGATATGAGTTGAATCAGAGGATCCCATAGAAGACTCTTCTTGCGGGATTTTTGGCCTTGTGGCTCAGTGTTTATCTTCTGCCAGTCAGGGACTTGAAGGGAGGCTTTAGGCCAGGGACCTTCGTAATTGCGGCCAAGATGGCTGAGTGAAAAATTACTGGGTTGGCTACCCATATTTTAGCATAGATTCACAGGAGTTTATAGAATGTCTTCATGGGTAAGTCTCCATTGAGAATAGTGGGACCATTCCATGTTTTGTGGGAATGGATTGCCACTCAATTCATGACGTATAATGTACAGAATGGAGTACAGATTCTTGGATGTTCATTCAGGACATCAGTGTAGGCAGTCTCTGGAATTTCTCCAATAGCTCTCAACTCTTATGACATGAAGGTGAGGCTGATCATGTATAAGGAATTTAATTTCATTATTTATGTAAATCCACCAACCACGTGGTTTGTTTATGACAGAAAATCTATCATGGAATTGAGGGAATATATGATGGCCTGCAAAGATGGAGTGTTGGTCGCTAGGATTGACGAAAAATTATATGTGAGGCCTATGAGACATATAGATTTTCACGTCAATTTAAGTGTTTGCAGCTGACTGTTGTATCTCCCACCATGCATGTCAGGTTAGAGAAACATCCGATGGTTTCCCGAAAACTATGGTTGCTAACATCTAGGGAGAATACTGAGGCATTGTTTGAGCTACCAGTTGATAAATCGGAAAATAACATGACTACATGGTATTTTGAGCACTGGAAAACATCATACCCTTGAGGGGTGCTGAATCCCCCGATTTATCATGTGGGGAAAAGGAAGAGGATTGTAGAGAAAGAAACCCTTCCTCATGAAGGTGATGCTTCCCCACCTGAAGCTGATTCTCCGGATTCCTCATCTAGGATTGACTCACAAGATTCCCAATATGGGGATGTTGAGGCACAATAAATGGCAAAGCGGCCTCGTGCCCGATATAATCCTCCAGCCAGAATAAAAAGTCCCACTCCCTCAACTCCTGGTAAGTTACTTCATTGTGGCATTTTTATTTACCAAAACTTTATAGAGAAATACATCTTATTTTCTTATTCTCAATCAGTATTTGCAGGAGCTGGGATGAAACTGAAGTCCAATATTGTAGGACCTTACTCACAGCCTTCTGGTATATGTACCAAATATCTACGACTAGAGGCTTTCCAGACATGGCCGAGTTTATACTGTGGTTCTGAAACTGCCTGGATGGATTTATGTGAGGGGCTACACCTCCCTGGAATAGGGAATCTTTTGGCTTCTACAAATATTCATTACAAGGATAACCCTGATTAAGTGCGGGATTATATCAATGAGACGAAAATGCTCATATATGCCACTGACTATTCCATTCTTGTCACCTAGCAGGTGAAGGAAATGATATATCATGGTGCCTATGAGGGGAATGAAGCTTCCGGAGATGTGGAGTGACACGATTATGTGTATCCTAATGATGTAAGTTTTCTTTCCTTATTTGCTTTGAAACTTGATTTCAGTCAAAGAATTATTACTCAAGGAAATTATTTTCTTCATCCTACAACATTCAAAGAAAGTAACTATTGAGGTTCCTTCACCACAATATAGTCCCGGTGATACTGCCATCGAGGCTGCTGTTGAATCTCCTCGTGAGTCGGGCGAGATATCTCTAGGACAGCAGGCCATGGATGAGGAGCAGGCAATGTATTTCCATTCTCCAATTCAGGTACCTGTAATGGAGATTGGAGACACACCCAAAAAGCTAAGGAAGAAAAATCAACGAAGGAGGAAGTCCACAGCTAAAGGCTTCATTAGTAGTGGTATGTCGTTTGGGTAATCATGAGTCTTAAACCATGGAAAGATTTATCATTTTCCATGGGATTGTAGGGGATTCATCAAATTATCCTCTAAGGGACAGGACTGACCCTCCTTTGAGGACCACAAAGGGTACTGGTGAACAATCACAAGTTCAGGCTGACTTGGCCGCTCCTGGAGAAGAGCCAACGTCTGTTCCTAGTATCCCTCCTACTGCTGTTATAGGAAGAGAAGAACCTGCTTCTAGTAAGTTAAAAATGGTTCATAAAATATTGAATAAAACATCGACTGACATCCATTCTATAATACTTTAGGTTCAACCCCTGCACTCGATCTTTTGGCAGCCATTGCAACTAACGCCGCCACTTTATCTTAAGATGTTGTCCAGGGTCAGAGACTACAGGATGAAGGTCACCAAGAAGACATACCAAATTCTCCCACTGGTGAGATTAAACAGGATTTTGAGATTACATTGTATGAAATGATGGGACTTGGAGCATCTTTTGAAGATTTTTTAGATCATGTTAAATTACCATGTAATTTAGAAGATTACAGATGTGAGTGTTATCCTTCGTCCTGTTAAAAATAACATTTGATTACATGTATGATCATGATTCGTTCAAAATTGAAGTTCTATCTGAGCAAGCTGCTGAGCTACCAATGCCTGTAGGGGGTACAGAAAACCCAACTATTGTAGAGACATTAGCCCAGGTGGAGATGAACCCTATAGAGCTTCCCCAAACTCACCCTAAAAATCATGTTGAATCTAAGAAAGATGGAGAGGAGCCTTATCAAGTTACTGGTCTATCGTTGGGTATGGGATAATAATATTTGCGACTGTACATAATTTTCAATACATCCAATTAACTTTTATCATCCATTGAAACTAACCACAACTTTCAATTGATTATTCATGGCCATCAATTTCAGCGGCTAGATTTGGAGGTGATGTGTCAGCTTCCGCCCTAACGGGAATTAAAAGGGAAGAAGCACAGGTCAGGGTGGAAGGAGTATAGTAGGGCACGTCCCTAAGTGTGTTAATCCCAGATTATATTCCCTCTTGTGACAGTGATGCAGAGTCGGATCCAGAAGTACAAAAGGTGCACAAATTTTCACGACGCAAGGCATGGAAAAATATATTGAAGTTGATATCTAAAGTGCCTTTTGAAGATATGTCATCAATGATCATGTGACTGTTGTCCCAGTTTTTCATGTTAGGACTTGTTAGTTTTGGATATCAAAAGGTCTATGCCTTTGTAAAAAAAAGTCATCTTAAGAAGGGGGAAGGAGCAAAAGGGCCATGAAGATTTGACCTGGGTGAAGCTGTCAGCCAATATTAGTGAATTTGAGGCTGTGGTATCCTGATCTGAGGCAGATTATGCGGCCAAGATGAAGGAGATAAAGTATAAGATGAAAGATAAAGGCGTTCATCAAATGCACCTTCATCAACAATTAGATTCTATTACTGGTGAACTTGACCAACTAAACAATTCAGTAGAGGGAGCTCCAACAAGTGTTATGAAAGCAATCGTAGATGCCAAGAAAGCACTCCATCAATCTAAAAAGAGTGAAGTTGGTCAGGTGCATGAGCTTCAAGTAGCTGCTGATGAAGCTCGAGATGTTGTACATCAAGTGAAGACTTATGTTTATAGCCTCTTGTAATTTCATGGAAAAGAGAAGATACTCCAATCGGTGGACGTCCTTCTAATTCTTGTGCATCAAATAAAAAACACTCTCATCTTCAATCATTTGTGCACGCATTTTCCTTTGCTACCTAATTTTGATTTTTACCTAAGCCAATGGGCCTAGTAAGCATAGTTTGATTTTTACTAGGATTATTATAAATAACCCTACAAACTTATAATCTTTTAATGGCTCAATATTACCAAAATCATACTAAATATATGTTTAGTGAGCTGAAACATGACTTTCATTCAGAGTTCCCTTGTCTATTGTGGGCAGTTTAAATTAATGCACGTCAGATATAAAAAGGCTAATGTTTAAGGTCGAAATAGCTTTGACCAAATAGATTATAATTGACTCAATTCCTTGGAAACTTATCTGAAAACATATTATCATACTCAAGTATGATGTAAAATATGTAAACTGTGACTTAAGAAATTTTGAATCTGATTAATGATATGAAAAAGGGCTATAAGGCATTAGAACAAGTAGTTCCCAAGAATGAAGTTACAATTATTTAACAAACCCGTTATGGGGATAAATTATGTAGGTCCGCCTAAGGGCATTGGATGCATAGTCAAATAATAATATCTTTTGGCTGACAAGTCTATTATGTGGACTGTTTATGCAAGGCTGCCTTAGGGCACGTGCTGCATAGTCAGGAAATAGAACACGGAAAAATTTACATTTCTACTACTAAAAAGCAAGAGGATGTTTATTGTGATTCAAATTTTTCAAAGAATAGAGTTTGCTATATGGAGAGAGGTACATGATTATGGAGAAGATATTTCCATGCAAGATCATCTATGAACTGGATGACTATCACTCCTAAGAAGGTATGAACCAAACATAGGGAAGATAAATATAAACCATATACTTGAATACTTTTAGATCAAGAAAAATAACATGAGACAAATATGTTAAGGATGTCTATTTTTTGCCGATCCTTGCATATTTTTTTAAGGCCAATAAGGACAAAATAATTTTTCTTCATAAGAATGAAGTTAAATTTATCTAACAAACATGTTAGGGGGTTGAATTATGCAGGGCCGCCAAAGGGAATTGGCTGCATAGTCAAAAAAATAGTATCTTTTGTCTGAAATGTCAGTTATGTGGACTGTTTATGCAAGGACACCTATGGGCACGTTCTGCATTGTCAGGAAAATGAACTCTCTGAAATTTGACATTATTTCAACTAGAAGTCAAGGAAAGGGTAATGAAGATTTGAAAATATTTAAGGTTAGGATTATGACACATAACGATGGGTATTGTCCAATGTATGCAGAGATAAACAGATCAATGTTAACCATGATCATGTTGTGACTGGGTCCTAAATTGTAATGTTGTACTTTACTACATATCCCATTAGGATGGGAATCAAGACATAAGTAGTTCTTGAATTATAGTTTAATCATATGTGGGATGAAAGTATGGGATATCTTAGTATAGGGACATAGAGCTCAGACCATAATAATGAATACACAGTGTGTGTTTTCATGGGGACTTTTCAGTCAAGGGACGGAAAGTGGAATTTGGGGTTAGGCCCAAAAGACTTGGGGTTGGATTCATGGGACACTAGAACGTTCCAACGTATCCCATACGGATGGGAATCAAGACCACGTAGTTCTAGAAATACTCTCTATACAGATTTGGTTTGTACATGTGAAGGGTGAAAGGGGACTTTAGTGCAATTATGGTTTGACCCAAGATAAAAGGTTCGGGCATTACCAGGTATGTACGTTGTCTTTATAATGTAACATGATTGGAAATCAATGTAAATAATGATCCCTCACAGGTGAGGGTATCAAAGAGTGTTGTAGTTTATTATCATACAAGAAAAAAGTGTTGTACAGTTTAACATTGTATAACAAGGATGAAGGTGAAACAATGTAAATATATTGATTCAGGGGGCAGTATCATGAATCAAAATCATATGAGATGGAGATGAACCGATGTGAAGATATTGGTTTTGGGATTGAAACATGGGAGGTAGCCTACGTACCAAGCCTAGAAGGCAAGGATCAAAGTCCACGTAGTTCAATTAAAGAATTAATTACTGATCAAGGTATTCAAGTGGAGAACGACCTTAAAAATGGTGTTGGGACTTACGTGTGGTTAGCATCCCAGAGAGGGTGTTTATGGTTGAAGTGTTCTCAAAGCTCACGTGAGTCAGAATCGGTGTGAGAAACAAGAGGTAGAAACAACCCTAACAGTGCACAGTTTAATGTCATGTAAGACATATGAGAGGACTATGCAGTTTAAAGTCATGCAGTGAGGACTATTGGTGCTGCACAGTTTAGTGTCATGTAAGAGAGACAAAATACTGTTTAATGTCATGTAGGGCGTATTAAGGGATTTCTGTACTGTTTAGAATAATGTAGTTAGGACGATCAGGACAATACAGTTTAATGAAATGTTGGAAAAAAGGGAACTTTGTAGTTTAATGTCACGCATTACAGAAAAAGAAGATATAGTTTAACGTCATGTTGGACGTATTATGGACTTCTTAACAGTTTAACATCATGTTGGATGAAAAAAAGACAATACAGTTTAGCGTCATGTTTGAAGAAAGTGAGAATAGTTTAAGGCCATATGCATGGATCATTTTTGTATTGTTTAACGTCGTATAGCAAGGACAATGAAAGGGACACAGTTTAACATCATGTTGGATGAATGTGCGTATAGTTTAACATCATATGCATGGACCATAGATGGTGCAGTTGAACGTCTTGTGGGAAGAAAGTAATAAAAATAGTTTATGGTCATATGCATGGACCGTTGCAGTATAGTTTAACGTCATATAGCAGCGAAGATGATTGGGTATTTTGTGTATATAAAAAATTCTTCTAATATAATCTCGCATTGTTTGGAGTAGTGATGAGTTCTCCATCCATTGAGATTAAATAATAATTTCTATTGGAATAGACCTTATGTATTGAGTACGGTCCTTCCCATTTTGGTTCAAGCTTGGGAGGATTCATTCCTGGTATCATTGGGGTTCTGAGAACCAATACCAATTCTCCATGAATGAATGAACGAAGGCAATATTTTTTGTTGAAATCTCATGCAATTCGATTCTGGTAGACTTCCAAGTGGTGCCAGGTGAACAATATTTCTCATCTAACCATTCCAATTCATCCAATCGCATTTGATATTGTCCATCTATACATGACTGATCACAAATGGATACTCTAAGTGAAGGTACTTGAACTTCAATGGGTAAGACTACTTCCGTTCCATATACCATTGAATATGGAGTTGACCGCGTTGCAGTGCGGGTGGTGGTATGATAATCCCATAAATCGTGAAAGAGTTTATCATGCCATGAAATCTTATATTTATCCACCATCTTTTGTAGAATATTTGACTGAGTCTCTGAGAAGGATTCTATCTGTCCATTTTCCACTGCATGATACCAAGATGAATGGTTGGATTTGATGTTGTATTCTTGACACAACTTCCTCACCTCAGATGAATAGAATTTGGTGCCACTGTCCATCAATATGGTATGAGGGACACCAAATCTAGTAATGATGTTAGACTTGATGAATCTAACAATGCATTTAGAAATGACTTATTTTAGGGGAATTGCCTCAGACCATTTAGAAAATAAGTTAGTAGCAGTAAGAATATACTTAAACTGCATGGCTGCAGTTGAAGGATAAGGTCCCACCACATCCATTCCCCATGTGGAAAATGGCCACGAGTATTTAGCTATATAAAGAAACTCTGGGGGATGATGAATGATGTTCACATGTACATGGAATGAATGAATCTTCTTTTTGAAATCAACACTATCTTGTATCATTGAAGCCCTAAAGTATCCAAGACTTCGAATTTGATCAGATAATCTGTGTCCAGGCTGGTGGGCACCACAAACTCCTGTATGCACTTTTTTCATGACAACCAGTGTCTCTTCACCATCAATGCATCTGAAGATAACTCCATCAAACCCATGCTTGTAGAGAATATTCTATGGGTGATCTGGGCTATCATAAAGAGTAAAATTGACCATATGTCTATGGATTTCTTCTTTCCCAGCTCTATCAGGTGGATGTGTTCCACTTTGAAGGTATTCCCTGATAGGTTTCATCCATCCTATAGTATGACCATATGGTTTAGGAATGGGAGTAATTTCATTTATTTCCTCTATTCTTGTATAGTCATATGGTGAAATTGTATGATGGGGGGAAATACTGATGGTTATTTCGTCCCGATTCGGATCTTCCAGAGTTGTGGCTATATTAGCCAGTGCATTAGCTTGGGCATTTTGTGACCATGGTACATAAGAAAATGTGGGTTCCAAAGGGAATTCCACAATTAATTCTCTAAAGTAATCATACATAGGGATTGGTTCTTCTTTTATTATGGCATAATCTTTATTGATATGTTTGATTACCAGGTCTGAATCACCTTTCACCTTTATGTGATTCACTAGTGCTTGAAGTGCCAACTCCAATCTGGCGATGGGATCTTGGTATTCCGCTTCATTATTTGTTCCACATTCCAACAATGAGAAGGAATAGGGTAACACTTCCTTTTCCGGAGAAATGAGAACAACTCCTAACCCAACTTTGTTGAGTTTAGGATTTTCCATTTTCGTTACTATTGGACTTCTGGAAGCACCATCAATGTTCATTTCTTATGTTTGAAAACTATCTTGAATAAAGAAGACTTATTCATTAGGAAGTTCAATATCTAAAGTTGTATCTTATACTGAAGGGTGTTCAACAAAGAAATCAGTTATATCTTGGCCATTTATTGCCTTTTAAGACATATATTGGATGTCTAATTGCTGTAAAATAACTGCCCACCTTGCCAGACGTCCTGTATGCATTGGACGACTAAGGATGAATTTGATTGGATTATTACAAGATAGTAATTGGACCTCATGATGTTACATGTAGGGTCTCAAATTTTGTGCTGCGTCGATTAATGCTAGGTTGAATTTCTCAATACTTGAGTATCGGGTTTCTGCTTCATGCATAGTCCGACTGAGATAGTAGAGGCAGTTTTCATTCCCAGCATCATTCTTTTGAGCAAGAAAGGCAACCAATGATCGGTCAAAAGCTATCACATAGAGGAAAATTGGTCTTCCATCAACATGTGGCAATAATACTAGTGGACTCAAGAGATACTTCATGAGAATATCGAATGCTTCTTGACATTCATCAGTCCACTGGTAACTAACTCCCTTCTTCATCTATTTGGTGAAGGGTAAACTTTTGTCAGCCAAATTGGCGATGAAACGCTGAATATAGGTTAACATTGCTTGAAGTCCTCTCAATTATTCCAAATTTCGAGGAGGTGACATACCAAGGATTGACTTTGTCTTCTCAGGATCGTCTTAGATACCACGATGGCGTACAAAAAAGCCGAGAAACATTCCTCAGGTTACCCCAAAAGCACATTTTAAGGGGTTTATCTTCAAATTATGTTGTCGAATTTTGTGGAATATGATTTCCAAATCAGGGAACTGATTAGAACGTTGATTGGATTTAACCACCAAATCATTCAGGTAACATTCAATGAACATCCCTAAAAAGGGATTGAAGATACAATGCATGGAACACTGATATGTTGAACCTGCATCTTTAGGCCAAAGGGTATTACCAGATAGCAGAACACACCCTCAGGGGCTCTGAAGGCTGTAGATTCTTAATATTCTGGAGCCATTTGGATTTGATTATACCCAGAATATCCATCCATGAAGGAAAGTGCTTCATAGCAAGTTGTTGCATAAATTAAAAGTTTTTTGATCAGAACTGGAAAATCATCCTTAGGAAAATTCCTATTAAGATCTCTGAAATCAATGCAAACTCTAATTTTCGCATTCCTCTTCTTCACTGGGAAAATATTAGCCATCCACATGGGTTATTTAACTTCTATGATGATGTTAGCTTTGATGAGCTTATCCAGTCTAGCTTCAATTTTGGAAGCATAGGATGGGTGTGTTCCTCTAGCGGCTTTTTTGAATCCTCGATGTTCTTCTATAAAACCCAAACGATGAGTAGGGACTTCAAAATCAACGCCTGCCATATTTGTATAGTTCCAAGCAAATATATCTCTATTTTTCTTCAAAAAATGAAATATACATTTCCTGTTCTTCAACAGTCATGGCCGCACTAATTAAAGTGGGGCATGGATCTTCTTTTGTACCCAGATTTATTTCTCTATGTTCATCCACGGTAGTAGAGATACCTTCTTCAAATGCTGGAAGAGCATCCTCGATATCTTCCTCTTCTTCTTCAACATGTGTTATTTATTCTATTTCTACTAGCATAGTATATGATGAAGTAGAATTTTAATGATCCGAATAGATGTTAAAATTTGAACATCTTAAAGCAGAAGCTTCCATTTTAGACCCGATTGTTAATGAAGGTTCTTTCTTGGGTATTATGGAGGAGATTATGGATTGAGAATTGACATCATCATTCACCTCTGACATTACTATAACTTCTTCTATCCTGGTTGGGAATGTATATACTTTCTGGATTTCAGTAGATGAAATGAATACATCCCCATCTGAGCTTTCATCACTGCTTGGTGAATCACTAATTTCTTCTATGCTGTCTAGCTTGATTACTGTAATTGACTTGATGGATGTTTCCATAATAGTATTTTGATTTGGGTATATCCTGTAAATTTGACTGATAGGCAACACATAATATGTACTCACATGTGTAAATGGGATTACTAGAATCTTTTCGAAACCATATGGAGAATTAAATTTGGTAACCTCCCTTGTTGTGGATTTCTCCTTTCCCATCATGTGATAGAATTCTACCGCAATGTATTGAGACCCACATGTCTTGAATGGGTCCTTATCACCATACAATGTCCCAAATTGTCCATTGAATCAATAATTGAGACATTGATGGTCCGATGAAGGGATATCTGCATGTTGATGTAGCCAGGGTCTTCCAATAGAGATGTTGAAGGCTGAATCTTGATCAATTACCATTAAATCTGAATTGGATACATGATCTCCAAAACATGTTCTGAGTGTGATCTCGCCCATTGGTTCTTGTTAATTTTTATCATATCCTTGTAACATCATAGCAGAAGGAGATAAATTAGATTCTGTGAGGCCCAATCGACAATGTGTACGAATGGTTGTGAGGTTGACTCCTGAACCATTATCAATGAAAAATATTTGGATGTCTACACCATTGACCTTTCCAGATAAATAAAAAGGACTAATATGACCAAGCATGACATCATCTTCATCTTCATCTGTGAATGATATCATTACAATGCATTCTGCATGATTATTCTCTACATGGGAGGCATCAGCCGCATCAATTTCTATTTCAAACTCATGAGGACTTGATAAAGACTCAATGAGTGCCTCCCAAAGATCCTTTTGTAAGTTAAAGGCATCTAGAATTGATAAAATGGCTGGTAGTTGGGCCAGGTGTTTCAATACATCATACTTTTGATCCAAAGGTCCGTATTTCCCAACAGGAACATGTGATTTAGCAGGTGCCTTAGAAGTTGATTATTTGGAAGTTGATGTATCTTGTACAGGGATAGGAGTTGGTAATACTCCTGGCATTGGATGATTAGACCGATTAGGTCTATTTACATGTTGAGAAGAAGAAGGTGTAACCTCCAACTGATCTTCCAGAATAAATGTGCCAGGACTGAATCTGCCTTGTGTAGAAGAACTTTATTGTTCTTGTTGAGATTGTTGAAGAGCTCTACCACAGGTTTCTACAGCATACACAGTTCTAGCAGGGGTGGAATTGGAAAAGTGGGTTCTGGGATATCCACATCTTCCTTTGTATCCCAAACCCCTGGAACATTCTCTAATTCCTCTGCTTCATACAGGGAATTCAGGCTCATCGAAATCGAAACTGCGAATGACATAAGGATATGTTAATTGAATCATATTAACAAAACTGAAGATTAACTCTTCATCTGATGAATACACTACCTGACTATCCAATTTAGGATGAACCGTTTGGTGGGACGGTGCCCGTGGCTTCGAAATAGATGGAATAAAATCTTCCAGAGTCAAAGACAACTTGGTCTTTGACACATACTCATCTCCTTTTTATTCTTCTTCTATCTTTGAATAATGCAATTTCATTGAGGATTTTCCCTCTGATGAATAGGGTTTTGTTGTGGCATCTATGGCATAAGACACAATTGTTTTCTTCAATTGTGTTCTCAATATAGCATAGGTTCGGTTGATCATTTTTTTGACCATCTAATCATCATATTTATGTGCATTGTTGTTCTTTAATTCTTGACACTCTCCTTCTTCCTCTGTATTTGTAGCAGTAACACATGCTACCTGAGCAAAAGAACCTTTCAGTTTGACTTGTCCCATGTCGACCATTTTTTGCAGGAGGTATATGAAAACAAAACCCTCTTGAATGGGATGCCTCAACATTTGATGAAACGGGAAATATTTGGGACGGTCTTCATCTCCTTCCTTGTTCGGACACTTAGGCAATGGCAATTGAATCAAATTATTTTCCAGAGCTGAAATGAAGTAACCAAGAACATGTTCCTTTTGGAAAGAGTAAACATTCCTTTTAAAATCCTCAAATTGTTTTTGTCTTTTATCTCTTTGATCATCTTGATGAAATGACCTCTGTTTCTGACATTTAGGAGGTAGAGCCCTTCGGGAAAATGAAGGTTTTGATGTAGAAGCATGTATAGGTGCTTGTTTAAGCATGACTGTAGGAGTCTCTTCTCTACACATTCTCCTTCCTGGAGCTGATGGAATTACCTGAGTGTTATCCTTATTCTTCGTAAGAGTTTCTTCAATATGTTGAGAGATTGAAATAAGGTCTTGAAACCCTACTGTGTATTTCAAAGGGATCAATGGCGTGCATAACTCATAACGCAGATTTTCCACACAGATTGGGAATGGTTCATCTTGAGTGTGTGATAAGATTAGGGAATATTTTAATCCCTTCCAGCGAGCAAAGAAATCTCAGACCCTTTCATTCTCCCATTACTTACGGTTTTTAAGATCAAAAACTGTCGTCTTTGGAAATATTGAGCTGAACTGAAGAAGGAATTTTTGGAGAAGATCCTCCCATCCGGTAATTGACCGGGATTTCGAGACTCTGTACCAAACAAAGGCAGGTCCTTGTAATGACTGTACAAAACACCTGAGCTTAAATACTTCTTTTTGCTAAAGGGTTCCCATCATAGGATCACAACGAAAAAAAAATGTGTTAACTGTTACTCTGGGTCTCCCGAACCATTATAGACTGGGAATTTGGTACTTTCAAAATTTGATGGGGGAGGAATTAAATCAACCCATTCAGCGTAAGCTCTCTTTTCCGGTAGAATTTGAGCTCATTTTCACTCCATATCTTCCAACTGAGCTGTTAATGACTCAATTGTAGTTATTAACTTTTGAGAAACATCCGGTTGAGAATGGACCTGAATAGGTGCAATGAATGGAGCTTGAGAAGATGTGGCATCCGGTACTGCAACCGATGGAAGAACTACCGATTGTTTTTGCACTTGACCCGTAGGATTAGACCTGTGAGGGTGTACTGGTAGAGAAGTATATGCTTGATCCATCTCAGTAGTTGCTAAAAATTAACTTGGCTAACTAACTCCAGCATACATAGGAGGAATACTACTTTGAATTAATTCTGCATTCATCTTTATCAATTCCATCATTTCTTCATCTTGTTGTGAAAATCATTGCTCTAGTGAGAGCGATTGGCCTTCTCCAGAGGAAGGGTATGTAACCTGATTCTTTCCCTTCCCCTTATTGGATCCCTTTTAGAGAGGGGGAAGTGGGTAACTTGAAGGAATACCCATATTCTGGGTAAGCCTTTGATATCGTGTACACACACCTTTTTAATTTGATTCTGGGCGTACAACTTCTTGAGAAGGAACCTCTTCATCTGATCCCTTCACGTGAAACTCATATGGTGGATAAAAAAAACGTCATTAATGACATTAATTGATGCAAAATGCATTGCATCCCATCTATCACCATTTATGCGATATTGTTTTCTTCCATGTCTCTGATGAGACATTTCCTTTTGTTGATTTTATCCCTCAGGAACATCTTTATGAACCATAATTTGGAGGGAATATCCTGATAATTTGTCTCTTCATTCCTTTGTAGGATTCTTCCCTAATCGAGAGAAGACTGATATTCTCTAAGGAAGATATTGAGGATTTAAAAATGTCCCCAGTCCGGTGGACTGGGGCTGTTCCTGCTGTTCCAACTCACCTCCTCGAATCCTATTTGTTGGTTCTGACGGTTGGGTTAAAAGAGTCCAATTCTGGCAAGCTGGTGTATCTCTTGACAAGTTATATCTGAGACCTTCTTTTAATCTCTCGTGATCTTGCAGACTTTAGTCCAGAAATTAGATGGGTGCATAATCCTACATCCACTTTTATCACCCGGCTCAAAATATCGTTGGATGATATTTGACCCTTCTGTCACATGATGATGTTCTTGCTCCAAACCAGAGGCATGTTAAATATTCTCGTTCGTTTGATGAAGTATTAATTCAATAACATGTTCTCTGTATACTATATTTTGAGACGAACTAGTTGAGGCCTGTTCTTGGGAAAGCCTTTGATTACAAACAAAGCCAAATGACTGTGGTTGACCATGGGCAATAACATTGCATTAGACCATATTCGGTAGGCTTTGCTGACTAGAGAGCACAGTGAAATGTAGTGCTCCATGAACACCCCATCCTCTGATATGAATACCATATGAGAAATTGGAAATTAACTGTTGAAATCTTCTTAGTGCGCCAAGGCATGAACGTTGAATGGATCTCTGCTGCTTTTTAGCATTCAGATATTGAGAAACTGAGAGAGAAGCCAAGACAATTTGGCATTATAACCCTTCTATTATCTTGATATTATTTTCATATTCAACATAATATAATATTTTCTTTTTTAACTGACAAAGAGTTTTCCATATGTTGAGACTAATATCATGAAATCTAACTTCCATCAACATCTCTGGAATGTCATACTGAGAGTTAGTAGAAGGCCAAAACATGACAGGCACTTCACCTTTCGCCAATTGTTTTCTCATATTCAGTAATTCATATTAATCATCCAATGGAGATTCTTCTACCTGATTGGACCAGAGTTGGTGCTTATTCGTTGCTTCATCAGATTCAACAAGATCTGTAGAGAATTCACTAATCAAACTATAAGATGAACGACCCGGGGTTGGTTCGGAGAATGGCCTACACCTTGGGTTATCTTCTGATTGAGAAAGCATTTCACCTGCTAGCGGTGAAGCATCAGAGATGACTGGCTTCACATTTTCAAGTGCCTCAAGATAAGAGGGATTTCTTTTCACTACATTGTCTATTGGATCATTTTCTAGGCAATGTGCCTTATAACTGCGGAGATGACTTTCGCAGTTAAATTCATCATCATGGGGAGGACCACCATGGTGGGTTACAACAAAAGATGAAACATTTTTCTCCTTGGTCTTCTGACCACACAGAGGGTTCCGGTGGTTCTCATCTGAAGATGAGACTTTGGTATCAACCACATTGTCATGAAGCAAGCCTTCATGAGGAAGTATCTGATGCAGACCTTCAGAATAAATTTTCCAACTACTGGGAACTGAGGGATTAGAATCTTTAATTACAACAGATAATTGTATGAGGGATTCAAGAACTCCAGCATCGAGTAAAGCCTTGTTACAGATTAGCCCATGATTTATTGACTGTGTTGGGTGGGATTTCTTTTTAGATGCCTTCTTACTCAATTTGGGAACCAATTTTTGATGAAAGTGGTTATTATGAGCAGGTATATGTGCCTGCTCAGAAGAAATGATCAGGTTAGGCTGATTATCCCCACTAAAATTAGGTTTATGTGCCTGACTTAGTTTTCCATATGATATGGGGGGTATTCCCCACAACCCTCTTGGACGGGAATAGAGGTGTGTGTCTGTTCCAGAGTGAACTGTAGTTTTGTCACTCCACTGGTAGGGATATATTTATGTGTCTTTACCTAATATGCTTCTGAAGCTATTATAATATCCTTGCAGGCATCCAAAATATGAGTAGGGATTTGCTTCTGCTCTTTCAACATTGATAGAATATGCTTGGTGACTTCAGTTTATAGAATGGGGATATACGTCCATTATGTGCTTGGATTAGGTGTGTGTTCCTGCTCATGTCCTCCTTTTCCTGTCAGTGAATCCCAACAGTACTCAAGTGTGGGGGTAGAGAGTTGAGTCTGCCACCTGTTTGTCGCCGGAGCTATTTGAATGAATACTCCGAATTCTACCAAATGAGACTGTTGGTAGGCTTGATCAATACTAGTAGATGTATGTGCCTACTGATTGTACTCTGCCAAACGTGGTTGACGAACTTCCTTCAATAATGAAAGATGAGGCTACTGGCAGGATTTATGAGTGTAAGCAGGTGTATGTGCCTGTTTATCAGTACTCAACACATTGGGTTGGTGAGATTCATTATATGTTGTTAGACGGGCTTTCTAACTAGCTGATGATCTAAAAACAATTGTATGTTTCTGTCTATAGTACTCCACCGGAATTCCCTGGCGGGATTGGCATGCTGCTGCCAGAAGAGTCTGCGGGACAATGGGATTAAAATGGATAGGTGTGTGTGCTCGTTCGTTGATTTCCACCGTGTTAGGTTGGTGGACTTCTCCAGAGATCGCAGAGATGTGAACCCACTCATTGTTGACTGGATTTCACCTTTGGCGGTTCGTCTTGCCTGCTCGGGTTCGAGGAACCTGAGCCGAAAACCTGGAGTTGATACCCTAATCAAGTTGAGGGAACACTGTCACACGAGTCTGGTGGAAATTATTGATCGGAGCCCTCAGGAAGGACTCTTGTCTCATTGAATTAAGGCCCCGAGGGACATGCTCATTCACCTCTCCAGAATATTGGAGTGAACGATGATTGCATTTCGGGGATAATAACCCGAAACAGTTGGAGAGGGTGGTTGACACCACCAACTTCTTTGATCACTGGTCGTCGCTGTCCAGACCACCAAGGTGAGTTCTTCACTTGGAGGGCTTCTCAAGGATAATCCAGAGTTAGAATGGTACTGTGTTGATGGTACTCCTTAACAAGTGCATATGACACCCATCGTTAAAGATGCTGAGTAGGTGATATCGTCCTCAGATTGGACTACGATCTAGTAGGGGTAGCAGTAGATGCATTCACAGCAGATGTTTTCATTGCAGAGGCATTCACAGACGTTATCATAAGAAAATCCATTCTCGTAATTTAGAAGTTCTAGGAAAAGTGTGCATGTTTGATATAACAGAAGTATTCAAGATATGTTCGGCCACTACATCTTTTGGATCATCACAGGTGTTATTAATTGCTTTGTTGGCCCTCTCATTGAGTTTAAATAGGGGCCTAACAAATAAGTAAAACATCACTTTATCTTGGTTTCGGATTCACGTCTGGTTCACCATTTTTTCTTTTCTCTAGAATTGTGAATGACCACGTTGATTTAAGGTTCAAACATTCCACGCGGTTTCTAACGGGTTTGTTTGTAGAACCGGAAACATCCAATGATTCTATATCCATATGGACCTACTTTCCAAATGTAGGCGCTCATTAGTTATGCACTGATGAGATGTAGGAATTTTCATTGGTCGAAAGGATGGGAGGCCGGACTCATCACACCTTTTTGAGGTGAATTATTGTCTACTCTGAGACTCTCTTTGTAGATTTATGTTATGTTCGTGAATCCTCATTAAATTACCAAGTATAAAAAGAGCTTTCCTTTAGATCTGACAATCAATGATTGATATGTAAGAAATTTAGAGAATCGTTTATATGTATTTGAGGTTCTTCATCGATAGAGAATCATATGTATTTGTTAGAGATTCTTAGTCAATGGAATCCTTTAATACATTATATAAAATTCTCTTAGTCATTATGATGGCCATACAAGTTTAAAAGCCACTCAGTGGGGCACATGGAGTTTATTTTAATTTAGAAGGACATAGATTATTTCAGTGTTGGGATCGTACTCGCAGATGGGCAACCTACGTATCCTTTATTTAGAAAAGGAATCAAAACCCACGTAGTTTGAGTAAGGGAGTATGATGTTTATGTATGTTTGATGGATCCAAGAAATATGTCATAACTACTTTTACACTCTATGATCACGTGATTCATGTTTGGTGTGAGAAACAAGAGGTATTGGTGAAACCAGACAATTATTCCTTGAAAGATGCAATCATAGAAAATTATGTGGGGCTTATGTATGTATGACTTCCCAAATAAATAGAGATCATGACTTATTTCAAAGAAGATGTTCGGGAACATGGTCCATAAAAGTATATGTGCATTTATGGAGATTTGGATACACTAATGTGGGGCTTACTCATGAGGAAGATTTCCCAATTAGGAGGGGACTTATGATTGGGTTTTATTCCTGAGAAGGAAACCCAGATCATTTGTAAATTTAGACTGGTTAAGAGAAAATAATATTGGGGATCACTCCTAAAGAGGAGGGCAAGGTTAAGGGAATTTTTTGAATTAAGGGACACGGAGTATACTCCTAAATAGGATTCCCATATTTGAGACTGGGTCTTACTCCTGAAAATGAATCCCAGATTTGTGAAATTATTGTTGGGGTTTACTCCTAAGGAGGATGCCCAGATTTTGGGAACTTTGAGACTAGGGATTCCTCTTGAGGAGGATGCCCAGATTAGGGGACTTGGGGCTTACTTCTAAGGAGGATGCCCAATAGTAATCATAATTTGGACTAGGGATTACTCTTGAAAAGGAGTCCCAGGTTAAGGATTCTCTCAACTTAATGGATGAAGTTGAACGAATGAACATTCTATCTTTAGTGATGTAAATATGTGTAAATCAATAGGTTTTGAGAGATGTTCCATAGAATTCCTTTCAGATAAGGAATCCAACAAGGAAATCATGCCATGAATGGCTTTGGAGAGAATAGTGAAGGATTAATCTTGAAGAGGAGAGCTGGATAGGTGTAGGAGGGGTGAAATAGGCTGGAAGGGAACCCATAAAGAGAGGGGCACACAAGTCCTGCGTAGGTGTGCAAGTCATGGTCGCGCAGGTGTACCTGCATGACACATGGGTACTTGCACACCGCTCAGCCCTTAAGGTAGAACTTGGGCGAGGCTTGGATCAAGCCTTTAGTACTATCACTGAAGGCTTTTAGAAGAGGGGTGCGCAAGTTCTGTTGAAGGGGTAAGGCGGCGCACAATTGTGTCCATTTACATTAAGGGCTGGCCACTCAGGTGCACATGTGTTGATGAGTTTCAACACTTAGGCCTTCCTCCCTCTCTTTAGATCTTTCTTTCTAGTTATGAAACTACCTTAGAAGTGTTCGGAAGCTTTGAGAAGAGACTAGGGCGTCAGGTGCTCAAATATGAATTTTGGGAAATTTTTCGTCTTCGAAATGGGGGGCCCACATGGGTATTTATAGGCTTGAGAGACCCTAGGAAAAATTTTAAATTAGGCGTGCAAGTCATTTCTGCAACCAATGGGTAGCGTTCAATTATACTTGTGCAAGTTTGGTGGAACCTGCGCGACCCAAGTGCATTTGAATCTTAGTTCAAGGCATTGTCAATTTTCTTATGTTTCTTCAAGGGATGAATCACTTTGGGTTCAAGGTATTTCCCTTTTTATTCTTTTAGACTCTGTGACGGAAAAGGAGCATCAACAATGTTGATTTTGGAAGTATATTGAATAATAAAATTGGTTCTACAACACTAGTTAGAATATGTATTTTTTTATTATGTCTATTTAATGGAATCTACACTACATGGAATTTCATAAAGTACAATAATGTCAATTAATATTTTTATTGTCTCTTGAATTGGAGTTAATGTACTCTAAAAGGTAATAAAAACATTTAAATGGTTTTTTGATATGATCATAATCACATGGATGATTTTCCACAATATTTAGGTTAAAAATCATATATTTATGTTTAAATAATTTTTTATGTAGGAAGTTCAATAATTTTTTAACAATGTAGCATGAATGTAGTTCATAATATATGAGATTATTCCATTATATAATAGAGTTGGAGAGAATATTTACAATCAATTAAAAATTACAATACCGCTATTAATATATGAAATTATCACTCCAAATTCTGTTCAAGAATGTAAAAAGGGAATTATTTTTAACTAATATTCTTCACAATAGTTGGTTAGTCCACATCACGAATAATAAAAATTGTAAATTTTAATAGACATGATTACATGGATTCATCTAAGTGGTTTGGTGGTTATTAAATCTTTTAGTAACTATATATTTTTATTATATTGTGAATATTAAATGAAATATGATCCAAGGTATGTGTTTGAACAATGTGATTTGATTTCAAATTTTACATTCAATTTTGATTTTATTGAAATTAGACACCTATAAGTTCTAAAAGTCGGTCTCATGATAGATAATAAAATAAGTGTTGGATATTTTAATATATACAATGAATTAAATAATAAATATTGATTACCAAGATTAATAGTGTTCCAATTCTATAGTTATCTTGAAAATTAATTATAGGTCAAATCAGTTGATATTGAACTACTTTATTCTAGTTATAAATGTAACAAATGTTGACCCTAGTATTATAGATCTTGTGTCTTCTTTTGTACATTATCTTATCACAAAATAGATCATATAATAATAGACCCAAGAGTTTAGTTATCATGGTAAAATAGAAATATACCTAAACCCCATATATTATTTGAATATATAAATTAAATAATATTTTTCATAATATCATTATTTCCTCTATAATATCAATTCATAAAAATCATAGTACATTTCATAGATTTCAGGTAAGGGAAAGAAAAATTTGATGAGAACAAATTTTCATTAAGTATTAGGTATAATAGAAGATATCATGAATCTATAAAAATAATAAATAAGGAAATGTAAACAACTAAAAATAAAACATTTAATCAATATCATGAATATCATTATGAGATAAGGAATAATCAAATTAGAAAACAAAATTAATAAATGTACAACCAATTTAATCATTAAAATGAATATCATTATTAGATAAGGCATAATAAATATGGAATGGTATAAAATATAATAAACATTACATTTAATCAAAAAATTAAGAATAAAATACATCCAATGAATTTATCAGTATGAAAACCACATGGAAAATAAGAACTTGATTCTAAATGAAGTAAATTATAAATTATAATATGACAAGATATATGTTATCAGTGTACCTTTATATTCAATATCTATCATAATATTGTTTAAAAATGATGGGTATGTATACACTATAACCCATTTAACTAATGTTAGCCAACATATTTGACTCTGGAGTCTAAAAATGCATTGAGGGGCTACCAATAACTAGGCCCCATCAATATTTACATTCCCAATGCATTACCCATATAGTAAATTATCAATTTAATTTAGTAATATTGTTATCATTCATAAAATTTATATATTGATTACAAATTAAAAATATATATGTATTTCCCAAGACAAACAAATAAAATTGGAAATAGAAGATAAATAGTATAACTGATATATAGTTTAGGAAACAATCATAACCATGACAAATAATAATGATTTTTAAATAAAATTATTTTTATAATGATCATATAAATGTTATTATTTAAATGGAAAATGAATAACTACATTAAATTAAGAATTATGGTGAATGAAAATACCTTAACTAGTCATAAATGGGAATTAACCAAACATCTTATAAATAATGATTGTATCAGAATAATATTTATCAAGTGGTGTATAATTAAAAAAATTGTTTTTTCCATTGATGAATATAACCAAAATAAATATAAATTAAATACATTCTTGAGGAAAATATTAATTTTTTTACATTGATAATTATTTTAAAACTAAATGCAATAAAATAAGTTTTTACCTTAACCATAATAAATAATTAGTATTAATTTTACTATTCATCATTATAAAAAATACGTTTAACATAATTGATAATATATATTATTTTTATTAAAAATATAGAATACATTTCTTATATTTTAATCATAGATGTGGTAGAATCCAATATAATATTATATCAACATATGTGATGAAAAAGAGGGTATCCATTTAATTTTTTTAAGTATAGAAGAGTTTACTAAAAAAAATTAAACATTAAAATGACTATAATAACATATATTAGTAAAATTATTGTATAATAGAACTAATTTTACGTTCAAAAAAATTAATATTCAAATTATAGTTGATAAATATTTTAACAGCTAGGTTATAAATTATATAATATTATACTTTATATAAACCCAATGATTCATGTTATAAAATCATAGTATGTGATAAATTTTACTTAAAAAGAAACATATTGTAATGTAATTGTTTTTTAAATTATTATTTGAGATTAGTGTAATTTTATTTATACGATATCAAACCTATGTTTCATAATTCAAAATTTTAGGGTGTCATATTCTACCCCAAATAAAATAATTGTGTCAACACCATTTAATAATGATTTTATTAATTAGGGGGTTGGAATTTGAAAATGATTTTTAAAATCCACATTTTAAATAAAATTAATATAAAATTCTCTTATTAACTGACAAATTTAAGTGAAATGTTCATCTAGAAAAACACATACCGTATTTCCAAATCGGAGAAAATTTATGGAATGTGAAGACTGGGAAATGACTGAATATTGTAATTAATTATATAGAGTGATGAAGATCTCCTATCAATTGAATGTGAATGATCTATGGGAAACTATAGACATCAAAACCAAGAATCCATGATGATATAATATACCATTATATCAATCATATATAAGGAAAAAATGAAAAACATTCATTAATAAATATCATTTTTACTAATGATGGAAAATTCATTTATTATATTGACTATAAACATATGTAAATATACTTACATGATTTTATTATATTTCTTAAGTAAATTTTTCTCTTCCTGGTGTACTATGATAAATATTCACATTATCTCTTACTCTATGAAATGAATTTCAAATAATAATAATTTTTTATGTAGGATGAAATAAAATTTTCATTGAGAAGATGATAAAATCCATTAATGGGTGACAGGTATTTCCGATTTTCTCTAAATATTTTTTTATAAATGACACCACAATTTTTCCAATATAATACGTTAATATTTTCACCACAAATACAAAAAAATTAGTTTAACATTTATATTTATTTGTAAATTTATTCATATAAAATCGTTGATGTTTTAACCTAATCATAACATGTGATTGTGGTAGGTGATAACCCCCTTTATCCTTTTGGATATAGGTTAAATCCCAACATCTAGGTATATGTGATAGGTTTTCACATGGAATCCATGTGGTCCTTTTTCTAAACCGATATTAATAAAATTCATATAAGAATCCCATTATATCATGTTAGATAATTACTATAACATCAAGGGTAATATAATCCCTAATGGTTACCATTTACATTATTCTTATTGAAAATATATGTAAATGAATTAATCCTCATATAAATCATTTATATGAAAAAACAATATGTTTAATTTACATAAATGTATTCCAAAAATATACTTAATCATGTTATATCATCACAAATCATATTTCCAAAAGAGGTGCTTAAGATTTTGTATATATAATGGAATTTATATTCATAAATACTTGGTGGTATCCCTGAATAGTATCTAAAATACGTACATATACATCTAAAACTGAACCCCATTCTTATTTGATAATTTTATTTTGATCCAAAATACAATTCGTAAAAATAAAACTATAATTTAATTCAATATTACAGATAAATAAATATTTAATCAATTTTTTTTCAACAAGGGTCCTTCCATAGTCTATGGGTTCAATTTTAGAAGATGTAAATAACACATATAATTCATAGGATCCCCACATTTATGAAAACAAATTAAAATTACATACCCAGGATGAGAATTATTTCTATCCGTAATACTCTTTATATTTTCATTGATATTCAATGATTTATTATTTTCTTTTCAACAACCAAATCAATATCCAATTATTTTGGTATACTATCCTTGTGTATCATTCCAAATTTTATACATGGGATAAATCAATGCATCCTTCATACATAATCTAAATTTCTTATGAACTTCACAAACTCATTCCCTCTCATATTTACAGAAACTGAGACATTATTAAGGTAAAATATATTAATATTTTTTGGGAAAATTTATTATGCATAATAATTAAATAATTAATTATATTAATCGTACTATTTTCGTTATTTTATTAACCACCTTATATTTATTATTCAATATTAGTTTTATTCCTTTGGAATCCAATAGTAAATTAAAACACAAAATCATAGTGTGAGAAACAATAACCAAATTGGGAAAACCTTTAATAATTAATAATATTTTTTAGGATTCCCAAATCATGACCACATAATTTCATTCTAATACATTATAAGCTTATCCTAGGTCATTAATGGTAATCATCTACTAAAATCCATCATATATATTTTTAAAAATAGTTGAGAATTATAAAATTGATATCTCTCCTGTGGGTAAAACAAGCTATGTAGTAATACCAATTTTCATAAACTAGATATCCATAAAACAAACTCATTACATGCTTTTTCCGAATTTGTTACCCCCACTTATATACATTGTAGAATGAGAGCCACTATTACTGTCTAAATTGGGATGTTTTTCAAAGGAAAATCACATAATATCTTCATTTCCAAAACACTTTTATGTCCTTGTATATATATATTCAATGTATATAACAAGATTATATTCCCTAATATATGTATTTTTAAATCTAGTTCTCATGGTTTCTACAAAACACATCTCTGGTAGAAACTATAGGGATCATTCCCCCTAGTAACTATGAGTGGAACAATGGATTAAGAAGCATGTGATTACATATCAGAGGACAAAATACATAGGATTCCTAGATAACTAGATATGAAATTGATTCCCATATTACATGGGGATAAAAGTTTAAATAATTTTATGAGAATATAAATATCTCTCCTATTATATCCTTATATATAATTTATAATACACTCTCTTGATTATTGGTTGAAAAAAATAAGGGTGATCATAAATAGTTAGTTCTATTAAATTATATTGAAATCTATAATAAATTAATAAAATTAACTAAAAAATAATAGTAAATAAATGAACACACATTCCATGTAAAAAATAACTCTATAATCATATTAAGTTATGATATAATTAATATGAAAAGGTAAATAATTGAAAACACATTCTGTATAATCAATAACACGACTCTCACGATTAGAAAATTTAAATCAATATATAATAGAGGAAAAATGAAGACACATTCCATTTAATTAATAACATCTCTATCATTATTAAATAAATCTTAAAAACTATAGAAATATCAATAATATAATAAAAAAACTATTTGATCAATAAACATTGAATTACATAAACCTATATAAAAATAATTTTTAAAATATCATAGAATATAATAACTAAATTTTTAATGATGCAAATTTTTTATAATTTGATGTCATTATATCTGGAATCATGATACCTCTACAATCATATCCATTCTCAATATAGATAATATCTTATGGGTAGTCAAACAATAGAAACCAATTATACTAATTCCATAAAATGGATTCGTCTACATAGACTATCAATATATCAAGGGGTCATCTATTAATAAGCCACAAATATATCTTCATGACCAAAACATTCCACATATATAAAATAATTGTTCTAATTCAAGGCTATTGTTCCCTATAATCAAATATTTTTATTAGATAAATAATTCATATTTATTATTATATACATATATTATAAAATAAAATTCATTGTAGAACTCCATATATAGAAATGATTTATATATTTATAAATAAAAATGTCAATGAAAAATAATATGGGCTTTTATAGTAAATTTTATTTTCATTTTTCACTGGAATTTTAGTATTTAATGGGAAATTCCATTGAATCTAAATAAGGAATCAAGAATGAGAATGTCAATACATTTTAGACTCAAAATCACCATAAAACATCAATAAAAAGAATAATAATGGTATCATTACAACATTTCCATACTATATTATAAGTAAATTAATGGGTTTTTATTCTTGATGAATAAAAATTCAATACAAATTTATGTAATGAAATTATTGTGGAATATACCACATTACAATGAAATATATTTTAATAATCAGTTTTCAAAAAATATTTCTAAAAATAGTTTTCATTGACAATTCCCTTTGAAAAATATCATGAATTCATTAAACCATTGAGTTATCCTCATGGTTATAAATTATATTAACTCACTAGACATTAAAATAAGTATTCCTCTCAGAGTTTTGGTATAATCCAAATGGGACTTATTTGGAAAATGAATATAATATTCGTTAGATTTTTTTTAATTTTATCATTTAATAAAAATGTATTCAAAAAGTCATTTTACAAAATTTGAATGCATTTTTAGAAACATTTTTTTTATAAAATGTTTTGGAAGAAATTGGATCTTCAACTAAAATGTAAAATGATGTCGATTTTTTTAATCCTCATTCTTTTTATGTACAAAATATTTGAATCATAGTCCTCTTACATGAAATTATAATGACTACCTATTTGAGAATAGAATCAAATGGTTATATTATTAAATTATCAAATAATTTCCTTCAATTAAAATTAATAAATATACAATCCATATTAAAATGGGATTATGAAATAATACAATAAGAAGATCTTAACCATGATGTTATATTTAAACATTGTATCGATTATTTTTATCTAATATAATTACACGTAATACAAGTGTATATAAAAATTAATTTTTTCGAAAGTAAATAATCATATAAACCTATAATATCAAAAACAACAATAAATTAAAATAACCTAATGAATAGAAATTTATTGACATTATTATTTACCACATTGTAATTTTAAATTGAAATAAAAATGGAAAAAATAAATCAAATTGAATCATAATAGAAATAATTATAAATAAATTATGTTACTACATGCCAGATGGGAAATATATACACTATATAAAAAAATTCGATAAATAACATTATAATATTCCTTAGTGAATGGAAATTAAAATGAATCCCCTTTCCCATAGATATATTTAGTTGTAAATTCATTAACCGAATTTATAATGGTTTTAAGAATGTTATTAATTAATAATATTAACAAACTTGTATTAAAAATATCATATTTGATCATATTCGAAAATAACACAACTCATTTGTTAATTTCCTTCTTTTCTCAGGTATGTTTTGTTATGAATTGTATAGTTCTTCTAAATTTGATATAATAAAATCCAATTAATTATAATAGTGTTATAATTTTCATATTATCTTATTATATATATTATTAGATCCATTCTTAAATTTTGGTTACTGAAATTAAATCTCATCAATTCGTGGAGATGGTAAGTCGTCCATACATATGAGCGACGATATCATTCAATTTTTGAGATATACGGAGTGAATGTAGATTGGTAAATTATTGTATAATATAAATAAATTTGTAATTTTGAATATTGGAGGAGAGTGGTGGCCTTTATATGTTTTATATAGAACACACATTCATTTTTAAGAAAGTGTCAATTAATCACACATTTTTCATGCCAAAATCCCCAAAAATTAGTTATTCTATTTCCATATAATTGATAAGGTTATAATATTGAATGTATATGGGTTTTGGACATGATGGTATTGAATTTTTACCTGTAAAAAATTTAGTTCATTTCTTTTGTAAATTAGATTTTTACCGTATCATAATAATTATTTTAAAGGCTTTTATTGTTCATCATGGTAAAAATTATCTTATTAATTTTTTGTAAACATGTATATTTCTGATTCAAAATAAGGAATCAATTTTTCAAAATTAATTTCATAGATGTTGTAGAATACAATTTAAATGTATACTTGTAGTAGTGATCAAAAAATGGATTTAAAATGAGAAAATTGTCATACGTATTGAAGGTTATAAAATCACAATTAATATAAAATTAGTTCCAATGACATAAGTAGTGAAATTTTAAAAATATTAATCAAATATAATAATAAAATTAATTTTATATATAAATGTTTCATTAAATGATATAACTGAAATGGATGTTTTAAAAAAACAATATTTTTCACTATTCATTGGTAAGTGAAACTGTCCAATAAACTCATCCTAACTCACCCTGATATTTTTTTAATATTCGGATTCCAGACATGTAGTTAGTTTTATCAAGTACTTATTCTAAAATTGGTAAAAATTAATATAAAATTACCATTTCAAACATGAAGAAATTACATTATTGAAAAATTCATCATTCCAAAAAATATATCTTTTTAACATTGAAGTGATTTTTATTTTATTTATATTTAATATTTAACCTATTATTTATAATATTCTATGCGTAAACCATAACATTTTCAGAATTTTTTAAATACAATTCATACCTTCCAACTTAACAGTTATGTTTGAATGGTATATTATATTATAATTTATTTAATCATGGGGTTTTCTATTCTAAAAGCTATAAAATATGTCAAATTAATTTAAAAAGAGGTATATATAATAGGGTATTGAGGAGTTATTTTATCATTTAAGCCCTTCTTCACTTGTAATATACACAATCAAACATAATTTTCATCTTCTAAAATATCAGTATGTTACAATACAATAATATATATTATTGATAATGATGATATACTGAAATGTGTATTCGTCGTTGAAGATGAAAAATGTTAATAAAGAATAATGAGGTAGGGGATCATTCACATTATATATTTTCAACGATAGAGTTTGAATCATGGAATTAGCATTAGAGAAGAAGATCAATTAATTTTGAGATATTAATGTAGAAATCACTTTTGATAATATGAAAATGTGGAACGATGACTCAGTTCATTAATATTTATATAAAAAATTTGATAAATATATTCATAATAATTTGAAATATATAAAGAATATGATGGATAATAATGAAGAAGTGTTTTATTAATGTTTTTCTGTCTTTATGATGATGTATGGAAACATATTAAGGAAAGGAAACCCTCACTTTCTCATATGGAGAAAATTAAGAATTTTTTTGAATAAATATTTTCATAAAATGTAGTGGTAGTATTTTATACACTCTAATTTAAGGGAAATTTTAAATACAATGAGATAAAAATCCAATAAAAATCATGAATAGATCAAAATTTGTGGCATGAATATGAAGTTATTATCCTAGTTATATATTTTTATGGTGGATGATACACCAGATTGAAAGATTTCCCAATGTGAGGTGGGTGGGATGTACACTTAGACACTATTATAATAATATATATTGAATCATATATGATAATATTAATGGGTTGTGTGATCCTGTGGGTATCATATTCCAACTAAAGACTAGCCTTCTTGCATTGAGAGGTGATACTTATATTTTTCACATTTTGTGTGTCTGATTGGTGGGGTTTTTGAAAATAAAAAGTGGAAGAAAGATAAAATGTTTCACACCCCATGTCATTAAAATATATTTCTATTATAATAAATTTAATTATTCGATAGATTATTACACACGAATCACCCGGTTTAAACAACACATAATACTCTATTTAAGCATTATTTAAAAATGACTATTATTGCCTGGCCATTAAATAAGTGGGTATGTATAGAAACAATATGTAATATATATATTTTTTAATAATATATATTTTTTATCTATTTATTATAAAAATTAATATTTATCATTTAAAATAATAATAAAATGCTTTCCAAAAAATGATGTTTCTTAAAATAGGTTTTATTCATGATACACACAAATAATTTTATATTATTTCAACCATATTTATGAAATTTATTTGGTAAAATTAAATTTCAGTTTTAAATCCCGAAATAAAATAAATCATGTCGTAAATTTTTTTGAATTTATTTATGTGATTAATTTGTAATGTATATTGAAAAATACTAACTTTTAATTAAAAAGAATTATTTTTATTTTAAAAATTTATAAATATAAATAATATTTTGAATTTTTTTAAGATTATTTAACTTAGTAATATATATATTAATCCAATTTATTTCATTTGAATAATTTTCAGATTCACCTTTGATATAAAAAATGTAATTTTTAGGATAGTTTCTCTATTAAATCATGCATTCTTGATACTTTAATAGTTTTACTTTTAAATTAAAATATTCCAATTCAATGAATGTTACTTTAAAAATGTATTAAATATTATGATTAAGAACAATTTATATTATCTAATAAGGTTAAATTTATTTATGACCAAAATTTATACCTAAAATATAAATAATATTTACCATGGTTAATTTAAAAATTAGTTTATGTGGGGGATGATATTAAAACATTTCGGATAAAATAAACTAAAATGGTTATAAATTATAATTTCCTTCCATATATATCTTATAATTTATATGACTCAATAATAATCCATTTTGACACATTTTCAATTGAAAAACAGTAGTACACCATTTCATTAAAAAATTTACAATTGATCTAATCAAATCAATTAAAATGGACACCCCATATCCGCTATTATTCAAAATATTAGACCATTTTGATCGATCCAAGATTTGAAAAAATAAATTCCTACAATTGATGAAAAAAATTTTAATCATTATTTTTGTAAAAAAAAATTCTTATAATTTCAATAGTGTAAACATAAAGAGGATACTTGAAAATGAGGATACATTTTTCAATGACTATATTTTTATTTTATTTCTCCCTCCACAAAATTGATTTATCATTAAAAAAAATTATATAATATCATATAATATATATATATATTGTAATTTTATGGTCATTAACTTTAACAATCTACCCTTCAAACAAATTGGTTTTGAAATCATCAATAATTTTTATATAGGAATGTCACCTTGTGAACCGATGTAATTTGTTTATCTAATAACAAATATCAAAGTATTGAATGATGATGGGTATATAGTAAATAAATGATATTTCTACCATAGTTATAGCTACATATTCATTATATTAAATAAAAGTTTTATCTACAATTATGTTTGATAAATGAAAATTTTTCAAATGTATATAGAAGACACATTCTCATGAAGCAATGTGATCCCTCTATAAAAATATTTTTAGATGGAGTATAATTAAAATAAAATTCAAAAATATATGTTATATATATGAAAAAATTATTTTTTCAATTAAATATTTATCAGCCTTAAAATTTTATAAATAATTTTAACTCATTCCTATTAACTCACATAACGAGCATTACATCATTTGTGTTTGTCCAGGATAACACCTTTAGGAAGCAATGTGGAATTATTTTATTAACCAAACCACATGGATTTTTTATATAAATATAAATAAATAACTAATATTTTATATATTATATCTTTTTAATTATATAATGATATGATATTACATTTACAATTTTCATGATGATCAATTAAAAAATCAAATGTTATTCATTCTTACATATGGCCAACCATCTCCACGGTCATAATATACTTCATTTTTCACAAAAATATTTTATAATTTTTTCTAAAAATATAAATATTGAATAAATATGTTAATTATTTATTTAATATTATTCTAGAGAATATATTACAATATTATATTCAAATGAACTACATCTTTCAAAATAAATCATTAATTAGAGAACAAGGTAATTGACAATGAAAAATAAAATAAAAAAATGGATGATGATAAAAAATGTGTTATAAGATGTTATAAAAAATAATAAATGATATAATAAATAAAACTATTTGTTTTTAATATGATAATAACTTCATAAAAAATACTATAAATGATGTTAACACATGTTCAATTAAATCGAAGAGTTAGGTAAGTGGCATTTCCTTGATTCCCCTTCACTGTAGAATATTTTAATTTTATTCAATTACATTATTTTTTATGGTTTATATACTGCAATTTGACATATAATATCTTTATTTATTGATACATGATGTTATTTTATTTTTCAGGTTGATTTATTTCATCCAAGGGTTTTTTACATGAGATTTACAAATTGGTAAATGTTATTTTCTAATCACAATTAATTTATTGAATGTTAACTTTTCCTTGAAATAATAACAATATTTCAATTAGTTTTGTTTTAAAAAATATTTATCTTAAATATTTATATTCATATTTAATTGATATTATTGTTTCATAAATAATATAAAATTTTTACATTAGGCATTTACATTAATAGTTATTAGATTAACTTCAGAGGTATTGATAAATATGTATAATTTAATTAATATTGGTATTTTATGATATGTAATATCAATTCATGGAAAATTTTGATTATTATATATATGAGTAAATATTTGGACATGTTGAAACGTGTGGGGCCCTGTAATAGAATACCCTTCGATTCATGAACAAGTCTAAAGAGACAAACAAGTTGGCTGAATATGATGAGTTTTTAACATGAAATTTTAATTCATTGTGAGGAATGATATTGAAAATAGAGTTCGCATGTTCTTTAGGCATGATGTATAATAAATAATCATTTATAACAACATTAATTTAGTTATTATAATTTTTCATGATATTTTTACTATTGTATTATCTATGGATTCATTTCATTCCATGTAATTTATTAAATGATATTTTTTCAGTATATTCCTTTTATATGAATTATGAATTATCATATAATTATAGTAATTTTATCTCAATAGAATGTGTGTTAAGAATTTAATATTTGGATATTGGTTATTCCAATTCATTTCTTTATATTCATGTTATTTAAATGGAATGTGTTTCCAATTATTTATCATGTGATGTTTATTATTCTTATTGATTCAGAATAGTTTCTACTATACTTAAACTGTATTGTGATTGTGATCCCACTGTATTTTTTTTATGGTTCCATAGTATATGATATAAAATTTATTGAATGATTTTCATGGTTTTATTTAACATGATTTTTTATATATTAGGTTTTGTTTTACATATCCAATGTAAAATAGATATCATGTATCTATATGGTTTTCCGAAACTACTAAAATGGTTAGTCCTTCTATATTTGACCATTTATATCTATACAAATGATAAAATGTAAGGCATGAGATTTGAAATACATGGTTCGGGGTCATTATAGTTTGTATTAGTGAGGAATATGTGAAAAACATGGAAAAAATCATTAAAAAACATTAATTAGTAATCATTTCACTAAGATAAATTTTTTTGGATTAGTAAAGAAGAACATTTTAATAATTTAGTATGGAAAGGATTATGTGGTATTCTATATTAATGCTTCCCTATATGGATACTATGAGGTTAAAACATTCTATAATAGAGGTATGTATGGGTAATAATTCAAAAAAATACTTTATGTCGATTGACTAGGTCAACACTTTGTGAAATAAAATATCTCTTAGTACATACTGAGTTATACACATAGGTGTTATATGTGTAGGATAATTCACATTTTCATTAATGGGTTTTTTTAATTTTTTGGAAGTAATGATATCCCAAAAGGAAAAGAATTATAATACTAGGATTACTAATGAATTATTTTTATACATATAAAAACTATTATATCATATTTAAAAATATACATTATGAATTTAAATTAAATATTTAATTTGATAATCATGTATATTCCATTTTTATTAAATAGAAAATGGATGGAATAATGCTATCAATACTCATGGAAAATGTAGAGATTGAACTATTGTGGAAGAAAATACAATTATTTATGTAAATGAGGAAATTATGGCCATATTAGGGAATCACAATAATTCTATGAAAATGACCTTAATTATAAAGGGAAAAATAATCCACAACACGATTCTACAAGGTTATATTAGTTCATGTGATAAAAGAACAATTTATTTTGTGTGACTACTATTCCAATGGTATTTGAATACCAGATTACGTCTCAAGAAAAGATATTTATGACATAATGATTCGGTGAAAAAATATATAACACTTTCAGTGTATTTCCTCCTATATGGCGATGATAAATGGTGGTCGTTGAAACAAAATACGTAGGGGGAAGTCAAAATAGAACACATGAAATGGAATCCAAATAAAGACAAATCATAAAAAAACATTCTATCTTGTGAAAAAATAAGAAATGATTATAATTTTCTCTTTATCAAATAAATTATAAATATAATATTTTCTTGGGTATTAATATATCATTACCAGGATTGATAAGTATTATAAACATTACAAATTCAACATCATGTTCATGATTGAAAATTTCAATCAAGGTATTATTCTATGACTCTAAAGGGCTGTGGTCACTCATTATTTTTTTATATGATGATATAATTTCATGTTCTATCAAAATAGGGTAGTGTGTATCTGGATCATTTAAATTAATGTGAATGAAATAGATGAAGAGACCATATTAAGAGCCTGAAAAAGGGAATTCATCATTGAATAAGAAAAAATCACAACAATTTAAGTTGCGTATAGATGTAGGGGCCATATACTGGTTCCCGGGGATGGTTCTTCATGTCACCATAGACGTTCCTTTCTATATTCCCTAGGTAGTGAGGGTATAAAATTTTTCCTGGGGTTACTATATAAACATTATCAAAGAAACACAAAATTATAAAATAAATAACAAATATCCAAGTGATGATAAATGATCTCCTTAGTAATACCATTACCAATATTGACTGGTAATACCTGAAAAACTGAAAAATGATAAATAATATCCAAATATGACAATTTTTTATTTCATTCCATAAATGCATCAAATGTACAATGAGGAACTAAAATAATGACACACTAAAAACAACCATGTGGGTCCTGAAATAATGTTGTGTTCCCTCATTCATGATCCATCCCAACTCAGCAATCTGATATTGGGTTACATAACATATCATATCATTCAAGCATTATATCTATTCAGCTACTGATCTAGCATCCTTAGATGTTTTTGAGAACAACTCAGTAGACCACTACTATCAAAATCTAGAAAAAACAACCATTTTATAACAGAGGATGTTCTTGAATACATAATCATTAATAATAAATAATGTATTTATTTTTTTCACATTACATTAATCATTTATTAACCACATATATGTTCAGGTTCATGAATAAACATAATCAATAAATACATAAATAGTGGAATTCCAGAGTCTGATCCCCCCCAAGGGGGAATCACATTTAATTTCATCATGAGGTTTATTTAATCAAACCATTCTCATTCCACGTTCATAATAAGGTTCCTAAGAGTAGTAGTCGAGCAGCCCATGGTTATTTCTACCAAAAGTACATGTCCTAAATTACAATAATCAAATTTATACATATATATATTGAGAACATAGTTAAAAATTATATAACCCCAAGGGTATTTGGAGTAGTAGTCCTTTCCCCAAAACTCATTGATGACACATTTTCATAAATATATTTGTTTCTTAGAGCAACATTCTGGAACCACCGAGTATTTGGAGAAACATTCTTACTTCTAAAACTCTTTCAATAATATCACATCACATTATTCCATATTTAAATATATTATCATAAATTACCATAATTACAAATTATACAATTACAAAATTTCATTTACCAAGAATGTACATATTATAATCCATCATTTTCATCTTATTAGCACACCCCATGGGGGTCTACTAGTTTCACTATTCCATTTTTCAACCAATATCCTTAACCCATCATCAGTCTAGTGAATAATTCCCATTATTCACCAATTGAATTTTTCCATCATTCATAAATTTTATAATATCGTTATTCATTAATTTCATAAATAAAATTCCAACCAATTTAATTACAATATTGGGGAAATTATAAATTTATTTTTTCTCTTATGAATGAAATTACCTAACATGGGAACTATAATTTAACAATTATATACATCTATATAAAATCAATAATATTGTGACTGATAGTTATAAAACCTACCTTAGGTTCTTTGACAGATGATTTCATACCAATGATCCCCAAATAGATGTGGGTCGATAAAGATAACAGCACCACAGAAGATCTATGACCCAAACCAAAGATAAAGTTCAAATGGGACATTCCTAATGAAATAATGAGAAAATAAATCATCATTGGATGATAAAAAATTTCTCTTTATCTATAAAGAGGGGTGATGGATTGGGGAACACAAATAGGAATGAAATCACTTACGAATGAGGAGTCAATCCTTTAACATGACCATTTATTCACTGATAAAGAGTTTTATTGAGACTAAGAATCCTCAAAGTGATGATAAAAACATTTAAAACGAGTTAGTATGAATAAGGGTGTTAGGGTTAAAAAATAGGGTTCTTTATTTTTTAATAACTATTTCACAGATTTCAAACCCACACACATGGTTTCTAAGGTAGTGGACATGGGTTTTCAAATTGTGCACAACAACTATGTCATTAACATAGGGGTCACCGAGTTTTTACCAGGGGCCAAAATTTTTGAAAAATCATTCATAAACCATGGAAATAACCTCTACCATTGGTTTCACTATACAGTGTGGGTGGGCATATGGTTTGAAAAAATCATGTTCCAACCGGTTGCCAACCCTACATCTCCAAATAATGTGGGCGATTTCTCTAACCAAACCATATCGTATTCCCTGATAATTCCACAAACTTGAAAAAAAGCCTCTGGAATACAATCTTACCAATTTTTACATAAATCCACCACGAAACAAAAACAAAACATATAATAACCAGAACAAGAAAAATGTGTAGAAGAAAATGCTAATGAGACATCACATGAATATGTTTGGGTATTACAATTTCCCACCTTATGACACCTTATACATGAGATATACTCTAATGAATCATTATGATTATGAGTTAAAAATATTGGTACATTAAACCTTCATTTCTTCTCTTATCTCCAAGGCTTCTTTCTTAACTATTCAATGCTGCCACAATACTTGAAATATCATCACGATAATTCCACACAACTCGGTCCCAACAACTCTGACTCACTTACCTCCATATTTCATAGAGGCAATCATAATTTCCTTCTATAATGTTCATAATGTGTTCACATCTAAATATTCACTCTATAATATTTGTTATAGGAGAACTCATAGAGTTTTAAGTGCATCTCCAAAGACCCAACATAGTCTAGGATAGACAACTATAGAATATCCTCATGTACCAAAATAGTTTGTTCTCACTACACATCTATCAATAGGTGAAAATTCATACTCATTAATACATATATACCAAGAACCTTTTGAAATACATCCAAAAAATGTGATGTGAAACAAGATTCATAATCTGAATCGATATTCTAAATAATCTTGTAAATATGGAATATGACATGAACATTCAAGACCCCGACTAATCCACTGAGAAATACTACTATATATGAAGGAAAATGGATGATTTCTCAGTCAGTCTATAATGGTATATATAATGTTATTCATTTGAGGTTTCCTTAGATGTCCACCCACATAGTCCATTGTAATGTATTATCAATTATATTCTATAATTTGATTCATCTATTTTAAACCAATAGGTCATTGATGCTCAAGCTTCACCAATTTAATAATGTATCAGTGATATATGAATAATGTAACCTCATTTTTCATCTTATTACCCCAATACTATAGATGTGGATAAAAATAAATTTTGGTCATAATAAGATTTAACAAACATATTGAGGCATGAAATTCTTGCCTCATCTTCTCTTGCATAAACAAAGGCACATGAACACAATTACTAAAATATATGATCTAATCCTCATTTATGGTGCATTCCAAAAGAGACTCCTCACCTTCAAGTATTTCTATTATAGAAATAACCGCCATATAATAATATATCGTCCCACCTAATGTTACAAAAATATGTAGAATCAATAGATATAGATTAATGAGTCACCTTCTTTGAGCCATCATGAACTATAAAATGTATCATAGCCAACATGGTTCTCATCTTCCACTAAATACTGGACAATTGAATTTCTGTATTGTGTGCATTCCTATATAGAGTTGTATCCACATTTTTATAATCTAGGGTATATATGATAGCATAAACAAAAAAACATTATATAATCAAACAATATCCACTATTGGAGAATCAAATATCATTGAGAAAATATAAATATTAAGATATTTTGGTCTATAATAAAAGTAAATATTTCTCACAAAAAGTAATTTCACTAAAACATCAAGGAAAAAAACTACCTATAACTCAATATTGTGTATAGGGTAATTTCATCTATGTGACCTCAACTACCATGACTGGTACGACGAAACATGATCTCCATGTATCAATACTGCACCATGTACTATCATGGATGAATAAATAAACATGCTATACCCCTCCCATATATCATGTAGGATTACGATCGATGTTGTAGTCAGCAACATTATCAACTCCATAAACTCATTATCACATGATCTAGAACATTCAAACATAATTCTCTTCTTAGTGAATAAATAAATTTGTGCTTCCAAGAATGAATGGGTCTGGGAGAAACATTGATAACAACCATAAAAACTCAAAATGATATAGATATCAAAAACATTATTGGGATTCTCACAATATAAAAATAACCACACCTTCTCTACGTCAACTAACACTCCTTCATTTGAAATGGTGTGACCGATGAAATTTAATCTGCTGATTTAGATTAGATAATTTCATAACATGGATTATAATCAATGCACTCTCAGTGTATACTAGATGATGCCAAGATAATGGGAATTCCGATCATCTTTCACAGAGTACATTAATATTTCATTCAAAAAACATAAAAATTATCTAGTTATAGGTGGAGGATTATGATCATTAAGGCCACAAACACATTAGAAGTGTATTTTATCCCAAAAATAATATTTAATAACTCACAATTGACATATCCACCTTATAAATAATCACATTGTATATAAAAATAATAAACTCTCAACTGTTGATACCATGATCTGAATCAATTGTGGATAACACACATGATCTTACCATCTAAACACAGACATAATCTATACATAAAAGAGGATACTGGTTCATCCCTACCATCTAGTTAAAATTCCATTAATCAAAACATAACATTAAAAAACCATCATTTTTATTAGAAACAAACTTGAATAGTCAATGAAATCACACTGAATACTATAAATAAATTATCCATATAATAATCCAAATGTTTCTTAATTTCTTGAAAATCAATATGTTCTATTTTATAAGGTTGAATTTAAATTTCATAATCTACATTATTGAGATTAGTTGAAAACACAACAACCCTCTCAAGTGGTAGCCTAGATAATTCCTTGGGAAACACTATATGGAACCAATATAATATTGGAGAAAATGAACCACGCTTCACACAATCATCATCCAACAACATACATTAAACCGGGGTAGCATTCCCCCGTAGTTACATTTTTTATGTCCCTACATGACAATCCTGGATATCCCATTATCCATGAAAAATATAATTTTTACCCACATTATTTGTGAAGGGAACATTATTGTAGTAAAAATTGTGGTATTCTCAATAAACTACACAATAATACATACCTAATATCAATTCAAAGCCTAGCATGTCTAGAATATAGAGATGTGAAATAATGTGATACACCGCATCATCGAGAGAACACTACATTCATAAATAGATTCTCTCAACCAAACACCCGATGGTGTGTCGTCCTTCATAACCTCATTCATGAACGTCACATCCACATTCAAACTATTCATAAGTTGTGAATGTATAAAATAATGACAATCAATTCAATATAATAATGATATGGAATCCATAGATGGTTCAATAATTGTACCACTAGAATTCATTAGACCCACCTCTCTATCCATATGTCTATGTTGAACAACATTAAAAAATCCCAACCCTTTCACCTACACTATCGTTTATGTCCCATGAGATGCACCATTGTACTATTACATGCACTTTTCCCCCATGTTCCACATGTATATCTTTTACCACATCGACCACAAAACTCCATGTGGCAAACTGATATGGGGTAGAAGACACCCAAAAACTTTTAGGGATCTACCTTTCTCTTATATAAAAATCAATTTGGAAAGGGTATATACAATGTGTCTACATTTATCCCATAATGTCACACGATCAATACTCCATTGATGGTAGTGGAAACAGGTAACATATGTACCCTAACCCACCGCACTAGGAGAAATTTATCTTGTTAGTACTCTATGTAACTAATCCTTCTGGATGACCAATTTGTTAGTTATTTCCCTAGATGACATTCTCATAGCCGCATTTCGTACTATTGGAAGATGTAAATAATGGTTGGGTAGATGAAACCATCCATATTCCACATGAAGCATCCTTTTAATTTCTCTCACAAATGGCATCTTGATTAACTAACTCAAATGACTTATTCATCCTAAAGATGATAATGTTGGACATAATAACAAATTTAATAATATATTGAAGAAATTTTGATGTAGTATCATCATCACATAAAAATTCAAGAAAAACCCATTAAAATCCGTAATGTGACCAGCATAGTCCACCACGTACTTAATCCCCTATGTTATATCATAAACTCAAACTCCCTCTTATTCGTGATTATCTCATGGTAAATATAATCATATAAATTTTCATATAAGTCAATCCATTCCATATTATATATTATTCCACCCAATGTCTTGAAGTCCCAAAAATGCATCACATAACCTTGTAATAAATAACATTCTAGCTTCCCATTTTTTCAAAAAAATTATATAAATGGTCAAAGATAGTATGGATGTAATAAATCCATAACACAACTACCTTAGGTCACCCATATCTTTTGAATGTCAGAGAGTGAGGAAATTGGAACTCCTATGTCATGTAATCCATGTTTAACACAATCATCACTTAGTAACATTCTATAAACTCCATAACTAAAAAAACTTATATTGGAACTACTCTATATCTCCTTCATCCAGTTCTATCAGACCCTCGAGATCCACTTTAGAAGGATTATTTTCATGCAATGACCTCATGTCATCCCATTGACATACGACATCATGTATGCATATCTCTACATTTACAAACAAACTTATGAGGACATGTTACAAATAATTATCCATTCACATAAAAGGTATTATCATAAATATATACTAATTCATCCCCCATACACCATCTCATGGTCAAAACCAATTCGATAACACTAACATCCACCATCCCTCAAATTGGTCAGGGCCATCATAGGGAAAAAAATTCGTATCTTAAGGCTTCTAATTAGGAAATAAATTTTTCAATTCAATTTACCATATGTTTAATGTTTTAAAATTTATCAATTTTATATTTGGATCCTTTTCATTTAAATTACACAAGTGAAAAATATATTTTTAATTTAATAAACACATAAAAAAAGGTGTTTTTCTATGCATGACTAAAATGATGCAGGTCACATTATACTCTTGAGTTCCTAGTATGATTATTTTATAATAAACCTTATTGAAATATTGGGACTTTTAGAATACTCTAAAAAACAATAATATAAATAAATAAGTGCACCACTGAAGGTGAAATATCATCCATCCATAACAATTGACACCATTAACAACAAACCAACCTTAGGTAATTGTTGTTTACCCTCAAAGATGTGTTAATTACTCCGAAGCATGTGATATTGAACATTGTTCAACACTTCCTAGTATCACGTATTCCTTTCCCAAATAGTAATAAAACTTAATAGAAATGAAACACATTTGATACCCTATTGTGATATCTCGAATTGGGTTCGGCATGCGGATTCCCCAACCCAGTTCACCATATGACCTCTCGTGCTCTTCCCCATACACCATAGGCTTCTGACTTGTAGTGAATGTTTAATATTTTTTATATTAATACTATACACTAAATATAAAATAAAAAATATTTGAAAATAAATCACTGATAGTTAAATTATGATAAAAATAACTAGAATAATACAATAACTATTACATGCCAGTATCACATGATAAATTCAAACATTAAAAAAATTTCTAAACCGAAGAATTATATTTTTCATTATATATAATTGTCATGTGTAAACTAATAAAATATATGAAGTCACACTAAAAACACCAATGTGGTTCGAAAAATATTTTCTACTTCCCTCAACCTCTATATATCCTACTTGACCATTTAACATAGGTCCCTTTCCATTTTCCTATCATACATACATGATTTCTATTCGATTACTAATTAGGAAGCTCAAGTAGCATGTCTGTATATATTATTAGGGAACCACCAAATATGTATAAAACTATATCCATTATACAATATTTTACGTGGTAGTATATTGAATAATTTAAAATAAAATATGATAAAAGGTTTTAATATTACTCAACTCTTTAATTAACAACATAAATCTACAGGTTTTTGTTGACAAATGATCTATCATTACCCTCTTCTGTCCATGATAGATTCTGAATGATCCCTAATGGAAATTCACATTTCATTCCATTATGGGTGTCCATTAATCATATCATTCCAATTTCACTTTCAAATATTGGGGCCCTATATCATTAGACTTGCACTCTATGGGTGTTTGGAGTAGCAGTTCATGTCCCATAACTCAATGATCAAACACACACAAAATCACACACACCCACCCCCCCACACACACACAGATATATATATATATATATATATATACGACTAATATAGGAGAATAAAAAATTAGTCTGGTGAAACTTGGGAATTTTTAGTAGTAGTCTGTATCCCCCAAAATTTGTGATCATGCATTTACATAAATATATAGCTGTCCTAGGGTTGCATTTTGGCACCATATGTTTATTTAGAGCCGTAATCTGCGTCCCACTGCTCAATCACAAATATCAAATCACATGGTTCTATATTAAAAACCATTTATCATTCAATACCAAAATTCATCATAAAAATATATCACAATTTCATTAAGGTAGAATGAAGAAATTAGAAATCATCATTTTAATCTTATCGATACACCACATGGGTCTCTACGCTTTTAAAAATTCCACTGCTAAACCAATTTTATTAACCCAATATTCACCAATTTTATTGTTCCCATTATTACTCATTTTTATAATTCCAATCATTCATCAATTTCCTAATCCCAATATTCATCAATTGCATAATCATAATTGTAACCAATTTTAATATCAAATAATTGGGATAATTATCAAATTAATTCAATCAAAAATGTAATTTCCCGTTGTGGAAAATCCAATTATTAAATTACATACACAAATATAATATAAATATATTTTTGAATTTACATTTAGAAAACCTACCTCATGTTATATAATGGACATCAACAAAAAAATTCATAAATTGATGTGGAGCGATCAAGATCACAATAGAGATGAAGTTATATGACTAAAACTAACGATCAAGATAAAATTGAACATAAATATCTACAACTAAATCAAATATATCAATAATAGACAATAAATCAATCCCTTCATCCTAAAATGATATAGAAGGGCATGTAATCCAAATAGTGAAGAACTCACTTACAAACACAGAGTTTCTCCCTCAATAAAATCATGGATTCATCATGATAGATGGTTAAGGAGAAATCTAACCCCATATGGGACCACTTAATGTGTTGGAAAATGAGTTAGTTAAAATATATGTGTTTATGGTTAAATATGAGGGTTCAAGTATATTTAAAAAAAATTAGGGGATTATTTTCATACTTTCATGGTTTCTTAGGATGGAGAACATAGTTTCTGTACATTTTTCCTTACCTATTCACCTCAGATCTAGGGCCACATGGGTTATACTATTTGGATTAATTATCTGAAAACCATTTGATAACCATGAATGTACCCTCTTCCTTGAGTTTCATTGTTTGATAATGGTTTCTGAACACATTAGCTAAACAATATGCATACTATGGGCCACCCACTATCTCTAATAATAATACCGAAATTTGGTTAATCCAAACAAAATTGTTTTCATTATCCATTTAATATCCACTAAAAACTAACTTTTTTGATGTCCTTGACATATGTTACAATCAATCACTTCTATAAGCACGGCGAGCCATATGGCCCCGTGTAAATCTCCACAAACCCGAATGGTTTTTGACCAGTAGTGAGGGCCCAGGGTTTGTTTGTGGGGAGACCATTTCCACATTAACAGAGTGTTGTGTAATACACAAATATAAATAGTGGTAAATTGTAGATGAAATACAAGTAAACAGAATGAAGAAAATAAAAAAGGGAAAACATTACCAATAATTGAAATAACTGGAATAAAATACAAGAATACAATAACTGATGATGATATGTCATGTCACTAGAAAACTATAAAACATATAAACATGAAAATATTCATAAAAGGATTCACAATTTTTAATGGAAATAATAGAGTATACGGATTACCCCATGTTATAACTGAGTCCTCTTGTATGAAGCTTAATTTAATCTACATCGGGGACCAAACGACACCCAAAGAGGGTGTGAGGAAAATTTCAGTGGGCCACCACCAATGGTGTCTATTTCATCTATACTATGTAATAGATATGTAATAGTGTGAATCCATGCAAATATAATATAAAGAATCACATTTTACCTTAATACACAAGTACCTGCTTCATGCCTTAGCTAGCGTCTGACCATAACCAATCCATCAATTGATTATTACCAGTTTAAAAATCTGTCACATTTTAATTATAATGAAGGGTGCATGTTATGACAATGAAAACTAAAATGTTATTTAATAATGTTGTTTAATTGTTATAACCAATGCAACGTAGACCTGAAGGGTCTCCAACTCAGTTATAATTGTAGTCCGGATAATTTTAATAGTCTTACCCGAGGATGATATTCCACGGAATTTGATAATAAGATGCATGTTGAATCCAATGTGATCATCCAATGTATACAAGGTTTTGAAGTGACAGGTCTGTATTGGCTGTAATCATGGATCCTACTTGGTAATACTAGATTCAAGGAGTGTATCCAAGGAATTATTTAACACTATCTGAGGGAACCAACAATGTCATACCAGGAATCCATGAATAGACAAAAATTGGGATATCAGTGGGTCTCAACATAAGAATGTTTTTTCCTTGAATTGGAATGGTGTTATCGAGTTCCCATTGAATATCCCTATATGAATATACGGTGATCTTGAGTCAGTTCCCTCCTGTTTAATTATGAATTCATGTAATATTTCATTTGGTTCAATCATTTCCATTCATTAGTGTGATAAGGTCAAGTAGCATGCAACAGTTATAAATTTCATTTAATGAATATTAAATAATTAAGTTTAATTTGGTAACCTTCTATTAATGTAGTAATGGGTGATACAGTGATGAAACATATATTACAATCACATTTAATACAGTCAGGTCATATACATTGTTTACTCACTAATTTCCCATTCATGTTTAATTGTCAATTTTAGTCACATAACTTAGGCGGGTCAAGTGGATGTGACATGGTTCTTTCTATTCACTATTATATGATACAACAAACATTTATGATATGTAGTCCTATAATTAATGTTGTACATATTGGGAACATTAAAATGATGGTTCGATATTGTGAAAACACCAAAAACACAATTATGGAAAAATCATCCAGTAAGGGATGTGGGGAGTTGTGGTTGTAAACACAAAAACAATCACATATATAGAAATATCATAACCTTATAGTTATAATGATTATATACATGATATATAAATTAATTAAATGATTATCATTGAAATCTGTTGTCCCACATGAAAATTTCAATATCAACGAACGTGTGGGATGAGTTATAGTCCACCCACCTTATAGTTGTACTGTCCTTATCCTCTGATAACATCATAAAATTTTTATTATAATGGATTAGGTTGTAAAAATGTGATAAACACCCACACCTTAATAACTATATCAAGAGTTAGATATGAGAAGAATGGCTTAAATAGACTCACGTACCTACCATTGCGCATCAAACATGACTAAAAGAAACTCGTTCAGACCCTTGAAGAAGAAGTTATTCCAATCTTGACCTTAGTACTTCAAAGAGTTATAAAATGATATAAATGTGGTTATTACTACATAAAATAGGACTAATAGTAAGGAGGTGTATTAATTATATCATTAATAGAAAAATAGTTAAATTACCCATACATTAGTACAGTCGTTGTTTGTCTACGCAGTTTGACAAACCCTGTGAAAACAATGAATAGGTACCTGTGAAGAAGGAGCGATATCATGGATAGGTCATATGGTTAGGTTTCACAGTTAGGTAAACTGTGTGCTACCATTCGGTAAGAATTTGTCTAAAATCATTCCACTAGCATGGTTTTCTCTATCTGTGAGACCTTTCTGCATAGTTTAATATAAACTGTGCGTCAGGACTACTTTTCCAAAAAGATGTGTTCTGGGATACAAAAAATTCTCAAACACCCTCGGGAACTTCACTAAATCATTAGGCATCTTAAATAGGTCAAAAATAAAAAATTAGGCTGATATGTAAAAGGATCCATGCCTAAGTGAAAACCCCAGATCTTGTAGTCTTCCCCCTTAGAAGGACATTAACACAAGTTCACATTACAAGGGTGTAGAAATAATGTATGAGAAAAATTATGGCTACTGAGAAAATATATTGGATTCCTACTCTGATGTAACATCCTAAAGAGGGCCATGTTGCAAAATCATCCATACAAGAGGGAAAGAGATTCCACAACGAACCTTTGTGCTCCAGTCGATGATGTGTACTGGATACATCTCAAAGATAGCATCAACATCTAACTCCACATCCCTTTGATCAACGGTATGAGACAGGTCGGCGTGATACTGCTGAAGTTGTGATACATGGAAGATGTTGTGAATGAAATGGTACATCAGGGGTGGTAGCAAATGATAGGCTACTGGACCAACTCTATCATGTATCTCAAACGGTCATCTGTAACGAAGAGACGTCTTCCAATGGTTCTATAACAATCTATGCCCAAGAGTAGGTGATAACTAAAAGAAAAACAATCCCTCGCCTCAATATATAGAGTTTATTGATGTTGATCGACGTAAATTTTTTTTATACAATGGGAAGTGGTCACACATTATAATCCCTAACACCTACAATAAAGTCTGTCAAATGAGACAAGGATCTAAAAGGGATGCCTCGCCTACATCTATCCACAACATGGGTGAAGGACGTGACCTACCATATAAGTACTCAAAATTAACCATCTGAATTTTCACCTAGAATCTTTTATTAATGGAAAAATAAACAAGAAAAATATTATTTTACCAAGAACCACTGAAATCAAGGACACACGTTCAATTCATATCCTCATGAACCTTTATTTTCTTTTCTAAATTTCATCGGTTTGCGGGTGAAAAGTTGTGCTTAGAAGAAACTGTGTTCCAATACCATTATACAATCCCTTCTAGAACTATGATGTGAAATTATCATCCATATCTCAAATGATTGTATGATGGACCACATGGAGTCATATGATATCATTGAAAAACAGTTTTCCTAGCCCATCAACTGAGAAAGCCTCATGAATAGGAATGAATTAGGATACATTCATCAGTCTGTTAATGAAAACCCATACAATGTCTCTAACTCTTGGATACCAAGGTAAAATGACTACAAAATACAAAAAAACATCTTCTCCTTTCCATTCTAGGACTATAGCGGGTTTTAAAAATCATATAGGTCTGTAGTACGCTATCTTTATCAACTTATAGATGGAACACATAATGATACCATATTCTATATGATGTTTCATCCCAAGGACATGAATATAGGCGTAACATGTATTGATACATCTCTAAGATGCCTAGATAAACATCCAACTAATATATGGGGTAATCATTCATCAAATCCTCTCTCATACCTGTACAACCCCATACAAGTCCATGGTTAAGTAGTAGGTCATATTTATTTATAGATCTATCTAGTGCCATGTTATATATTGATATACGATCATGGAGTACAAAGCCTTTAGGATCTAGAAATTGTCTACCCTTTACCTTATAAAGGAGGGAATAGGTAACTACTATGGACATGATATAATAATTCTCCTGACTATATTTAATCTCTAGATTTTGGTCAGAATGTATGGACATTAACATCATGTCATCATTTTCATCCCATACTTCTTATTCATGTGTTTTCCGAGTCACCTCATCTATAACCACATTGCCCATCCAACGATTATTGGCATTATAATATTAATGGTATTTCGATATTTGACCCATATACATTGTATAAGTTTCCATTCATGAAGATAAAATATATTATTGAGTATCTTCTGTTCTGTGTACACAAAAAAAATTTCCCCCAATATTTAATGTCTCCAGAAATGTAGGGAATGGAAATTTGTTGCTAGCTCAAGGTCGTTCATATGGTAATTTCTCTAATGTGGCCAAAACTATCAATATCTATAAGTAATGACTCAATCTTCCTGCATATGTATTGCTCCTAAGAGGATGTCTGATGCATCACAGGAAATGGTATAACCAAAACTAGTCTCGAGATTAATGGGAATATGTGTAGAGACATCACTCCATTTTTAGCTACAGAAATATTATCTCACACCCTTTTAAACAAATGATCATTAATACATTCTTTATAAGGCTGGTGAATAGTGATTAAAGTCATAAGAAGTGATATATGAAATTCCTATAACATCCTGCCATCACCTAGACTCCAAATGTCAATCTTTTTTTTGGGATGCTCCCAGAAAACTATATAACTAACCATTTCAGGGTTACCTTATATTCTCGATTATGATAATATATGACCCAAGAAGTGATCATTGTCGATCCATAAGTGGCACATAGAATGTATGATGTAAATCTGATGCTCTCTTGGTGTACTCGTAATGGTATGAAGATGTTTAGCTTGATCGTTATGAGTATGAGAATACATTAAGATGTTGTCCACAATAACAATGACAAAATAATCCAAAACGGGGTAGAACACCCTATTCATTAGATCCCTGAAAACGGTGGGTGAGTTCGTATGATCGAACAACACAACAAGGTAATCATAAATGTCATACCTACAAAAGAATGTTGTTCTTGGTATGTCTTAAGGTCTATATTTCACATGATGATAACCAGAATTCAGGTTGATCATAGGGAATATCTTTACTCACCAAATCTAGTAAAGGTTATGATCTATTCAAGGAAGTGGATTTTGGTTCTTGATATTAAGCTAGTTCATCATTCATTAATCCAAGCAGAGACATAAGGTTCCATCCACCTTCATGGTATAAAAGGGTGAACCCCACGATGATTTACTGGGTTGAATAAAACGTTTCGCCATAAGATCCTATAATAGCCTGTCGAGCACTTCGAGGTCATTAGGTGACATTCTATACAGAGGAATGGACATTGTAGATTCTCCTGGAACAAACATGAATATAAACTATACCACTGTCTCATGATGTATGCTATAAATATAATTTAGAAATACATCATTAAAATGATCCAATATTTGATTGAAATGAACTTCTGGTAATCACTAATGCTCCATGTAGATATTTTCAATATGGGAGGTCACACCACCTATCACATGAGGATCTATTCAATATATATTATCCTATTCATCCCAATCATCGTTATATAGAGTTTTGCTACCCTATGGACACATAAACAATACCATATGGTGATATAATTCTAAAAAATCATGATATTGAACCACCCAATACATTCCATGAATGTAGATGAAACATATCATCATGATAATAGAAGATGTTCCATAAGAAAGGGTAACTCGAAACCTTAAGGGGAGAGACCCTAAACTGGTGTATCCCCGTTATTGGTACCCATAATGGTGTATCTAGTGTCCTAACACTATAGTAATACTATATCTCTAATCTAAGATGTTTCATGATAGATAAAGATATAAAAGATTTTTATGAATGTAAATCAAATAATGTATATAATATAGATGGTTCCACAATAATAGTACATCATAGTATAGATGGTCCTATAACATGATCTATGGGTACCAGCTTTAGGGCATGTAATTGCCTAGATCCAAAACCCTATGAAATAGATGGACTACTACGATCATAAATTCTATGTTTAGGCTACTAGAGATCAAGTGTCTTGGATAGACGTCCATGACCTCATCATCATTCAGTCTTATCTAAGAAATTCCAAATCCCAACATATTTTGGGGTTAAAGAACCTTCTTATGAAGGTGGAGCTAACACATATCCTTATCTAGTCATGGCTGGTGAAAAGGTCCTTCAAAAACACTAGATATTACCTATAAGGCCACAAGCCTGACATTCCATTGGATCTCAAGCATAATGAGTCTCAGTTCTGGTCGACTTCCAAACTAATGAAACTCTTTGGAGCTATTGATATGAGCACTCTTTTTGTCACTCCACTGAAGATAAACCATAGGAGAACATTTCCTTACATTGGAAGAAATACTAGCCTGACACATAACTGATCCTTTAATCTAAGTAATATTTTTATCCTTATGCTTACTCTCAATGATAAGAGCATGATTTATTATTTCAAAGAAGTTTGTAATGTGATAGATATTTATCAATATACTGATGGAACACACCATCCCATCCTTGAAGAATCTAGAACATGAAATCCAATCATGGGATAGAAGTGGTGAAAAGTTTTGTAACACATTAAAATGAAATAAATACGCCATAACTGACAAATAAAAATCCTCAGGATGCACAAAATCTCTGGATTTGTCATCCATAAGCATATGATGAATGAAATAATCCTAGAAGATAGTCTGGAAATCAACACATAACATGCCCTAATGATGACCCTCCTAGGTAATCACATCCCGCCAACTCATGGCCTAATGCCTACGTATGTATGTGGCATGCTTGACCCTCCATTTTGGATGCTACTGTGGATGCTCAATGATATTAAAGGTTCCTTCTAACTATGGATTAATACTCGGTGGACCACCATACCCTGAAAAGATAGGAGGATGTTGTAGATTGAACCCACACATCATATCATCCATTATAGGTTCATGTCAGGGTGCTCCATGGGTGGTCTGCATCATACATACAATACTATCACAAACTTTTCATCGGTTCCCAAATATGGTACCTTATGTGATTCCTCAAGTGGAACTTTAGGAAGTATCAAAGGGGACTCAGGGCACCCCACAAATGGATTATGGTCATCGACATCCTCCTAGTGTACGATACAAGGCTATCGTGGTGGCATTGGTCCACATATTCGAATCTCATGCCTTAGAACAACCATAAGAGGAAAGATAATGTCACTCATAGTTACTAAACCAATGATAAATCAATGCACAAGCCATACAACTCCAAATACCTTCATAAGTATCCATATATATCTAAGATCCCATGTATAAGTTTCATTTCATTTTACATTTAATTTCATAGTTCACTCCATTAAATTTCATAATCACGAAAAGGAAGGATAAATATGTACAATAAAAATATTTAGAAGTCATGACTCACTTCAGAATGGATATCCATTTCCAGTGAATCAATTCCCATACACCTTATCACTGTGAATGAAACACATTCACTTATATCATTATGTATTGACTTTGTAATTTAATCATCCCAACTCAAGATTACAAATACTCCTCGTGAATTGAGAATGGAAATCACTCAATCACATAGAATAGTAAAACAACAACTGCAAACTATCACACCATCACTCAATAATCACATGCATATCAAGATATGAAAATAGTGAACTACATTTATATGGTTGGACAATATGCATGAAATTATAATTCTAGGTTCCTATAATGATGAATGTAACAATGCACCTTGCCCTAATCTAATCAGTCAATGAATAATGAAAATCCTCAAACAGGTTAATAATCACTGACACCACAAAATATGTGCATCTTCTAATAGTAAAATAATGTCAACTGTAACAGGAAAAATAGAACAATCAATTACAATTTTGGGTAACATATCTTTTTCCCTAAACATGGGTATTTTATGCTGAACAATGACATACGAAAATGTCACTAACATTCCTATTCTCAAATATATTGTCTCCAAATAGTAAAGAATGAATGGAAAATACTCGGATTCAATGTTATCCTATTATGTATAGGATTCCACTTAATTGGTTCCCTGAGATCGATGGGCCACCTGGCCTCAAGCGCATCTCCACAATTGACATAGGATGTCGACTACCAGTGAGGGCATATGGTGAGTACATGGGGAGGCAATTACCTAATTAAAAATGTGTAGTGCAATGGATAAATATAAATAGTGGTAAATAAAATAATTAATACACATAAATGAATGGAATAATGGAAAGAAGATACATTTTTAATAATATGTGAAATAACTGGAATGACATAAAAGCATACAACAACTTATGTGGATATATAATGACAATAGAGAACTAGAAAATATGGATACATGATATAAGGAATAACATATTTTAAAATGAATAATGGAAAGAAATAACTATCCTAAGCCTCCCATGGTCTAGCTAGGTCATCTGTTATCATGCTCCATCCTAAACTTCAAGAAATCAAGTGTTTAAATTTGTATGATTCCCTTTGTCAACAACTCCATTAATTTAATCTACTCCAGGTACCAAATGATGATGGGAGAGGGTGTCAGATAATTAATAGTGGGCCACCACAAACAGTGTATATGTCATATGTCCTATTTAATTGAATGGTAACAATGAGAAACATTCATATATAATGTAAAACATGACAATGTATCTAAACTCCTATGTACCTACTTCATCCATCTGTTGGAATCTGAACATAACCATTCCATTAATTGATGATTTTCCATTTATAATTAAGTCACATGTTAACAGTAGAGAAAGGTACATGTTTTGAAAAGGCAACTTGTAATGAAATTTAAAAATAAATTCCCAAGGTAATAACCAAAGAAACATAGAAATCCACGGTCAACAACTCAGTAATAATTGTAGCCTAAATAAGGGTAAGAGTATAATCCAAGGATCACATTCCAAGGAATTTAAAATTAATATGCTTACTGAATCCAAGGTTATCATCCAAGGTAAAAAAGGGATAAGTAGAGCAGGGGTCTGAGGAGATGTATCCATGTAACATACTTGTACGTGATGGATATAAGGAATGTATCTAAGGAATCCTTTAATACTATGTGGGGGATCCTACAGTGTCATAACAGAAATCCTATAGTAAAAAATTATCACGATATAGGTGGGTATCAACCTACAGAATCTATATCATTAAATTGGAATTGGGTTATCGGGTGATCATCACATTCCCCAATAAGAATTCAAGGCGATCTCAAGTCATACCACTCTTGTTTTATAATAAAGTCATGTTAAATTTCATTTAGTTCAAGCCTTTCCATTAATTTGTGAGACAAGGTCATATCGCATGAAAATATTAATAATTCCATTTAAGGAATATCCAATAATTAATTTTCATTCATCTACCATAAATTATTATGTTATGGGGTGATATAGAAATGAAACCTTTATTTCAGTCACATTTAATATGTTCTAGTAATATACTTAGTATACTCGCCAATTTCCCTCACATATTTAATTATCAATTTGATGCACATACCATTGTCGGGTCAAGTAGACGTGACATGGTACTTATCATTCTCCATTACTTGTTTCAATATTCATTTATGATAATGATTCCAACCATTAAAGTTGTAGCTCGAGCACATCCGAATAATGGCTAGAAAGTGACCAAACACACAAAAATCAAATATAGAAAAATATTCTAACAAGGGTTGTTGGTTTTTGTTAGCATAACCACCAAAACAATAATCACACATGTGTAAATATCATAATCATACCATTCTAATTAATAAAATCATTTCGAAAAAAATCAATAAATGGAAACTGATAAAATCGGTGGGCACCGCATGACAATTCCAAATTCAACGAATTTGAAGGATGGGTTATAGACCTCCCTACATTGGGTTGTACAGTCCTTATCCTCTTATATCATCCTCCAATTTGACATAGAATTTATTATATCTGAGAAAAATGAAAAATGGATCAAACATTGAAAATTATGGCAACAGCAAGAGAGGAGATGAAAGGCTCAAACTGACTCAGATACTTACCATTATGCATCCAATGTGACATGTAGAAGCTCGATCATATCCTGGACAGGGAAGATCATCCAATCCATACCTTTGGTATTCAAATGTCTCAAAAATTAGTGGAAAATAGGTCATTAAGGAAAAAATATTTAAATTACCCTTAAATTAGTCGGTGCACAGTATTTACTGTAACATCCCAAGTAAATGAAGAATTTTACATTTTCATTTTTGTCAATATTTTTGAATGAAATGTTAATATTACATTAAATAGAATTCTATGTCCAATAGCATACACAATACGCAACAAAAAGTTTCTTTGAAATCTGACGTTGCACACTAATAATATAATAATATTATTTAAAATGGCAGTTAATTCCTAGCCATTGTAATGGAAGGAATGAACAGAACAAACTAAAAAATGATTAAATATTTTTGTTAAATATTTTTACATTTATCCTATAAATTTCAGAGGCATAAAATGTGAATGAATACAATTTTAAGCATAGATATTCTAATATTATTTAAAAGGCCGATTAACCGCCTTTTGATGGAGACCCATTTTTAAAACTACATTTTTTCAATTTTATATGTTATACTTGATAAAAAAAATCCTTCTTTAAATTCTGGATATCAAATTGTTCTTTGTGTAACATTTTTTAATTTTTCAGAAAAAATTCAATTTTTAATGAACAGTGAAAAATGTTGTATTTTAATTCAAAACATCCTTTTAATATAATTTGTTTATATGGTTAGTTTACTTTATTTGTTGGTTTTATACTGTAGTTAAAATATATTTTTATCATTTAATCCAATGGTGGTCATTGAAAATAATTTCACATTGAAATTTGACATAAACAGTTGTCATTCTTTTGATAGGAATTGTTTCTTTAAAACACGCTATTTGTTTTGATAGCGGGAATTAATTATAAAATTAATTAATGAAACATCAATGTTTTTAATTTGGTAAAATTTACATCATTTTTGAATTTGGAATATCAAAATTACATTTCAAAAATTTTGGGTATTTTTCTGACAAATGTTCATTTTTAATGAATAGTGAAAAATGTTGCATTTTACTTCAAATTTGCATTTTCATCTAATTTAATTATATAGTTAGATTGTCATTTTAATTGGTTTTCAAGTGTAAATTAATTATCTTTTTACCAGTTAATACAATTTCATTCATTGGAAGTAATTTAACTTTTCAATTGGAGGTAAAAACAAGTCATTCTTTTGATACTTTATACTTCTTAAAAACCCGTCTTTGGTTTTGACAATAGGAATTATTTTTAAATTAATTACTACAATTTTTTTTAATTTGGTAAAATTTATTCCATATTTGTTATCATAATTTCCAAATTATTTAATTAATAATCTTTTTTTTTCAGACATTATGATTAGTAACGATGATAATTATCTTTAATTTTCGTGATTAATTAGTAATAGGGTAGTTAAGCGTAACAAAATAATATCATAATAATACGAAATTACCCATACAAGTGTCATAATGATATTTTTATGAGTCATGGCCGACCATGGTATGACTTGTTCCAACTTTGGGACCCCATGGAATCACTTTAGTGTGATAGTGACTTTTTATCATATTATTTTTTTAAAGAAAGGAAAATATAACCAAAGTATGTATCACCTAAGTAAAACAATTTATGTTTTGTTTATATAAATGATATCTTACAAAATAAATATTCATTGGAAATATAAAAAGATTTTCTACATCATGGTATTTATTTCATAATATTTTGACATTATATAAATATAATTATTTAAGACACCGTGATGATGTAGTGATTACATCATTAATGAACAATTTAAATAATCTGAGAAGATATGGTAAAATATAAGAATTACACATTTCTAAAACCTATTATATTGGTGTATTTCGAACCCTTATCCCCTTATCCTAGAACTATATCATTTTGGGACATTTAAAATCTGAAATCTATTTTAAAATAAAGTAACATTTCCAGAACTTCAAAAAGTGACCCTCCTCCCTCTTATATAATGCCCCCCAACTCTACCCCCATACCCACATCTCTAAAGACATTGGATCATCCAACCTCTTATGATATTATCTCTCCACATCCCTATATTACTACTATATTCCTCACATTGGGAATAAGTTTTTCCAAATAAGCCTTTGGCTCAAATCAAAAAGAGTTACCATATTTAAAGGTAATGTCTTCTCTTATGTTCTCTTGTTTTATTTTGCTTCTCCAACCCCCTAAACCATTTTAATTCCTTTATTTTCTAAAAAAACAAGTATATTTAATATAATAGTATTTTTTATGAGATTTATTTGAGATACACTTACACAAACCTCCATCTAATGGGTGAAGAACATACTGTTTCTGTGGACGGCGAACTACTACCTCACGAAACGATGATTGTTCAATTATCTCTTACCACCTCGCATGGGGGACATTAAGATGTCAGTGTATTTATATATGATATATATTAATTTTATTTTATCCTTGTGACTATTTATTTTTCTTTTATGTCATACCTTGATGGTTTCCATGATAGGTAATGGCGATGATTTCATTTTTGGATGTGCGGACTACCGCCCCCTCAAAGTGATATGACCCGTTCATGCCATATGTGGAACATATAAAGGATAGAATTTATGAACTTTTGTAACATATATAACATATATATTATACTGAAAATATAATATACGTATGTATAATTATTTTTTCATTCCATTAAACTATGAAATAGAAATGATAGTAGCTTTCATGCGTACATACGACTTACAGTCTCCATGAACCGTGCATTTAATTTCTTTTCTCCAAATGTAATGTACTATTATAAGTACATATATAGAATGGAAATATATGATATATATTACATTTAAATTATGAATATAATTCTTGATTTAATAAACTTAATACCACATGAACATCATGTAATTATTAGAAGTCCATTTTTTTGACTCCTGTATCGAACGTCTACAAAAAACATCTGATATAAACTCACATAATTAACTAATTATAACAAAATTATAATATGTGATATGAATTGAATAATAAAAATTAAAGGATTTCCTTAAGAAATTATAAATTTACCAATGTTTATTATTCATTAATATAATGAAACGAACAAGACAAGTCGAACGTGAGGTAAGGGATACGACCTCTCTCTTTCTTTTTAAGTACTCTCTTTAATGTAATTCATTTTAAGCTCAACTATCATATGTTGGGGGATGTTCATTTATATTCATCTTATAGTACTTTTTATTTTCATATTATGAGATATTGTATTTGATCTAATGAATCCATTTTTGAATGTTTTGAGTGGCGTCGTTAGGCTGCCGAATTTTCATAAGGGGATTTCTTATCTCACTTTTAATTCCTTGATATCTCCATTGTTCACCAATAATTTATTGCCTGTGGTGTTTTGTGTACTACCATTTGATATATATTTTCATTATTCTATTTATATTCATGGTATTCTGTGATTCATTTGGTTCTTATTATCTTTTGGTCATACGACATCATTGATTACAATGAGGTAAGGGGTTTTTATCTCACTTTATATTCCCGTGAGATTCAAGCTATATTTTCCACAATCTCCTTTGAGTGGTGTGTTTACTGCCCATTATTCTACTATTTGAGTAATATGAATCCATTTATATGAATTTACATTAAAATTTTATGGTCTTTCTTTCATGAGGTGTATGTTTCGTAGGTTACCAAATTGGAAAGGAAACCTTTCCCCCTCATCTCTTTAAAAGACATATTTTTGATAGGTCTTTTAATTTACATCTTCTTATGATGGGATATGTATTTATATATCCTTATTTCTGTAAATATTATGTACAAGTGAAGAGATATCCTTTTTATCTCTCATCAACTAATTTTCTAAATTTTAAAGTGACGTCGTTAGGCTGTCGAATTTTGGTAAGGGAACTTCTTAACCCAATTTCAATTCATTGGGTAAAATCTCTACTTCTTGATTATGTCATTATATGAATATGTGTGGATTACCTATGATTGTTTTACAATTAATATCCACTTCTATTGAGTGTATTTATATTTTTCACACATATTTATGTAATTGATTTATCCTTAATCTAAGGATATCATCTTTGTAAGGGACTTCATCTCAATCTCCTTTAATTGAGGAATATTTTGTTCTAATACAAGACTTTCTTTCATATGTTGTATATACACCTTTGAAGTTTCATTTCATTCAGAGGGAATATTTTTTTATGAAGCGTTTTAGCAAACGACAAAAAGGGATGTTTCTTTTAATGTACGCGGTGACAACGAACTTTCCGCCGCAGCGAGTATTACTTGATCTTTGGCTTACTTAACAAGACTTAATGTTTTTAAAAGGAAAAATAAATACCATTTACTCTATTATATATTTTTGTATGGAAAATGATTTTGATAAAGAATTTGTTATGTCAATATATTTAAATGATATATTATAATTGAAATGTGGAAATTTTTTCTTTTCATTATATTGGTTTTATGTGTTACGATTTTGTTATGGTACTTGGACTTTTGACAAGAGGTTACATGATAAACCAAATTATTGGTGGTTCAATGAAAACTAGGACTGGTGGATGCATTATAACCTCTAATGCATTGGGTATGGAAGTCGGTCGTATGGCTATTCCATTTAGTGACATGTGTGGAAGTCGACTATATGGTTATTCCATTTACATATGTTTATATCCAAAGTTACCTATATATGTTATGTGTTCTTTATATGGGTTTTATGGTGATATTTGGGTTACAAAAGGGTAATAAATGGTCTTTTATTTAGTGAAGAGTATTTACTACTTCATAAAGGCGAACAATATTTCTTATGATTATGTATTCCTAATTTACTTATTATTTAGAAGAACTAATAGGTTCCCTTATTTGTGTATCTCTTACTAAGCTTTTTATACTCATCCCAAGTATTTGAAATGTTTTTCACAGGATATAAAGTGGAATAGTGTCATGGATGGGATCAAGGAAATGTCATGCAATCTAAAACATGGAAGTAGACAAGTTTCTTTTTAAGAGTTTTTATTTTATGGAAAAATGGAAACTGAGTAGAAGTGTTATATTTGTAATAATAGTGATGTAATAGTTATGTCATAATTCTCTAAAACTCTAAACCTGAAAAGATCCTCAATGTGAATTATTCATTTAATTCATTATTATGTAATGTTTTAAGTCTGGGTCCTTATATTTACGTATGGTTAGAAAAACCATGAATGAAACCGTAAATGGGTACCTTGAAATAAGGGGAACTCACACTATTATGTAATACATGCCCCAATAATGCGGTAAGGATCGGTCAAAAATCAGGCTACTTGCATAGTTTCTTCTCACAATGCAGCCTTCCAGCGCGGTTTAATATAAACCATGAGCCAGGACAATTTTGCTAATAAATTGGGTTATAAGCTTTAAAAACTTTTCTATGAATCCTTTATACCTTCACTAAGTCATTATTAATTTAAAATAGGTAAAAAGTAAATAATTAGACCAAAATTTATAGGAATCATACTTGAGTGAAAAATCAGGTTCTTCCACCATACTTCAGAAATTAAAAAATTTCACCCAAAACAACATTGAAAAAACCCATTCATGGTATAACATAAACATGAATAATTATTACTTAAAAATGATAAGTATACATATCTCAAAGATATCAATATCAGATAATTTCCATATTTTGAAAACTATGGGAAGAATTACCGTTGTAAATTCTTTAAGGGATTCAAAATTTTTTATATGTTTATAAATAAGGTCATCTGGAAAAAGAATGAAAAGCCATGAATGAAATATATATATATATATATATATATATATATATATATTGATTATAGGGATATGAGTAACTACATAAATGAATGTAACAAATTTCATTGTAATCCCCCATAGAACAAGATGATGAGATAATTCCAATCATATGTGATCACTAAAGATTACGTGGAAGTACCTAATGATACGGTGATAGGTACGAAATTCTTATATTCAAAATTATCTAATTATTTATTTGATTATATAACCTCTTGTTATTTAATATTAATATAATTTCAAAATATTAGTATACATTTAACTATTAATTAATGAAAGATGTTGTTTGTTAAACCTCATAGGGTTAACCTATCTACAAAGAATAGGTTCCCTAAAATCCTAATTAGGAGACATAAATAGAATTTATTTAATGACCATATCATCATACATATATTTAAATTCAACATAATCATATTTATGGACTAGATTTCGAAATTTTATGAAAAAATTTTGTTTCCAAAATAAGTAAATTAAATTTTTTGAGGATGATATAAAATTCAATATCTATAGACATGAGATGTCATCATCTGATTCATATCTATATGCACCCCAAAATATCTATTTAAGGTTATTGATATGTATGTAGGGAAATATTATATGAATGGAGAAGGTGATCTTAAAATTTAGGATATTCCTCTTGTACATGAATACATTGATGTATTTCATGATGAATTTCATGGATATCCCCTATAGGGTGATGTTTATTTTTCAATTGATTTAATCCATGATTCTAGAGAAATATAAAATAATCTCTATAAAATGGCCACTGTATAATTAGTGGAGTTTAATTAATAACTATTGGTGTTTCATGATAATGAATTTATTCTCCCTATTGTTTGACAGTGGGGATACCATGTTATCTTTGTCAAAAATAATGATGGATCCATGTGGTTGTGCATTTATTATAGGAAACAAATTATATTACTATAATGAAAAAGTATCATCTACAATTAATTGATTACTTATTCAATCATCATAAAAAGAACTAATATTTTTGAAAGAATGACCTTTGATCTGGGTATCATCAATTACAAGTAATAGATGAATTAATTCCGAAGATACCTTTACAAATGAGGTATATGCATTATCACTTTATAGAAAATATATTTGTGTTCAAAAATAAAGTATATATTTTTGTGGATCAAATGAAATGAGTATTAAATATATTTCATTATGACCTATTTAGCGATAAATAAAAATATTTTGGTGAATTCTAAAAAAAAATAGGACTATGGTAAACACTATTAGATCATTCATGAGAATGTTAGAATGAATGAGTTGTATAGAAAATTTGATACTATGAATTGTTGATTGAAACTGATTCATTACATGTAATATTGTCTCCAATTGTGGAATATTATTTGATCCTGAAATGATAATAGAAGATAAATAATAGACTAAAAATGAATATAAATAAGTTACATAGATTTATTGTGTTTTGATGTCATTGTTGATTATTGTTTACAATATATCTCACTTTAATAACCTATTAAACTAAAAGAGAAGTAAACATTTTATGTTTATTTGTATAATGTAACGTGTAGAGTGATTCAATGAACTAAATATGAGATTTTTAATGCCATTATTTTGACTCTACCTTCTTGAAATGATGGGTTTCTGATATATTATAATTCATTGAAGTAGGGACACGGTTGTAATCTATATTAAAATTATTGTAATTATATATTGTAACACCCCGAGCTTCCACGATACGCCTCTCTTTCAATAATGCAATAGCTTGCATTGTACGAAACTTTGAGTTCTAAAACACCGCGATTAATCAAAGTAGCCGGTATGAATAGTAATAACAACTTTTTAAAATTATAGAAATTTTATATTTCAAAATGGACTTCATTTTTGGATTCGGAATATCGAAATTAGCCTATGTCGAATTTTTGGTATTTTTTTGATAACTTCTAATGTTTTTATTAATAATGAAAAATACTTAAAACAACTTTTTTAATCAAAATAATTTATTGTGATAAATTATACTATTTAGTGGTCTTAAAGTATAATTATAATATATTTTTACCATTTTATCCAATGGTGGTCATTAGAATTAATTTAACATTGAAATTGGGCATGAACAATTGTAAATCTTTTGATATAAATTATTTCTTAAAAACACGCTACTTGTTGTGACAGCGGGAAATAATTATAAAATTAATTAATGCAACTTATATGTTTGGAATTTTTTAAAATAGACAACATTTTTGAAATCAGAATATCAATTATAGCTTAGGGTGAAATTTTGGCATTGTTCTGAAAAACTTCAATTTTTGATGAATAGTGAAACCACTAAGTGGTATTTAAATAACTGATTTTTCGTTTAAATGAAATATTACCACTTCTGTGTTTTGATTTTAAAAAATCCTACATACATGGTTGTAATTAAGAAGTAAAATGTGGTTCAATGAGATTAAAATAATTTTTGGTGAATAGTAACTTTTAAGTTCTTAATCGCGATTAGAGGTAATTAGTGTAGTTTAAGGTAAAAATAATGTTTTAATAATATGAGATGAGATTGAAACATGTCCTACCCTCCTTTGATGTTCCATGACCGACCAAGAAAATCAATGGGTCAACTTGGGGACCCCATGGAGCCACATTAGTTGGAAAATGACATTAATACCTTTTATTTAATGTTAAAGTAAAAAATGACACAAACATGTAATGTTTTACTAAATCAGTTTTTACATGGGGTTATACAAGTCATATTTTTGACTATAAATAGTAATTGGAAAGCTAAAAAGATTTCTTACATCATAGTATTTTTTTATTATTTTTAGACATTAAATAAATTAAATTATTTATGACATCATGATGGTGCATCAATGACCTCATTATTTAATGATTTAAATAAAATGAAAGGATAATGTAAAATCTAAGGCTTACACTTGTCAAAAACCTATTAGATGAGGATATTTCGAACCCTTATCACCTTAGACTCGAATTATATAAGTGTGGGACCTCTAAAATCCGAAACTCATTTTATAATAAAGTGACTTCTCTTTACTTTCCAAGAGTGCCCCTCCACTCCACTTATAAAAGGCCCCCACCACTCCCACCTTATTCACACCATCAAGCCATTTGGCTCGGCAACCCTCTGCCCAAATATTCTCCCAACATCCCTCACTTACTCCTAGAAGCCTCACTTTGGGTATAATTCTTCCCAAGGAAGCCTTTGTCTCAAATCCAAAAGAGTTACCCGATTTTTAGGTAATGTCTTCTCTAATGTTGTTTTGTTTTATATAGCTTCTCCAACCCCTTAAACTCTTTTTATTACTTTCTTTTGTAACAACACCAGTATCTAAAATATACTAGGATGTTCTTATGATAAGTATTTGGTTTACACTTACACACACCTACATCTAATGGTTATAGAACATACTGTTTCAGTGGATGGCGAATTTTGCCTCACGAAACGATGATTGTTCAACACTCATATAACACCTATAATGGTGGCCATTATGATGAAAATATTTTTATATATGATATATATTATGTTTTTGTTTTACTTATGATTTTTTATTTTTCATTTATGGCATACCTTTATGGTTTCCATTATGGGTAAACGTGATATTTTCATTTTAGGAAGTGCAGACTACCGCCCCCTGAAAGTGATTTTAATCGTTAATACCATATGTGGGATGTATAAAGATGGATTAAATGGTATTATATTCTATATTATACTGGAATTATATTGTACATTTATATAATTATTATTTCATTCCATTAAATACGAAATTGAAATGAAAGTAGCGTTCATGCGTACGTACGGCTTACCGTCTCCATGAACGGTGCATTTCATTTCTTACCTCCAAATGTTACGTAATATTATGAATGAATGTATATACTGGATATATATGATATATATGATATCTACATCATGAATATAATTCTGGATATAATGGATATTTAATCACATTAACAACTCGTAATTATAAGAAGTTTATTGTTGACTCAAGTACCAAGGATCGACAAAACGACCGTTATTAACTTTAATAATTACATAATGTTCATAACATTGTAATAAGTGATATAAAAAGGATAATGAAATTGAAAATTGTTCTTAATAAGGTAGATATTAACTCTAGTTTATTATTCAGGAGGTTAAAGAACAGTTGAGTCAAGTCGGACACGAGGTAAGGGATCTTCTTAACTCAACTTCCATTCTTTGGGTTAATCTCCTACATTCAAATTATGTCATGATATTATTATGTCCTACTTTGTATTTTTACATTCTTTATGTGTACCTATAGTGAATAAACATAATAGATCTATTTTATTTTAAAGACGATCTTTTTAAGGACTTCGTCTCAATCTCCTTTCATTGAGGCATATTTGGATTTATACACAACTTTTTTTATACGGTGTATAAACACCTTTGACTTTTCCATTAATTCAAAAGAAATATTTTTTATACCAATCATTTTACTAAACGACAAAAAGGGAATTTTTTTCTATCCGTACATATGCGGCGACAATGAATTCTCCGCCGCCGTAACCATTATTTGTGTTTCGGCTTCCTTTACAAGCCATCACGTTTTTTTTAATGAAAAATAAATACAAAGTTTTAACATTATTTTATTTTGGTATTGAAAATGGTTTTGAATGCATTTTTATTATATCAATGTGTTGTATTGATATCTTGTGATTAAGATGTGGAAATGTTATGTTTCCTTTATCTATGTTTTATGTGATACGATAATGTTATAGTTTATGATATATTAAAACCTATTCATATGAGGAATGCATTGGACTTAATAAGTGACGGGTGGAGCCCGCTATAGCTCCTCGATGCATCGGTAGGTCTCATGAGACAACTAGACGTGGAATTGGCCGAGGCCCTTTCCCAATTTGTTTTATGTTTTTGGCTGAGGCCTTAATCATTTTAGACGTCTTGGCCGAGGCCTTCACAAAATGTTTCAGAATATCTGGCATTATACATTCCCTCATTATGAAAGTGGTTATTGATACTGCATGTGATTATTCGACCAGTAGAATATCCATGTGAATAAGTGAATGGAATTATCTCATTTTAATTTTTCCATATTATGTTGATGTTCAAGTTGAAAAGGCTTTTGTTTTAGTTATACATTGCCTTAAATTTTTATTTTTATTTATGAAAGCTTCCGCAATATTGTTATCCTAACTGAGCATCTGAGCTCACCCCTTTCAATGTTTTAATATTTTCCAGGATGTGAAGAAGTATTTTATGAATGACCTACAGGGATAGTCAGAAGAGGATATGAGTGTGGAATATGAAGACTTTGTTATTAGTTTTTCACTTTATGATGTAATGTAACATTTATGAATGTATCTAGTGTTTCCAAGGCTACTAAACTAATCCATCTTTCGAGACTTGATATTTTGTGATCATGACAATGTTACAAAGTAATGCACCGACTATGGGTAGCTGGGGTCAGGGCGTTACAGTTGGTATCATAGGCATTTTAGTACTAACCTTGGAAACTAGATTTAGATAAACTCTGATTAGAGCACATAGCCCGAAGATAGACTTTGAGGATTAGTATAGAAGAACTTCCTAGAATTTTTGTATTATAGAGATTTTGTGAGTTTTCCGAGCAATATATCCCTGTTTGGATATGAGCAGGTAGAGGCGGCTCTGGCACAGATTTACCTAGGGGTAAAACCTGAAAACACCGCTTTGAGCCAGACTCGAACGGGAACTGGTGCACGACAATGGGTCTTATTGCACTTTTGGTTACGACACTCCCGGGGGATATGCTTAGGATAATTCTCATTTTCTTTACAAACCACTATGAAGGGTTATGAGTATATACTTCCTCAAAGAAAACATTTCTTTTTATGATTATGGATTATATCCATAAATAGTTCAATTTATGTAAAGTGTTTTACAAATATGGAATTATGTATTTTATTTCATAAACTAATCTAGTTTATGCCATTGTTTAGAAATGGCGCCTAGTGGAAGGAATGGAAACTGTATCAATGCACGCACTCCATGTAGGGATTGACCTCCTGCTCAAGATAATTATTGTGGATCTGGGGATACAACTGGTGCTGATCAACTTATTACCATACTGGGACAGCTCACTCAGGTTATGAATAATAACCTTACTCGTATGGAGCACCCTGATCCGCAACGTGGAGGATCAATGTTAGACTGCTTCATGAGGCAACAACCAACAAAATTTAAGGGGGGTACAAATCTGTTAGTATCTGAGCAATGGATAAAATCCTTAGGGAAAATATTCCACGCCTTAGACAGTGGCGAAAGGGAGAAGGTTATCATGGCAGTTTACCGTCTCACTGGAGATGCTGATCAATGGTGGTCATTGATTCAAAATACAAAGGAATATGAAGAAGTATCAAGTATGGAATGGAGAGAGTTCAAAGAGATTTTCCTAGAAAAATACTTTCCTCATGACCATCGAGCAGATATGGAAAGGCAATTTCTGAGTCTGAAACAAAAGGAGGATGATAATGTCGCAAAGTATGAGGCTAACTTTACAAGGTTAGTGAGGCATGCTGCAGATTATATACGTAACCCAAGAAGTAAGATTGATCGTTTCTTTGATGGGTTAAAACCTTTTCTTCGTCGAGCTTTAGTATCACAATCTTTCTCAACATACGAGGATATAGTCTCATGTGCTATCAAGACAGAAAAGGAATTCTCTATGTCTTATGACAACAAAGTAAAGCAAGAGAAGAAGAGAACAGTGGAACAAGAGACAGATAAAGGGAAAATGGAAAGAAGGATTTTCCATTATGTGATAATTGTGGGAAGAATCACCCTGGTACTTGCCTAAAAGGAATGGGAGTTTGTTATAAATGTGGAGAAAAAGGTCACCAGGCGCGTGATTGAAAGGGAATGAAAGAGGCTATCAATGTTGAATGCTACAATTGTAGAGAAATGGGGCATTATGCAAATGAATGTCCTAAGCGTCAGGGAAACTTGCCTCAGAAAAGGCCAAGGGATCAAGGACATTCTTATGTTGTTACTACATTTGAAGTAGAATAATTAATGTATTGGTGCTTTTGGACTCATTGATTATATTCTGGTTATTAGAATAATGTGGTATATATATTAGGATTGTACTGCATCACTTCTTGTTTCAGTAAGGTTTTAATATGATGAAGGTAATCATATTTTTAGTATGTGACAATAAGAGAAACATTACTTTGTTTGGGGAATCTGATAAATTGATTTTGGAATTAAGAGACCTTTTAGAGAAAGTCTGGATAGAGGTATTTTGGATAACTATAAAGGTTGGAGTGGATTATGTTGATCTTTGGATAGTATTGTTTAAGGTTAAAAAATTTATGAAGATTATTTTTGGAATATTATAATACTATAGTTTTAGGAAAAGGACAACCTGAAGGGTGGGGCATAACCTGTCACGTCGGACAAAGCTGCAGGAATCGAACCCACAACCATAGTGCGACAAGCCTTTATTTCCTACCACTAGCCTACAGGAAGTCCCTGGTTGTTACAAAATAATTTTACTAATCTAAATGGTATGTGTTAACATTTGGAACCTTATACAATTATGATAAGTATAATATTTTTGAGTTCTATTATCTTTTTGAGTGAAAGATGAGTTGAAGGTTGAAACTCTAATTGTCAAGCATAAATATATATATACCTATTTCTTAATTAATGAATAAATTAATTCTTAAACATTAGTAAAGGGATATTAAAACAAAAAAATGTGTTATCCGAATTCCTTATGTCTTGTTGAACTGATGATATTTTAAATCAACATAGATTGAAGGATTTGAGGCCCTCAATTTGACACTTGTTTGTGATTGATGACCTCAATCACTCCCTACAAATATTTACATTTTTCCTCCAATTATATGTCTCTAATTGCCACCAATGTTCTCCTAATCGAGACATTAATTGGGTGGTGACTTTTTCATTTCCCTTTCCCTCTTATTGAGGCTAAATTTTATTAACCTTATTTCCGATGTGGGTTTTCCAGAAAGGTATTTTCTATTTTCGACCTTTTATTTTCAAATAAAAATATCAAATTGCGAGGATGAAATTTATTGAAGGAGGGGAGAATGTATCACCCCTAGCTTCCACGATACGCCTCTCTTTCAATAATGCAATAGCTTGCATTGTACGCAACTTCGAGTTCTAAAACACCGCGACTAATCAAAGTAGCCGTTATAAATAGTAATAACCACTTTATAAAATTATAGAAATTTTATATTTCAAAATGGACTTCATTTTTTGATTCAGAATATAGAAATTAGCCTATGTTGAATTTTTGGTATTTTTCTGAGAACTTCTAATGTTTTTTTGAATAGTGAAAAATACTTAAAACAACTTTTTTAATCAAAATAATTTATTGTGATAAATTATACTATTTAGTGGTCTTAAAGTATAATTAGAATATATTTTTACCATTTTATCCAATGGTGGTAATTAGAATTAATTTAACATTGAAATTGGGCATGAACAATTGTCAATCATTTGATATAAATTGTTTCTTAAAAACACGCTACTTGTTGTGACAACGGGAATTAATTATAAAATTAATTAATGAAACTTATATGTTTGGAATTTTGTAAAATAGACATCATTTTTGAAATCAGAATATCAATTATATCTTAGGGTGAAATTTTTGCATTGTTCTGAAAAACTTCAATTTTTGATGAATAGTGAAACCACTAAGTGGTATTTAAATAACTGATTTCTCGTTTAAATGAAATATTACCACTTCTGTGTTTTGATTTTAAAAAATCTGACATACATGGTTGTCATTAGTAAGTAAAATGTGGTTCAATGAGATTAAAATAATTTTTGGTGAATAGTAACTTTTAAGTTTTTAATCGCGATTAGAGGTAATTAGTGTAGTTTAAGGTAAAAATAATGTTTTAATAATATGAGATGAGCTTGAAACATGTCCTACCCTCATTGGATGTGCCATGACCGACCAGGAAAATCCATGGGTAAACATGGGGACCCCATGGAGCCACTTTATTTGGAAAATGACATAAATACCTTTTATTTAATGTTAAAGTAAAAAATGATACAAACATGAAATGTTTTACTAAAACAGTTTTTACATGGGGTTATACAAGTCATATTTTTGACTATAAATAGTCATTGGAAAGATAAACAAATTTCATACATCATAGTATTTTTTTTTATAATTTTTAGACATTATATAAATTAAATTATTTATGACATCATGATGATGCAGCAATGACCTCATTATTTAACGATTTAAATAAAATGAAAGGATAATGTAAAATCTATGTCTTACACTTGTCAAAGACCTATTGTATGAGGATATTTAGAACCCTTATCACCTTATCCTTGAATTATATAAGTGTGGGACCTCTAAAATCCGAAACTCATTTTATAATAATGTGACTTTTCTTTACTTTCCAAGAGTGCCCCTCCTCTCCACTTATAAAAGGCCCCCACCACTCCCACCTTATTCATACCTTCAAGCCATTTGGCTCGGCAAATCTCGGACCAAATACTCTCCCAACATCCCTCACTTACTCCTAGAAGCCTCAATTTGGGAATAATTCTTCCCAAGGAAGCCTTTGTCTCAAATCAAAAAGAGTTACCCGGTTTTTAGGTAATGTCTTCTCTAATGTTGTTTTGTTTTATATAGCTTCTCCAACCCCTTAAACTCTTTTTATTCCTTTATTTTGTAACAACAACAGTATCTACAATATACTAGGATGTTCTTATGATAATTATTTGGTTTACACTTACACACACCTACATCTAATGGTTAAAGAACATATTGTTTCTGTGGATGGCGAATTTTGCCTCACGAAACGATGATTGTTCAACACTCATATAACACCTATAATGGTGGCCATTATGATGAAAATATTTTAATATATGATATATATTATGTTTTTGTTTTACTTATGATTTATTATTTTTCATTTATGGAATACCTTTATGGTTTCCATTATGGGTATACGTGATATTTTAATTTTAGGAAGTGCGGACTACCGCCCCCTCAAAGTGATTTGAATCGTTAATACCATATGTGGGATGTATAAAGGATGGAGTAAATGGTATTATATGCTATATTATACTGGAATTATATTGTAAATTTATATAATTATTATTTCATTCCATTAAATACGAAAATTAAATGAAAGTAGCGTTCATGCGTACGTACAACTTACCGTCTCCATGAACGGTGCATTTCATTTCTTACCTCCAAATGTTACGTAATATTATGAATGAATGTATATACTGGATATATGTGATATATATGATATCTAAATCATGAATATAATTCTGGATATAATGGATATTTCATCACATTAACAACTCGTAATTATAAGAAGTTTATTGTTGACTCAAGTACCAAAGATCGACAAAACGACCGTTATTATCTTAAATAATTACATAATGTTCATAACATTGTAATAAGTGATATAAAAGGATAATGAAATTGAAAATGGTTCTTAATAAGGTAGATATTAACTCTAGTTTGTTATTCAGGAGGTTAAAGAACGGTTGAGTCATGTCGGACACGAGGTAAGGGAACTTCTTAACCCAACTTCCATTCTTTGGGTTAATCTCCTACTTTCAAATTATGTCATGATATTATTATGTCCTACTTTTTATTTTTACTTTCTTTATGTGTACCTATAGTGAATACACAAAATAGATCTATTTTATTTTAAAAATGATCTTTTTAAGGACTTCGTCTCAGTCTCCTTTAATTGAGGCATATTTGGTTTTATACACAACTTTCTTTTATACGGTGTATAAACCCCTTTGACTTTTACATTTATTCAAAAGAAATATTTTTTATACGAATAGTTTTACTAAACGACAAAAAGGGAATGTTTTTATTTCCGTACATATCCGGCGACAATGACTTCTCCGCCGCCGTAACCATTATTTGAGTTTCGGCTTCCTCTACAAGCCATCACGTTTTTTTAATGAAAAATAAATACAATGTTTTAACTTTCTTTTATTTTGGTATTGAAAATGGTTTTGAAAGCATTTTTATTATATCAATGTGTTGTATTAATATCTTGTGATTGAGATGTGGAAATGTTATGTTTCCTTTATCCATGTTTTATGTGATACGATTATGTTATGGTTTATGATATGTTTAAACCTATTCATATGAGGAATGCATTGGACTTAATAAGTGACGCATGGAGCCCTCTATAGCTCCTCGATGCATCGGTAGGTCTCATGAGACAACTAGATGTGGAATTGGATGAGGCCCTTTCCCAATTTGATTTATGATTTTGGCTGAGGCCTTAATCATTTTAGACGTCTTGGCTGAGGCCTTGACAAAATGTTTCAAATTGTCTGGCATTATACATTCCCTCATTATGAAAGTGGTTATTGATATTGCATGTGATTATTCGACCAGTATAATATCCATGTGAAGAAGTGAATGGCATTATCTCATTTTACTATTGAAATATTATGTTGATGTTAATGTTTAAAAGGCTTTTGTTTTAGTTATACATTGCCTTAAATTTTTATGTTTATTTATGAAAGCTTCCGCAATATTGTCATCCTTACTGAGCATCTGAGCTCACCCCTTTCAATGTTTTAATATTTTCCAGGATGTGGAGAAATATTTTATGAATGACCTGTAGGGATAGTCAGAAGAGGATATGAGTGTGGAAAATGAAGACTTTGTTATTAGTTTTTCACTTTATGATGTAATGTAACATTTATGAATGTATCTAGTGTTTCCAAGGCTACTAAACTAATCGGTCTTTCGAGACTTGATCTTTTGTGATCATGCCAATGTTACGATGTAATGCACTGACTCTGGGTAGCTAGGGTTGGGGCATTACAGTTGGTATCAGAGGCAGTTTAGTACTAACCATGGAAACTAGATTTAGATAAACTCTGATTGGAGCACATAACCCGAAGATAGACTTTGAGGATTAGTATAGAAGAACTTCCTAGAATTTTGGTATTATAGAGATTTTGTGAGTTTTCCGAGCAATACATCCCTGTCTGGATACGAGCAGGTAGAGGCGGCTCTAGCACAGATGTACCTAGGGGTAAAACCTGAAAACACCGCTTTGATCCAGACTCGAACGGGAACTGGTGTACGACAATGGGTCTTATTGTACTCTTGGTTACGACACTCGCGTGGGATATGCTTAGGATAATTCTCATTTTCTTTACAAACCACTATGAAGGGTTATGAGTATATACTTCATCAAAGAAAACATTTCTTTTTATGATTATGGATTATATCAATAAATAGTTCAATTTATGTAAAGTGTTTTACAAATATGGAATTATGTATTTTATTTCATAAACTAATCTAGTTTATTCCATTGTTTAGAAATGGCGCCTAGTGGAAGGAATGGAAACCGTATCAATGCACGCACTCCGTGTAGGGATTTCTCTCCTGATCAAGATAATTATTATGGATCTGGAGATACAACTGGTGCTGATCAACTTATTACCATACTGGGACAGCTCACTCAGGTTATGAATAATAACCTTACTCGTATAGAGCACCCTGATCCGCAACGTGGAGGATCAATGTTAGACCGCTTCATGAGGCAACAACCACAAACATTTAATGGGGGTACAAATCTGTTAGTAGCTGAGCAATGGATAAACTCCTTAGAAAAAATATTCCTCGCCTTGGGGAGTAGCGAAAGGAAGAAGGTTATCATGGCAGTTTACCGCCTCACTGGAGATGCTGATCAATGGTGGTCATTGATTCAAAATACAAAGGAAGATGAAGAAGTATCAAGTATGGAATGGAGAGAGTTCAATGAGATTTTCCTAGAAAAATACTTTCTTCATGACCATCGAGCAGATATGGAAAGGCAATTTCTGAGTCTGAAACAAAAGGAGGATGAGAATTTCGCAAAGTATGAGGCTAACTTTACAAGGTTAGTGAGGCATGCTGCAGATTATATACGTAACCCAAGAAGTAAGATTGATCGTTTTTTTTTGATGGGTTAAAACCTTTTCTCCGTCGAGCTTTAATATCACAATCATTCTCAACATACGAGGATATAGTCTCATGTGCTATCAAGACAGAAAAGGAATTCTCTAAGTCTTATGACAACAAAGTAAAGTAAGAGAATAAGAGAACGGTGGAACAAGAGACAGATAAAGGGAAAAAAGGAAAAAAGGATTTCCCATTATGTGATAATTGTGGGAAGAATCACCCTGGTACTTGCCTAAAAGGAATGGTAGTTTTTTATAAATGTGGAGAAAAAGGTCACCAGGAGCGTGATTGCAAGGGAAAGAAAGAGGCTATCAATGTGGAATGATACAATTGTAGAGAAATGGGGCATTATGAAAATGAATTTCCTAAGCGTCAGGGAATCTTACCTCAGAAAAGGCCAAGGGATCAAGGACAATCTTATGCTGTTACTACAGTTGAAGCGGAATAATTAATGTATGGTTCTTTTGGAGTAATGGATTATATTCTGGTTATTAGAATAATGTGATATATATATAAGGACTGTAATGCAGTACTTGTTGTTTCAGTAAGGTTTTAATATGATGAAGGTAATCATATTTTTAGTATGTGACAATAAGAGAAACTTTACTTTGTTTGGGGAATCTGATAAATTGATTTTGGAATTATGAGACCTTTTAGAGAAATTCTGGACAGAGGTATTTTGGATAACTATAAAGGTTGGAGTGGATTATGTTGATCTTTGGATAGTATTGTTTAAGGTTAAAAAATTTATGAAGATTATTTTTGGAATATTATAATACTATAGTTTTAGGAAAAGGACAACCTGCAGGGTGGGGCATAACCTGTCACGTCGGACAAAGCTGCAGGAATCGAACCCACAACCATAGTGCGACATGCCTTTATTTTCTACCACTAGCCTACAGGAATTCCCTGGTTGTTACAAAATAATTTTACTAATCTAAATGGTATGTGTTATCATTTGGAACCTTATACAATTATGATAAGTATAATATTTTTGAGTTCTATTATCTTTTTGAGTGAAAGATGAGTTGAAGGTTGAAACTCTAATTTTCCAGCATAAATATATATATACCTATCTCTTATTCAATGAACAAATTAATACTTAAACTTTAGTAAAGGATATTAAAACAAAAAAATGTGTTATCTGAATACCTTATGTCTTGTTGAACTGATGATATTTTAAATCAACATAGATTGAAGGATTTGAGGCCCTCAATTTGACACTTGTTTGTGATTGATGACCTCAATCACTCCCTACAAATATTTACGTTTTTTCTCTAATTATATGTCTCTAATTGCGACCAATGTTCTCCTAATCGAGAAATTAATTGGGTGGTGACTTTTTCATTTTCCTTTCCCTCTTACTAAGGCTAAATTTTATTAACCTTATTTCCGATGTGGGTTTTCCACAAAGGTATTTTCTATTTTCAACCTTTTATTTTCAAAGAAAAATATCAAATTGCGAGGACGCAATTTTTTGAAGGAGGGGAGAATGTAACACCCCGGGCTTCCACGATACGCCTCTCTTTCAATAATGTAATAGCTTGCATTGTACGCAACTTCGAGTTCTAAAACACCGCGACTAATCAAAGTAGCCGTTATGAATAGTAATAACCACTTTTTAAAATTATAGAAATTTTATATTTCAAAATGGACTTCATTTTTGGATTCAGAATATCTAAATTAGCCTATGTTGAATTTTTGGTATTTTTCTGAGAACTTCTAATGTTATTTTGAATAGTGAAAAATACTAAAAACAACTTTTTTAATCAAAATAATTTATTGTGATAAATTATACTATTTAGTGGTCTTAAAGTATAATTAGAATATATTTTTACCATTTTATCCAATGGTGTTCATTATAATTAATTTAACATTGAAATTGGGCATGAACAATTGTCAATCTTTTGATATAAATTGTTTCTTAAAACACGCTACTTGTTGTGACAGTGAGAATTAATTATAAAATTAATTAATGAAACTTATATGTTTGGAATTTTTTAAAATAGACATCATTTTTGAAATCAGAATATCAATTATATCTTAGGGTGAAATTTTGGCATTGTTCTGAAAAACTTCAATTTTTGATTAATAGTGAAACCACTAAGTGGTAGTTAAATAACTGATTTTTCGTTTAAATGAAATATTACCACTTCTGTGTTTTGATTTTAAAAAATCCGACATGCATGGTTGTCATTAAGAAGTAAAATGTGGTTCAATGATATTAAAATAATTTTTGGTGAATAGTAACTTTTAAGTTCTTAATCGCGATTAGAGGTAATTAGTGTAGTTTATGGTAAAAATAATGTTTTAATAATATGAGATGAGCTTGAAACATGTCCTACCCTCATTGGATGTGCCATGAACGACCAATACAATCCATGGGTCAACTTGGGGAACCCATGGAGCCACTTTAGTTGGATGATGACATAAAACACCTTTTATTTAATGTTAAAGTAAAAATGACACAAACATGAAATGGTTTACTAAAACAGTTTTTACATGGGGTTATAAAAGACATAATTTTTGACTATAAATAGTCATTGGAAAGCTAAGAAGATTTATTAAATCATAGTATTTTTTTATAATTTTTAGACATTAAATAAATTAAATTATATATGACATCATGATGATGCAGCAATGACCTCATTATTTAACGATTTAAATAAAATAAAAGGATAATGTAAAATCTAAGGCATACACTTGTCAAAAACCTATTTTATGAAGAGATTTCGAACCCTTATCACCTTAGCCTCGAATTATATAAGTGTGGGACCTCTAAAATACGAAACACATTTTATAATAAAGTGACTTTTCATTACATTCCAAGAGTGCCCCTCCTCTCCACTTATAAAAGGCCCCCACCACTCCCACCTTATTCACACCATCAAGCCAGTTGGCTTGGCCAACCTCTGCCCAAGTACTCTCCCAAAATCCCTCAATTACTCCTAGAAGCCTCACTTTGGGCATAATTCTTCCCAAGGAAGCCTTTGTCTCAAATCAAAAAGAGTTACCCGATTTTTAGTTAATGTCTTCTCTAATGTTGTTTTGTTTTATATAGCTTCTCCAACCCCGTAAACTATTTGTATTCCTTTATTTTGTAACAACAACAGTATCTACAATATACTAGGATGTTTTTATGATAAGTATTTGGTTTACACATACACACACCTACATCTAATGGTTAAAGAACATACGATTTCTGTGGATGGCGAATTTTGCCTCACGAAACGATGATTGTTCAACACTCATATACCACTTATAATGGTGGCCATTATGATGACAATATTTTTATATTTGATATATATTATGTTTTTGTTTTACTTATTATTTTTTATTTTTCATTTATGTCATACCTTTATGGTTTCCATTATGGGTAAACGCGATATTTTCATTTTAGAAAGTGCAGACTACCGCCCCCTCAAAGTGATTTGAATCGTTAATAACATATGTGGGATGTATAAAGGATGGATTAAATTGTATTATATGCTATATTATACTGGAATTATATTTCACATTTATATAATTATTATTTCATTCCATTAAATATGAAATTGAAATGAAAGTAGCGTTCATGCGTACGTATGGCTTACCGTCTCCATGAACGGTGCATTTCATTTCTTACCTCCAAATGTTACGTAATATTTTGAATAAATGTATATACTGGATATATATGATATATATGATATCTAAATAATGAATATAATTCTGGATATAATGGATATTTCATCACATTAACAACTCATAATTATAAGAAGTTTATTGTTGACTCAAGTACCAAAGATCGACAAAACGACCGTTATTAACTTAAATAATTACATAATGTTCATATCATTGTAATAAGTGATATAAAAAGGATAATGAAATTGAAAATGGTTCTTAATAAGGTAGATATTAACTCTAGTTTATTATTCAGGAGGTTAAAGAATGGTTGAGTCAAGTCGGACACGAGGTAAGAGAACTTCTTAACCCAACTTCCATTCTTTGGGTTAATCTCCTACTTTCAAATTATGTCACGATATTATTATGTCCTACTTTGTATTTTTACTTTCTTTATGTGTAACTATAGTGAATACACATAATAGATCTATTTTATTTTAAAAATGATCTTTTTAAGGACTTCGTCTCAATCTCCTTTCATTGAGGCATAGTTGGTTTTATACACAACCTTCTTTTATACGGTGTATAAACCCCTTTGACTTTTACAGTTATTCAAAAGAAATCTTTTTTATAAGAATCGTTTTACTAAACGACAAAAAGGGAAATTTTTTCTTTCCGTACATATGCGGCAACAATGACTTCTCCGCCGCCGTAACCATTATTTGAGTTTCGGCTTCCTCTACAAGCCATCACGTTTTTTTAATGAAAAATAAATACAAAGTTTTATCTTTCATTTTTTTTGGTATTGAAAATGGTTTTGAAAGCATTTTTATTATATCAATGTGTTGTATTGATATCTTGTGATTGAGATGTGTAAATGTTATGTTTACTTTATCCATGTTTTATGTGATACGATTATGTTATGGTTTATGTTATGTTTAAACCTATTCATGTGAGGAATGCATTGGACTTAATAAGTGATGGTGGAGCCCGCTATAGCTCCTCGATGCATTGGTAGGTCTCATGAGACAACTAGATGTGGAATTGGCTGAGGCCCTTTCCCAATTTGATTTATGTTTTTGGCTGAGGCCTTAATCATTTTAGATGTCTTGGCCGAGGCCTTGACAAAATGTTTCAGAATGTCTGGCATTATACATTCCCTCATTATGAAAGTGGTTATTGATATTGCATGTGATTATTCGACCAGTAGAATATCCATGTGAAGAAGTGAATGGCATTATCTCATTTTACTTTTGCCATATTATGTTGATGTTAAAGTTTAAAAGGCTTTTGTTTTAGTTATACATTGCCTTACATTTTTATGTTTATTTATGAAATCTTCCGCAATATTGTTATCCTTACTGAGCATCTGAGCTCACCCCTTTCAATGTTTTAATATTTTCCAGGATGTGAAAAAGTATTTTATGAATGACCTGAATGGATAGTCAAAAGAGGATATGAGTGTGTACTATGAACACTTTGTTATTAGTTTTTCACTTTATGATGTAATGTAACATTTATGAATGTATCTAATGTTTCCAAGGCTACTGAACTAATCGGTCTTTCGAGACTTGATCTTTTGTGATCATGCCAATGTTACGAAGTAATGCACCGACTCTGGGTAGCTGGGGTCAGGGTGTTACAGTTGGTATCAGAGGCAGTTTAGTAATAACCTTGGAAACTAGATTTAGATAAACTCTGATTAGAGCACATAGCCCGAAGATAGACTTTGAGGATTATTATAGAAGAACTTCCTAGAATTTTGGTATTATAGTGATTTTGTGAGTTTTCCGAGAAATACATCCCTGTCTGGATATGAGCAGGTAGAGGCGGCTCTGGCACAGATGTCTCTAGAGGTAAAACCTGAAAACACCGCTTTGAGCTAGACTCGAACGGGAACTGGTGCACGACAATGGGTCTTACTGCACTCTTGTTTACGACACTCCCGGGGGATATGCTTAGGATAATTCTTATTTTCTTTACAAACCACTATGAAGGGTTATGAGTATATACTTCTTCAAAGAAAAACATTTATTTTTATGATTATGGATTATATCCATAAATAGTTCAATTTATGTAAAGTGTTTTACAAATATGGAATTATGTATTTTATTTCATAAACTAATCGAGATTATGCCATTGTTTATAAATGGAACATAGTGGAAGGAATGGAAACCGTATCAATGCACGCACTTCGTGTAGGGATTGCCCTCCTGCTCAAGATAATTTTTGTGGATCTGGAGATACAACTGGTACTGATCAACTTATTACCATACTGGGATAGCTCACTCAGGTTATGAATAATAACCTTACTCGTATGGAGCACCCTGATCCGTAACGTGGAGGATCAATGTTAGACTGCTTCATGAGGAAACAACCACCAACATTTAATGGGGGTACAAATCCGTTAGTAGCTGAGAAATGGATAAACTCCTTAGAGAAAATATTCCACGCCTTGGAGAGTAGCGAAAGAGAGAAGGTTATCATGTCAGTTTACCGCCTCACTGGAGATGCTGATAAATGGTGGTCATTGATTCAAAATACAAAGGAAGATGAAGAAGTATCAAGTATGGAATGGAGAGAGTTCAAAGATCTTTTCCTAGAAATATTCTTTCCTCATGACCATCGAGTAGATATGGAAAGGCAATTTCTGAGTCTGAAACAAAAGGAGGATGATAATGTCGCAAAGTATGAGGCTAACTTTACAAGGTTAGCGAGGCATGCTGCAGATTATATACGTAACCCAAGAAGTATGATTGATCGTTTCTTTGATGGGTTAAAACCTTTTCTCCGTCGAGCTTTAGTATCACAATATTTCTCAATATACGAGGATATAGTCTCATGTGCTATCAAGAAGAAAAGGAATTCTCTAAGTCTTATGACAAAAAAGTAAAGAAAGAGAAGAAGATAATGGTGGAACAAGAGACAGATAAAGGGAAAAAGGGAAAGAAGGATTTTCCATTATGTGATAATTGTGGGAAGAATCATCCTAGTACTTGCCTAAAAGGATTGGGAGTTTTTTATAAATGTGGAGAAAAAGGTCACCAGGCGCGTGATTGCAAGGGAAAGAAAGAGGCTATCAATGTTGAATGCTACAATTGTAGAGAAATGGGGAATTATTGAAATGAATGTCCTAAGCATCAGGGAAACTTACCTCAGAAAAGGCCAAGGGATCAAGTACAATCTTATGCTGTTACTATAGTCAAAGCGGAATAATTAATGTATTGGTGCTTTTGGACTCATGGATTAAATTCTGGTTATTAGAATAATGTGATATATATATAAGGATTGTACTGCAGTACTTGTTGTTTCAGTAAGGTTTTAATATGATGAAGGTAATCATATTTTTAGTATGTGGCAATAAGAGAAACTTTACTTTGTTTGGGGAATCTGATAAATTGATTTTGGAATTAAGAGACCTTTTAGAGAAAGTCTCGATAGAGGTATTTTGGATAACTATAAAGGTTGGAGTGGATTATGTTGATCTTTGGATAATATTGTTTATGGTTAAAAAATTTATGAAGATTATTTTTGGAATATTATAATACTATAGTTTTAGGAAAAGGACAACCTCCAAGGTGGGGCATAACCCGTCACGTCGGACAAAGCTGTAGGAATCGAACCCACAACCATAGTGCGACAGGCCTTTATTTCCTACCACTAGCCTACAGGAAGTCCCTAGTTGTTACAAATCAATTTTACTAATCTAAATGGTATGTGTTAACATTTGGAACCTTATACAATTAGGATAAGTATAATATTTTTGAGTTCTGTTATCTTTTTGAGTGAAGGATGAGTTGAAGGTTGAAACTCTAATTGTCAAGCATAAATATATATATACCTATCTCTTATTCAATGATTAAATTAATTCTTAAACTTTATTAAAGGGCTATTAAAACAAAAAAATGTGTTATCTGAATACCTTATGTCTTGTTGAACTGATGATATTTTAAATCAACATAGATTGAAGGGTTTGAGGCCCTCAATTTGACACTTGTTTGTGATTGATGACCTCAATCACTCCCTAAAAATATTTACATTTTCCCTCCAATTATATGTCTCTAATTGCCACCAATGTTCTCCTAATCGATACATTAATTGTGTGGTTACTTTTTCATTTCCCTTTCCCTATTATTAAGGCTAAATTTTATTAACCTTATTTCCGATGTGGGTTTTCCACAAAGGTATTTTCTATTTTCAACCTTTTATTTTCAAAGAAAAATATCAAATTGCGAGGATGCAATTTATTGAAGGAGGGGAGAATGTAACACCCCGAGCTTCCACGATACGCCTCTCTTTCAATAATGCAATAGCATGCATTGTACGCAACTTCGAGTTCTAAAACACCGCGACTAATCAAAGTAGCCATTATGAATAGTAATAACCACTTTTTAAATTCAAAATGGACTTCATTTTTGGATTCAGAATATCGAAATTAGCCTATGTTGATTTTTTGGTATTTTTCTGAGAACTTCTAATGTTTTTATGAATAGTGAAAATACATAAAACAACTTTTTTAATCAAAATAATTTATTGTGATAAATTTTACTATTTAGTGGTCTTAAAGTATAATTAGAATATATTTTTACCATTTTTTCCAATGGTGGCCATTAGAATCAATTTAACATTGAAATTGGGCATGAACAATTGTCAATCTTTTGATATAAATTGTTTCCTAAAAACACGCTACTTGTTGTGATAGCGGGAATTAATTATAAAATTAATTAATGAAACTTATATGTTTGTAATTTTGTAAAATAGACATCATTTTTGAAATCAGAATATCAATTATAGATTAGGGTGAAATTTTGGCATTGTTCTGAAAAACATCAATTTTTGATGAATATTGAAACCACTAAGTGGTAGTTAAATAACTGATTTTTCGTTTAAATGAAATATTACCACTTCTGTGTTTTGATTTTAAAAAATCAGACATACATGGTTGTCATTAAGAAGTAAAATGTGGTTCAATGAGATTAAAATAATTTTTGGTGAATAGTAACTTTTAAGTTCTTAATCGCGATTAGAGGTAATTATTGTAGTTTAAGGTAAAAATAATGTTTTAATAATACGAGATGAGCTTGAAACATGTCCTACCCTCATTGGATGTGCGATGACCGACCGAGACAATCCATGGGTCAACTTGGGGACCCCATGGAGCCACTTTAGTTGGAATATGGCATAAATACCTTTTATTTAATGTTAAAGTAAAAAATGACACAAACATGAAATGTTTTACTAAAACAGTTTTTACATGGGGTTATACAAGTCATATTTTTGACTATTAATAGTAATTGGAAATCTAAAAAGATTTATTAAATAATAGTATTTTTTTATAATTTTTAGACATTAAATAACTTAAATTATTTATGACATCATGATGATGCAGCAATGATCTCATTATTTAACGATTTAAATAAAATAAAAGGATAATGTAAAATATAAGGCTTAAAATTGTCAAAAAAATTATTGGATGAGGATATTTAGAACCCTTATCACCTTAGCCTCTAATTATATAAGTGTGGGACCTCTAAAATCCGAAACTCATTTTATAATAAAGTGACTTTTCTTTACTTTCCAAGAGTGCCCCTCCTCTCCACTTATAAAAGGCCCCCACCAATCCCACCTAATTCACACCTTCAAGCCATTTGGCTCGGCAAAACTCTTCCCAAATACTCTCCCAACATCTCTCACTTACTCCTAGAAGCCTCACATTGGGCATAATTCTTCCCAAGGAAGCATTTGTCTTAAATCAAAAAGAGTTACCCGATTTTTAGGTAATGTCTTCTCTAAAGTTGGTTTGTTTTATATAGCTTCTTCAACCACTTAAACACTTTTTATTTATTTATTTTTGTAACAAAACCAGTATCTACAATATACTAGGATGTTTTTATGATAATTATTTGGTTTACACTTACACACACCTACATCTAATGGTTAAAGAACATACTGTTTCTGTGGATGGCGAATTTTGCCTCACGAAACGATGATTGTTCAACACTCATATAACACCTCTAATGGTGGCCATTATGATGAATCTATTTTTATAAATGATATATATTATGTTTTTGTTTTACATATGATTTTTTATTTTTCATTTATGGCATACCTTTATGGTTTCCATTGTGGGTAAACACGATATTTTCATTTTAAGAAGTGCGGACTACCGCCCCCTCAAAGTGATTTGAATCGTTAATACCATATGTGGGATGTATAAAGGATGGAGTAAATGGTATTATATTCTATATTATACTGGAATTATATTGTACATTTATATAATTATTATTTAACTCCATTAAATACGAAATTGAAATGAAAGTAGCGTCCATGCGTACGTACGGCTTACCGTCTCCATGAACGGTACATTTCATTTCTTATCTCCAAATGTTATGTAATATTATGAATGAATGTATATACTGGATATATATGATATATATTATATCTACATCCTTAATATAATTCTGGATATAATTTATATTTCATCACATTAACAACTCGTAATTATAAGAAGTTTATTGTTGACTCAAGTACCAAAGATCGACAAAACGACCGTTATTAAATTAAATAATTACATAATGTTCATAAAATTGTAATAAGTGTTATAAAAAGGATAATGAAATTGAAAATGGATCTTAATAAGGTAGATATTAACTCTAGTTTATTATTCAGGAGGTTAATGAACGGTTGAGTCATGTCAGACACGAGGTAAGGGAACTTCCTAACCCAACTTCCATTCTTTGGGTTTATCTCCTACTTTCAAATTATGTCATGATATTATTATGTCCTACTTTGTATTTTTACATTTTTATGTGTACCTATAGTGAATACACATAATAGATCTATTTTATTTTAAAAATGTTCCTTTTAAGGACTTCGTCTCAATCTCCTTTCGTTGAGGCATATTTGGTTTTATACACAACTTTCTTTTATACGGTGTATAAACCCCTTTGACCTTTACATTTATTGAAAAGAAATCTTTTTTATACGAATTGTTTTACTAAACGACAAAAAGGGAATCTTTTTCTTTCCATACATATGCGGTGACAATGACTTCTCCACCGCCGTAACCATTATTTGAGTTTCGGATTCCTCTACAAGCCATCACGTTTTTTTTAATGAAAAATAAATACAATGTTTTAACTTTCTTTTATTTTGGTATTGAAAATGGTTTTGAAAGCATTTTCATTATATCAATGTGTTGTATTGATATCTTTTGATTGAGATGTGGAAATGTTATGTTTCCTTTATCCATGATTTATGTGATACGATTATGTTATGGTTTATGATATGTTTAAACCTATTCCTATGAGGAATGCATTGGACTTAATAAGTGACGGGTGGAGCCCGCTATATCTCTTCGATGCATCGGTAGGTCTCATGAGTCAACTAGACGTGGAATTGGATGAGGCCCTTTCCCAATTTGATTTATGTTTTTGGCCGAGGCCTTAATCATTTTAGACGTCCTGGCCGAGGCCTTGACAAAATGTTTCAGAATGTCTGGCATTATACATTCCCTCATTATGAAAGTGGTTATTGTTATTGCATGTGATTATTCGACCAGTAGAATATCCATGTGAATAAGTGAATGGAATTATCAAATTTTACTTTTGCCATATTATGTTTATGTTCATGTTTAAAAGTATTTTGTTTTAGTTATACATTGCCTTAAATTTTTATGTTTATTTATGAAAGCTTCCGCAATATTGTTATCCTTACTGAGCATCTGAGCTCACCCCTTTCAATGTTTTAATATTTTTCAGGATGTGAAGATGTATTTTATGAATGACCTGCAGGGATAGTCAGAAGAGGATATGAGTGTGGACTATGAAGACTTTGTTATTAGTTTTTCACTTTATGATGTATTGTAACATTTATGAATGTATCTAGTGTTTCCAAGGCTACTAAACTAATCAGTCTTTCGAGACTTGATCTTTTGTGATCATGCCAATGTTACAAAGTAATGCACCAACTCTAGGTAGCTGGGGTCAGGGCGTTACATATATGGGTAAATCCAATTAAAGAATAATTAATAGAATTATCCAGCCCATGATTTGGAGTTATAAAACAACATTGTTTTCATTGAATATATTGAATAATTAAATCTATTATGAAAAATGTGAGATATAAATAGACTATAAGAGAATAAAATAAATAATTTAAAAAAATGATATCAATATAAGGATAATGTGATTTCTTTAGATACTCAATATTTTTGATTCTTAAATAAACAAACACCATTGTTAATAAAATATGTTAGATGATGTTTTTTGTATAATATATCATGGATTTATGAACCATTTTAGGATTAAGTGGTATCCTTTTTTCATGGAAGTAGTATGGGTTGATATGTAAGTCATTAAATAAGGGATACATCAGTCATTTTTAAAATGATTGGAAAATAATAATTACTAGAAATTATAAAATGTTTACAATGCAATGATGATAAAATTCAAATGAAAATTAAATATTTGAATTATGGGAAATTAGATGACAACATTTTGGTGTATTGTTATATAAAATTTTGATATAGATTTTGTGCCCCATCTATATCTGGGAAAAAATAGAATTGTTGGATGGAACTCATAGCTCCTATTTTTCATTACACCATTGGAGAACAATGTTGTGTATGGATTTGAAGAATAATTTTTTGGGATAAAATAGAGAATAAAATATATGATTATGTTATTAGATGTTTGAGGTATCTATAAGTGAATGTGGTGAGATAATATGACAGTGGAGTATTCTATAATATTCCTATTCATGTTATGAAATGGGATAGAAATACTATGGAATTTTCATAAGACTCCCAAATCATCCTAGAATTATTGATGAAATATGGGTTATTATTGATCACCAAACAAAAAATAAACAATTACTCACTATATGATAACATTAACCTCTTTTGAAACTCACAAGCCTCAATATTAATAATCATATAAAAATTTATTGTGCGCCATTTAAAAATGTGTCTAATTGAGATCGACGTTTAATATTGAACTTTTTGGAATATATTTTGGAGGATCTAGACAATATTCTTCATTTGATAATTATCAACCATCCTCAAAATTATAGATAGTCTGAATGTAATACTCATATAATGGAAGACATGTTGGGTTGATTGCCACTTGAATGACACAGTATCATAAATAATTATTTTACTTTGGTAGTGTTTCCCTATAAAAACTATTTCCAATTGGGTATTCAAATGGAACAATATGAATTATTTTATTCTCACCTATGATGAAATAAAATTGGAACAAGATCTATAATAATATGATGTACCCATACATATTATTGATACAAGGTAGCAAATGTTAGGGAATAGAATGACTCGACAGGAACATGTACATTGGTGATATAAAAAAATGGAGGAAGGAATGTCATAAAAAAGTATATTATGAATTATAACAAACATCATATTTTTAAGTTGAAATTTTAATGAAAATTTTTTGATGAAATTTTTGTAGGAGGGAAAATGAAACACCCCAATACCTCAAAATATATTACTTTTAGAATATATTTAATACTTCAATATATTGTCATGCATGAAACAATATTTATAATGAAATGATGATACTATATTAAAATATTATCTAAACTTGAGTACTATTAAATAACCACTAAAGTAAATTGGATAAATATAACTAAAGTAATTATTTAAAATATATTTTTTATAGAGTTAAATTTGGTTTTTATATGATATAAATAAATATATAAATAATTTTATATATGATGAAATGCGTTTTAAAAAAATTTTACTTTTTCTAAAATATTGATTAGATGGGATTCATGAACGTAATACAAAATTAATTTATTAAAATTATAGAAAAATATTTTTATTAAATGATATTAATATTTGGAATCATCATTTTTAAATTACCTTAGGGTGATGTTTTTGTATTTTTCAGATATGTTATATTTATTGAAAAATTTAAACAATAAAAAAATTAATTAAAACTTATATTTTCGTATAAAATATATTTTAAGTTAAATAAAATTTGAAATTGGTAATAAAGATAAATAATTAAAATTATATTTATAATAATATAATTTATATCATTGGGGTAATTTTCATACTGAATATTGATATAAAAACATGGGATTTATTTCGCCCACTATCACATTAAAACCCTAATCTCTCAACTCTCATATGAGATTATTTTTGAATTGAAATTTTCCAAATATATGAATAAAATTTTAAAAATTGGTTTCACTATTATGAATAAGAATAATTTATATAAAATAATATGGTTAAATTAATAATAATTAAAATAAAATTATAAAAATAGTAAAAGTATTTACCATTCTTAAGGTAATAGTGGGTTTTTATGGGTTAAAATTAAATGATAATGGATAAGATCATATAAAAAAATTTCTATAGTATACATTAATGAAAAATTTAGACCTTATATTGTTAATTATTTTTATAAATACATCTTTGACCTTTTTGGATGGTTATGTACATGGAAACACCATTTCCACTCTAAAAAGTACATGACTTACTCTCACCACAATTATAAAAGTCCCAAACTCTCTATCTATTTTAGACAATTAAAACAATTTTTTACATTAAATACCTAAAAATAACAACCTGAAATCAAAAATTTCAAACTATAATCCTTATTATTTTAATAAATTCAATATAATAATTCATTATTGTAATCCTATGGAGGATACCCAAAGATGTTGTAACTTTCTTCAACAAAATTTTTAGTATATCTCTTCCAACAACCCAATAATTTTTTTTAAAACATAATTATATAAAATAATCAGTTTAATTAATATATTTCTATTATTTTATTATATGGTAATTACATAGAACCATCCCAACATCCAAAAAATATGTTATGAAGTCATTATTCACGTGTGACGAAAACTATCGCCTCACAAACTAATGTCATTTGTTTTTCCTCTACCACCTCACATTATTGGGGTTGATGATAGATATAAATAAAATATATTATATTCCTAAAATAATTATACATAGAGAGTAATTATATATTATTTTCCTTTTTATACATTCCATTTTTTATGGGATATAATAATGTCACTCATTTTTTTGAAGAACTACTTCAACAACAACCAATATGATTTGTCATTTAGTAACACATTTCATTGAATGTGATAATGAAAATGTTAATAAATTTACTTTTTTAAGGTGAAATAATATCGATATTCTTGAAATATTTACCATTCTGAATTTGTAATAAATTATTTTATTTCTAGCCTATTAACTCAATTAAAGATGGTAGCTTCATTCATGTTCATGTGGACAAATACTTTTACAGTTTGTTGTGACATTGTATTCATCATTAAATAAAATAGATTAAAAATATACCCTCTTAAAAAAATAATACTATATTTATGATATTTTAATAATTCTAGAAAAATATAATATAACTTGAACATGTTCCCAAATGATCATTGAAAAAATGGAATATTACTCACACGTACATACAAACTACTATATCCATGATCGTAACACACATGATTTTTCATAGCCATATTTCATGATTGGTTTCAAAATTATATTTTATGAGTAAATATTATAAATATTTTAATTTCATTATAATATAGATGATATAACCATATAATATTAATAAGAACATTAACATTCATAACAAAAAACAAATTACAAATCATGAAATTTAACACCAGGAATGATGTAAATGTTGAATGAATATAAATGAACAGGTGATAATATGTTATAAAAGTTTCATATCTGACATTATAAAAATTAATATGTATTTTATAAAAATTTCATAACATGATTAATACAACTTCAATGGAGGTTAAGTAACATTCATCCAAATGGAAATGTTAGGTAAGAGATTTCACTTCTATTCCTCTTCACTAAGGCATATTTTAATGTTATGCACCATATTACTTTTATATGGTGTATGTACTGAAATGTTTTCATTTAATACATGTATTTATTAATAATTCATGGGGTTTAATTTATATATTTACTTATTTAATCTAATGGGGTTTTAACGGAGAATTACCTAGTGGAAAAGGATATTTTATAATCTCACATTCTTTTGTAATTGTCAATATTTTATTAAAAGAATCACTATATTATTAATATTATTCATTGTACATTAAATTTATATTCAATTAACATATTCCTATTTCATTGATATAATAATTTCATAAAATATATAATCATTTTAAATTAAATATTTACATTATAATTAATTTGATCAACTATGTACATATTTATAAATTTATATACATTACACTATAAGGATATTTGATGATAAGGAATGTTAATTCATAATCTAAATCTATTATTTTTACATATATACATGGGAGGGTCCTGGTTATTGATATCACTTCAATGAATCGACATGTCTCACTAGAAAAATCAGATGGAAAAATCAGATGTGTTTTTTCTAAGTAGTTTTAAACTATATTAATTATAGATCTTTATGGTGTAGCTATCATTTACCTAAGATATTATATAAAATGATTAATCATTTTATATATTTATTTCTAAGTTATTATTATAATTATTGATCAATTCACTATGATAATATATCAGTATGGATTTCATTTTCATTTACTAAATAAATGGAATGTGTTTTTAGTTTTTTAACTTTACACATTTATTATTCATTACCATATAATGATAATAAAGTAACTGTAGTGAAATGTGTTTTCATTTAATTATGATACCATATTGACTACTCCTTATCTTATCATGATAGTGAGGATTAATATATGACATTTATATTCTGTAAGTTACAATTCAATGTTGAGTTTCCTTATTGAGTCATGACAGTGTTCATTATATTTAAACCTCAATGAGAATTGGATATAAATAATATTTTTTATATAGGATTTGAAGAATAATTCATGGAATTATTTTTCATTGATTCTTTTCATTTTTATTTTGTTATGAAAAATGTTTTATTTTTTATTTACCATATAAAATAGGTACCATGTTTTTATTTGGTTCTACAAAATAGCTAAACGAATAGGTCCTTTAAAATTTGTCCCATTTTATATATATTAATGTAACAAATTATGTCACCAACTCTCAGCTATCGTGGTTAGGGCCAATTCAAAAGATATTCACTTCAAAATTACTACAAAAAAAGAAAATTAAAAATATTATAGGATGATCAAATTATAAAATCCTCATAAATTAATCTATAGATATTCACCCCGAAATATATGCGAAATACATCCCCAATTGTTCTGTATATGTGTTATGAATGAGCGAGTGACCTATGAATGGACTATAAAAAATTGGTTATTTTAATTCTTTAATGATATGAAATTTCATTACTAATTTATAATAATGATATATTTTTGGGAATGAATAATCTATTTTAAATAAGAATATAGGTACTACCATATCCTTGACAAAAAATACAAATATATTTATGAAAAAATATGTAAATATTCCTCTTGTATGATAATAATGTTTCCTCAACCTATAACACTAATAAAGATAATTATGGAATTGATGAAGAAGAATATGGTTTTCAAATTTTTACTATAAAGATGTACTAAAATACTAAATCATGCGGGTCAACAAATTGATGGTTTATGAGGCATTTTTTGGTTACAACATAAAATATAACAATATAAAAACAATTAATTATTAAGCATAATCACAGGTCATAAACTATACCATTTTGTGATATAATTATATGATCTAATATTTTACATAGAAATAGTATCTATTATCTGGAATGTTTCTGAATTTCATTAAGAATGTATTTTCTTATATATATGTGATATTGATAACATGGTGAAATAATTTTGATAAATTGATATAACATTCATAATTCTCTCAAAAGTGGATAATATGAAAAATAGGGGTATGAGAAGTATAAGGAAATATGATCCAAATTAAATTATCAATGGATCTTAAAGTCCTAGAAAATGACGATAAAACTAATTATAATAAGAATAAAATTCATTCATCGAGGATATATTTGGATAACATCATTTATGATAAGTATATAAGTTTAAAGATGAAATCCAAGATAAATAACGATAATGAAATGTTGTTCAAAAATAACGTCAAAAGGATTCAAAAGTATTTTGAATGTGGTAGGAAAATGTTCATAGATTTATTGATGAATGATAATGTTAAAAATTTATTCATAATATGATTAACCTTGAGCTGGTGATTCAATTAGTATAATTAAGGTGAAATTAAGCCATGTATTTAGATGATATCAATGAATTAGGTTCTATTATCGAAATCTATTTCAAATAGGAATCATATTCTAAAAAACCTAATTCTTATATACATGATGAAAAATACATAATTTAATAATAATTATAATGAATCTATGAAGAAAGGGTTTAATTAAGGTATACTTTTAATGATTGATATTAATCTTTTTTAATATATAGAATATATTTTGAGAAAAATCCAATGTATTTATGGATGGGAGAAAATATATACAAGCCAGACTCTTTGTCTATATTTGATAGAATAATATTTATGGATGATTTCTTCTCAATAAGATCCCAACATATAATAAGAAGGTCCCAAATAAGTAATCAATCAAATAGAAAAACGAGTTTATCATGTTGTGATAGGGAAATAATTGCTTCTGAGATAAATCATGTGGGGAAATTGATATATGAGTAATTTTATAGATGTTTAGAATATTTCTCAATCAAGGACAATAAATATTCAGAAGAGAAAATATCCATATATTAAATTGAATATATCATTCTCATATTGAATTGGTGAAAAATGTATTAGTTATTAAATTTATAATTATGGTGATAATAATACTAACTGAATCACATGAACAAATGTATAAAAATAGTATATGAACTGAAAAATATAATATTTATTGGAAAAGTAAGATACATCCATTGAATGAAATCTGAGTAATGTTTAAAATCATTTTACTCCCATGAAAAATTAACAAATGGGTGAGTTTTCCTTGGACAGAACCCTAAAATTAATAATTTTTTAATAAGTTCAACATTTATCCTATGTAGTTGTGATAAATATATAAAATTTTTAATAAAAAAACCCCACATATGGATCAATTAGTATAATAAAAACATGATGGTAATGTACCTATTGATAATTTAATTCCTCAACTAGTGGGATTGGAGACAGAATTAATTATAGAACATGAATAAAAAAATTTAATTCCAAAGGTGTTAAGAAATTCCATAATGCTATATAATATATCAAGAGAGGTTGTCTAGAAGTGATAACCATTTTTCAAAAAAAAATATGTCATAGAAACAAAATGCATGGACCAAATTCCTATGTATATTTGAATTTTTTTCTAGCACATGAAGAATATCCTAAGTGGATAAAGAATTTATTAAATATGGAGGATAATTACTCAATAAAATAATAATTCTATGTGATGATATTTATACACCATTAATCTAAATTATCTCTAAATAATGGATCTATATTTAAGAAGAACCGAGAAACATGGTTTTAAAAATCATCAAAACCATATTTATGAAATTGAGGAGTAATAAGATCTACAATTTTACCTTATTTATATGTGTTGTGTTTTTTATAAAATTAAGGGAATTGAATTTTAATCATATTTTAGGTTTTTTATATGGTATTATATAAATTCTAGATATTAATTAAAATGATGATTCCTTATTTGATTGATTTCTCAATTTTTTTAATAATTATATAAAATAATCATCATTGATGATGTAGGATTACACAATTTTAGCACTAGCTAGAAATAAAAATTAATATCTTATAATTTATTATTTTTCAATTTTTAATTATAAATAATTTATTTGACTGATCATCCTTGTAAAAGATGTTTAATATTTCAAATATCTACATTAACATGAATAATTTATATTTTGTTTTATTCAAAATATGAATTGTATTACATTCATATATATAAGGGAAATCATATGATGAAAAAAATGTGTATGGTATCTTCGGGAGGAATAAAAGTAAAAAATAATGACGAAAACGATTATGGGATAAAAATCCATGAAAATAATATTATTCTGGTTTGTGGATGGAAAATAAGAAAATATAATTCACTTTTTTGTGTCTCTCATCCCATGTGTTTTGAAATTAAAACATATTATTTTATTTTGATATATTTTTAATTAATGGTAAATATTTTTTTATTTTTAATAATCCATACTCATTTCTCAATCATAAAACATTTTACATGTTATTTTTTTTATTATTATAATATTAAAAAATTTAAGTTTAATAGATAATAAAATATGAAAAACTAAGCTGAAATGAACAATGCAATATTAATAATTAAGTGTAATAGTCAATAAATTTCGATAATATTTGGGGTATATTATGGAATAACATTATTAAGTTATATATATATATGTGTGTGTGTGCCTGTCATTGTAAATTCAAATATATTGATTTCATTTAATAAAATAAGTACTCAATTTCTAAATAATGCAATTTTAGTCTTGAAAATTTTATTTTCTTGAGAAATGTTTTTATATCCTTGTGAGTGAATATTATAATTAATTTTTGGATACATTATAAATTTTATTTTATAAATATGATATCATTTTTGAATCATGATTTAAAAATTACCACATGAATAAATAATAATAATTTTTTTGAAATATTTCATTATTTACTAATTATTGAATAATACTTTTTTTGAAAACTATTTCTGCATTTCTAGTACTTACATAGACACATTAAATTGTCCATTAATATAAATCATTTATTATTTTATTTATAATAGAAATAATAAAATTAAATATTACAGAAATAAACAATATAATTCAATTTGATATAAAAATTGATTATACAAAAGAAGACAATTTTCATGGAAATCCATTTTTATTTAATATTTAATATTTAAATTTCAACTGTATTATTTCTATTTTGGTACAAGAAAATGATTTTATCTATTAAATAATTTTATTAATAATATCTTATATTATATATTCATGGAAACACAATTTTTTATTAATATAAATGCTATGTTTAACAGTTTTTTATTATTATGGTGAAGGTATAATCAAATAGTTACCATTAAACTTTATGGAATAAATCCTAAATTTCATTTAAATGATTTTCATTCTTTCAATGGATTAATATATTTTATTTAAAATCATTCAAACATTGAAAATTTTTACATTTTAATATATTTATATTTTATTATTATCTTTTTGATATTTTGTATAAAGGATGGTTTCAAAAAAGTTGTTATCCTATTTTTCATATTTTTAATAATTTATGTAATGAATAAATATAGATTATTATTTATTTATTTTTTTGAAAATATAAATTAATATTTTTTTCATGGTAATACATTTTTTTTATGGATAAAATTATTCCTTTAAATTATTACGCACAATATTTTCGCAAGTATTAAAAAAAGGATAAAATTGTTTTAAAAACAATTAATGTAAAACTGTTTTGATTAGTTATAAATTCAAAATAATATTATACATAAAAACCAAATATTAGGGATGTGTGTACTTTTATATTTGAAATCCAATTCTATATTCATTTCATTAAAATCATACTCATTGAATTTTTTCAATGTTAAAATTAATGATATTTTATGTTATGTAATATATTATTAAATTAATTAAAAAAATATCAATATTTAAATATAATAATTAAGATGAGAAATTGTAAAAAAATATCAACCATTATCCATTTTTGAACTAATTATCAACTTATATGTAAACATTTAACTGTTTGATATTGAAATAAAAAATAACATATTTAGGGTTATAATTTGTCCACAAAGAGGTTTTACAAAAAAGAATTGTTTAAAATAATATCTAATTTCATATATTTTTTATTTTATGTTTATAATGGGACCATATCCTCATTATATTAAAATCCATGTAATATTGGAACCATTTTGCGTGAATTTAGGAAATTTTATGTAATAATATTTCCATAATTTTTAAAAATTATCTTCACCTACTTTATAAAAGTACACCCCATCATTCACATATTTATAGGCCACTGAGATACATTGTGTAAAAACACATTCCAAATTCAGTTAGCAACTTCCCTATAAATAAATCAGTGGGAATTATTTTATTAATGTCCAATTATATGGATCCCTAAAATGGATTGATTGGAGGTCTACCAAAGAAGTGGTTATTATCTGATCTGAGATATATAAATTTATTTCCTTTTATAGCCCCTTAAAATATTATTAAAATAATAATATATTTAAAAAATTAATTTATCTTGTATCTTATACAGTTATTATGACTATGTTATAACACTTTTTCATCTCCTTTCCCATCATTTAAGGAATGTAATCATCATTATTGGTTATGTATGGACTTACACCACCACAAAGCAATCTTTATCCTTTTTCCATCAATACCTCTGATTGATTATTAAAATGATAGATTAAATTTATATATAATATATTAATGAATTAAATATAATTATCTAATGATAATTTATCATCTCTTTTATTAACATTCAGTCGGTTGAAAATTGATAACACCATTCATACATCAATTTTTATTACCACCTCCAGGATGTGATGTGATTCATCATTAATAACTACATAATAGGGATATTTTTGTTAACAATAGTTAAATAGGTAATATAATATTTATTATATAATCATAATTTTATATATATAAACAATTATTTCTTTTATTCTATTATTTTTTAAAAAATTAGTCTTACTCATTCAAAGTATGACCTTTAGTGTCCAGGATTTCAACATAATTCATTTCCTACAATCATCATTCATATTTGGTTTTAAAAATATAAATAATTTACAAAAAATAAAATTATATGATTATTATTATTATTATAGATAGGATATGACCACTTTCATTCTTACAATGGAAAACATACTATAGTTATATTGATATTCGGAAATTAATATCATCAACATAGTTGATGTGGACTTATAAAATCTCATTATTAAATGCATCATTTAAATAATTAAATAATGTTCTTCAATTGAAATTTAATAAACCATTAAAATGATCCTAAAATGTAATGAATTTTTATATTTCTAAATTACGATATTTAAATGACATACGTGAAAATTTTGGACTCCTGGTTATATTTTTTTTTCTTAATTTCCCTTCATTGAGGTAATTCTTAATTTAATGATCCTAATTTATTAAATATGATTTACTAGTCTATATTTAAAGTTTAATATAATCTATCATTCATATATTATGAATTTTTTGTAATTTCATATTATTTCATACAAGGGGATTTGACTTGATTATTATAAACATTTAAATATATTCAAAATTCAATTTCCATTCATTAGTCTAAACTTCAACATCATTGAAATTTTAATTCCCTTATTTTGTGTAAATTTATATAACGGTTTTATTTTATTTATTTTCTCAGGTTTAATGATTATTTAAAAATGTTCAGATAATATATTCCATTATTATTTATTAGCTACCAATTTATGACCTCTGCATGGTCTTTCTCTTTATACACCACATTTTACTGAGATATTTATCCTGACATCGATTGTGGTCTCCTTGAATTTTGTACTTAAATCACCATGAATAATTATAAAATCATTCAAATATTTATTTTTTAGGACTTTTATATCTTTATACTATTATTTTATTCATTGAAATTTGATTGTGCATGATTCTATTGTAGAAAAAATTTATGTTAGAATTTCATTTCATTTTTGGATTGTTTGTATTCATGGATCCCCCAAGGATAGAAAAAATGTTATTTTCATGAACTATATTAATCATATTATTTAATATATAATAATGTGTTTACAAGGATTAATTAAATTTCCCACCTTATTTAATAAATATGAATAAATATTTTGGTTTATATTTAGAACTGATCTTGTATAATCTCTTAGATCATGAATGTTTCCCTAACACATGCTATATTTTTAAAATATCTTTAGGAATATAAAATTTTTATGAAAAAAATGATATTGTATTTATATTTTAAATGATATATTACATTCATTTTAAGTTATTTTCAAAAAAATCCTTTTAATTTTACTAATGAATAAATTTTCACTCTATTTAAATAATATTGAAAAAATATTAATAATAGAATCTTCCCATTACTATGACCATTAATTAATTGATATATTCCATTAAATTTTTCATGTTTATTTTAAAAGATTTTTTTTTAAAATATTTTTTTTATTTTAGGATTATAAATGTGATTTTCAATGATGAAATGGTATTTCCCTCAATAATATAATTGCTGGTTCATATATGGAATTTCTATCCACAAAAGAAAACAACCTTTTGTATTACATATGATCCACTGGGGATGCATTGTAATGATACATTCCTTATTCATTATCTATATAAATAGTGACAATATCAGTGATATTTATTATAAGTAGTCTCATTTCCCTAGGTAAATGAATATTTAAATGAAAAAAATATAATTTTTATGTTAAAAATGAATTTTTTCATGGGTTATGATTATGTTTTGGTTCATGGATTTGTTTATGATAATTGGTGATGTTGATGTTGATCATAATGATGGGTGACCTATCATTGACTCTCCAATGCATTGTGTACTTGTATTAAAGTAGACTACATATCCATTTCAATGTTGTATGGATTATATGGTTAAAAATATATCATACTCATTTTTATCAGAGATTCAAATGTAAAGTTGTTGTTTTTTCATTAGATATTAGAGTATGGGTTCAGGGATGTTATAGTTTTCATTAAAGTACGTTTTACACAACATTTGATATTATTATATTTTAATGTGATGCTACCTAATGTGTTATGGATACCATAATTGATTTAGTTGTTAAAGGATGAGCACATGTTAAAATATTACACAACCACCATTTACAATTTACATGATGGACTTTAAAAAAGATAAAATATATATTGGGAAATATTTCATGAGTTTTATTAATATGTAACCCTTAGGATTAATGTTATTAATTATTTTTTAAGAATGCTATTACATTTTCTGTGTTGTATGCAAAAAATCATGAGTTAAACATTGAGATTAAAAAATTACATAAATTGGAGGGTACTCTAGATATTAGGTATATATGGTTATTTATTTCATAATGATATACATTTTATATTTTCTATTATAATTCAATTTGATATATTTATATATTATTTTTTTATATGAAGGATTATTTTTTTTATATTTCCATTTTTTTGTATTCATTTCAATTTAGGTTACAATAAAATGGTAGAAAGAGAACATTTTTCTTTTATTTGTGGATTATTTAATCTATTAGATTGTTTTTTATTATTTAGGAATGAATATTTATCATGAATACTCTTAGTTTAGAAAAAAATAGATGAGATTATGTTTAATATTGTCTTAAAGATGAAAATATTCATTTTGTATATATATATATATCATTATATTATTAGTAAATATGGTAATGAATTTATTTAATCTTTGTAAAAAACTAGTGAAACAATAATTTTATCATATTATGTTCATCACTGATAAATCAATTGACTTTTTTCAAACAACATTAGATTATGATTTTTATTCATTGAAGTTCTCATAATCATTCACTTTCTTGTGATCAATGTTCATCAATAACTCTCTATTATTATTTAGAAATTAGTTTTTTCTTAAATGAAAATTTTTTATATCCCAAAAATTTTCTCATATTTAGAAACTTCATATGATTTATTCCATATTACGTTAATATTTAACTTTTCTTATTTTCAAATGGAAGCTTTGTGAAACCTTTTTCTGATGAAAGTTTTCAAAAATGTTTTTTCTTAAATTATAGAAGCTTGTATTGACAATATAATGTTATAATTAATTGGATAAAATTTATTAAATTATAAATAATGAGATTCCTAGATATTTCAAAAGAACTAAGTCTTCTATAGCGAATAGAATAAATTATATCAATCTTAAACAAACCAGGGAATATTAATTTTTTAACGTTATAGTTATAACTGATCCATTAATATGTAATATATGTGTAGGATTATCGATATTATGGAAAATATATATATATACCCTACCCAATAAAATTTAGCAATTTATTCTTATAAAATTAGCACTCAATTTTTCTTTAATGTCATTTTATTCTTAAAAAATATGTTCTCTCCAAAAAATAGGGTTGTATTAATTATTGGGGTTAAATATTATAATTAATTTCATGACGATATGATTTTTTTTAAAAAAATATACAAAAATGTTTTAATAAAGAATTTCCAAATCACCCATGGGTTATTTGTTTTGAATTCTCTTATAATATTTAATTTTTAATGACTTGTTATGAGAACAAATTTTTATTGAAAACTGTTAGTTCATTTCATATACTTAAATAATAAAATATTAATTTCAATTTTTTTATAATATAAATAGTTAATTATTATCAAATACAGGAGAATAATTGATTTTTTAATTATTATTTTACAAAAAAAATTATGTAAATAAAATATTTAAAATTTTATTTTTATTGATATTCATTATTTATCTCATTTTACAGGAATAAATTAAATTTAAACAGTGATATGTGTATGAATAATATATAATAAAATATATTCCCAATTAAATTTTATTGTAAATATTAGTATATAATAAAATTAACTCAATTTCTTGTCAATATGAATATTAATTAATGTAATATTTGGTTACCATGGAAGTCCTAAAATGGGAAAATATTAGATAAAACAAAATTGTTAAGGCTTTAAATTCATTAAAAATATGATGTAATTTAACTAAATGATATCTTTAATATATATTGAACCCATTATTAACAATATTATCTCTTTTATATGTATATATTTATATATTATTTTCATCTTTATTCAATATTATCTAAATGATAGTGTAAAAAAGCTCACTCTCTTATTTTTAATATTTTTAAAATATTTTAAAATGGATAATATTGATTATATTTATTATTAAATTATTATATTAAAGTAAAACTATTATTTTCATTATAATTATTTATTTATAATATTTATTCATAAAATAATTACATTAAATTCTTTTTTTAAATAGACATAGTGCTTATCGGAGAATTAAAAATATCAAGTATTTAAAAAAATTGTAATATAATATATTTGGTGATATATAGTATCCCAAAATTTTATATATTAAAATAAAATATAATTTATTTTATAATATTTCCTGTTTCAAATTCATTTATAACTTCTTTATATTTAATTTCAACAAAATGAATATTGTCAAAGCTGGAAGTTATGATATTTTATATAAAATAATAGTTTTTTGAAATAATTAACAAATCATATATACATTACATGAGGATAATTAGGGTGATAAAATATTTCTAATTTATAACATATCCGATTTACCATCCAATATTCACGTTATAATTCTATTTAAAACACATTAATATTAAAAGTAATTTACCATCGCTATGGTAAAAATTGGTGAAGAATGAGAATAAGACAATAGAAATAGATAGAAATAATCTCCAAATCCTTAAAAAATGTATTAGTATCATATATTATGAACACAAATTACATATATTATGTAAAAAATAAAAATCAAATTCACACTTGTTAGAAATATATTATATAATAAATCAAGAACTTTTGAAAATACCCCCCATTATAAATAGAAACCCTTCAATTTTATTATATAGAACACATTGATTATTCTATATCTAAACATCCACAAAAAAATTATATTCTAAACAACATATATATGATTTATAGGTTTGTTATTTTTAAAATAATACTCCAATGGTCCACAAAAAGGATTTTATTAGACGTCTATCGAATAATATTTAATCCTATAACATGAAATCATTTAATTTATTTATTCTTGAACAACATTAAATTTTTTTAAAATATTATGAAATATTTACATAAGTATTTACTATATATATTATTTTTATTAAAACTATTTTAAATATATTTTTTATAATATTAAATCTTATGGGGGACCAAAGCATCATTCAACTGTACATATGGATAACCACCACCACAAAATGATGTGTTTTATTTTGCATCAGACCCTTTCATGGTTAGTTTTAATGACGGATTTAATTTATATATAATAACCATTCATGGAATAAATATAGTTATATAATTTGAATTGAACATGTTTTCTTACATTTCAATCAATTAAAAATGAATATATTCATTCTTTCATAACTGGGGATTTTCACCATTATGAATTGATTTGATTCATTTGTCATAATCACAACAAATTTTTGGTATATATAAAATATCTACAATTATAGAATGATATTTATGATAAAAAATTAATTTTTACTATAAAAATACTAAATTTCCTTATTTTTATCATATTCGTTGAAAAATATGAATGTTACGCATTCGTATGTATGACCTACTGTGTCCATGATTGTAAAGTAATTGAGTAATCATAAACATAATTTATATTTCCATTTAAAAGAATAATTAAAATATAAAATATAATCATTTAATTATTATTACTATGTACAATTTTTATTAATTAATTAATTGATGATTCTAAAAAAACAAAAGTAATTTTTGAAATAATGAATCGATCTTTTAAAAAATTCGGCTCTATACTTAACTAACTCGGATTTTACAAATATCATTGAAATAAATCAAAAAATGGTTAATGTTATGTTAATAATCTAGTAAATGTTTTATAAACAAATTAATAATTGTTAAATTTTTATTATATATCGATAAAAGGATATTTGTGAAATGATTGGACTCAAGGTATGTGATTTCATCTCAATTTCCATTCATCGTGGCATATTTAAATGTTATTTACCTAGTTTATTTTTTATGGTGTATGTGATGCCAAATTTTACGTTTTATTTCATAAATATTTTAAACATAATTTTATCTTAATTAAAAAAATAAAATTATTTCATAATAGGGGTTTGATATGAATTTTATAATAGTATATGGGGTTTCTTAACTGAATTTCAACTCATTGGGTTATAATATTACTTCATTTACATTATTATTTCTTGATTTTCAGTGGAATATTATTTAAAATTCATTATCATTTATCTACAATGGATTAAATTTTATTTAAAATATGATAAAAATAGATTCTTTGATTAATTATCACATTAATGTTAGGAAATTTTCATCTTTTTTCTCTATCAGGATCTTATTTTCCTGAGATATACTTCATGTCTTACTCTATGATATCCATGACTGGTGTATTTACTACCCCATGGAATGATTTTGATATATTAACTTGTAAAATTAATATTATTTTTGGATCCACACATATTCATTCATTTAATGAATATTTATTTCAAATTTTACCAAGGTTGTAAAGGCAAAAGGATATAATAACATTTATTTTCGGATTTATTTTGTACCTGGTTCCCATAGTTAAATCATATTCTCTTATTCTACTAAACCACATATCATTTCATATAAACTATTTTCTAATTAGTTTTCGATTTTAGATTCCCTTTACTACATTATTGATCAAAGAACTATCATTAATGAATTTTTTGTAAGTGACACTGATCTTGTATCCAATTTTATATTTGGAATCAATATCTTCTATACTCGTGTATGCTAATATGATTTTAATAATTTAATATTATAAAATTAATTTATTTCATAATGTATCAATATATAGTATATGAAGTTTTTTAATTTTTTTAATGATATAGATTAATGTTTTCGAGTTGGGTAACATTTTACTATTTTTTTAAATATTGAAAGAGAATATTTATGAATAGATTTTCTAGGAATTATATCCATTATTTTATTTTAATAATACTTCATTAAAATCTACTTTTATTTTAAATGAAAAACATTTATAAGATATTTCATGAATATTTTGTTATTAAATGTGATTTCCAATGTTTACTTGGAAGTTTCCACAAGGATGATTTAATGATACATTTTTCATATTTTTATTAACCAAAAATTCCAACCTATGATATAAATTAATATTTATTTGGTATATATTATTATCATAAAATCATTATTCATTATATTGATGGATTATAATTTCGTAAAAGAAATTTTCATCAAACACACTTATTTTTCATTATTAAATCAAGCTATGAAGGATCACTGGTTATTATTATGTTCAAAATAGAAAATTTCCCTAATTTTTTATTGTGTAATATTTCATTTTTGTTATATATGAAGTCATGTGTTCCTGATACAGGTCATTAGGATTGATTTTCCCAATATATATCATCATTGGATTGGGTAATGATGATTTATTTTATTTAGTATAATTAACTCCATATATCTAAAATAGTTTATTGGTTAACATATTACATGTCATAGATTTTGTGTATTAAACAGGTAATGTTATCACATCTAAAAGGTTTCCATTAAGGGTTCTACGAAGATAATGTTATGTAATTAAATAATGTTTTCTTTATGATAATTATTGGTTCATATCTATTTTATTGATCATTATTTATATTACATAGCTCATGATTAATGAATCCTATGAATCATCCTTTTTAATGCATTATTTTTTATCTTAGGTCAAATGATCCACATTTTTATGGGTCTAATTTCTCATCTAGTAGAATCATTACATATGATTTGTCATCATACAATAATTCTCAACTTATTACCACTGGTGAAATTCAATTTTTAATGTCTATTTTTACCCTAACTGATAATTTGATCCCACCATTATTATTTTACCATTTCCTTGGCTCTAAAATGTGGATTTATGTATTTTTTCCACTTTAAGAGTTAATAAATTTTATGAACATTGATGAAGATGATGTATATATTTAAGAATATTATTTATGCATCCACATTTTAATTTATGATATTTTTTTAATTATCTAAAACTATATATCAAAAAGACCCTAGGGTATGTAATTTAAAGGATATTTACATTTTATATTGTTATTTATGGTAGAAATTCAGTCACATTACATAGTGTCAATGAATAAATTATAAGGATGATTTTCATTCATCATATATGTGAGTAAGGGATTTTTGTTCTATATATTTTTCATTTTTATTTAAGTTTTTGAAGGAAACTCATGAATGAATGAAAAAAATTTATTGTGATTGGTATATATATATATTTCCCCATAAATAAATTTTATTTTACTATTTATTGTTTCCAAAATAAATATTTCATAGTATATATGAAATATTAATGTATTTCACATTAATTTTAATTAGAAAAAATTTTAATAGAATTTTTTTTTCAAAACCAATCAGTCATATCTTATACATCAATAATATCTCATTTTGACTTATAGTGGAAATGATATAAGTACAATGCTATGTATGGAATTCCTCCATTATATCTAAAGTGATTATAATATTTATTAATAACGGGGATAGAATTAAAAAGTAAAATTATTGATGAGGAATGTGGAGAGATAAATGGAATGGAAATGGGTATGATAATAATAAATCAAATAGTGGCGAGATAAAGGGATAATACATATTTATATATAATTTTTGATGTATCTATTTAAAATAGATTCTAAGGGATATACTGTTGATCCATATTTTTGTATGTTATATCTATTTCCAATTTTTGATAATGAATAATTACTTATTAATTATTAAAAAAATGCTAGAGAAAAATTTTTATGAAGCGATATAATTTATATTGAATATTAAATGATGATGAGGATGAGGATGTTTTGATTATATATATATTAAGATTCCATGTTTTTATTGAAAAACATCCATAGTTTGTGGAAACTTGTTGTTTTGTTTCATTATTGGAAAATAGATAATAGAATATTGGTTATAGTTTTTGTTTATGTGATTTCCATGGAAAATATGGGATTATTTATTATTATATATTGGAAAAAATATGTGAATATTGAGGATAAATAGAGAATCTAATATTGATAATTCAAAATTTGGTCAATGAATGGTTATTGATGTTTAAATTTTATTGTGTGGGATGTTGTTTAAATATCTCCAAAAATTAAAGATGGGATCATAATGTATAGTTCAACAAATGAAATGAGGTGGTTTGGAATTATAAAAAATTTCATGTTTTTGGTCAAAACGGTAATGTTTTAATGTGTTTTCCATGTTTATGAATACAAAAATTAATATGTAGTTTTATATAAAAAGTCGATGGAGTGGGTGTGATTTATTTTATTTGGTATTATATAAAATTAATAAATCAATTAAATGGATAATTTTCTTATGTGGGGTGTTTTTTAGAGAAATTAATTAGGTTAATTTTTAATCAATGTTGTAATGATTATATATGATTAATGAATTCTATTTTTTATGATTATAAAATAATGATACTTATATTGAAAATTGTTATTTTTCACTGTAGAAATTGATTTAAAATTATGGTTTTCACATTAAATGTGGGTTGATACTGAATTGGAAACTAACTCAGTATTTTCAGTTTTACATATTTGAAGGATAACACTCCTTTAGGGGTTGTATAGCATAGAAATAATTATAAGATTAATATTCAATTTAATTCCACATTGAGAATATTAAACTATAAAGTATTATCCATTTCACAATGGGGAATGAAATAATTTTCAATTTTTATAAGATGTACCATTCTATATAGGGGAGAAACATGTTTTTTTACTTTAATTTTATTGTGGACTGCACTGTAATTAATGTTCCATGGCATAAGATAGAAATTCATGATATTGGGGAGGTTTTAAAAAATTAATGGGTTAAGGTGATTATTTCCATGGAACATACCCTTAGAAGACCATCATGTTGTAGTTTTATAATAACACAGCATTATGTTCATGCAGAAAAAAATAACATTGAACTACTATGTTAAAACGCAATGGGGGAGTCTATGTTGTGATGTACAAAAACTGGGTTGTTTGAAAAAGACGTGGCTATGTGGCTTTAACAGAGAGTTTTTGTGGTTATTTATTTATATAATAAAAAATAATATTATATGTCAGTGATTAAATTGTAGATTATACAAGGATTATTTTTAAGGAAGATGATATGAATTTAAATTTCGAATACATATTTTAGTGTGTGTGTTTTTGCCTATTGCATTGATATGAAGTTAGGTCCATTATACATGAGAATAGAAGTGGTTTATATTTTGATAATTTTCTTAAATTTATTAATACATGTTGGTTAAATCAAAAAACAGAGGCTGAAATGTACTATTATTCTGAATGTGATCCATAAGTTACAGAGGGTAATGAAGAAACATTTTATTCATATTTACACAACAAAAAAGAAGACTCATAAAAAAATTCCAGATTAACTCCTTTTATGAAATGATGATTAAGAAGTGTAATGAAGAGAAATTAAAAAAATATAGGCTCTTAATTATAAATTATTACATGTAAAAGAAAATTATTCAATAACTATAATAGTTGAATTTGTATTGATTAAAGGATGTTGGGTATAAATCAAATTTTCTACGTTGAACAAAAGGATTGATATTGTGTGAATCACTATTTGAATAATAAATAAGATAATGTCCATTCATACATTCATGTCAGTTAAAAATAAGAAGCTGGAAAAAGATGAAATGATTCTGTGATATGTGTTTTTAATGAGATAAAGAATCTCTTAAACATATTAAGTGGAGGAAAAATCTGTTTCTTTTTTGATGTGAACGAATAATTTATATGAATCAATATTTAACTAAAACATAAGTGACATTTATTTCATATTACTAAACAGGTGAATTAACAATTGTGAAGAAATCAATTTAGTAGATTAATATCTTGAATAGAACTAAATTAAATCACATAATAATTAATTATTATCAATTTAGTCACTTTATGTTTTAGGATTCACTTGTGTGTGGTAGAAATAAAATCAAGTATTGTATTATACAAACTCATACACTTTTATGAGAATATAGTGGAAATATTATGTGATGAAACTAGTTGGATTTGTGACCATTGATGAATCATGTACACACTATAGACAATCCTCATAACATTAAGAGGTGAACCTTATATACTATTTTCCACTAAGATTCAATGAATTTATGTGGGTTTTTATTCAAGAAAAATGGGATTAAAGAGATCATGAAAATATATTCCCTTAATATTTTTAATAATTTAAAGGAAATACGTATTAATAGAATAATGTAAAAAATTATTTAAAATCCACATACACTGATCCCCCTCAATTGGAAATACATTAGTATCCAATCTTCACAAAAGTGAATATGAAACATCAATATCAACTATTAGAAAATTTCATGTTTAAATTCATATATTTTATTAATTTCAGAATAATTTTTCAATTTATAAAATAATAAATTTTTATGATTCCTTTTTTATGTTTCTTTAAGTTATTCATGATTTTTTAGTAACATGTTTGATGGTTTAGCATCGTCAAATGTTATGGTTGATTATTTTTAAGAATTTGGAATTAATGATTTTTGATCACCCCAAGTGGAATAATACAAACTTTATCAATAATTTATGAAACAAAAATACTTCAAAACATAATTCATGTGTCATACAGATGACAAGAGTAACATATTTGAGTTATTCTTACTCCTATGGTTAATTAAGGGAAACTTTTAGGTCTATTACATGCCACTAGAATAAATATCTAATGAAAATTATGTGGTAAGGTTTAAAAATATATATTTTGTTGTTCTTTAAGAGTGATCCACCGTATTCTGTTGACTATAATGTGGTGTGGGATGATTATTTTAGATAATGACTATAAATAAAATAAATCTTTAGGTGGAACCCAAAAAAACGTTATTTATAATTTGAGAACATCACTTTGCATTTTCTTTTCATTTATAGTAGATATCACCATCACATGCACAATATTATAACTGTTGAAATTATATGAGAATAAATTTAACACATATTTTTTGTTGATACTTTACTTATTTTTTGGTGATTTAATTTTCTTTACCTATACTATAATGGAAGATACTGGAAGACCCAAATACTTCTACAACTATGGGTATTGGATGAAACATATTTTCTAAATGGGAATTAATTATCCCATTTTCATTTTATTTCCACCTTTCTATATCGTATTAAAATTTAATTTATGATAAATAAGGAATCATCAATTTGTACCCTATATGAAATGTGACATTAGAAGTTTTTTTTTATTTGTGGGTGAGGTTCTCATGCATACCACACATAAAAAATTCCTTCATCATAAAAAAATTATGTTATTTTTTTACTTAATATATTATATGTTTGGGTTTTCGATTTCATTCATGAATAAAATTTATAAAATAAATAAAATTCAACTATTTGGTGTTTTTAGAAATTTTTGATTGGTAAACCATCATTATTAGATTGTTTGATATTTATTATTCATTAAATTTTATTTTATTTCCATATTAAAATGTGTTATTTTAGTATGATTTTTTATGGACTAGTTTTAATTAAATAAATTCATAATGTTGAAATATAAATTATTCATATTGTTGACGTTAAGAGTAATATTTATAGATATCACCAACATTCTTATTAAGCAATCAAACATTCAATATATAGTAGTATGTTTTAAACATTCATCAATGTGAGTCTTTTAAAAAACTTTAGGAACAAGTTTATATTATCATTATCTCACATCAATGTAAAACATGAGATATAAAAAATCAGACCCAATATTAGAATACCCTCTTTTATACGTCAATGTGGGACATCATTATGATTGGGTGACTGAGAGGACTAGTAGATCTATATTTAATTTTAAAAACTACTCATTTACCATACCCAAATGTATGATATAATGGATATGGATATTTTTCTTATTTTGAATCAAAATATTGAATTAACCATTGATTTAAAAATTATTTAAGTGTTAAAATTTTAAAAATTAAGCTTGAGACTACTTTTCCACATTACATTAGATATTGATGACTTATAAACATTGAATGATTGAAATTTAACTAATATTCATTCTATATAATGTTTATTAATATGATATGAGTTTCGATGATTATTATTTAATCTATTGTTGTCCCATTGATACTAATTTCATGGATTACATATGGGAATACAATGATTATTTAGGTTCAGTTTGATGTACCCATTGTGTGAATGATAATTTAATATTCATTTCTATAGAAAATTGTTAAATAATTATATGATGTATATATTATGGTGAATAAACTCTTATTTTAGGTACATTGTAATAAATTTATTTTATTAAAGAATATTTTTTTATTTTTATGTTTCGGTGGGTTAAAAAATCCACTAATTAGTGATAAATACTTTGAATACTATGTTGGGATACCTAAGAATGGTTCATATTTCTATTCTAGAGAATGTGGTACTTGTAAATTGGATTCATTACCCCTAAAAACCTTACTGAAATAATAAATCATGAGAACTCACTTTTATAGGCTCATACGTAGTTTCCCACATTATTCTAAAACCAAAAAATATTCCCATACATTACTTACCTACAACAAAACCATAATTTGAAGATTCATTTTGAAGATTTTTAAGGATTTTCCTATATAAAATAATTTAATGATTTACATTAACTAAATGAATACTATAAAGCAGTTTTAACTCACATCTAACCATAATTAATAATTCATGGATGATTTCTGATCATTAGTAATGTGTTGTTAGAGAGATTTTCAACCCAAGTTAGTGTTCTTCTACTAGATAATTAGATATTTTGTATTTTACTTCGTTATGTTTTCTTTATCCTGGACAATTCATATGTTTATTTACTTTAGAAATTTAATTTCAAGTTAGACTTTTCATTTACATGTATGTTGTTGTATTGGATATCGTTTTTATTGATGAACTAATCTATGTTTTTTGGTACCGATGATTAGACTCTCCTTTTATTTTTTATCAAAATCTACATTATTGTATGTATCATATAACACATGATGATATATGCTTAATATGGTGTGTCAGTGGTTCAATTATTAGTCAGGTGATCACAGTTATGTAATTAGAATTTGGAATCAAAATATTATTTTCATTGTCTACGTATTTTAGATATGTTTATGAATATTAGAGTATTCCGACAATGTGGTGTATGCACTGTATGTAGAAGTTCAAAAATATCATAATATAAATATAATGTTTCATGGGATTTCATATTTTTATTATGTGATAATTGTGTTATATATGAGTATATTTTATCCTTTTATGATGATTTTGGTAAATTATTTGTTTTAGTTTCTTCACTGCTTGGTGTCGTAAGAGTCATGTCTTTGTACCTCATCTCCAGCTCATAGTTTTACATAACATGTGCTTGTTGTTATATTATCATAATGTGGTTTGAGAAAAGGATTATATATATTTGGTGCATTAATAATATCTAAATAATTATTTACCTTGATTTTTTTTTGTAATTTTGTATCACTGATTATCCATAGTAATGCTTTTATGCATACAAATCACTATATAGTGATTTCATTGATTTGAACAAGGATATAAAATCCACCCATATAGGAATAGATTTTAATGTGGATATCTAGTTGATATTTACACCATAGATTAGAATATTTTCAGGGTAGCGAAAAACATGACATTGATCAAGGAACCTAGATATTCCAAGGGAATATACCTCTGTCGCATGAATGAAATTCTCCCACATACTAAATTTTATTACATATTTTAGTGTTGTTTTATTATTTTATACTTCTTCTCATGACTATACTATGATCTCAAACATCATGTTTGCAGAATCATTTTCATACAGTCATTTGATTCATGTATTATGTTAATACAACTTATATGTTTTTGTATCCTAGCATTTTTTGTATAAGTTTCTTATGTATCCTAGTTATAAAAAATTTATTATATTATGCTCACTTAAGATATTTTATTGTTTACGCATATGATTACACTTTCTTTTCATTGGAGATCGTCCCTTTATTATGTTTATATTTCACCATGTCTTAAATATACGAAATGTACAATGTTAATGGAATAGTTTTTTTATAATTTTGGGGAGATTTTAATGGAATATTATAGATTAATTATTTTCATATACAATGTTAAAAGTATCATGTGTATTCAATGATCATAAATTTTTACTAAATATAACATTCTAATTCATTAAAAATATAATAAAAAAATGTCATGGGAAAGATTTATAATGAGGTACATTCCTAGTATAATGGGGATAAAATATACTCCTTTAAAGAATGTTGTAATTTTTTTAGTGAATTAATTGTGCATATATAGATATTAGGATGATATATATTTTGGATACATTCTGACCTATAAATAAAATAATACATTGATATGTTATGTTATGTTATAATATAATTTTTTAGAATTCAAAATACCTATAGATTGTTTGAGTTAATATTTTATGCGTTAAGATAAGATAACATTAGTTAAAAGCGTAATGATACGTATAAAATATTATTTTATGTGTAGGGAAACGACATGAAATGTTAATAAATTATTTATTATAATAATTTATTATATATTATATCATTGAATGTATAATGCATGTTGATATAGGATATAGAAGTGATTTACCCAAGGGTAATAACCCTTAAGATGATGGGTTGGGAATTAACTCAATCAGCTCATGGAGTATGAAAAAGTGGCCTATATACAAACTATAATTACCACTCATAGTTCATATTATCTCATTAATCACATTCTCATTACAATTTATTTTAAAAGTATTGAATATGTTAATAAATTGTGGTCACACCTATGAGAGGATCCAATATAAGGTAAACCATATTTAAATTAGAATTATTGAGGTTAAACCTAATGATGATGTAAAAACTCCAAAATGTTATTCATTTCAAGAAAATATTTTTTTTATCATAAAAAATTAATATTTCGGTGTAAAATATTCATCACTAATGACTATGACATTTATATTTTATTAATTTTTGTATCTTGAAGGAAAACTGGTAACTCTATTTTCTATTGACAATATATATATTCCTTTATTAAAAAACCAAATTGTATATGATTTTGGTTAATAAATTTGTTTATTATTTGAAACCATGTATCAAAAATTATTATAGAATCGTTTAGCATATAATACCTTCTAAAAAACAAAAATTCAAATGTCAGAGTCTCTAAAATGATTGATGGATAATGATATTGAATGAAATCATGTTCAAATTTCTTCATGTCATAAATTTTAGATTGTTAAACAAGGGGAATATCAAAAATGAATTGGGAGATGATTTATGTGTTAAAAATGTGGGAATATAGAATGAATTTTCCAAGATAGCGTTATAATATCAGTGAAAACTATGAGGAAATATTATTTCAAATCAATGCTCCAATAATTTTTCATTTTTTAATTGGGGATAAATTGAACATTATCCAAGTTAATGACATAAAAAAATAGAAGAAATCTTTTATAGAGGAGAAAAACATGAAATTGGAATTCTTATGAATCCCAAAACATGGATATGTTTTTTATACCATACATAGAGTGAGTAATAATGACCAACCACTCATGAAATGAGATTTTTTTATTTGTATCAATACACTTCATTATACTGTTAATGTTTTCCAAGTAAATATAATCTATACCCTAATGAATAAATGATAAATTATTAATAGAAACATTTATTTCCAAAATATATAACTCCTATATAGAATATTTTAAATGGATTTTATTTTATATTATAATATAATATCATTCCACTAATCAAATTTTATGTGTTGTTAGGTGTGGAATGGATATCATAACAAAGACAAATTCAATGATTAAAAAATCACATCTAAAATTCAAGTATCGATCATTATTAAAATAATGACGTTAAAAAATTACATTGGTGAAATATTTAAATCCATTTCATTGGGGAATTAAGAATTTATGGTTAGATAAGAATAGATCCATATTTATCTCTTAATTTTAATTGAAAATATACATTCACTATCCTATACTTGTATAATAATGATGAAACATAAATTGAAAATAATTCTACAGACATGGATGTACTTAATATTAATGTGAGTAATAATTTAAGTTGCGAGGACACAATTTACGTTAGGGGATAATGTAATAATCCAAGAATTCACTATAAAGTTCAATTAAATAATTTTTATAAAATGTTTCACCATAATTAAACAACCCAAGCATATAACACCACATTTTATTAGTATAGATATAGTGCATCATATTGTAGTCGTTGGAAACATGAGTGAAAACTGTGATAAAAATCATCAGAAAGAATAGCACATGTAATAACATTTAAACAATTTAAAATAATAATGTAATAAAACATTTTTCTTATTATTAAAGTTTTTTTATAAATTTTTATATATACGGATTGTTAGCACTAATTTTGGAGGAATAGTTAATATACCAATTAGCAATTTCCTTTCAAATAATTGTTTTAAGAACATTTTTTATTATATATATATATATTTAAATAATTTAGAATTTTAATTTAACCTAGATAAATACACTTCTAAACATATTACAATAATATAAACATAATAAATTTTTTTCTAAAAATATTTTTTTTGGGAAATGTTCAAAATAACATTATTTACAAAGAATGAAATTTATGAAATTATTAGTATATAAGTTATAATTTTAAATACATTAATTTTTCCCAATAATAAATATGTATTTTAAATGTAAAATCAAAAATTTTATAATCTAGTTTTTAACTTACATACTCATAAAGTATATTTTATTAATAGTAATATTTTTAAAAAAACTATATTTTTAATAAATTATATATTTACTAATTTAATTTTAAGATTTATCAATTTTCTGAAATAAATTAAATAATATGTAATTCATATATGGAATAACTTTTATAAAATTATTTAATAAGTGTTATGTTTTTTCATTCAAACTAGTTAATATATAGTGGTAAAAACTAGTCAACTTGGTAAAAAAATAAAAGTTATCCAAATGGATTAACAAAGAGGGAGAGACAAAAGAAATGTTGAATTCATTTGTAGAAATTGGTATTTGGGGAATTTACTAACCTTATAAATAATCCAATCCACCAATTATAAAATTTTGAGCCACATTCCATTAGATTGACTTCCCATTATTTTAATATTATTGAATTAAAAAATGTTATCATTTTCTCTTGTATATGTTTATATCCTATCCTCATTTCCACAAACAAGAAAACCCACCTAGATCGTCCCATAATATACCAACCACAATCTTAATAATTCAAATAAAACTTCAATAGGATCTTCTCTTCTTTAAATACAATCGTTCAATAGATTAACCCTTCATTGCAAACAAGATTATCCGTAAGGTAAGGAATTAATTTCAAAATACTCTATTATCATATATATTTCCTTATATGAAAAAAAAACATCCTAAAATTACATTAAAAACAATGATATTATTAATTAGTTATCATTTATAATGTTTTATATTATTAAAATTATATTAATATAATTTTCCACCATTCACCTTTTCTATTATGAAAATGATGCTCGCATTTATTTGACGACTTAACTACTGACACGATAACAAAACATGATTCATTTTCATTTCAATAAAATAATGTTAAAATAATTTATTTAATATATAATTATTATTTTATAACATATTATATACTATTAAATGATAAACTATTTTACATATTTTCTATATTATTGGCAAAACAAAATCTTTCTCAATATGTACATATAAACAATCACCACTATGAGATGACTGATTTCCAGTTTTTTTCATCACCACCATGGATGTGTTGTGAATATAATTATATTTATATGTAAATAATTTTTATTTAACATAATATAAATCTACAAAACAAACTCTGAATCATTAAGAAAAATATGGTAATTAATATTCATGGTAAAATCAACATTAGAAAATGCAGTTTTTTGTCAAAAATGATTTCTTCATACAGTGAAAACAATAAATATCTATAATATTACTCATTTAATTATTTAAAATTAATATATATCAAATTTATAAACACTAAATATGATAATTATGATGATTTATAATTATATTACAAAAAAATAAAATTATAATAATCTGTTTAGTATGGTTGTTTTTATTTGTGTTACTTTAAAAAACTACACATAAAATTATATAAAATTATATCATTAATTAATATTGGAATAAAATTAATATTAATATTTGATATATATGTAATAAAATAATTATTTGTTTTTGTTTTTAATGGTCATATTAAAATTTAACTGATTATTTATAAAGATACCATTTGTTCTCAAAAAACACATGAGAACTTGCTCATCACGAAAATAATTTTTATCATAGTAACAAAAAATACCATAAAATGAAATTATGAAATTTTAAATAATACTAAATATTATTTAAAGTACATTATATGATCTTATAATATTTAAATTTCGAATAAATCTAAAAAACTACACCACAATTATGGAACAATATCCAAACAATCTTGATTTCTCATATGTGATATCCATAATAATTTTAAGTAACTAAATACATGGGTTGATTAAATATAAATAATATTTATAAATGTTAATAGAAATATACATATTATTTAATGTGTTATTAATATTCTTAAATTTGTAATATAGGTTGTTATAACACATTGTTAACAAAGAATAAATTGTGGTGATGATTTTTTCTATCACAAATTTAATTTTATCAGACACATTTTATGATGTAAAAAATAATACCTCTTATATTATATTATTACATATTAAGGAATATATTTTATCATAATAATGGGTATTAAATATATACATCACATAATTTCATTCAATTTTTTTCATCCAAAATGAAAACATAATTGAAAGGGATTTTTGTTAAAATGATTCTAAAAATATAAGGGGTCTTCATCTCAAATTGAAATATCTGAGACATGATTATGTAAAAAACCATGGTTTTAATTAAACATTATATTTACATCAATTGATGATATATTGAAATGATATTTCCTAATTTTATTGAAATATGAATCCAAATTATTTTATTTTATAAAATTACATTTTGCCAGAATTTTAGCACATTTACTAGGATAATTGGTATATCAATTTTTATTAATTGAGTTATAATGTTTCATAAAGTACATTAATTATGATGTAAAATGATAATATATTATATTATGTTAATTTGATTTCATATTTTTAAGAATTAAATTTTTATATAATGTAATATTTTATAATGAGGGATTTGAATTAACATATTTTCATTGTGTCTAAAAATATCTTTTCCATTAATTATAAAATATTTAATATTTTGATCCAAATTTAACATAGATAATACATATATACTTTTCCAGGATTTATCATTTTATAAAAACATGAAAATATATTTTATAATATATTTATCTACTCCATTTAAATTGTTAACATTGAAAGTGAAATGTATGTTTTAATTTTATATCATTGTTAAAAATAATATATAAAAAAAAATTTATTTTCTAACCACTATTTTATTGTTCAAAATGAATAGGATTTTAATTAATATTATTTATGATTAATTATTTAATAAATAATTACATATATATTTATTATTATTTTTCATATTACTAATGGTATCAAATAATTTGATTTTTGATCCATTTTTTATACTGTTCAAATTATTCCATTACAATGATTTTTTTATTCTATTGACAATATCGTTCAATTATTAATTTTATAAAATAGGGATATGTTATTTGGGAACATTATGTAAATTTTCCATCAATTTATTATGTCATTTTACATTATATTAACGATATGACTCATTATTTCCTCTTTCTTTCCTCACTCTTTGCTATGAATATTCATAAATTTTCTTTTAGTGATTTTTTTTGAAAAAATGCTTTTCCATTCTATTTATTGAAGGGTGTACACATATATTATATAATAATATTTATTGGGAATGTTATTGAACAAACCATTAAAACATTATATATATATATTTTTTGTAAATACTATATTTTTTTATCATGGTGTAAGGATATTTACTGAGAAAGTTACTTGATGTTTGTGGATTCCGATTTAAACTACTTTTTGTTTATTATAATATTATTTTTTATAGATTTATTAATTATTTATTTTCTATATCAATTTTAAATGGATATAAATACCATTTTAATTACATTGGTTCTATTATATGTATTGTTTAAAATTAATTTTCATTTCATGTGTTTTTTATGATGTGATGAATGAAACCCAATTTTATTCTATGGGTTCATTATGTAGAAAAAAATTGAATGATTTCAATATAAATGATTTATGAAAATAATTATTTAATGGGTTTTTTAAGATGTGATATATTAATGAGTTATATTTTTCACACCTAATTATTTATCATAGAATGATAGAGTCCAATATCTCTTTACAATGCATTGGGTAAACCACTAAACCTCATCAGAAAATACTGAAAATTATATTTTTTTTCCATTATCATGGGAATTTATTTTTTTTGGAAAATAAATTTAATTTTTAACTATACTGATGATTATTATATAATCTAATGACATTATATTGTTTTATTCATGTTTTCAAGATTCTATTATGATCTTATTACTCATGTTTATTAAATCATGTTTCAATACTCTTTTTATTCATTTATCTTGATAATATAATCCTTACTGAATTATATATAATCAATTATTAGTATTATATATGTTTATTATATGTATAAATTACACTGAAACTCTCATCTTACATTAAATTTTGATACATGATAGGCAATCAATATGTTTACCCTTACTGAGCATCTAAGATCAAATCATTTTTATGGTGTCATTTCCCTTTTTAAGATGATAAGAAAAGTAGGAAGATAATAATATAGTATCATATTTACATAATTCTATGGAGATGTAGAAGACTCATTATGGATTACATAAATTTTTATATATTGTAATAAACGACTTATTGTTACAATGAACTTAGGGGTTTTAGTGGTTCATTTATCCAAATTCCTGAACCCCCTGAAAATAAAATGTATTTGGAATATATTTTTATAAGATATATTCCATATATTTTGTGGATGAAATTTTCATGTTCATTGAATTCTATTGGATTAGATCGAGTCATTTTATTTAGTAACATATAGATATGATATGTTGGATTCTAGTCTATTGGAATGGAATGGAATCTGTCATTGGAACTTGCTAGTGTGTGGACTGGTTGTGGGGGTTATTTTTTATTATTATATATATATATATTATTACAAAAAAATAATGTGGGGGTATTATGATATTGAGGATGAATTGAGAATAATATTTCATGTTCTATAAATAAATGTTTTCGGAAAGATTGAGTTGAAAAATAATTTTATTATTATCGTATTTAGAATATTTATGTCAACTATTGTGGACCATTTATAATAGTTATATATTTTCATAATTTCATTGGAATCAGGATATCCTTATAGTTTTTATTTCATTATTCAGAACCATAGTCCATGGGTTTTCAGTTTTTATGGGGATGTTATTATATTAGGGGAAATTTCATTTCTCTTCATGCATGATCATGTGTAGTGACCTAGATTTTTATTCAAAAGACTCATTTTTGTAATGGATATAATTTAAGATATAACATAGCATGATTATACTAATATTTATCCATTTAAACTAGTTTTGGTGAAACATTAGAATGATTTTAATAAAATTTATATAAGAAACTAGGATTTAAATTTTACTTTAGTTGGAAGAATGGTTTTAGGGGGATGAATGCAGAGAATTCTGAGGGAATATAAGTGTTGCTGTAATAATGTTGGTACAATTCACATTGGATTATGTCGAGGACTTTGAGTGAGGTTGGTTTACAATATGATTAATTACAATACAAATATAGTTGTTTTAGTCTTAAAAGGAGTTAAAGTTGATATACATATTTATAATGATTAATTCCCAATGCAGAAAAGTAGGCATAGTCTATTATATATTTTAACATGGTGGAATGATCCAGTGAATTAGGTACCAATTATTATTTATATAGTTTAATTTTAAAATCTTTTCCATATTTTTTATTTTCAATTTTACTTATAAACCATATATGAGATTCCTTAAAATAGTTAGATTATGGAGACTAGTGGTTTCATATATATCACCTTCCATCCATGGTTATTTTCTGCATTGATTAAAATATTTTATTTATGGTTATATATATAAATAAAAGTTATATCATCTCCCTTTATCCCTTAAATTTTTTATTCTCACTCCCCTGGAATTTAGATAGTCATGTTTTTAATTTTATTGATTCATCCACTAAAACATGGTATCATATTTAGATATTTATGATGATTTTTAAAATAATGGGTTGGAGAGGATCGAGATTGTGGAGCACATGTAATAAATTATATTTTATCTTATAATAAACAATATTTTTATTATTATATTGGATTTCAAAAAAATGGTACATAATTGGAATTTGATTTGATGTAAACTATGTGGGATATTTTGGAATGATTATTTGGGTGAACTATGGATTTAGATTGGAGTCTTTTTATAGAGTTTTATCCATGGATTAAATAATGATTATGTTAAAATCAATTACTCCAAAATAATTTTTTTATTTATGTTAAATAATTTTATATTATATTTACATAATTATAGATGTTCGTGGATGAGCTAGGGGATAATAATCAATTATAGTATTTCATAATTTTTTTCCCAAGGAATCTATAATATTTCATAAGGTAATAAATCCATAATTTTGGTATGATTTACAAAATTGTACTAATTAATATGGATTTTGTAATTCATCGACTCAGTTACCTAGAGTCGGTGCCTTATTACATAACATTGGCATGATCACAAGAAAGATCAAATCTCGAAAGACTGATTATTTAAGTAGCCTTGAAAATAGTAGATATATTCATAAAGTTTTACATTAAATCATAAAAATGAAAACTACAACAACATAGTCTCCATAGTATACACTCTTATCCCCACATACTATCCATGCAGGTCATTCATAATTTACATCTTCACATCCTGGGAAAAATAAAACATAGAAAAGGGGTGAGCTCAAATGCCCAGTAAGGATAAAAATATAGCGGAAACATTCAAAAATAATAATAAACGTTTAAGGTAATGTATAACTAAAAAAATCCTTTAAACATGATCTTCAACATAGTATAAAAAAAATCAAATGAAATAATTCAATTTACTTATTCACATGGATATTCTGTTAATCGAATAATCAAATGCAATATCAATAACCACGTTCATAATGATGGAATGCATAATGCCAGACTATCATAACCACATATCCAATGCCTCGTGCCAAGAATAAAAATAAGATTTTGTCAAGGCCTTATGCCAAGAAACTAGTTTGTCTCGTGGGACCTACCGATGCATCGAGGAGCTAGAGCGGGCTCCACCCGTCACATATTAATTCCAATGCATTCCCATATGAAAAGGTTTAAACATAACATTAACATTTGTATCAAAACTAGCATACAAAATGTAATTACTTCATCTATAAACCATGAATGGTATAAAAATAACACATCCACAGTCAAAAATATCACAAAACCTTCAATATAATATAGAAGTTTTGTATCATAATAAATCAACTTCAAATAAGCGTAAAATCCACCAAAGGATACTGACATAGATGAAATCAAAACTCTTTTTAGAGAAATATCACTTTCTATTTTGAAATCATTTAAGAGTAATATATTTATATAATAAAATATTTTATTTGTAAATATTCTTATAATATTGTAAAGTATGCTTCTACCATTTTATAATGGTGGAAAATAGTTGCACCAGCCATATAAGTAAAAAAAATTCTTACCTTAATTCCGTCGAAAAGGTTAAAAAGGACCTTGTTTGAAAAATGACAGAAATATTCCTTTATAAAATTATTTTAAAAATAAAGAAAGGGGATAAATTAATTTATAACATAGTATTTAAAATACTAATAATTATTTGAAATACATTTTTAACAAACGTGGATGTGGATGATAAATAGGTCCCAGTAGATAATCACGAATAAACAACCTCAGATAATGAAGAGATTGTGAAATAACCCTTAATTTGTACTTTTCCTTGGTTGGGGTAGGTTAACCTCCTATAAAATGGTGAAATTATTGTTATTAAATTATACAGGAATCATATACATTAGTATTATATCATATATGATCTTTTAACATTGATTTGTTAATAATATCATAGTATTATTGTTTTTTCGGATGTTAACTTACTCATTTTCTTTTATATGTTTTATTACGTAAGTTTTGTTTGTCATTGATAGGTTATATCATAATAATATACAGAATGATATCAAGTCCTTAGATACTATTATTATTAAACAAATGATAATTATACTAGAATGGATATGATGTAGAATGAATCTCATCGCGTTCGTGAAGACGGTAGTCCGTACGTACGCACGAGCGACAATATCATTATTTTGATATTAAAATAATATATAATTGGATGGTATATCATATATACAGAATCATTATCATGTTATCTATATTATTTAAATGAATTACATGTCATTATTATATCCATCCAAATAATAATTTTATTGAATAACAATTACACCACGACGTGGAGACGGTAAGTCGTACGTACGCACGTATGGTGACATGTTATTCAATGGATGGATAGAATACTGAATATTTTTGTACCATATTTATAATAACATCACAGTATATATAAGATACTGTATTTATTATTTTAGAATGGGAATGAAAGAAGAAGTTGATGAAGAAAGGAACTTGAAAGAGGGTGGTGAAAACATTACCTCTTCTCTGGGTTCTTCCTTTTGATATGATCAAAAGGGCTCCATAGGTTGGCTTTCTGACTAAAGGAAGGCCTCTAAGATGAAGTGAGGGAAGTTGAGAGAGTATTTGGGCAGAGTTTGGCCGAGCCAAATGGCTTTGAAGGTGTGAATTAATGAGAAGGCGGAGTGCCCTTTTATAAGATGGGTGAGGGGCACCTTTGGAAAAGTTAGAAATATTATTTTCTAATAAATTCATATTCAGTTTCTAATGGCTAAAAAGTGGATTATTTAATGTTTAAGGTGGGGATGGGTATCAAACCACTCAACCAATAGAATTTAGACAGGTTTGGGTCATTATATTAAACGTATCTTTTAGTTTTAACTCTTTGTTTATTAGTTTTACACTTACCATGTCACTTTGTATTTTTATATTATTTAGTTATTAAACATACTATATACCTCAAAGAGATCCCCAAGTGGTCCATTAATGATAAAACTATCATGATATAAGTCTCTTGGCTGACCCTTATATTTTTAGTAATTTAATATTAATTGATAATATTACATTTGTTTTAAAAACACTTTTATGTCAATTTTGAAACTATTCGATAATTGATTTTTTTAAAAATCACAACAGAAGGATTACTTCGAAAAAAGTTAATTTGATCAATCATAACATTTTATATTAACCTATTAAATTAGTTTAATTCATAAAAAGTCTCAAATAATATTTATTTGGGTATTTATAATATCAATTATTTTAATTTTTCATTATTATTGTAATTACTGCATCATCATTGTGTCATAGATAAATTAAATTATGTAATGTCAAAAAATTATAAATAAAATATCATTATGTAGTAAATATTTTTATATTTCTTATGAATATTTACAATTGAACTTATCTTATGTATAACCCTAATTTAAAAATGTTTTAGTAAATAAACTTTGATTTTAACTCTTTTAACTTTTCGTTGAATTAAATAATAATAAATGTCCTAATCTAATCCATGTGGACCTAAATGATAATATTTTATTCCTAAGGTTGTTTTTGGTCGAATTAAGCTTATCCAAAAGAATTAGTACATGTGTTAGGGTAATATTAATATAATTTTTACCCTTAATTACCCTATTTACTTTTAACCGTGGTAAATAAAAGTAAAAAGTTACTATTCAGGAAAAATTATTTTCATCACAATGAACCCCATTTTAGTCTTTGATATTAACCGTGTCTCTCAGATTTTTTAAATTTCACTCATAGAAGTGGTAAAATTTAGTTTTATGAAAAATTCAGTTTTTTAACTACCACTTAGTGGTTTCAGTATTCATCAAAAAATGAAGTTTTCCAGAAAAATACCAAAAATTCACCCTAGGGTAATTTCGATATTACGAATCCAAAAATTAAGTCCATTTTGAAAAATAAGATTTATAATTTTCAAAAAGTGGGTATTAATATTAATAATGGCTAGTTTGATTGTTTGTTGTGTGTTAGAACTCGATGTTGCGTACAACACACACTATTGCATTATTCAAAGATAAGTGTACCGTAGAAGCATGGGGTGTTACATTATCACCTCCATCAAATAATTGCGTCCTCGAAATTTCTAGAATACTTCCGCATTAAAATACTTTGGTGGTTTTTCATCATAAGTTCCTCGGGTTCCCACGTTGCCGCTTACATCTTATGGTTTCTCCACAAGATGTTTACCAGACGGGTCATCCGGTTTCTCAGTACTTGTTCTCTCATATCAAGCATCTTGATGGGCTCATCGCAATAAGAAAGATCAGGTTCCAGTTCTAATTCCTCATAGGTGAGTACATGCGTTGGGTCAGGCATGTATTTCCTCAACAGATATACGTGGAACACATTGTGAACTTTGTAGAGACTTGGCGGCATCGCTTAACGGTAAGCTACATACCCAATTCGTTCTAGAATTTTGAAAGGTCTGATGTACCTGGGACTCAATTTAACTTTCATACCAAAACGTATGACTCCCTTCCATGGAGATACCTTCAGGAAAACATGATCACCGACATGAAATTCCATATCCTTCGTTCGATTATCAGCATAGCTCTTCTGCCTACTTTGAGCTGCTTTGATATGGTTTTGGATTACCTTCACCTTTTCCATCGTTTCCTCTGCCAGTTCTGGACCTACAAGTTTTCTTTCACCAACATCATCCCAACCGGTTTGTGTGCGACATCTCTTTCCGTATAACACTTCATATGGTGCCATATGAATACTCAAATGGAAGCTATTGTTATAGGAAAATTCTACCAGAGGTAAATATTGATCCCACATAACCTGAAAGTCAAGTGAGCAGGATCTCAACATGTCTTATAAGGTTTGAATAGTTCGTTCTGGTTGTCCATCTGTTTTAGGTTGGTAGGCAGTGCTCAAATGAAGTTCAGTATCCAAGGCTTTCTGAAGATGTTTATAGAATCTTGAAGTAAAATGGTTATCACGATCAGAAACAATTGATAGGGGTACTCCAAGAAGTCTCACAACTTCATTAACATATAGTCTTGCTAGTCGTTCAAGTGGTAAATATTCCCTTATAGCAAGAAAATGTGCTGATTTGGTAAGACAATCAACAATAACCCATATTGCATCTTTCCTTCTAGGAGTCTTTTGTAGTCCCATGGCAAAGTCCATCGTGATATTATCCCATTTCCACTCAGGTATGGGAAGAGGTTGCATGACTCCTCCAGGTTGTTGCCTTCCAGCTTTCACTTGTTGACAAACCATACATCTTGACACAAAATCGGCAATCTCCTTCTTCATATTGTCCCACCAAAAATGTTCTTTCATGTATCTATACATTTTGTTTCTCCCATGGTGTATAGAGAAATTAGAACTATGAGAATCATCCAGAAATTACCTTTTTAGATCAGTTATATCGGGAACACAAAGTCATTTCCCAAATTTCAAAATTCTATCTTCATATACAATGTCTCTCAATCTCCCATCATTCATGGATTTAATCTTCTTTTGAAATTCTTCATCATCGGTCTGAGAACTCATAATCCTTTCTAGTAAAGATGGTTTGGCAACAATTTGAAAAAGCATTCATTTTTCACCTTCACTGGTTATTCCCATGTCCATCTTCACTAGGTCCATGAAAATTGGATCCCTTTTAATTCTCATATTGTTCAAAACTCCATGATATTTTCTGCTCAAATCATCTTCTACCTTGTTTGCTTTCCCCGGGTGGTAGTGTATCGTGCGATCATAATCCTTGAGTAATTCAAGCCATCTCCTTTACCTCAAGTTGAGTTTTTTTTTGTTAGAAAATATACATTAAACTCTTGTGATAAGTATAAATCTCACATTTTTCACCATTGAGGTAGTGCCTCCATATATTCATATTAAAGATCACAGCTGCTAACTCGAGATCATGAGTAGGATAGTTGTGTTCATGAATTTTCAAATGTCATGATGCATAGGAAATAACCCTATCATTCTTCATAAGGACACAACCAAGTCCTTTCTTCAATGCATCACTATAAATAATGAACCCATCATTCCTCTATTGTAGAGTCAATATAGGAGAATTGACTAATCTTCTCTTCAGTTCTTCCAAAAAAATTTCACACTCTTTTTTCCAAACAAATCTAACCCCTTTACGTGTGGGAATTGTTAATGGGTTAACCAACTGGGAAAAATTCTGGACGAAACGTCGATAATAACCTGCTAAACCAATAAAACTATGTACCTCAGTTATACTCATCGGTGCAGGCCATTCTTGGATTGCCTTGGTCTTAGAATGATCAAAAGAGATTCCATCTTTAGAGACAATATGGCCAAGAAAAGAAATCTCCGGATGCCAGAATTCACACTTGCTAAACTTCCCATATAATTCATGTCTTCTTAGAGTCTTCAGGATAATGCGCAAGTTATTTTCATGATCTTTGTAGCTTTTGGAGTATACCAAGATATCATAAAGAAATACCACTACAAAGTCATCAATATATTCCTTGAAAACTCTGTTCATCATATCTTGGAATACAGAGGGTGCATTAGTAAATCCAAAAGGCATTACTGTAAACTCGTAATGCCCGTACCTGGTTCGAAATGCTATCTTCGGAATGTCTTCATTCTTCACACACAACTGATGGTATCCAGATCGAAGTTCAATCTTTGAAAAGTTTTGAGGTCCATTCAGTTGTTCAAATAAATCATCAATGCGAGGTAGTGGATAATTGTTCTCTGTTGTTATAGCATTCATCTCCCGGTAGTCGATAAATAACCTCATATTTCCATCTTTCTTTTTAACAAAAAGAACAGGGGCTCCCCATGGAGAAATACTAGGGAGAATAAATCCCTTATTACTCAATTCCTCTAGATATTTCATTAGTTCAACTAATTCTACAGTGGCGATTCTATAAGGGGTCTTCAATATAGGCCTTGATCCAGGAATTAAATTAATGGAAAACTCAACTTCTTGTTCTAAAGGATATGTAGGTAAATCTTCCAGAAACACATCTACATATTCATTCAAAACAGGTACATCCTCTATTTGAACATTCCTTTCCTCACCCATATTCATTTCTTTCTCTTCCTCCACAATTACTGAATTTAGTTGAGATACTAGGGGTGGATCTATATAAGAATTAGGTGGCGATGATTCTTCTCTAAAGATAAGGTGTTCCTTATCATCATCATCAAAAATCGTAACCTCCTTCTTCTTACAATAAATCTTCGTAGCATGGTCCGAAATCCAATCCATACCTAGGATTATATTAAACTCAATCATAGGTATGACGATGGGATCATCAGATAAAGAACATTTATGTGCTCTAATGGGGACTGATTCACAAAACATTATTGCAATGATACTTCTTTTAGGAGTTTTAACTGACAACTTCCTTGTTAAATCAAATTGGAAATATCTAATTTTCATAGAAAACTAGGAAGATATGAAAAATACGATGATCCAGAATCAAATAAAGCAATTGCTAAACATGAGGAAACCATTAAATTACCTGCCACCATGTCTTTTGGATATTCTACCTCAGCAGAAGTTATAGCATAATATTGGCCTTGATGCGTTGTACTTTTCTGAGGTAAGTTCCCCTAACGCTTAGGACATTCAATTGCATAATGTCCCATCTCTCTGCAATTGTAGCACTGAACATCGGTAGCTTCCTTCTTCCCCTTGCAATCACGAGCTTGGTGGCCTTTTCCACCACACATGTAACAGACTCCCGTTCCTTTTAAGCAAGTACCTGGGTGTTTATTCCCACATTTACAGCAGGATGGATATTCAACATTTCCATTCTTCCCTTTATTTCCATTCCCAGATTGATCAGAAGATCTCTTCTTCTCTTGCTTTTCTTTAAAGACACAAGAATTAGAGAATTCCTTTTCTGTCTGGATAGCACATGAGACAATGTCTTCGTACGATGAAAATGATTGTGAGACTAATGTTTGATGGAGAAATAGTTTTAACCCATCAAAGAAATGATCAATCTTACTTCTTGGGTTACGTATATAATCTCTAGCATACCTTGATAACCTTGTAAATTTAGCATCATACTTTACGACATTCTCATCCTCCTTTTGTCTCAGACTCAGAAATTGGATTTCCATATCTTCTCTATGGTCATGAGGAAAGTATTTTTCTAAAAACAGATCTTTGAACTCCCTCCATTCCATATTTGATACTTCATCATCTTCCTTCGTGTTTTGAATCAATGAACACCATTGATCAGCATCTCCAATGAGGCGGTAAACTGCCATGATAACTTTTTCCCTTTCACTACTTCCCAAAGCCTGAAATATTTTCTCTAGGGAACTTATCCATTACTCAGCTACAAATGGATTTTTACTCCCATTGAATGTTTGTGGTTGCTACCTCATGAAGCGATATAAGAATGATCCTCCACGCTGTGGATCAAGGTGCTCCATACAGGTAAGGTTATTATTCATAACCTGAGTGAGTGGACCCAATATGGTGATTAGTTGATCAGCACCAGTTGCAACACCAGCTCCACTATAATTATCTTGAGCGGGAGAGAAATCCCTACCTAGAGTGTGTGCATTCATACAGTTTCCATTTCTTCCACTAGGTTCCATTTCTAAACAACGGAATACTAGATCAGTTTATGAATCAAAATACATAATTCCATACTTATAAAAAACATAACATAAATTGAACTATTTATGGATATAATCCATAATCATAAAAATGTTTTCTTTGAGGATGTATATACTCATAAACCCATCATAATTATTTGTAATGAAATTGAGAGTTATCCTAAGCATATCCCCAGGGAGTGTCGTATCCAATAGTGCAACAAGGCCAGTTGTCATGTACCACTTCTTGTTCGAGTGTAGAGACCCGAAGCTTATCGTACATGGACATTACATTACTTCTGCGGAATACTTAGTACATAACAAAAACACACACACAAGGACCGTAATAGTTTAGTGTCTTTGGAAACTCGGAACATAATCTTCTAATCCTGGTGAAAGATCTTCAATATATCCCATAAAGATCTTCCATTTTTTTTACCTAAAACCTTTCTTTATATCCCGGGGAAAAGAAAACATAAAAGGGTGAGATCAAATGCTCAGTAAGGGCATACAAAAGAAATAAAAATCATATCATATCTTTTTGAAAATCATAACCTGCAAAAGAGATCATAATATCTTAACATGTAACAAATCATAGAAGTGAAAATGAGATCACCATAATCATAACATGAAACTTGAAACTTTGTGGCATGCACACATAATCATGGAAAATCATTTCTTGTTAGTCATGACTCATTGCCAAGACTATCTTAGTGGACAAAGTCCCTTTCTGAATCGAGTAACCCTCGTTTCAGTCCTGTTTCACTGAACCGGTATAATCTACCATTCCAGCCATGTCTATCTCATGAGATATAAAATCTTTACCCAATGCATTGGAGGGAGATATAGGTCCCACCCATCTTATAATGAATCCTTTCTTATGTGTTCCACATAATCATAAATCATACATCATTGCATAACCCATGTAATACAAATGGGATTCTTAAACAACATGACATCATAAAACCATTCATATAAGATAAAGGAATTCATAAACATAATTCCATCACAACATAGTCAAATCAATGTAAAAATATGGATAGAAACAGAACCCTTTATTATCTTAGATGGAAAATAATTTTGATAAAACACTTGAATTGAATTCTTGAGGAAAATATCCTTTCTTCTTCAAAATCAATTTCTTTTCACAAAACATCATGCAATTTTAAAAGAAAGATATTTTATTGAAAATAGTCATGAAATCTTTTAGAGGAAGCTTCATGAAAATAAGGCTTCATAAAACAGTAGAAATCCGTTCGTGCCGTATAAGTTAAAAAAACATTCTTTTTTTACTTTTGTCGAAAAAGTCAAAATGTACCTCGTACGAAAAACGACAAAAGATTCCTTTCATATCTTTTACTAAAAACTCACCAAAGGGTAAAATTGGATTTAAAACATTGTAGATGGATGGAAATAATATTACATATTGAGGAAACATGGATGTGGATGATAAAATACACCCCAGTAAATACTTACGAATAAACAATCTCGAATAAAAATGAGATTGTGATATTCGCCTTACCTTAGGTCCGATTTGCTTTGTTCGTGTCCAAAGCTCCTCTTCTTTGGAACGCCTCTTTGAATCCTCCACTTAAGGAACTAAGATTGGTCTTTGGAGAATACCAGGACCTCTAGGATTATTCTAGGGAAGTGGAGAGGAGAAAATGGCAGGGGTTGGCCGAGCTTGAGTTCTCAAAATTGGTGTGAGGAGGAGGGGGAGGAGGTGTCCTTTTATAGGGGAGGAGAGGGGCACCTTAGGAATATCTAAAAATATTATTTTATATTAAAGTCAAAATCGGTTTATAATGGTTCCAAAGGGTATTATTTCGAAGCTAAAGTGGGGATGGGTCGAAATACTATCAACCAATAGAATTTAGACAAGTTTATGATATTATTTTAACCTTATCAATTAGATTTAACTCTAAGTTAAATAATTTAACTTTTACCATGACTTTTTGTTTTCTTTCACTATATGGTTAATAAACTTACTATAACATGCCAAACGAACCCCAAATTGTTTATTATTAATATATATATCTTTATCTAAGTCATTTGGCCGAACCTTAGATTTTTTAGGAATACAATAACAATTAATAATATAATATTTGATTTAAAAACTATTTTGTGTCAATTTTGACACTATTTGATATATGATTTTTGTGAAAGTCATAACAGAATTAAATGTTAGAACCAAGTTGATTAAATCAACATTAATATATCATAGTAACCTATAAAATTAGTGGAATTCATAAAAAATCCCAAATTACATTTATTTTGGTGTTTATAACATCAATTATGTCAATATTTCATTAATAAGATAATTACTTCATCATCGTTGTGTCATAAATAAATTAAATTATTTGATGTCTAAAAATTACAAATAAAATACCATCATGTAGGAAATCGTTTTAGCTTTCTAATGAATATTTACAATCGAATTAATCTTATGTATAACCCCATATTAAAAATGATTTACTTATTAAACTTTGATTTTAACTATTTTAACCCTTCTTTAAATAAATTAATAATAAATGTCCTAATCTAATCCAAGTGGGCCTAAATGGTCATTTTTTATTCCTAAGTTTGTTTTTGGTCGAATTACACTTATCCAATAGAATTAGGACATGTGTTAGGGTAATAGTAATATCATATTTACCCTTAGTTACCCTATTTACTATTAACCACGGTAAAAAAAGTAAAAAGTTACTATTCACCAAAAAATTATTTTCATCTCATTGAACTACATTTTAGTCCTTGATATTAACCGTGTCTCTCGGATTTTTGAAATTCCATTCACAGAAGCGGCAAAATTAAGTTTTATGAAAAATTCAGTTTTTTTAACTACCACTTAGTAGTTTCACTATTCATCAAAAATTGATGTTTTTCAGAACAATGACAAAATTTCATCCTAAGCTATATTTCATATTCCGAATTCAAAAATGAAATCTCTTTTACCAAATTCATAACATAGAAGTTGCATTAATTAATTTTATAATTAAATCCTGCTGTTAAAATAAATAGCGTGTTTTTAGGAAACAATATATATCAAAAGATTGACACTTGATTATGTCTGGTTTAAATGTGAAATTACAACCAATGACCAACATTGTATTAAATTGTAAAAATATATTCTAAATATACTTTAAAACCACTCAAATTAATAATTTATCACTATTAATTATTTCGATTAAAAAAGTTGTTTTTAATTATAATTTAGTAATTTTCACTATTCAACAGAATATGAAAGTTATCCGAAAAGTACCAAAATTTCACCTTAGGCTAAATTCGATAATCCGAATCCAAGAATGAAGTTCATTTTGAAAAATAAGATTTAAAGAATTTTAAAAAGTGGTTGTTACTATTCATAACTGCTAGTTTTAATAGCACATCGTTGTTTAGTGAAACTCGGTATTGCGTATTACACACGCTATCGAGGAAGGTCGCGATTGCGTGTAATGCAAGGCAAGACAAGGATGCGTGTTGTGCAAGCTCCTTTTGGTGTAGCGTACAACACAAGACATTAATAAAATTAAAAATAATATTTTTTTTATAAAATCTTGGGCTGTTACATTCTACCCCCCTTAAAATGAATTTCGCCCTCGAAATTCGTCGGGGTTATAAATGGTTTACTATTCGAAAGTTTCTTTAATAAAAACCCACATCGTAAAAAGGAATATTAAAACCAATCTTTAAAAACAAAAGTATGAAACGTAACGGTTACCCAAATAAACTAATCATTGGGTTTCCACATAGGTGAAAATATGGATATGGAATAGAAATCTAACCATCATGTTCTGATGGAGAGTGGTAGAGAACATGGCTATGGAAAAGCTAGTAATCACAAATCCATAAATTTGTGATGATATAAGGTACCATCTGATTCATCAGGTATAAGATCACTAGGACAACATTTTTGGTTTTCAAGATCATTTCCTAAAGTTGAAAATTTGAATTAGAATAAATACTTACTTTATTTTGGTACAATCTCACTCTTGTTCGTGCCTTGAACAATTTCCACTTCATCTCTTAAATAAATGAAGTTGAATTTGTTATTCGTGAAGTGTTAGCAGATCATGTGATAGAATGACGGGTCATTCCATCTGTCTCAAACAAAAGGTTAGCAAAAATTATATGCATAAATCGATCTATAGTGAGATTAATCATATATGGTTCCTTAAATTGACTTATACTTCATATATCATACTGCTTAATATAATAAAACTAGTTTCTACTAAACAGGGACTTCCTGTAGGTCAGTGGTAGGCAATAAAGGCCAGTCGCACTTCGGTTGTGGGTTCGATTCCCACAGCCTTGTCCGAAGCGATGGGCTGTCGCCCGTCCTGCAGGTTTTCCTTTTTCCAAAACTATATTACTATAACATCCCATCAATAATATCGAAAAAAAATTTCTATCCATAAACAATACTAACTTACGTCCAACACAATCCATTCCAATCTTTAGGCTTATCCATAATACTGCAGTCCACTCTCATAACATAGTGAAAACAATTACCAGAGATTTAATATCATCGTTGATCCCCATATATCATAAGATATGTTTTGTTGGTCACATTCCAAACATTCAAAGTCCTTAATAATGTATACTCTTGAATACCCATTGAACCTTAGTGAAAACTTGAATGCAGTTAAAAGTTAACCCTTTACACATACCAAAATCCTCAAAATTATTTATACTCAAACCATGATATCACTTAGTCCTTATATCAATCATGAGCTCATGAATACAATCAAACATCTCATTATCTTCTTATCCTTTTATTATGCACTTATCATCTACTTTCGAAAAGTATCTGAATAACCATTCATGGTTACTGGTACCATTCATCATACACTTTCAAAACTTAAGGAAAGACAATAGTGTAACAATCCTTAGATGTCTCCTTATTCCATGAGATTACTTATACAACATTACACATGATAAACATGTAATCATTCCACTACATTCTTAGACCATTGATAGAGCTTCAACATTTCTTTCATCTCACATATCATTTGTAGTTTCTTCATCATCATCAACATAAATACTTCCCATACGACCATACTGATTCTCATCATGAGACTTTCCCTTAGGGCATTGGTTTGCATAATTCCCGTACATTCCACATTTAAAGCATTTAACCATTGTTGATGTCGTAGCAATACCATTATCCTCATCCATGTTGTTAAATGAACCTTTTCCTTTGCATTTACTTGCTTTGTGTCCTTCTTTTCCACACCCAAAGCATCTTCCAGTTCCTTTGAAACATTCTCCTTGATGCCTCTTCCCACATGATTTACATAGGGGAAATTGAACTTTCTTTCCTCTATGATCATCATGAAACTCCATCTTTCTCTTATTAGCCGAGTCAGGAAACTTACCAAATTTTACTTTATTGATCATATTAAGAGATTGCTGATTCGGCATAATAATGATGTTTGGACTTCCAAATCCCATTTCATTATGAAGAATATCATTCCATTGTCCATCATATCCTCCATTATCGTGAATCATCTTGTTTCCAGCCATTTCTAAAACCCAAAAAAAAATAGTGTGAGAGGCAAAAATCATGCTAGGGGAAACAACATAATAAAGGGGGAGTATCCTCAATATCTAACATCTTAGGTTAAATTATATGATCGTTAGCGTAATTCTATTACTATAACCTATACGTATACTTATCCCTAGGGACATCCCTAGACATACCTTAGAAATATCTCTAGGGATCTCACTAACATTTTCGCATCCTAGTTTCCAAAGGTTGACTAAACCTTTGCTCTGATACCAACTGTAGAGACCCGAAGCTTATCATACATGGACATTACATTACTTCTGCGGAATACTTAGAACATAACAAAAACACACACACAAGGACCGTAATAGTTTAGTGTCTTTGGAAACTCGGAACATAATCTTCTAATCCTGGTGAAAGATCTTCAATATCTCCCATAAAGATCTTCCATTTTTTTTACCTAAAACCTTTCTTTATATCCTGGGGAAAAGAAAACATAAAAGGGTGAGCTCAAATGCTCAGTAAGGGCATACAAAAGAAATAAAAATCATATCATATCTTTTTGAAAATCATAACCTGCAAAAGAGATCATAATATCTTAACATGTAACAAATCATAGAAGTGAAAATGAGATCACCATAATCATAACATGAAACTTGAAACTTTGTGGCATGCACACAAAATCATGGAAAATCATTTCTTGTTAGTCATGACTCATTTCCAAGACTATCTTAGTGGACAAAGTCCCTTTCTGAATCGAGTAACCCTCGTTTCAGTCCTGTTTCACTGAACCGGTATAACCTACCATTCCATCCATGTCTATCTCATGAGATATAAAATCTTTACCCAATGCATTGGAGGGAGATATAGGTCCCACCCATCTTATAATGAATCCTTTCTTATGTGTGCCACATAATCATAAATCATACATCATTGCATAACCCATGTAATACAAATGGGATTCTTAAACAACATGACATCATAAAACCATTCATATAAGATAAAGGAATTCATAAACATAATTCCATCACAACATAGTCAAATCAATGTAAAAATATGGATAGAAATAGAACCCTTTATTATCTTAGATGGAAAATAATTTTGATAAAACACTTGAATTGAATTCTTGAGGAAAATATCCTTTCTTCTTCAAAATCAATTTCATTTCACAAAACATCATGCAATTTTAAAAGAAAGATATTTTATTGAAAATAGTCATGAAATCTTTTAGAGGAAGCTTCATGAAAATAAGGCTTCATAAAACAGTAGAAATCCGTTCTTGCCGTATAAGTTAAAAAAACATTCTTTTTTTACTTTTGTCGAAAAAGTCAAAATGTACCTCGTACGAAAAACGACAAAAGATTCCTTTCATATCTTTTACTAAAAACTCACCAAAGGGTAAAATTGGATTTAAAACATTGTAGATGGATGGAAATAATATTACATATTGAGGAAACATGGATGTGGATGATAAAATACACCCCAGTATATACTTACGAATAAACAATCTCGGATAAAAATGAGATTGTGATATTCCCCTTACCTTAGGTCCGATTTGCTTTGTTCGTGTCCAAAGCTCCTCTTCTTTGGAACGCCTCTTTGAATCCTCCACTTAAGGAACTAAGATTGGTCTTTGGAGAAGACCAGGACCTCTAGGATTATTCTAGGGAAGTGGATAGGAGAAAATGGCAGGGGTTGGCCGAGCTTGAGTTCTCAAAATTGGTGTGAGGAGGAGGGGGAGGAGGTGTCCTTTTATAGGGGAGGAGAGGGGCACCTTAGAAATATCTCAAAATATTATTTTATATTAAAGTCAAAATCGGTTTATAATGGTTCCAAAGGGTATTATTTCGAAGCTAAAGTGGGGATGGGTCGAAATCCTATCAACCAATAGAATTTAGACAAGTTTAGGATATTATTTTAACCTTATCAATTAGATTTAACTCTAAGTTAAATAATTTAACTTTTACCATGTCTTTTTGTTTTCATTCACTATATGGTTAATAAACTTACTATAACATGCCAAAAGAACCCCAAATTGTTTATTATTAATATATATATCCTTATCTAAGTCATTTGGCCGACCCTTAGATTTTTTAGGAATACAATAACAATTAATAATATAATATTTGATTTAAAAACTATTTTGTGTCACTTTTGACACTATTTGATATATGATTTTTCTGAAAGTCATAACAGAATTAAATGTTCGAACCAAGTTGATTAAATCAACATTAATATATCATAGTAACCTATAAAATTAGTGGAATTCATAAAAAATCTCAAATTACATTTATTTTGGTGTTTATAACATCAATTATGTCAATATTTCATTAATAAGATAATTACTGCATCATCGTTGTGTCATAAATAAATTAAATTATTTTATGTCTAAAAATTACAAATAAAATACCATCATGTAGGAAATCGTTTTAGCTTTCTAATGAATATTTACAATCGAATTAATCTTATGTATAACCCCATATTAAAAATGATTTACTTATTAAACTTTGATTTTAACTATTTTAACCCTTCTTTAAATAAATTAATAATAAATGTCCTAATCTAATCCAAGTGGGCCTAAATGGTCATTTTTTATTCCTAAGTTTGTTTTTGGTCGAATTACATTTATCCAATAGAATTAGGACATGTGTTAGGGTAATAGTAATATCATATTTACCCTTAGTTACCCTATTTAATATTAACCACGGTAAAAAAAGTAAAAAGTTACTATTCACCAAAAAATTATTTTCACCTCATTGAACCACATTTTAGTCCTTGATATTAACCGTGTCTCTCGGATTTTCGAAATTCCATTCACAGAAGCGGCAAAATTAAGTTTTATGAAAAATTCAGTTTTTTTAACTACCACTTAGTAGTTTCACTATTCATCAAAAATTGATGTTTTTCAGAACAATGCCAAAATTTCATCCTAAGCTATATTTCGTATTCCGAATTCAAAAATTAAATCTCTTTTACCAAATTCATAACATAGATGTTGCATTAATTAATTTTATAATTAAATCCTGCTGTTAAAATAAATAGCGTGTTTTTAGGAAACAATATATATCAAAAGATTGACACTTGATTATGTCTGGTTTAAATGTGAAATTACAACCAATGACCAAAATTGTATTAAATTGTAAAAATATATTCTAAATATACTTTAAAACCACTCAAATTAATAATTTATCACTATTAATTATTTCGATTAAAAAAGTTGTTTTTAATTATAATTTAGTAATTTTCACTATTCATCAGAATATGAAAGTTATCCGAAAAGTACCAAAATTTCACCTTAGGCTAAATTCGATAATCCGAATCCAAGAATGAAGTTCATTTTGAAAAATAAGATTTACAGAATTTTAAAAAGTGGTTATTACTATTCATAACGGCTAGTTTTAATAGCACATCGTTGTTTAGTGAAACTCGATATTGCGTATTACACACGCTATCGAGGAAGGTCGCGATTGCGTGTAATGCAAGGCAAGACAAGGATGCGTGTTGTGAAAGCTCCTTTTGGTGTAGCGTACAACACAAGACATTAATAAAATTAAAAAGAATATTTTTTTATAAAATCTTGGGCTGTTACATCGAGTCTAGCTCAAAGCTGTGTTTTTTGGTTTTACACCTAGGTACATCTGTGCCAGAGCCTCCTCTACCTGTTCGTATCCAAACAGGGATGTATTGATCAGAAAACTCACAAAATCTCTACAATACAAAAATTTTAGGAAGTTCTTCTATACTAATCCTCAATGTCCATCTTAAATCTATGTGCTCTAATCAGAGTTATCTACATATAGCTTCCATGTATTGTACTAAACATCCTCTGATACCAACTATAACACCCTGACCCCAGATACCTAGAGTCGGTGCATTATTACATAACATTGGAATGATCACAAGAAAGATCAAATCTCGAAACACCAAATAGTTTAGTATCCTTGAAAACACTCGATATATTCGTAAAGTTTTACATTACATCATAAAATTGAAAACTACAACAACATGGTCTCCATAGTCTACACTCTTAACCCCTCATACTATCCCTGTAGGTCATTCATAATTTACTTCTTCACATCATGGGAAAAATAAAACATAGAAAAGGGGTGAGCTCAATTCCCCAGTATGGATAACAATATAGGGGAAACTTTCATAAATAAGAATAAATGTTTAAGGAAATGTATAACTAAAACAAAAGTCTATTAAACTCGAACATCAAAATTGTATGGGAAAAATAAAATGAAATAATTTCATTTACATATTCACATGGATATTCTACTAATCCAATAATCACATGCAATATCAATAACCACTTTCATAATGATGGAAAGCATAATGCCAGACTATCATAACCACATAGCCAAGGCCTCGTACCAAGAATACAAATACGATATTGTCAAGGCCTTGTACCAAGACACTAGTTTGTCTCATGAGACCTACCGATACATCGAGGAGCTATAGTAGGCTCCACCCGTCACATATTAAGTCCAATGCATTCCCATATGAAAAGGTTTAAACATAACATAAACATTCGTATCAAAAATAGCAAATGAAATGTAAATATTTTATCCATAAAGCAGGAATGGTATAAAAATAACACATCCACAGTTGAACATATCACAAAACCTTCAATACAATATAGAAGTTTTGTATCAAAATAAATCAACTTCAAATAAGAGTAAATTCAATGACAGGATTTTGACATAGATGAAATCAAAACGCTTTTTAGAGAAATATATCATTCTATTTTGAAATCATTTAAGAGTCATATATTTATAAAATAAAAAAATTTCATTTAAAATATTCATAGAATCTTGTAAGGGAATCTTCGACGATTTTATAATGGCAGAAAATAGCCGCACCCGCCGTATAAGTTAAAAAAATATTCTTACCTTAATTCTATCGAAAAGGTTAAAAAGGACCTTGTTTGGAAAACGACAGAAAGATTCCATTATAAACTTATTATAGAAATTCAACAAGGGTATAAATTAATTTATACCATAGTCTTTAAAATATTAAGACTGTTTTGAAATACATTTTTAAGAAACATGGATGTGGATGATAAAGAGGTCCCAATAGATAATCACGTATAAACAACCTCAGATAATGAAGTTATTGTGAAATAACCCTTACATTGTACTTTTACTTGGTTTGGGTTGGATAAACTCCTGTATAATGGTGAAATAATTGTTATGAAATTATAAAACAATCATATACATTAATATGATATCATAAATGATCTTTTGACATTGATTTGTTAAAAATATCTTACTATTATCGTTGTTTCGTGTGTTAACTTACTCGTTTTATTTTATATGTTTTTTTACGTAAGTTGTGTTTGAAAGGGATAGGTTGTATCTTTATCATATCCAGAATGATATCAAGTCCTTAAATACTATTCTTAATCAACAATTTGGAATTATACTTTAATGTATACGATGGAGAAAAAATCTTACCGTGTTCGTGGAGACAGTAGTCCGTACGTACGCACGAGCGAAAATATCATTATTTTGATATTAAAATAATATATAATTGGATGGTATATCATATATATAGAATCATTATCATTTTATATTTATTAGTTACATGAATTACACTTCATTATTATAACCATCCAACTAGTAATTTTATTGAATAACAATTACACCACGACGTGGAGACGGTAAGCCGTACGTACACACATATGGTGACATGTTATTCAAAAGGAAGGATAGAATAATGAATATGGTTGTACCATATTTATAATAACATCATAGTATATATAATATACTGGAGTTATTATTTTAGAATGGGAAATAAAGAAGAAGTTGAAGAAGAAAGGAACTTGGAAGAGGGTGGTGAAAACATTATATCTTCTTCGGGTTCTCCCTTTTGATTTGATCAAAAGGGCTCCTTAGGATGGATTTTTGACTAAAGAAATGAAACTAGGATTATGTGAGGGATGTTGAGATAGAAATTGGGTAGAGTTTTCCGAGCCAAATGGCTTTGATGGTGTGAATTAATGAGAATGGGGAGTGCCATTTTAAAAGAGAGGTGAGAGGAACCTTTGGAAAAGTTAGAAATATTATTTTATAATAAATTAATATTCGGTTGATAATGGCTCCAAAGTGGATTATTTATAGCTTAAGGTGGGTATGGGTCAAAAACCACTCAACCAATAGAATTTAGACAGGTTTTGGTCCTTATATTTTTCGTATCCTTTAGTTTTAACTCTTAGTTAATTAGTTTGACACTTACCATGTCACATTGAATTTATATATTATATAGTTAATAAACATACTATATACCACCAAGTGACCCCCAAGTGGTACATTAATGATACACCTATCATGATATAAGTCTCTTGGCCGAACCTTATATTTTTAGGAATTTAATATTAATTAATAATATAAGATTTGTTTTAAAAACTATTTTATGTCAATTTTGACACTATTCTATAATTAATTTTTTTATAAATTACAACAGAAGTATTACTTCGACAAAGTTAATTAAATAAATCCAAACATTTCATATTAACCTTGAAAATTAGTTTAATTCATAAAAAGTCTCAAATTATATTTATTTGGGTATTTGAAATATCAATTATTTTAATTTTTCAATATTACGGTAATTACAGCATCATCATTGTGTCATAAATAAATTAAATTATTTAATGTCTAAAAATTATAAATAAAATATCATTATGTATTAAATCTGTTTATCTTTCTAAAGAATATTTACAATAGAATTTATTTAATTTATAACTCTATATTAAAAATGTTTTAGTAACTAAACATTGAATTTAACTTTTTTTACTCTTCATTGAATTAAATAATAATAAATGTCTTAATCTAATCCATGTGGACCGAAAAGATAATATTTTATTCCTCAGGTTGTTTATGGTTGAATTATGCTTATACAATAGAATTAGGACATGTTTTAGGGTAATATTAATATCATTTTTACCTTTAATTACCCTATTTACTTTTAACCGTGAAAATTAAAAGTAAAACGTTACTATTCACCAAATATTATTTTCATCTCAATGAACCACATTTTAGTTCTTGACATAAACCGTGTCTCTTGGGTTTTTGAAATTACACTCACAGAAGCGGTAAAATTATGTTTTATAATAAATTCAGTTTTTTAGCTACCACGTAGTGGTTTCACTATTCATCAAAAAATGTTGTTTTTCAGAAAAATACAAAAAATTCACCCTAGGATAATTTCGATATTCCAAATCCAAAAATGAAGTCCATTTTGTAAAATATAATTTATAAATTTCAAAAAGTGGGTATTACTATTCATAACGGCTAGTTTGATTGGTTGTGGTGTGTTAGAACTCGATGTTGCGTACAACACACATTATTGCATTATTCAAAGAGAAGCCTACCGTAGAAGCTTGGGGTGTTACAGTTTTGAAAAACTATATATATAGTATTTTTTTTATTGAGGATAATGTAACTGGAGATGGAATAATAATTATGATCCACTATATGATGTTGGACTAATTAGTTTCATTTGACTTCTATTCAGACCCTATATGATATACAGATATTGTTTACCCAATAATGTGGATATGAACATTAAAGGAGGCATGATTAATTTGGTATTATTACAATGTGTGGTTTTTTATCATTTATAAATGAAACAAACCTGATATGAGACATTATTTGATATGTGATTATATTATACCAATAATCCCTTAACAATGTGTGTTGAAGGGAAATAGAAAGTTTAGTTCGTCTTATTTCTCATTGGATATTTTTTTAATTTTATGTAAAAAAATAATGGGCTTATCATTCATAATAAATTAAATTTGATATATTGATACTAGAATTAATGATATCACACACATATTTTACATTTTTCCCAATAACGTTCTTGTGAACATTGAATAAAACCACTTTGTCAAAACATACAATTTATTAACGTGGAATATAATAGATGTTACAACTATTAATAAAATGTGTTCTATCGATCTAGAGGAAACTAAACATCTTATATCAAGTCTTGGTTCATTGATATATATAATATAATGAAAATGATATTAAATTATCAGATTAAATCATCTAGAACAACTAAACTAATTATGTTTTTCTCAACATTTTCTATTTCATATATTTGTTCATAATCTTCAATGTATTTATCTACATCATAAAAATCATAGACACTTATTGTAGTGACTTTCACAACATTCTTACACATTTTCAATATATTTAAATACCTATATTTCCAGATTTTAATTATCTTCTTTTTTATGTGAATCAATTCTCAAAATCATGTTTCATCATCCCTGACATCTTTATCCACTTAATGAATATTTAATCTACACTGTAATGAACCATAAAAATTAGATATCATATTAAGGCCTGAAAATCCATTTATGATATTTAGAACTCTTATTTGAAATCAAAATTCTCATTATGAAAAAAATGTAAAAATATAAAATTTTATAAGAACATTAAATATCCATAATTAATATGGACTATAACATCAATAACCAATATAGAGAGGTAAAATAAATTGAACAATACATACTATTATATAAACTACATAATCGTCAATTATCTAATTAAGGTCACTCTAAAATTTAATAAATGTATTGTAAATAGATGTATTTTTAATATGAGGTAGATTATCATGGAAAATATTGATATTAATTAAGAATACTATTGAATGATATGTTATGATAATTTTGTCATATATATAAGATACAGTGGTAAAAGTGACTATTAGGATCTCAGTATTATCAAACCATTATTAAATATTATAAATTTGAATCTTTGACATTGAAAACAACGTAACAATTAGAATTAGATTATAAAGGATAATTGAAAACCAAAATTTATATAGAATTTTGAAATAATCACCACATCTAGTATGATCATGCCAATTTATGACCATTTTTAAGAACATGGGTGAGACGTAGTATCCTTGGGATTTTTCTTTGACCAAGCCCAAAATAGATCATCGTCAAGTAAGGCTCATTAAAAAAACTATAGGATAAGTTCATTTGAATCTATATCACCAATAGATTAATGTTAACTATGATTCCCTTAAGAGTTCCACCATCGAACACTATAACATTGGGGAATATGTTGGTGTAATAATGGATTATATTTCTGTAACCCATCATTATATAGTTTATTGTTTCAATATTTGAAATAAATTTTTTTCACACCAATAAGATTTTTATTTAATGTGTTTAAATATAATAAAAATGAATATAAGATGAATAGGATCAATAGAATTTTTCAAATTGATACAAAGAAAACATAATATTATTTTTCATTAATGTAGGATTTCAATTAATTATTGTAAGTAAATATAAATTTCATAAAACATTATTCTAAAAACTATTTATTTTTATATAAGTGATATGATTGTTTAATAGTTTCACCTGAATCATTTATAAGGTACAAAATGAGGGATTTTTAACAAAATAATATTTTTTCTAATACAAAAATGATAACTAAAATATATAATTATGTTATTAATATTTTTTCAAATTAAATAAATATTATATTCTAAATAATCATACAAAAATTATGGTTTTCATAAATATTTTTATTATTTTTATAAATTAATTTTTCAGTTAATATTAAAAATTTCATTTTTTATTTCATTATGTTTTATGACAAGAAAAATATTTTAAAATTAAAATTAAAGATGCATAAATTATAAATTTATTAACGTAAATAATTTTATTGAATTATTATGTCATTAAAAACCTAAAAAATTTATTATGTAGTCTATAATATAATATAATTTTTTTTAAATTGTTATAAACTTATTTTGACATGCATAAAGTATCATTAAAAATTAAATTATTATTTTGAAAATAAATAAGTCAATAACTTAGTTTCGAGTTGTAATAAAAATTTGGAAAAAATGATGAATCAGTAAATGGTTTTTTATTTTCCTCGTTATAATTTTCCATGACCCCCTCCCACCATAGATATAACAACGAATGTAGAGAAATAATGAACCTTGACACCCACCACTAGTCGGCCCGAGGTTAGCGACTAGCACTTAGGGTGTACAAATATAACAAATATATATAAAATTTCCTTTTAAGGAAAACATTTTGGGATATTGGATGTATCAACCAAAGTTATATCCTTGAAATATATATATATATACATATATATATATATATAAACATCCAACAGTGAATGTGTAAATAAAACTTATACAATTGAAATTCTCTAATGTAAATACCCACAGACACAACCGGTTCCGAAAAATTAAAAATGTCCAAAGGTTTCAACTCGAATGTCCCAACATAGGCCATATAATCCACCTAGATTCCTAAAAATATTTTCTATATACATAGGGTTTAAATACATGTATAATCAGTAGGAAAAAAATCCCCCCTTGCATAAGTGGACGAATAACACTAATTCACCCCGAAGAAAATAATAGAACCAAACAACTCCTAACAGGTAGAGTAGCCATAATTGTAACCCCGCCTTGTCTTAATCACCAAATCATGAATCAATTTAAAATAATATATTATAAACCACGTCAATTATAGGTTACCCTTCACCTCATTCCCACTGATTATTCACTCTCACACCGCAAGACATACATTTTGTCACTCCGACATCATTTGAATATATCTCATCACATCCAACCCAATCAAAAATATGCCACAACTCATAATATATAACCCTTCACACAAAAGGGTCACACATGACATCATGTCGCATCACATACCTCCCACACACAACAGGGACATACCGCAAATCTTATCATTATGACTCCATGGAGACATATTACATTTCATATTGAAGACACATGGGACAACACATCACAACTAATCTTGAAGACACATTGAAAAACACAACCCAACTCACCTGAAGACACCAAGGCCATCATCGCCTGGAAGATGGAGAATAGAGCAGTGGGTTTCCATCTATCCATCCACCCAATGGGTTTATGAGAAAGTCACACTCCAATGTGATAATGTGTTTTTTTCACATAATTCTTTCTGAGGGTCAGGTGAATACTGAAATTATAGGAAAATACAGTGTATATATGTATATATACCAAAAAAGTAAAATCCCAACACATGGGTTTACAAAAAAACATCATCCAACTCCTGACATCCCCACATTGCCTCCACCTATAAATGCATAACAATATATATGGAAGAAATAATCCACATTCCATTTCTAATCACAAATTAATAATAAATCATTCTCTAGATTCACCATTAACAACCTATTCCACTAAAGAATGTACAATTTTATTTTCCATGTTCCTTGTTATGACCATCCATAACTATCAGGGAACAAACACATCACAAAATAGAATAAGAATAACAATGAAACAAAATCACAACAGCAATATCCGAATATATCATCCACCATAGCCATGTTGCTCGACCACATCATGAGTCTGACAACCCCACTACAAAACCATATATCATCAAATTATTTGATAGAACACATATTATACAACATATTTTCATATTTTGAAAATTATTTCCTTTCAATATAACTTCATTAATAAATAATTTTATCATTGAAAGCATATGATCCTAGAGAAATCCATTTTTAACCAACTTTATGTGATTATCAAATTAAATATTATGTGTTTTTAAACATCCACACAACATGAATTACGTTGTTCAAAAGATAATAGCACAATCATGGACCACTAATGAACATGATATTTAGTGGTTAACTTTTCCCATATCATTCAAAACATCATTACATTTTAATAAAATGTTTGGAACATACATTACTTTCCCCTAGACCTTTGACTTTATATTAGATGATTTATATCATCTTTACTAATTCAGAATATACTATTTACACAAGGAAAACAATTTAAATAACCATCCCATGATAAAAAGTCATTAAATATGAAAGAAACCCTACCTTGATGAAGGATGATCAACGCCATCCTACAACACCAAAAATAGGGGTGCACATAGAGTTGGAAACACTCTAGGGAATCTTGAACCACCTTTAGAAACTTGGTATCATGACACTTATGAGAATAAGGTTTTGTGATTTCCCGTATCTAGACCAATCAACACTGAAATGTAGGGTTAATGAAATTTTATTTAGGATGATTAGATACTGAATGTTCAGGATTAGATACTGTTTTGAATTTCCATTAAAGGTGGATCTCAACATAACTGCACAGTTTGACATTTTAAAATCCAATATAAGTTTTAGAAATATATTAAATAATGTATAACCTTTTAATCATCCAAATATAATTTTAAATATTGAATTAATCAAAAATTTTACTAAAAAACAATAAAAAGTGAGAAGATATAAAAACATAAAAAATTAAAGTAATTTAAAAAACTGTTGAACTGAGTCATTGCTAGATGGGTCACCAAAAGTGATTCACTACCAGATGAGTTAGTTATAGATGATTCAATTTTAGATGAGTCACTTCTAATGATTCACCAATAATGAGTCACGTCTAGATGAGTCACCATAAGATATGTCACCTATAATGATTCATCACCAAACTCGGCACAACCAGACCCGTCACTACCAACGAGTCACCACAATATGAGTCACCGAAAGGCAGGTCACCAATAGATAATAATCTCCAACGAGTGACTGGAATACAATTAAACTATTGGATGAGATACATCCAGATGATTCACTACCAGCAAGTCATCGGCATTAAGACACCGCCCGAGAGTCACTCCTAGAAGAGTCACAGTTATGTTTACATACTGTAAGATGAGTCACCGCTAGGATGATCTATCTCTAGGTTGACTCAGCATCGAAAAAATGTAAATTTTGGAGAAAAATAATGAGATACCATTGTAATGACTCAAGTATCTAAAAAACACAACAGACTACACCTGTTCACTTCAAACGTCCGAGTTTTTGATAATTCAGTTGTCGAATTGTCTAGAACATTACATTAGAAAGATCTCAAACTACTCATTCCTGAGAGAAGTCAGATACCATATCTAAAGAAATGATATAAAAGTTTAAAACAACCATCCCTGTAGAATCCTATTAAGGATATCACTATACCGAAAATAACACCACCAATCAATCATGCTAAAACAAACTCTCATAAAAGCTAAAATACCATATTATCCCTGAAAAAGGAATCAGGGTATTCAATCATCCGTGTAATGATACTATCCACACTGGGTTGTTCTATCTCACCCACATGAGTTTAATCGCACTTTAGTATAATGGATCTTGATTAGGAATCAGGTATTCCCTTTTTGTCTTGTCTGAACCTCATCACAAATCACACAACTCATGTAAAATGAAGGGAAAAACAACATGAATCATTAAACAACAAGGTATAAAATAAACATCACATGACAAATAATGATATGGGAAAAATTAAAAACAAAACTAAATGTTCTAGGCTCGCATCTGCATGTCACTCTCCCATATACTGTCCTCTAAGACATCATTCTTTTGTACTACCCAAAATAGGGGAATGGCTTACCCACATGGCACATTCTCTTTATGGTATTGAATCTATACTAGATGCTCCACATGTGTTGGTACATTCTCAACATCCAGCTCTCCCCAATCAACGACATGTGAGTCATCATGAAGATTTATATGGATCTTAGAGACATTAAAGACATCTTGGATCCTTCCCATCCGTGGTGGAAATTCCAATTAAAATTCCACCTCTACAACTCACCCCAACACCTAGAATTGTGCAAAAATATGAGGTGAAAATATAATCACATTTCTAAATCATTGCATCCATCGTTGAGGTGAAACCTTCAAGAACACTATTTCATTATCCTAGATCTCAAGTGGCCTCCTACTATACTCATTATAAGATTTTTGTCGATCTAATACTAGTTTTATACTATATTGAACCAATTTAACATTCTATGATGTGATGTACACCAAATTATGACCAAGAACATATACCCCTGAACCACAATCTATCATAACAATGAACGACACAGATTTCATAAAAATGTATCAAAATGTACCATTATAATTGAATGGAGATATATATTATTATATGAAGAATTGATAAAGGATAGTTTTTGTGCCCCAAATCTGTCGAAGTCCAAGAATATTTTATTCAACATATCCTCCATATTTTGGATAGTATATTCTATATGTGGATCTTTTCCGGGGTGGAAAGCAGCGTTGAGGTAAAAATTAGTGTCAAATGCATGATCTAATGAACTCTAGTCTTTTGAGAAAAAACATGAATCTGGATTTTTGGAAGTGGACCTTGAATATCTATATTGATTCTCTAATTCATCCTCCCAACTCTACGAAAAATCACCAACTATACTAAACACACTGATATCTATGAAGTTATAAGATTTCATCAGCTGAACCAAATCCACCAAGATACCATCACTACCTCCATCCACTCTGGTTAACCAAAAGACAATATCATCAATATTTCATCTAATTTTTACATAGGGACATCCAATGGATAAAAAAAACTATAAAAATGATGTTATACCTTTACCTACATGTATACAAGAAAAATTTCCACAAGCTCCACCACAAACCGCTCTGTCCTAGGCCACCAAAGTTTTATCCTCAATATGTGCTATATCATATAAATTACCATGTGTAAAACCAAAGGTGAGAAATGGGACTCATGATGAACTAACTATGGCATTAATTCCAGAAAAAACATCCTTCCGTGAAATAAAAAAATAAATATTAAGATCCTCCATCCATCCATATAGAGCATCACCATAGTGACCAGATCATGTAATGCATATACCTCTTAGTAATCCACTAAGTCCCCTCTAACTGTATCCTTAGAGAATACTAAAACATCATCTTAAACAAATATCCTCAACCAAAATCCACCATTTCATTTATGTGAAGGGATTCCTACTCTTCTATCACCCACTATGAATCCGTATACCCATGAATAATACCCCCTATGACTTTTTACTGTAATAATCATCCACAACATTTCCACATCCATATGATTTAGAGACCCAAAAATCCTAGTTTTAAAGAAACTCTATCCTTCATATATACAATAGATTTATGTCAAACTGTGAAATGATGTACCTCAAACTCTTGTGATTCATGAAGGCCAAAAATACTACTTGTTGTGGTATTGTCACCACCAATTTAGTGCAAAAAATATTGTTATCTCTGGATTATGGGTAGTATATTTTTTCTCTTAGGGACATAACCACTAGACCCATAGTGATCACTACCTCATTCTGTATAAATAATAACACCAATCGCATAAGGGAAACATAAAAAAACACTTCAAGCATCACATCCTCATCGGGCAGCTAAAGAACTAGAATTATGAATAAATTCTCCTTCAGTGAACAGATGCTTCATAGAACTAATTTTTCAAAACAAAATCATCTTCTTTCATAATTAATGATATTATTGGGGGGAAACATCATAGAAATAAAGCACAAACATCCAAAAATATCCTATAAGACCAATAATTCTACGAACCTATGCCACAATCTTAGGATCTTCCTAATAAACAACTACATTGACAATTTTCGGGTAAGCTACAACGTCTAGCTGAGACACAACATGTTTTAGGAAATGGACCTCCTATGTCCTATACGTATACAATGACAATAATTTATAGAGATGGTGGAAGAGACGAAATTACAATGCAAATGGGATATTATCGGCATACGACACTTCTAACATTGAGTTTATCAAAATATAATTGGTGAATACGATGATGAACTAGTCTACGAACTCACGATGCAAAGAGTTCAGGAGCTCCATGAACAAGGATGGTGTGTTCAAAAACATCAGACGAAATGAATACTATCTCAATGTTCCTAAACCAATGTTTGAAGGTAGTATTCTATATATGACTACCCATCTCCCATAACTGGAGATATCTAAATTGTAGGTTTATCATAGAAACCCAACATTACCCTATCATCTAGTCTAAAATAACATATTTCAATAGAAGTGGGTAGCTGTTCATTCATTCACTCCATTCAATGACTGGTAGCCTATTAACAACTTCATACTACCATCTACCTTCATGTAAGACGACACTATAGCCCCCCACGAGGACACACAAGGCTAGATGAAGCCTTCATAAATCATATAATCAATCTAAATCGTCAATGACTGAAACATAGAGTTTATAATCCGATATGGATCCATCGAAATTGGGTAAGCACCATGCTACAAGTCTATCACAAATTCAACATCAGGTCAAGGGGGTATTGTAAAAACTTCATCAAGAAAAAATTCATTAGAACTACCCAACGACCATGGGAACTTATACCATTACTACATCCACTAATTCTGTTATTAACTCAGACAATATGTTATGATGTGGAACAAGATGTCAACTTCCCATTTGACAACTCTAGTAACCAACGAAAACTACATAATGGTCATCCATATATGAAAAAATGATTCTCAAGAAAAACCAGTCAATAATAGGATGAATAGAATATAACATGTTGACGTTATGTATTAAAACCTATTGCTACAACCAATGTAAGAAAATATCTCCATGGAACTGATGAGTTGCCATCATTAGTATACACACCTAAAACACATCAAAGAAGCCATTTTGGCCTCCTAATAGTATAGTCACCACTAGGGGTATTATAAGATTCCCTAAATACACTCTGATTGCAAAGAATAGATTGTATTCCACAACGGAGTGAAAATATACATAATCCAACAATTATTAGAAAATTATAGATGATAAACTAATCATACATCTAATGATTTATGTCCCATCTATTGTTTATAAATCCACTATATGCAACTGGCCACACCCAGATCCCCTTCCTCTATGCTGATGGATGCTCCAAAACCACAATTAGGTTGAGGTCCATGAGCTCAAGGAACATCATCAGGTCATCCTATAGTAGCCTCACCTATCCTAGCTGGAACATATTCATGTGTCCCATGCTACGGGAATGGCCTTGGTTGTAACTACTAGTATGTATTCCACTGAATTGTTCTACCTCACCCAAACCAATCATGAAACCCATTAGGTGTTGGTCCTGAAGATTTTTGTTAACCCCACTTAGGAATTGTATCAGCCCCAGTCCCACAAAAAATCACAGAAACTATATCTTTTAATGGATATTTTTCAAGGTCGAATCTCATATGGTCAAAATCTCAAATACCCCAGCACCCAAGGCTCTCCACTCCAACTCTACCCCCTAAATTACCATATAGGTACCACTCTCATAGAAAAATACTTTATGAGTGCATCACTCTAATTACCTATTACTTAATTTAATTCTCCACATATGTTTGAAATGTAAAATGATTAATTTCATATTTCATTGAAGTACAGTGTGCCTTCTCAAGAAGCCTCACTCAGGAATCCTCATTCAGGAAATGATATGGGGAATAGCAAAAAACAACCATTATCTTAATACCCCACTCCCAAATAGTCAGACTCTGATGTTTATGGATGATTAGATCTTGCCAATTTTCATTATTCATGGTGGACAAAAGGAACTCTCCTCAATCCACCTTATAGAAGAAAGTCCATGAATCTTTTTCCTCCCTTTACTCACCAAGGTACGACTCCCACCATTGAAGCGTATCTCCTCACATCTAACTAACCACTAAAGGGAATATGTTCCAAATTAGGGATTGGACTAATCCTTAGTAGATCTCTAACTCCATTATCCCACTATCTATATCCATATCAGAAATTTACCCCTCATACATTTCAAAAAAATCTATTTAAATCCACACAAAACTATCGTCCACTAATCATCATCCTCACATGGAACAACCCTCGGCCAATCAAACGAGTTGCCTACTAAACATCCACTACCTTATCCACACATATATGATGACCAAGTTCCATAATTGAAAGCCAAACAAGGATTTTATTATCCTATAATTAGAGTTTTTCATTATGATAAATGTTAATCAACCTTATTCCATTTAATACATTTTATCCATTTTGAATTTCACCAAAAAAAACACAATTAAAATAAAAAAATAATTCATTATAATTCATGTACCTCCCATGGGTCTATACCCTAATAAAAGTCCATTCACAATTGGTCATCCAATATGATTAGTGTTTGTGCAATGGATCACATGGGAACTAAAATCCCATGTCCTAGTCATTCTCCCTAACAAATTTCATGAAACATATTCATATGAGAATATTTCCATATCAAATCATGCATTGCACACAATCCCTTACTCCAAACTCCACACTATCTCTCACACATCACCATTTATAACACTTTTTCACCAACCCCTCCATCTAATGATAAAACAATGCATAGAGTGACATAATGTTCCACAAGTGTCTCCCCTAGTTGACACCTAATTGGAAACTATCACAATGGGTGAACAATTTTCACAATATGGAAGGAATTAACCTTTTAAGGGAAAAATATCATGAGAGAGGATTTACAAACCATAATCAAATATATGATATATATATTTATATATGAAAAAAACAATCACATAATGTTGGAATAAAGAAAACTGATACAAATAAAATTAACCAATTTAAATATTCAATAAGAAAAATGGAGAAGAAAAAACACAAATATATAAAACCATGAGCTATTATCTCCTTGTACAGTCCATGTAAACCCTTAGGAAACCTGAAAATATATTTTATATATGTAGGGTGAGCATAATTTTATACTCAATAGAAATACCAACATCTTTGTTTCACAAGTGGAAGGATTATACAAATGAAACCGTGATAAAAAAACATAAATAAAGAGAACCTATTAGGTAGATAAACCCTAACTCCAAAATCACAATGGATAACCCACCATATAATGCATCTAATTAAGATAATATAATATAATGATACTTGATGGAAGGGTACGCCACACCAATTTCCCACTAATTAGAAACTCTCACAGCCCAATGGAAAATGTGATGGAACTCTCACGTCTTCAAAATATATCACATCACATCCCTCCCGCATGCACTTGGGACATACCTCACAACACATCACACCCACAGAAACCTAGGTCATACATCACATCACATAAATCACTTCCTTCCCAAACAAACCTACTACACAAATCACATCTCATCTCTATGATTCCTATGAAAAATATCACATCTCATCCTAATGACACCTTGGATAGAAAAACATAAATTATCCTCATTACTCATGGGAGAAAGCATCAATACATTCCTGAAGACACATGGGCCATCATCACCATGATGAGGGAGCATTGAAGAGATAGTGGCCACCCGTCCATCCTCCCACTATGATATTAGAAAAGAAACCATCCAACATGATAATGTTGTCTAAAACCCCTAGTTCTTGATAGGGGTGTGATGTGTATAGAAATAACAAGAACATTCAGTGTATAAACCTATATATATATATATAATTACAAATTCCCAACCTATGGTTATAAAAACAGAACACCAACCTACTCTTGACATCATCATTTCACTATCACCTCTAAACACATACCACTATACAAGAAGAACACACCACATTGTTTGTTACATGTATTTAATTAATATTAAACATTTTTTTAAATTATACACTAATATATGTACAATTTTTTCCAATATCATCGTTGTAACCATCCAAAAAATCTATTATGTAAAACATAACAAAAAACCATATTCAGAACATTGAAACAATTCATAAATAGCCATGTCTAGAACAATCATCCACCACAGCCCCACTGCACAACTAGATCATGACCATCACAGCCTCACTGAACATCCATATCTCATCTACTCACACACAAATCATATCTAATACAAAATAATTTCAAATTTATAAATGGTTTTCTTTTCAATTTCACATTCTAAATTATGGGTGTTAACAAAAAAAAGAATGATCATGGGGTAATCCATATTATTAACTGGCTATATTTTATTATCAGATTACATTTTATATTTTTTCATCAACTAAAAAACATGCATTCAATATATCATAAGATAGAATCACAAGAAAAGTACACCAATGGAATGGTTTTTCTATGAGTAATAAAACTAAATCAATTCATAACATCCATAAATTTCAATAATATAGTATGATCAAACATAATGTTCCACTAACTATTTATATTTATTATAGGAGAATTATATCATATGTATTAATTCAGAATTTTCTAAATCTATAGGGATAAATATTTATTTACCCATATTGCAGGATAAACAATCAAGAAAGATGAATGAAATCCAACCTGAAAGAATATTTCTCAACACCATCCTACTACACCAAAAACTGTGGTATACATACAATATTAAACTCTCCATGGGAACATGAACCAACTACAACAAGCAGGTTACATGAAACATATGGGAAGAAAAATTTGGGATGTTCAGTATAATTACATATATTGACTAAATGTGAGGAGAATGGGTTTTTTATTCAGAAATTTTATATCATGAGCGTTCAGGATTAGACACAGTTTTTAATTTCAAATAAAGGTGGATCTCAACAAACCGACATGGTTTTTCCATTTAATAGTTTCAAAATATTGGTGTAATTAATGATATGATGACTATAGTTTTAATTAGTCTCAAAGTTTCTGAAATATGTAATTAAACCCAAATATCATAAAAAATGACATAACAAGTGAAAATTAAAAAAACAAGAAAATTAAAAAAAAATCTTGTTGAAATGAGTCACAACCAGATGAGTTTCTGCTAGCAAGTCCCTACAAGACATGTCACCACTTTGTGGTTTATCACTAGTGAGTAACCATAAGATCATAGAACACTAGTGAGCCATCTGTAGAGGAGTCACTTCTGTGTGACTGACTAATATCAAGTCACTGCTAGACGAATCACCACCAGATGAGTCACAGCAAGACAAGTCACCACCATCAATCCACCACAAGGAAAGTCACCACCAGATGAGTAACCACTAGTGAGTCACCATCAACGAGTCACTTACAGGATGAGATACCTCTAGAAAGGTCACTACCGGTGATTCATTAAAAATAAGTCACCTCTAAACAAGTCACAACATGGATGAGCTTCGTCTAGGTGAGTCAAAACCAAGGTGAGCTAACTATGAGATGATTTACCATCCAAAAAATCATAATATTGAAAAATATTGAAATGAGTTACATTTTGAATTAATTAAATATTCCAAAGAAACAAGAAATACCACTGTTAACCTAAAACATCGTATATTTTGATGTGTAATGTGAAAAAAGGTCTGATCCATTATATTGTTTTTCACAACATGTATATTGAGATTTTTAATCAATCCATCCATAATTATGAATCATACCCATCTCGTCCCCTCATATAATTCATTAAAAATTTAGTACTCTTAATGATCACATAATATTCCATCTGTAAAAACATTCCATGGTGTTTTTATGATTCCAATGATTCATCCTAATGATTTAAGAATTGATTTGATAATATATGGAATTAACTGCCACAAAATTTTATCTATGTAATTCCACGATAGTCATTCCTATAATCTAAATGTTACTTGATTTTCTTTTACTAATTATCATTCCATTACATCCAAAAAAAATTAATCAATGATAGACTTATATTCTCTATCATTATGTCCATTATATTACCCAATTTGTATAACCATTATGCTATTGAACTCATTATTTGATTCACCAATCCACTTGTAAAATATTTTGATTAATGAAACATATTTTTATTCAATGGTATTCTAATAGATGTATTTATACATTTATGATTGTATATTAGCTTGTATTAAAAAATTCTTTCAACTTACTGTGACAAAATGGATGGCATGTTCAACTATATAATAATCGAGTATTTAATCCGTAAACTATGGAGGATATAGAATGTGATTTTATATAAAATCACATTCTACAAAATCCATATTTAACTAATTATAATATCATTTTTGAACTCTATAGAGATCATAGATTATGTATGTTAATGTATATATGTTGTTATTAATCAAAAAATTAGGTAAAGTATGAATTCATAAATATGACATGTGTTTATGATACAATGTTTCATAACTGTGGTATTATGTCTAATGACACGTTTGCGTTAAAACATTAAAATATGATTATAAATGTCTCCTTATTATGTTTTGGACACATTTTTATATTATATATCACATTCTTAAAATCATTATCGCTAATTATTTACCAACTTGGTAGTTTTTAATGTCTCATTTTTTATTCCATTTTCCTACCCCTTAGTGTGATTTATGATCAACCTTATATATATATATATATTTCGTAAGGAAAGAACTTTCAGAGAGGTTACTTAAGTATAAGTAATAATGGAGCATTTTTTGTGGATTAAATATAGTTTATATTTATTTTATTCTTATGTAATTAATGTATTATATTTCTAGTCTCCAATACCCTAATCGAAAAATGTTAATTCAACGATGTTAAGGTGATGATTTTTTAAATAATTATTTCAAAAATCCTATATTTAGAATGGGGGTCTGTAAAAAACTCCATTGTTTAGAAAATAAATTCAACTGAAAAATATTTTTTCCATCAATTACGTATATAGGACACCACTAATCCATACAATGTGGTGTACTATGAAACAAGATGATTGTGTTATATTTTATTTCACCACAACATATTATCTTATATTCATCTCTATCCAAAATTATTAGAAAAATACATCATTTTAATCTTATGTAATCATATCCAAATCATCTCGAAACACTTGATCTGTTATTGCATGAAATATTCATAATGGAGTTAACAACCCAAAAAACATGATATACTCCTCCCATATATAAAGTAGAATTATGATCAACGTAGTAGCCATCCACTTATTCAACTACATAAAATCATTATCTAACGATATAGAACATTCAAACATAATTATCTTTTGGAGATTCCAAAAAATTCTTCTTCCAATAATGAAAGGTCCATGTTGAATCTTTGATAACAACCTTCCAATCTCAAAATGAAAATGATATCAAAAACATTATTTGGTTTCTCACAATAAACAACTAACTAAACCTTCTCTAGTTCCACTAAAACTCTTTCTTGTGATATGATTTTACTGATGAAATGTACTTTGTAGATATAGAATTGATAATTTTATAGCCAATATTATTATTGATTCTCTCTCAGTGTATACTGAATAATGCCAAGATGTTGTTAATTCTCATCATGATTCATGATGTACCATTAGATGCCATCCAAAGAAACCACAAATTGATCCAGGTTCCTGTGGAATATTAGGATCATTAAGTTCAAAATCACATGAGAATCAATTTTTAGACCAAGAGGCATCATAATTAACCCACAAAGGCCATATATGATTCCTAAAAAATCCCACTATACATAAAATGGTTTATCACTGAAATGTCGATAACATGATCTCAATTCAATCTTGGTAAACACACAAGATCTTCTCATCTAGAAAAATATTTAATCTATACATAGAATAGGTAAACTATTTTTCATTATTATCTAGTTCAACTTTGGGTAATTGAAAAACAACACAAAACAACACAAGATCCTTCTTAGAAACACACTATAAACCCTAATGGGAAAAACTCAAAATTATAAATACTAGATCTATAAAATATTCCATACATGTCTTAATTTCTTGATGATTGTTGAAACTACTAATAAATATTCTATGATTAGAAGGGAAACATCAAAAAATACTCTAATGCACTACATGATGTAGCAATATCCATCTACTTCGTGACTGAGCATCGTGAGCGAGCTACGCGGACGATGTTCGTGAACGAACTATGCGTCCGAGCTACACGTGAGAAGATTTGTGATGTACCTACGTGGAGAATCTGCATGGTGGATCTACCTGGAATACCTGTGCGAGAAACATTTCTTTGGCCAGGCCCCTTCCGTGTATATAAATAGGACCCCTGGGCTCCCCATTTTCGGACTGAAAAAAAGTGACAGACTCTCTGAAGCTCCCATTGCATATCTCTTTCACCTAGATCTCTCAAATTGTCTTAGGAAGTTCTTTAAAACTACAAAACTAAGGATAATTAAAAGGGATAGTCTTGTTTTGAAGCTCTTTCAAATCTTCAGTCCTCATCCATACCTACGCGTTGTATCTGTATGCCGAAACTACACAGTATATCTTCACGCCACAGCTGCTTGATAGGGCAACGCGGGGTACCTACGCGGCACACCTGTGCGAGGTACCCACGCGAGCAGTTCAAATACCCTTATTTAAATTATTTCATGGTGGGGTATCTCTTTATGTAGTTCCATTATTCGAAAAGGGCTATTTTGAAGCCTCCCCCAAAACCTCCTGACATCTCAGACCTTTGGGTAAGGCACATCAGTGTGTCTCCAATTTGGGTTTTTTATTTCCACAGTCAGAAGATTCCCACATTCATTTCATGATGGGGTTAAGATTCATTAGATGTTTGATGGTTTGTATATCTGTCATCACATGGACATTTCTCCCAAAAATTGTGTTGGGAAGTTCCCGATTTGGAAGAAGATGGGCATCCGGCCTCGCCCTATTCAAAGAGGTGACCCGGGACCACAACTCTCTGATTGGGAAGGTACACAACGCAATTTCAATTCCGTGAAAGTATAAGAGAAGTCTCCCTCCCCTACCAGAACCAATTTCAAGGAATCCATCCTGGTATAATACCCTCACATTCACATCTTCTCCCTTACATTTGACCCTTGTCCAATATAAATATAATAGAGGGAAGGTTCTTCGCCTCACCCTCTTACACGGTCGGTGCGCCCTCTTCCATCAACCGCAGATGAGAAGTGTGAAGTGTAATTGTTGAATCTTTCACATCCTATTGTTTCTCACATTGTGCATGACTCATGCGGGCTTAGAGATATGTGATGGTTGCAACATGTGCACATACACTCATTGGAATGAACTATGATAACTTTGATTCCTTTTCAAACCAAGATACATAGTAAGCCCTTCTAGGTCCCGAGATCACTCGATATCCTCCTCAGGAATCCAACCTTAATTCCCCTATTTTAGGAATCCACGTTAAGAAATACGCCTCGAATTCTATTCTCAAATCATCAAGGCATCCATTTTCAGGATGTAAGCCCAAACTCATCTTTCTCTGAAGACTATACTCTCACATGAGATTCATTGACTTACATGAGCTTTGTTTCCCATCCATATGGGATATGTAGGAAGCCTCCTTGAGGTTCTAACCCAAAACTTCAAATCAACCTTGTTCTCTTTGGGCAATATTCTCAATAGGGTCTGATCCTACATAGAAACCTATACTCTTTCCATTATTCATTGGGCTGCTTCAGCATAATTACTACACTATGTATCAACTAATCATCTTACTCTTATAGGTCCTTATCACATGACATTAATAGTTTTGACATGTCCAATTATGCGGCACTAAACTACGAGGGTTCTGATTCCTTTCACAAGGATACATAGGTAGATCATTTTATGCATATGATCCGAAGATTGAAACAAACTTTCATCTCCCTGGATGACAATATGTTCCATAGTGCTCCACTGAGTGGCATAAAAACCAGTATCATCATAACGATGATTAAATGAATTTTTTTAAATAAGTGATTGCAAATTACAAGGGATACTTATGATATAATTGGTGAATTAATTACGATTCATGAAATAAATATCACAATTTTACAATGAGAGTCCCGAAGAATAAAATAATTCCCCCAAAACTGGTTTGATGTGTCTGACCTCCCATCCTCTTGAGCAAGGAATAAATACAATGGAAACCACCTAGAAACATCGATTCTTATATCTAGAATGCACGTTTCAAGAAACTAAGAAAAAAACGGTGAAATCAACATGAATCCTTAACCTAGTTAATAATGTTACCCACATGTTAGGCCCCAATAAATTGATAAATTAGGTCCAAACAAATGAATTAATCATGCATGTATCTATCTGACAAGATGTTAGTTTAATAGAAGTTGTTGTTGTTCTCAGTTTTCCACAAAATTACCTTCAATCCAATGAATGGATTTCTCGAAGACAACATCTGGGAACTTCCCGACTACTGCTCAAGATGGATCTCCATCCACGGGAAGAACGTTATCACCAACCCAACATCTTCAACATTGGGTCTCCAATGAGCTGAAAATGGAATATCGCCAACACAGTAGAATTTTGACATTGGAGGCTACTCGACAGGCCCTCCATGTCATAAATATTCCTCGATCATCTGGCCAACAATGACCAATGATCAAGAATAAAAGGGTTCCAACCACCATCTCCAACCGTTTCAAGTATTTATCCCATGAACGCAAAAATAAATCCCTCCAATACTACAAGGTGGTGGATCAAGAGGTCATTAATGGCCTTAATTCAAAAATACAGTAGTCCTTCATGAGGAATCCCAGCAGCAATCGCCGCCAAAAATCATGCGGTAGTGTATCCCCAACATGATGGGGGTGTTTCCTCTGGACGTTTGGCCCAGGTCTCTTAGTCCCAGGCATGCAAGACAAAATAACAGGGAATACAATTGGTTAACAGGAATCATGATCTCACCTATACCTCCCCTGGAGAAGTCCATCGATCAAACATAATGGAAAACAACGAGCGCACACATACACCAATTCGTCCTAATTTGTTTTCTCACCAGTATCATCTGATAGAAACCCACCAATCCCACTAGATAAACCCGGTGGAGTACTGTAAACCGGCACATACACCTGTTTACATGTTATCAACCAGTCATAAGGCTCGGCTGAGTGCATTTAAAGAGACATGCAAATCTAATATGGTTGAAAAAGGTAAGAAAGAACATACACCAATTCACAATCACCAATTCTGTCCGCAGTCTCATCTACCAGTATTGAAGGAAACCCATTAACCATACCTGACAGAGAATATCAACCAGGCATATACACCTTCCAATGTTAATCAAGTCTACCAACTCTAATTTGGTTGCACACATAGAAGTCAGACAAAATGCTCTGATGACAAATTTTGAGTGGACTCAACTCTCTTCCCTTATGCATAATTACTGTCAATATCTATTGAGAGGAAAATGAAGACATGAGATAGCACATACACCAACTCTAGATACAGAATGGACGTATATTCCCGTTCTAGCCAATGATGTCACTAAACAAACATTTTCATTGGGGAAAGGGAAGACTCATATCTCTGCCCATATTATGGAAGCATGTCAGGATATTTTAACAACTACTTCAGTAGTATCAGGGGAACAAACAAATAAAATATTCCCCATGCATGGGATGACACATCGGCATGCCGTCCCAGAGCAGATACAAACCTCTGTTCCTATCTAGAAGGTTCATGGGGCATACTCCCCCATATTATATATACTACAAGATCGTGGAACTACATCCTTTTCAATTGAAGGTAACTGGTCTGTTCTGGTAACTAATCCAAGGTAGGGAAATCTTCCAACCCATGATAACCACTTTTCACTGCAAGTGGCCCCAACTAAATATAAGAGAACATACAAGAATAAATCTCACCAAATACCATTGGAAAATCAAGATTTAAGTTGTAATTTAGCTTCTCTTAATGCTGGAGTACTCAATTCCCTTAGACATTTATTTGTTGTTTCTCAGGATCCTACCATCTCACTACCATATTTTGGGTTTGGTAGTTGTAATTCTGAAGTTTCTCACTGGACAGTTCATCATGAAGGCTTGCTTCATGAAAATTCGTTCAATCCAGAGTGTCTATCATTGGATGAGAGCTATAAAAACCCTCAGTGTGGCCAAAATATCAAGGAGTATGTTGATTTATCACTTCTTTTAATCCATCATTGCGATCCTCCCCATGATGGAATTCGTTGCGAAAGTCCTCTCCACGGTAGATTTTCACATTTTCAAAACTAATCTTTAATTGACAATATAGCATCAAGAAAGACCACCAATCTCGAGGCACTTGGAAAAATAGGTCTAGTCATCTCATATTCCTTGTCATTGACAGGGGAAACAATTTCTCATTCAGAATATATAATAAGGAAATGGTCATTCTCTGAACCTCCCTTCGGTAATTTATCCTCAAAATTAGAGCATCCACTATGGTCAGACCAAGCGGAGAAACCTCTAGTATAAGAAGATGAAAACGTGATGAACATGAGGAAACAATTAGAAAAAGGAGAATTAAAAGTCATGTTCTGGACTTTATAAAATTCTTAGTTTGATATTCTAGAATTGATGATAGAATATTGAATTCATGGCATTCATCTCAATTTATTGAAAACACTTTGTCATTTGAGAACTGAACTATTACCATATTATAAATATAAAAATAATATATAGGGAATAGAAGGGTTACAACATCAAATTTACTTGGCATATTTTTCAACATCCAAGGGTTAAAAACAACAGAGAACTCTTCAGCGCGCATGTATCAATGCACTAATTATGTTATGCTAATTATTTTCTGATTCCCCATCTAATGTTCACATCAGAGGATGGGGTGCATATGGGGCCTTTCATTTCACTACACTTCAAAATCTGAAAATTCTTCCCAAAGTGGTTTCATGAAATATTATTGCCCATGGCTAGCCACAATCACAAGGTTTTGTGTGTAATCAAATATATGATCAAGAGAAGGCCTTAACCAGTTCCCATCAGAATCAAGCCCAAATAAAATATGTTCTTGAACTACTTCTACATCGAACCTCTTTGAATTTTGAGTGGGCATCCAATTTAGATGATGTTAGGCATCAGAGGATGCAAATGTCTGAAATATCACAACAATCTTCTGAAACAGGTGATTTATGTAATTGTCGGATGATGTATCCAGCTAATGTCTGAACCAAAATCTATAAAATCAGAAGAGAAGTTGCATTAATTTCAGCTGTAGAAGTTCAAGAATAACCACAGATTTCCAGGATGGGGGCTCATTTTATACAACATTCAAATTCATTAAAAAATTTTCAAATATTTGATGAAGAAGAGCATGATCAACCCCTACCTGCAAGGATATGGGATATTTCACTTCTTCAATCTACTCCTCAACAGAAGTCAGTTTTCTCTCAATTTGGGAAGAAACCACAAGAAATGCCTACATTTGAAGTATCCAATAATTCCCTTCATGATTTCTTCTACCAAACAGTTATAGGGGATTTATTATATAAGAGAACAAAATTTTTAGAAGGAAAAAAAGTGATACGATCTACCAGAAACACTAATAGAATTTCATTAATGTGTTATGAATTATTGAATGATATCAGTACCATTGCAGAAGATCCTAAAAAAAAATAAGTCTTGTTCAGGGGAATCACAAGATGAAGTTCTTGTCCATAATGTGGTAAACACCGAGGTAAATGAAGTAGGTGTGCATACTCAAAATCAATGGCTTACCCAGAATCAAGGTATGCCATCAAATAACCAAGTACCCCGTCTCTGAAAGGCATCTAACCAGGGGAAAGGAAATAATTCAGATTTCATCTCACATTTCCGCTTGAGAAGGTCAATATTTTTCACTTGAAGAGAGACTTGCACAATAAGAAGAGGAAATAAAGGAGTTGAAACGGCTCAACATGGAGTTACTTCAAAATATCATTTCTTCTAGAAATACTCCCAACGAATGTTCTCAACATTCAAATCCTATAGAAGATACTTAACAAAGAGGATTTTTAGTAACTATAGATGCAGATATAGAATTCCGTCCATTGGGTACACAATCAAGATACGATCATGTACATCCTGATAGACCTATTTCTGTGGGTTATCCAAGGTAGATATCAGCACCACCATCAGTGGTATTAATTTTTATTGCACCAACTCATGTTCTAGTTTCAATACCTTCATAGAATCTAGCGCATCCAGATATTACCCATATGATTATGAACAAAAATGAGGCATTAACTACTCTATTCAAAGCTATGGAGGAATGACGTACACCATTTCAACAAGAAAAAAGATCTTACCTTGAATGGGTGGATGAAAATCCTCCCCTATCATATTTTGTGAATACCACATTCCCAATTTTTAATGGTTCAGGTGATCTTGGACAACATTTAACAAATATTGTTTCTCGTTGTGATCATATGATGGGAAGTCCTCAAAAAAAGAAGCAGTTCTGATCAGGCGTTTTGTGCGGTCATTACAAGGACAAACATTGGTTGGGTATACAAGTTGGAAATCTTGGTCAATTATTGGGTGGGAATATCTCCGTAAAAAATTCCTACTTCCATTTATCTCATCATTACCAAAGACAATAATTTTTTATCTTTTCTGTTGTAAACAATGGGAAAACGAAAGAGTTTCAGATTTCATTTCTTGCTAGAAGGGATTAACATATTCATTATGTTTATCACTCCCTCAAGAATAGTTTCTACCAATTTGTATGGAAAATATGCATGATGAATTACACACACCATTGATCCCAGTGAAATACAATAGTGGTTATCAAAACCTTAGTTCAATCACTCAGCGGATAGAACACTCTCTTTTAGAGACAAGGGATAAAACTTGTGTAATTCCATCAGTTCCAGGAAGGAGACTAGGAAAGGCATAAGTTGTTATAATTACACTCAAATAAGAACATGTATATGCTTCTACCTAAAGACCATCATCATACCGAAGGGATACACTTCTTGAGCATCAGCTGCAACAACCACTTCGTGAAGATGATCCAATAGATCAAAGGCAGTAACAGTTTGAGGAATTAAATCATAAAATCCATTCTTTTAAGAATGAGGAAGTTCTTGGAGACTTCATCTCAGCCTTAGAAAATAATTTGTTTCATTTTCTAAGGCAAAAGAATCCAAATAAAGATAGATATGAAGATCATCCTAATTTTTGTCCCTTTCATTGGGTGTTGGGACACCCTATTCAATAGTTATTTGTTTTCAAAGACCTTTAGAAAAAGATGGTAGACTCTAACCAAGTGAAATTGAAATGTTCCTCAGCTTATGTAGAATGTGTTACAGCCACCAATCCAGAGGAAGAAATATAATGGAAAGAGGTTAAAAGTAAAAAAATGTGAAATAATAAGATGATTGGGTGATCAGGAAAATGGTCAACCAAACTCATGCTATTTTACGAACACATTTGAAACAACCAATTGGGTTTTCTACAACTCCTGCTATAGTAGAGCCATCTTCATCAATGTTTCGTTCCTCAATGAAACAAGGTAGTCATAAGGGTAAATAATAGTCAGAAGAAGATGAGCTCGCATCAAGGATAATTTTTTCCTTAACCTAGGAACATTTCATGTCATCTGTCTCAAAATCATGGGCACCGACCCACAAAATGGTACAACCAGAAGTAATTTGTTAGGAAAAATCCTTATCAGATGAAGAATGGATCTTTAGTTCCATTAATGTTATCCATCTAATAGATCCTTATTCCAATTGTGGTTCTAATTTTATTGACCCATAATTCCATGTGCCAAATTGAGGGACTAGAGGATGAGGCTAAGGTCGAGGATACAAGGGAAGACATGTGAATTCCAGAAACCATCATTTTAACTCTACCCCTGCTCAAAACATATACGTGGTAGAAACTTGTGGAAGTGCCATTTTTGCGAGCTCAACATGAACAAGGAGTTTCTTCTATACAAATGTATGTTGTTTTGAAATAATTGGCCTATGTTCTGGCCAAGTTATCAAATTTGGATTCTTTGAATCTGTCAAAAGTTATTCAAGAAGCGCTCATTGAGGCCTTATTAAGTCCTTAATAATTTGAAACTAAAGTTGTTGCTTTTGAGGTTTACTGTATAGAGAATGATTCTGCAGAATTTCATGCAGTCATATCTTTTACAGATTATGATGAAGACCATGTGGCACAAGAACACATCATAACTTTGTATATGTCTGGCAAGGTCAACGACATCGATATCCGGCGAGTGTTCATTGATAATGGCTCTAGGGTCAACCTCATTCTGTTTCGTACACTTCGTTGATTGGGCCTGACTAAATCCGACTTATCAGATTCAAAATTAATGTTCCATGGATATGAATGGAATGAACAAGAACCTCTAGGAGAAATTACACACCGAACTCAGTTTGGAGATCTTGTGTCTAATTCAGATTTCATGGTTGTTCATCAAGACATAGCCTTCATTATTCTTCTTGGAAAGCATTGGTTGCATCAATATGAAGCCATACCTTCATGATACCAAAAATTTTTGAAGTATTGTTTCAATGGTCAAATCGGAATGTTGTATGGTGGCATGGCTCCATTAAAAACATGTGAATCTTAATAAATTGAGGAAGATTTTTATCACAAAAAGGGAATGAAGTCCATGACCATGGAAATAAACCATGTTAATGATCCAAATGGACTGGAAAAGATTCCAGCAAATCCATTAATGCATTTGAGTACATATTATGTTCTACACATCAATCTTGTTGAAAGGGTAAAGCCAAATCCAAGCACTCATCCAATAATATCCATAATGTCAATTATGACAATTGAGCCTGATAACATGGGAGAAATTATTTATGTACCAAGGAATGATAGAATCTTGAATGGAGATGTGTTTATTTCATCTGCTGAACTAAAAAAAAATCTACTTCATCAATCAGAATAAAAGAAATTGTAGCAATATAAGAGGGAGACAAAGATGTGGATTCATAATCCATCAATCCCTCTTCACCACATGAATTCCCTTCATCATCAATTGGGTCAGATGTGGTGGATTCATCTTTGAGATATTCATGATTCCTCCCATAAAATTTGGAGTGTTTCCTTGACATCTACCATGCAAATGGAAATAGAAGAGGTATCATGTAATGAAGAAGAAGTGGAAGATCTCAGGGATTCTCCTCCAGTATTTGAAGAAGGTGTTTCTACCACCGTGGATGAAGTCATTGAAATAAATCTGTAAACATGAGATGATCCACACCCCACCTTAATCAGTGTGTACATGACCTCTATAGAGAAAGAGGATTATAATTCCTTTATAATGAAAAATCCAGATATATTTTCTTGAAATTATTCTGAAATTCCAGGTCTTAATCCTGATATAGCCACCCATCATTTGGGTTTTCCAGAAGAACATCGTGGGTTCAAGGAAGCAGTAAGGAGAACACACCGAACTCACACCTCAAAAATTGATTCTTAATTTGATAATATTATAAAGGATAAAATTGTCAGGGAAGTTCAATATACCATATGGATGGCTAATATTTTCCCAGTGAAAAAGAAGAATAGGCAAATTAGAGACTTTATTGATTTCAGAGATCTTAACCGGCATTCTCCTAAAGATGATTTTCCAGTTCTGATTAATGAACATCTAATTTACGCAACAGCTGGCTATGAATCACTTTACTTCATGGATGGATATTATGGGTATAACAGAATTCGAATGGCCCTATAGGAGGAAGAATATACAGCCTTTAGAGCCCCTGATGGTTTTTTTTCTATCAGGTAATTCCATTTTTCTTAAATAATGCAAGTGCGATGTTCCAATGTTCCATGCACCATATCTTCAAAGCCTTCTTAGGTAAATTTGTAGCATGGTACGTGGATGATTTGGTAGTCAAATCCAAACAATGTTCCAATCAACTGGATGATTTGGAAACCATATTTTGCAAATTTCAGCAAGATAATTTGAAGATGAACCCCATAAAATGTGTTTTTGGGGTAACATTCGAAAAATTTCTTGGCTTCATTGTACACCATCATGGAATCGAAGTTGATTCTGAGAAAAAAATCAATCCTTGGCATGTCACCTCCTCAAAATTTGAAATAATTAAGAGGACTTCAAGGACACTTGGCCTATATTCAGTGCTTTATCGCCATTTTGGTAGGAAATACTTACCTTTCACCAGACTAATGATGACATGAATCACTTATCAATGGACAGAGGATTTCCAAGAATTATTTGATATACTCAAGAAATATCTCTTCAGTCCACCAGTGTTGATGCAACCTATTGAAGGAAGACCACTCATTCTCTACATGACAGCTTTAGAGTGATCACTAGGTTCCTTCCTCGCCCAAAAGAATGATGCTGGAAGTGAAAACTACCTTTGTTATTTCAGTCACACTATACTTGATGTGAAAACTCAGTATTCATGTATTGGGAGGTGTTTTCGGGCATTAATCATTTTTGTTCAAAAATTGAGACAATACCTGAAACATCATGCAGTTCAATATGTATCTCGTAATAACTCGATCATATTTATCCTCAGTTTTCCTCTGCTGACAGGATGTCTAGCATGGTGGGAGGTTATTTTGCAACTGTTTGATATCCAGTTTGTGCCTCAAAAGGCAATAAAGGTCCAAGATATGGCTGATTTCCTTTCTGATCATCCATCCGCGGATGATATATTGTTTAATACTGAACTTCATGATGACGATGTCTTCTCTATTCAACATAATTCATAGACATGTGAAATTTATTATGATGGGGCTTCTAGAAGTACAATAGGGAAGAGATTGGAAAATCCTAAACTCAACAAGCTTTGATTTGGAATCGTCCTTATTTCCCCAGAAAATGATGTATTGCCTTATTCTTTCTTATTATCCGAAGGTGGTACCAAAAATAAAGCAGGGTATCAATCTATCATCGTAGGTTTGGAATTATCCCTTCAGGTGCGAATGTATCATCTAAAGATAAAAGGTGATTCAAAATTGGTAATCACATAAATTAATGTGGAATAATCTATCAGAAAAGAAGAATTAATACCTTTTTGTGATTACAGAAGAGAGTTAATGGCTTAATTTTCCTCATAGTCGACATTGACCAATGTTCCAAATCACAAAATTCTCAAGTAGATGCACTGGCTAATGTAGCTACGACTTTGGTAGATCCCAATCAGGTGAGACAGTTATCATCATAACCCATCGCCACGTGGTTTCACCTTTTGTTCAAACCATAAGAGAGGAAATTAATTAAATTTTCCCTATTTCTAAACCGTATGGTCATTCCATGGGTTGGAGAACATCTACCATGGAATATCTTCAAAATGGAATACTTCCACCAAATAGGGCTGAGAAGGAGCTGATCTAGTGACAAGTAGCTAATTTTACTCTATGTGATGGTCCAAACAACCAAAAGTTACTTTAAAGAAACACTATAATGGAATTATCTTCAGATGTATTGATGGAGAAGAGACCGCGACTATCTAGAAAGTAGTTCATTCAGGAGCTTGTGGTGCCCACCAATCTGTGCACAGACTCATCGACCGGATTTGAAGGCTTGAATACATTTTCCTTTCAATGACACAGGATTGTACATACTTCACAAAAAATGTCATCCATGCCATGTGCATGCCAACATCATTCATCAACCCCCATTGATTCTATATACAACTAAAAACTCCTGGCCATTTTCCACATGGGGAATGGATGTAGTAGGGCCTTATCCTCCATCCATGGCTAAGTAGTTCAAGTATATTCTCATTGCTAACGATTTATTCCCTAAATGGGTTGAAGTAATACCCCTCAAGGAAGTTTTATCTAAAAGCATCATTAGTGTGGTCAAAACTAATATCATCACTAGATTTGGGGTCCCTAAAACTATTTTGATGGACACTGGAACCAATGTTTGTTCTAATGAAGTAAAAAATTTATATCAGGAATATAATATCAAATCCATCCATTCATCTCACTATCATGCGGAAGCCAATGAGCATATATAGGTTTTTAAAAAAAACCCTATCAAATATATTCTATATGATGGCAGATAAATATAATAAATCATGGCCTGATAAACTTTTGAATGCTTTATGGGATTATCAAACAACTATCTGTACTACCACCCAAGAAACTCCTTATTCATTGGTATATGGAACTGAAGAAGTTTTTCTAATTGAAATAAAATTGCCTCCAGTTAGAGTTTTAATCTATGATCAGTTACCTATAGATGAAAGATCTCAGAAATAGTTTAATGAGTTTGAATGATTAGATGAGAAAATATTATATACGTGGAATCATCTATAAGTTTATCAAAAATGAATAGCATGAGCTTTTAATAAGAAAGTTTTTCTTCGTTCATTCCATAAAGGGGAATTGGTATTAGTCCTTAGGACTCCAATGATACCGGGAAAGAATCCTCTAAAACATGTACCAAAATGGGAGGGACCTTATTCCATACATAAGGTCTATTCAAATGGATCCAATTATTTAATCTCAATTAAGGGAGAGCTCATTACATCTCCAACCAATAGGAGATTCTTGAAGAAATACATTGTGTAATTATGTGCATTAGTCCTCACTGCTAGACTTAAAACTGCACATCGCCCATGTCCTAGTTGAAAGACATTAAACTGTATAACAACCATAAGCATCCATGCTGCATGATTTTATAGTGTATAGCATTGTCATCTTTGTCTCATGATGTTAAATTTCATGACATCATTTTTATAACTAACGTTTTCTCTATAAGATGTTAGATGTTTCCATAAGAAAATTTAATTAACATCGTCACTACTCGTTACTAGTACATAAGTCCATCTCGTTCCTATGTCGGAGTCAGATCTTCCTAGAGACCATGTTTCAAGAACTATGTATGGCATGATTCTCATTTTCAATGAGATTTGTTGACATGCCTAAATCTCCAATTCTAGGCCCAGTCACAATCACAAAATTTTCTTATTTTTTTCACATCTTGTATATTAATCCGATATATACAGAGTATTTCCTTAAGACATATGATTTTTTCCTTATACCACATCATGTCTTAATATTTATCGATCATTCGGAACATATCAAAATCCCCATTCCTCATATCAAACACAGCATGAGGAATGATTGTTTCATGAACTATGTATGACTTGATTGTCATATATTTTGTGATACGTAGAGACAACTCTATCTCCAATCTTGGGCCCACCCATAATAAAAAACCCCTTTATTTCTTGTATAAAAAAAATAAAATTGGCATAGGGAATGTTTTAATGAAAAACAATGTATGACTTGATTATTTCCCCAAAAAGGCATATAGTGATACTTGTGTTTTATACCTTAATCTAGTTCCAATATGTCTTTCCTTTTATATTAGTCCATTATCGTCATTACCTAATGACGTTACACTGAATGCAAATCTAATACCACTATTCTTCATTTGTATCACCTTTACATTATAGTAGAAACCCTTACTGCTCCTTGTTTTTTACACCGAGCATAGCTCATGTGGGCATAGGAGTTGAGTAAAGGGATTCTTTATATAATGTATTTTAATTTCTTATCGGGTTACAAATTTTATTACAACGTGATAAGAAATTGTATTGTATAACTTCCTCACTACATGACTTAAAACTGCATAGTACCATATTCATTCAAAGGAAATAATGAAAGCCTCCATTATACATATGAATCAGATATATGTAATAAATATCAAATTCATGGAGAATATTGATTCAAATATGTCTCATATACATTGGGTATAAAACCCTTTCATATCTCAAATCCTAAATCTTGAATATTTCTATCATATTTTCATAATATTTATTACGGTTTTTGGTGAGAATCTTTTCAATATCTTAGATCTCTTTTGCCTGACAATATAGCTCGTGCCCTAGGTGCCCTGGCATAAGTTTCCTATATAACAGGCCTTTCAGCCAAAAGATGCCACTATTTGGTTATGCTCTATATGCCCTAGTTGACCCTGCATAATATAGCCCACATAATGGATTTTTTAATTAATGGTAACTTTGTTCTTGGTTATAGTATCTTTGTCCCCTTAAATCCTTAATGACAGTATACAAGAATCTGTATTTTAAAAAAATCATTCAAGTATACTTGTCCCATTATCCTTCTCACAATATTAATGTCTTCAACATCACGTTTTACACATTTACGTTTTCATTTTCTCGATACACTATAAATAATTTTGATATCACTTGGCCACATTTTATATATTGCTTCCATTCCTAGTCCTTGTTGTATGATCTAAAACTACGGACACCATATCTTTTACATTTTGGGTCAATCCTTTGTAAAAGTATTATTCTTCTGATTCTTTAAATATTTTGATTGGAGATACCACTTTCCATATTTAGTTAGGTTTATCCATAAACCAAACTCTATAATTTGGAAAATCTGAATCTCCATAAACATTCTTCAACATTTACCAATAGAACGTCATGTTTTTGAGAGCCCTTTTTCCTGATAGTGTTGCACGTGCCCTTAGGCGGCCTTGCATAATTTAACAACATAATAGTTTTGTCAGTTAAAAGATTCCACTATTTGTCTATGTAGCATAATCCCCATTTGGCCCTGCGTAATAAAACCCCCATAACGGGTTTATCAAATAATTGTAACTTTATTCATAAAATAGGCTTCTTGTAATGCTTCTAGCCCATTTTCCATACTATTCCCCATTTTCAGAAATTCTCTAATCATAGTTTATAGTTTTCTGTTTAATACCTGAATATGATAGCATATTTCTAAACAAATTATCAAGAAATTGGGAGAGTTTCTAACATTTGGTAGAGCCAAAAAAACCTTAAATTGAATTCACCAATGTCCTCACTGCATGACATAAAACTGCACAATACCAATGTCCTTACTAGATGACTTAAAACTGTATAGTACAAATGTCCTCATGCAAGACTATAAACTGCCTGTAACAAAAGAGTCAGTACTCATTAAAATGAAATGTTGCAAGGGGAACTCTAAACAAAAGTCGAGTCCCCGGTCACTAAACATACAATTTTTTTATGATTTATGTAATATTGAGTAAGAAAAAAAGGAGTTCAAAAGAAACAAAATCTCTAGGGTTATTCATACGACCCTAGAAACAGTCAAATTGTGCTCATTAGGTCCCTCGGATTAATAAGAAAATTTTGAGCAGTTCATTCATATTATTATAATTACTGATTGTTTAATATAAGGGGATCATTATCATCATTTACCTTTCATATTGCTATCATGAAAAACTAGAATGAAGATTTATATGATTGAAAACAAAATTTCCATCATTTATATGCATATATAGGGCCATCCAGAAAGTGGATCCTCTCTATCATGTTTCAGAATAAACATTCAACATGACTTTTCATTTGCTGAACCGCTTCATAAGTTCTATCAGCTTCTTGTTGAAAGATGAGATAGTTGAGAAACTCCAGCCTCCTCTCCCTGACAAAGAGCTTCCTTAGCTGTCGAAATGGCTGTTATCCCCTATAATTGGCTTTCAATTAATTTATGATTCAGTTTCTCATGCTTGTTATGAACAACATCCAGTTATCGTTGAAGAGATAATAACTCCTTTGTGGCTTCATTGATTTGATGGAAAATCTCGATTGATTTCTTGTTGTGATTTGCCTTCGTCTCAACCAATGCATCTTGAATGCCATTAATATTGATGAGTCATTTAGCCTCTTCAAAATATTGGCTCAGCTTATGCTCCTACTCCCGTTGGTGAATAGTATCTTTCATGGCATCGTAGATCGACCGATAATTGAACCAAATAAATCCCAACAAATATAATAGTGCTGGGAGTTTTGATAAATTTGAGTATAATTCATCGAAAGGCTTTTTAGCAATTATGCTCTAGATCTACTGCCACGTCTTCTTACGTTCCATTCCAAGAGCATATCACATCTCTAAATCAGAATCTGAGTCACTACCATGAGGTAAAATGTACTCCGGAAACTAGTCACTTGAAGAGTTGTTTTTTTATGTTTCTATTGGGGAATTAGAAGCTTCACCCTTTGATCTTGGAGTTGATAAACCTTAATATTGAATCACGGTAATTTTTATTTTCAAATGGAGGAAACAAATATGATTCAGACAGCTGACTATATTTACCAAACAACAAGTGGGCTACTTGATTGGATTCATCCCATGTATTATGACATCTGGTGTTTAGAGAATGTGTTCCTTGAGAGGGGGGATTTCCTTGAATTTGTTCAGGTATGACATTTGAAGGCTCTGGAACATCTCCTGATGAAAGATCCTTGGTAAGTATTTCATCAACCCCTGAAAAAGGATAAAGTGGAACACCCTGTTCCTGAAGAGCCTTTATGACATTTTCTACAGATAAAGCTACATAAGGTGAATTTTTTTGTAATGAATCAAGTTGAAGAAAAAATTATGTATAGAAAATGAAAGAATAGGGACTTACATCATTGCAATTCCTTATGAAAATCTCCAAGATCCAAGATGGAACCTAGAATATCAATATTCGTATTAAGGTGTCCATCATTTCAGTGTATATGCCCTGAAATGTTATAGCATCATCACCATTTACGGTATACAAAAATTGTTGGTTGATGCCCAAATTTTTCCCATTGAAATTTGCTTCCATTGGCTCCCCAATTTATACGGTAGCATTAGGTCCTTCCAGATTTGGGTTAACATCAGCATCTATTATAGATTGCTCTAGATTATAATTCATTTCTTCTGAAGAAATGAGAATATCATTGCTGATTATTTCAGGATTCTTTGACAAACCACTAAGGAATGTATTTTATCTCACCATGGCTTTCCTCTACTTCAACAGAGACAGGAGAAGGTATAGTTGAATATTTTGATGGTACAGATACATCATCATGAACCTAGGTTTCTCCTAGGACTTATTTTTCTGGATGTGGAGCATCAGCTCTAAATCCCTTGAAAGATGAGAGAGATATAGATCCTACAAGAGAATACAATGTGGTTACCAGAACATCTTGAGCATGTTGTATTCCCTATGGATTGTATAAATACTAACTCTTTTGGCGAACTCTTCGAAACAATCTCATTGATCTTTTGCGTTTCTATTCAAAATATTGAGGAGATAATGAAATCGTTCTCTTAGCAGGGGAAACATGAGGTAATGGTTGAGGGTTATCTATCACCATTACCCCATTCATGATTCTTGATCCTGTATAATGATATGGCGACTTGGTAGGATTATTTTTTGTGCCACTGGGATAACCTTCAGGACTATACTGAGGCAATTCAATAATCGGTCCAGATCTTCCTTCTCTACATTCACGCGGAAAAAATACATTTTCATCAAGATTAATGATTTTAAATGATAAAGAATGTGTGGGACGAAAGAAAAAGTGAAATACATTCTCAATATTAACATAAATATCCCACTCCTACTCAGAGTCGATAATTACCCCTTCGCTGACTCATAAATACATCATATGAGATGCTCATTTTGAGGATGGAATTTGATCATCATTTTCATAAATAAAAGCCTCTAATTCCACAATATACTTCTATACTTCAGACATGTTATTGTCCGTATTGAAATTAGAAGGTTCCTTGATATCACCAATATCTGGTATTCGAATTCCATGCTGAAGAGATGCCCAGGAATCCCTATGATCATGGGTTATACTCTCCCAATGATGAATGGATGAAGGTCTCACATAATTAGATTTTGGCCTAATGGAATCTGGAAGAGGTTTGACTCCTTTTGATTGAAGAACATCCTTATAACTTTCTTCATAATAAAATTTAATAGATGGAATATGAGTCTTTGTATGATGGCGGCAACTAGATCACCTTGGCATTGGAGGTATTTCTTTTTTAGCCTTGGTATTCCTGGTATACTTCCAGCGAAGACATATTGAGGGCTTTAAAACCTCTGAAATTTTTGTATCATCTATGGACAAGGACTTATTTCCACGATTTCCACATGGAACAGTTGTTGTAGCTGCCACTCGATATACTCATTTTGATAGTGCCCCTTGAGGATATGAAGAATCCCAGGATTTGGCATACCCAGCTTCCAATCTGATTGATGCATCTGGTTGAGGTAATGTAATTTACAATTAGAATACCTCTAAATCTGTGAGAATCCATAATTCTCATGCTACATTTGGGTGCTTATCATGTCTAACATATGTTGGCGTAAATGTACTTGATTGTTGAAGACACCTTAACTGACGAGCAAACCTATAGGGTATATAAGCCTCATAGATAATTTCACCATCAATCATGGATGATATAACACCATCCCTGAATGCCATAATATATTATCTCAGGTCATAATAATTTTCTTTACCTTCATTAATAAATATTCCAGTTGGTGGATTTCCAAATGGAATGAAGTTGAATTCTCTTGAGACATTAAATACCTTCAATACCGTGTCTGGTATCTCGTTCATATGCAGAATACGCAAAACATTCCATAAAAGTGCGGTGAATCAACCATTACAAACTCTGACTGAGATCAATACAGAGTATGAAGAAAAATATGTTTCAATCCAACCCCACAACACTTGAAATGGCCACACGATTCTAAATAGAGCCTTCCCATTGTATAAATGCAGCAGGAGATGGTATATTCTTTCCAAAACTGGGGTTCTAGCCCAATATACTTCCTCTCTACCAATTTAGCTACAATGATGAAAGTCCATGATCTTACACCCCCACCGGATTCATGGACTAGACGCAAAGAATCACTTAGCCACATATCAAAGAATCCATCTATGTGTACTTTTGTATCTATATCAGGTTTAACTTTATTACCCCATTGTTTTTAATCACCTCTTTCTAGTGTAGGCCAATATGTACCACAACTACCTCGGTTATTAGTGGAAGGAAAATAGTAGGATGTCCACAGGTTGGACCTTCTTTGTTCTTGTTCTAAGAAAGATTCCATCCCCACTCTAGCATGAATATATTTATTATCCTTGGCTAAATTATTTTCAATCATTAATATGTCATGTGCCAGTGGGGGTGTTTTGTAACATCACCCCATGTTTATGTAGTCTGGATGAATTCATCATATATTTCTCCATGAATAATAATTTCAGCTATTTTGTAAACGTCGCAGAGACTAATACCCACTTCACCATGCATCAAATGAAAGGAATACATTTATGGACTCCATTTGATCAATAATTGGGGAATGAATTCATTTTTGTGAAAATAATTTTTCCCCATCCGTACAGCTTCATAAATTTGAACGTTTGATAACTTTTTTTTGAATTCTGCATAAGTCCAACATACCTAGAATGCCCACATCCACTCGGGTTTTACACCCCCTCCAAAACGAAGGTCCCAATCTCCTTTCCAACAATTTTATTGATATGTTTTAGAAGCCCTAAATGAGGAATCATAAAAAAGTGGTCTTGGATCTACAACATGATCTTTCATATCAGGAGTGCAACCATTATGACGAAGGATACAACCAAAATGGATTGTGCCTTGTTGTATCAGAACCCCCCTTGCACTGATATTCATGCTATTACAGTTGGAATACTAATGAAACCAATTCTTTGGAATATACTTCCTAATAGATGGAAAATGGGAATTGTGAATAATCCCATTCCTATAAATAGGTATGTAAGGACATTGTGGATAGTAATGTTGGTACGGTATTAGACCCCTCCATATCCCTGGAAGATTACTCTCAAGAGTGTAATAACAATCTGGCTTGATGATCCTCATCATTTCATTTTGACAAACCTTAGCTTGTTTAGTATGGGTCATCAAATAAGTTATTCATTCCTGTAAAAATAATTATCAAAACCATCAAAGTCAGATTTAAATGAACAAAGTAAAAAAAAATTGGCAAAGGAATTTGTTGACATATGTCCTTCGACAACATCATTCGACAAGGTCCTTTCACATGGACCATCAATGAGGTCCTTCGATAAGGTCACTCACGTAGCTCCTTAGACAATGATCCTAGCACAACTCTATTAGTGAAGTCATTTTGGTGTAGCTAAATCACATAAAACAATTTTACCTTTAAGAAATTTCAAGAGAATTACACGAGATCACAACGTGATAATGTTGGGCGAACATGATACAGAACGAGAGCTCTAAATTTCAAAAAAATCACATGTGAAGAAATATATAAAAAGGTTGAGACCTATTTATAGGCAATGGAAGACCTACATGCCATAGATTCATGTCATACCTGCATGAAAAATATGCATAAAGGACATACGTGAAAAATTGTGCTATTCATGAATCCATCCTTATCATTCTTACAGACATTCACCTCAGGACAAAACCCTCTTTGAATCTTTTGGATCCAATCCTTAGTGGGGGATTTTTTTGCCACTATATAAAAATATTAAATGATTATAAGGAAAAAATCAAAAAAATATTCCCAAGCTCTACACGATGTAGCAACATCCATTAACTTTTCGACCGAGCTTCGCGAGTAAGCTACGCGGCCGAGCTTCGCGATCAAACTACGCGATTGTGCTACATGTGAGAAGATTTGAGATTCACCTACGCGGAGCATCTTCATGCTGGATATGCATAGAATACCTGGGCAGACAATGTTTCTTCATCTAGGCCCCATCCATGCATATAAATAGAACCCTTGGGCTCCCTATTTTCAGACTGAAAGAAAAGTGAACGACTCTCTGAAGCTCCCATTGCATAGATCTTTCACATAGATCTCTAAAATTGTCTCAGGTAGTTCTTTAAGACAACAAGATAAGGGATAATTAAGATGAATAGGCATGTTTTGATGTTATTTCCATTCTTCTGCCTTCATCCAAACCAAATCATTATATCTATGCATTAAAACTATATAGTATATTAGCCGGACACACCTGTACGATAGGGCAACGAAGGGTGCCAACGTGGCACAACTGCACGAGGTACCTAGGTGACCAATTCAAATACCCTTCTTGAAAGGCTTTCATGTTGGTTAATCTATTTCCATGTTTCTCTTATTCTAATGGGGCTATGATGAAGCCTCCCCCAAAACCTCCTGACTTCTCGGACCTTTGGGTAAGGCACATCAACATGTCTCCAATTTGGGTTTTTATTAACATAGTCATAAGTTTCCCACACTAATTTCATAATGGGGTTAAGTTTCATTGGATGTTTTTGGGTTTGTATATCAATAGTCACATGGAATTTTCACCCAGAAACAATGTTGGGAATTTCATGGCTTGGATGATGGCGGGCTTCCAGCCTCGACCTTTTCAAAGAGGTGACCAGGTACCTCAGGTCTCCGATAGGGATGGTACACTTCACACTTTCCATTCCATGCAAGTATTGGATAAATATACCTCCCCTACCATTACTTATTTCAGGGAATCCTTCCTGGTATAAGAACATCACCTTCACCCCTTCTTCCTTACATTGGACCCTTGTGATATGTAAATAGAATAGAAGGAAGGCTCGTTGCCTCTCCCTCTTCCATGGTCAACGTGCCCTCTTCCATCCGCGAAGGAGGAGAAGTGTGAAGTGTCATTGTCAAATCTTTCACATTCTCTAATTTCTCAAACCGAGCATGACTCACACGTGCTTAGAGATATGTGATGGTTGCAACATGTGCACAAACAATCATTTGAAGGAACTACGAGAAAACTAATTCCTATTCAAACTAGGATATGTAGGAAGCCCCTTCATGGCCCGAGCTCACAAGATATCCTCCCCATGAATCAAACATTAATCCCCTAATTTATGCTTCCTACTTATGAAATAAGCCCCAAATTCAATTCTCAAATCATCAAGGCTTCCATTAGTAGGAAGTAATCCCGAAATCATCATTCTTTGAGGACTATACTATCCTATGGGATTCATCAAGAAATGTGAGCTTTGATTTCCATCCATATGGGATACATAGGAACCTCATTGAGGTTCAAATCCAACACTTCAAATCCACTCTATTCTCATTGGGCCATATATCAAATAAGGACTTGGAAACCTATATCCTTTCAAAATATCCTTGACCTACTTCAGCAAAAGTCCCACACTAAGATTCAAATAAGAATCATCCACTTAGAGTTCCTTATAACATGATCTTAAAAGGTATGATGTGTCCTATTAAGAGGCACTGAACAACGAGGGTTCTTATTTATTTCACAGGGATATGTAGGTAGCTCATTTTATGAGTACGAACCAAAGATTAAAACAAACTTTTGTCTCCCTAGATGATAATAAATTTTGGAGTGCCCCACTGAGTTACCTAAAAACTAGTATCATCGTAACGATGATTAAATGAATTTCTTTTAAATAAGTGATTGTAAATTCCAAGTAATTATTATGATATACCTGGTGAATTAATAAGGATTCACGAAAAAAATATTATAATTTTACAATGAGAGTCCTGTAGTAGACAATAATTCCCCCCAAAAAGGGTGTGATGAGTCTGACCTCCCATCCTCTCAACAAATGCACATTCTTAATTATCTTAATGTTAAAAACATAATAAACACTTTCCATTAGAAATAATGTCCTCATTGGATAAATAAATATTTGATGTTTCGAGTTCCTTGAATAAATCCAATGGAAACCGCCTGGAAACAACGATTCTAAAATCTAGAATGCACGTTTCAAGGAACTACGAAGCAAAGATATATATGTTCAATTCTATAAGGTGTAATTTAAATTTCCACATCTTCATTCCTGAGTTCAATTACTTACTCAAGACCCCCCTCTAGTGGTAGTCCAGATATGTCCATGGAAGACACAACCTATATCCAATCTACATTGGGAGGAAAGAAACCATGTTGCACACACTCATAATCCAATAATATACAAGAAACATGTGCAGTAATTTTACCTAATTACAGTTGTATTGTCTCTAAATGACCTGCCTGGATATCCCAATATCCATGTTAAACATAATTGTTACCCTCATCATATGTTAAGGGAACCCTATTGCGATTAAAATCATTGTATTCTTGTTAAACTACAAAATAATAAATACATAAAATCAATTCAAATAAAAACATTTAAAGTATATATAGATCAAATATAAAGTAATACACCCCATCATCATGAGAAAACTGCTTGTATATGTAGATTTATATCAACCAAATTCCCAATGACGTGTCTATCATCAATACCCCACTCAGAAACATCACTTCAAAACTCAAACTATTAATACGATGTGAATATATAAAATAATGAAAATATCTTGTGTCTAATAAGGATATAGAATCATAGAATATTAAGTAATAGTACCACTATCATTCGATGGACCACCCTCAATATCAATATGAACAGTGTTAATTGCAAGCAGCAATCCTACCACATATCCCTATACTATCATCTATCTCCCATGAGATGCACCAATTTACTTTTACGTGAACTATTATCCTGATGTAACAAATCCATTTCATTTACCAAAATTACCATTAAAACCATAAATACATAACTGATATGTGGTAGATGACCCCCTTCCAATGTTCTAACTCTTCCAGTCTCCTCTATAAAAATCCATATGGAATGGGTTTCTACAATATCTCTACATATATTCCATCATTTTAAAAGTTCAATACTCCACTCTTGGTTTTGGAAACTAATAACAGAAGTACCCTAACCCACCACACTATGGGACATATATATTTATATTACTCTATGTAACTAATTCATTTATATGGAAAATTTGTTGGTTATTTTGTAGGAAGACTTTCTCAGAGCTATGCATCCTACTATCGGAAGATGTACCTAATGGTTATTTAGATGAAACAACCTATATCCCACTAGAAGCATCCTATTATATTCTATCCCAAATGAAATCCTGAATAACCACCTTGAACAAATTATTCATACTAAAGATATTAACATTGGACTTGATGAGACATTAAAAACCATCATGAAAACATATGGATATAGTATCCTCCCCACCGAAAAATTCATTAACAACCCATTAAAAATACTTAATGTGACCAGCATATTCCACCATGTACATAATCCCATGGTTAATGCTCATAAACTTAGCCTTCCCCTCATGCATGGTTATCTCAAGGTAAAGGAGATCAATTAAATTTTTATATAAGTCATTCCATTCCATATTATATTGTATTCCACCCAATATCCTGACGTCCAGAAAATACTTCACTTGACCACATAATATATAACATTCAACCTTGAAATTTTAGAAAGAATATTATATAAATGCTCAAATATGGAACTCATATAATCAATCCCAAACTCAGTTGTCTCGGGTCCACCATATCTGGTGTATGTCAGATGGTGGTGCAACTCGAACTCCCGTGTCACATAAACCATGATTCCCACCATCATCCCTGGGTAACATTCCATAAAATCCACAAATTAGGTAAATTTATATTTGAAATTTCTTTCGCGCTCATTCACATAGTACTATCAAGGCCTTAGGATCCATTGTAGGAGGTTCATTTTCAACTATTACCTCTAGTCATCCTATCGACATTCATCATCATGGAAACATATCAATAAATTTACAGACACACATTTGAGGACACATTACACAACATTAAACATTCAAATAAGATGAATTCACATTAATTCATAATAATTCATCCCCATACCCCATATCATGGTAAAAACCATGTCGATATCACTACAATCAACCATCCCTCACACTGGTCCAGGCTATCGTACGATGAAAAATTGATATCTTAAGGATTCTATTTACACACTCATTTTATCGATTTCAATTTGCCACATCATTCATGATTTAAAATATCCCAATTTCATATCCTGAATTTTTTGGTTTAAATTTCACAAGTGAAGAATAAAATTAAAATTTAAAAAACACATAGAAAACTAGTTTTTTTATGCATGACCAAAATGATACATGACACATTATATTCATCATTTCCTAGTATAATTATTGTCTAATAAACAATTTTTTCTCTAATGGGACTTCGAAAAATCCCAAGACACATTAATAACAAACAGCATGTGTATCACCCATGGTGAAATAACATCTATCCCTAACAATAGACATCAATAACAACAATTCAACCCAAAGTACCTTTATTTTACCAAAACATTTGTGTTAGCTACTCCCATGCATGTTCTCATGACCATTTTTCAACACTACGTAGTATCATATATTCCTTTCCCAAATAGAAAGTCAATTTAATAGAAAAAAAATTCATTTGAAACCACGTTGTGATGTCTCGTCGTGGGTTCCACATTTTGGTTCCCCAACCTAGTTCATCACATGACCTTAGGTGCTCCTCCCCATTTTATAGAGGCTTATAAGTAGAAATTAATGTTTAATACTAATTTTAGTTAGACTATACCATCAATATTAATTTTTAAAAAACAATGGAAAAAATAAAATATATATAAATAATGATAAAAGTATCTAGAATAATACAATAAGCATTACATATCATAATCACATTATAAAACAGAACATGGAAAACAATATCTAATCCAAAGAAGTTGAGATGTCCTTCCATATAATTATCATGTGTCAAATGAAAAACCAAAATAAAGTCACACTAAAAAATCCAATGTTGTTCCTAATTTATTTTATACTTCCCTCAGCCTCTATATATCTTACTCAACAATCTAACATAGGTCTCTTTCCATTTTTCTATCCTACAAACAAGATGTCTCTTCGATTACGGATCATGCACCATGAGTAGTGTGTCAGTACATCTTATCGGGGAACCACCAAATATGTATAAAACTATATAAATTATCTAAAATTGTATGGGGTTGAATTATGAATACTGTTAAATAAATAATGTAAAAAGTATAAACTTTACATAACCTTTTAATTAACAATATAAATCAACATGTTCTTGATGACACATGAACCATTTTTACATACTTTAGACAATGATAGATTCGAAATTATCCCCAAAGGGGAATCAGAATTCATTCCATCATGGGATAAAATTAATCAGATCATCCCAATTTAAATATCAAATAGTGGGTCCCTATAACATTATAATAGAACTCTATGGGTAGTTGGAGCAGTAGTCTATGTTCTACAACTCAATTTTCACACACACACACGCACTCACATTTATATATATATATATGTATTTAACTATAATGTGGAACTACAGAACTATCCTGGTGCTACTTGTGAATTTTGAGTACCAATACATATCCTCCAAATTTGTGATCATGTATTTACATAAATATATTTGTGTGATAGGATTGTATTTTGGAACTGTATGGGTATTTAGAGAAGTAATATATATCCCAGAACACATTCACAACATTTAATTCACATGGTTCTATTTTTTCAAAAATTTATCATTCATTACCATAATTTATCATTCAAACATGTCATGATTTAATTTATCAGGAATGAAATATAGAAATTATTATTTTCATCTTATCAAAACACCATATGGGGTTTAATCCATTTAAAAATTCCAATGCTCAACAAATTTTATTAACCCAATATTCATCAAATTAATTATTCACATTAATACACATTTTTATAATTCTAATCATTCATTAATTTATTAATCATAATATTCAACAATTGCATAATATTAATTCCAAAAAAAGTTATTATCAAATCAGTGAGATAATTATTAATTATATTCAATCCAGAATGTAATTTTACAATGTGGGAATTAAAATTTCTCAATTACTTTCACATATATAATATAATGATATTGGGAATTGATATTATTACCACCTAACTCATTGTGTTTGATGGATTACCAGCAAACAAAAAATCCCCCAATTGATGTAGAGAGATCAATATCTCAATGGATTTTACGATCTATAACTAAAACATAATAACATGATATTATTTATCATAACCAAATAAAAATATATCTAATCCATATGTAATGGGGGAGAAATCAATCAATATATTCTGAAAAGATGTACAAGAGAGAGAGAGAGTGGAATCCAAATCGTGAAGAACTCACATAACAACGGAGAGTGGATCCCTCAATTAGATCACTGATTCATAATGAAAGTGGTTTATGGAGACACTGACCCCCACTTTATGACATCTAAAATTTTTACAAAATTAATTTGTTCAAATTCTAATGTTTATGTCCAATCATGCAGGATCATGTGTCGTTTAATAAAAGTTTAGGCGATTAATTTTCAAATAGAATGGTTTCCTAGGATGGGGCACATAGTTTCCAAACAACGTGCTAGACCTTTTAACCTCACCATTAGGGTCACACGGTTTCAACTATTTGGATCACGGTTTGGAAAACCATTTAAAACCCATTAAGGTACCTATTTCTGAAGTTTAATGGTTTTAGAAGGGTTTCTGAACATGTTGGCTAAACTATGCGCAAATTGTGGGCCACCCACTACCTCTAAAAAAAGGAAACACATTTACTAGTTCCAAACAACATTGTTTTCCTAAAACATTTAGTATCCCTGAACAATTACCTTGTGGGACTTCCCAGAACTGTATTACAATTAATTGGTGCCCCGCGCCTAGTGGGCCATATGGCCTCAAGGGAAACTCTATAAACCCCATATGTTTATAACTAGTAGTGAGGGCCAAGTGTGTGTCTATGGGTAGAATATTACCTTATTACCAGAGTTTAAAGAAATAGATAAATATAAATATAGGTAAATAGAATAATTAATACAAGTAAATTGAAAGGAAAAAAACGAAATTAGAGACAAAAATAACAATTACTAGAATAACTGAAATAAAATTGAATCATACAACAACTAATGATGATATGTCATGTCACTATAATATTTGAAAACAAAGATACATGATAGAAGGAATAACTTGTTTCACAATTTATAATGGAAATAAAATTTAATCCCAAGTATCCCTAGTTCCTTCTCAGCCATATTAATTCATGCTTCATGTAATCTACTCCATGTACCAAACATCAACCAGAGAGGGTGTGGGATAAATCTTAGTGGGCCACAACTAATGGTTTATATGTAATCCATCTCATGCAATGTAAATGTTAAAATGTCCAATCATGCATATATTTTGTAAATCAGAACATTTTAAGTAAATACAAATGTACCTACTTCATCCCTTAGCTGGTGGCTGACCATAACTAGTCGATTAATTGAGTATTAAAAGTTTATAAATATGTCACATTTTAATAATATTTAAGTATCAAAATAATGACAATGAAACCTATAATGGAATTTAATAATGGAGTACCAAGGTAATAACAACTGAAACATAGACCTCAAGGGTTGCCAACTCAATACTAATTGAAACTTGGATAAGGGTATTTATGTAATCCAAGGATATTATTCCAAGGAATTCCCTAATAATATGCCTAATGAGACCAAGGATACTATCCAAGGTAAAATGAGGTTATGCAGAGACAAGGCACTTTGTGCTGTAACCCTGGCACCCACTTGTCAATACTGGATCCATGGAGTGTATCCAAGGAATTAATTAATTCTATGAGATGGATCTTATAATGTCATAATGTGAATCCAACAACTGATAAGGACCGGGATCTAGGTGGTTCTCAACCTATGAAATTTGTATCCTTGAATCTAAATGTATTTTTTGAGTGTGCATCGAGCATCCTGATAAGAATCAAATGCGATATCAAGTTAGGCCACTCCAATTTTATAACGATGTCATGTAATATGTCATTTGGTTCATTAATTTCTATTCATTAGTATGATATGGTCAAGTAGAATGAAACATTTATTAATTCCTTTTAATGAATATTCATTAATTATGTTTCATTACCCTAATTTCTTTTTAAGTGGTAATGGGTGATATGGACATATATCCTATATTACACTCACATTTAATACAGTCAAGTCATATACTTAGTCTACTCACCAATTTCCCTTTGATGTTTAATTTTCAATTTGATTCAGATACCTTAGGTTGGTCCAGTGGAAGATACATGGTTCTTTAACTTCACCATTATACGATAAAACATGAATTTTATTATATAAAGGCTTTCCACTAATGTGGTCAAGCATGAGCACATACAAATGATGTCTTGAAAATTTCAAAACACTGAATACTAAAATACATAAAAATCATCCTACATGGGATGTTGGTTGTTGTAGGTGTAAACACCAACAAATAATCACATATATATAAATATCATAACTTTATGATTCTAATTATTTTAATCTTGATGTATAAATTATATAAATGGGAACTAATGAAATTGGTGGTCCCTGAATGAAAATAACAAAAGCAACGAACTTGAGGGATGTGTTATAGTCCACCCACCTATGGGATGTACAATTAATCACCTCTGAAATCATTGTCATATTTTTCTTATAATTTAGTAGATCTGAAAAAAGGGAAAAACACTCACACCTCGGTAACTTGGATAAGAGCATGAGAGGATAAGTAAGCCTCAAATGGACATATGTACTTATCGTTACACATCCATCATCCTTAAAAGAAACTAGATCACATCCTAGACAAATATGATATTCCAATCCCCACCCTAGTAATTCAATGATTTCCAAAATTTGAGAAAAATAGGTCAATACCACAAAAAACAGGATTAGGAGGAAATATGAGGGTTAATTTTTTCATTAAAGGAAAAATAGTATAATAACCATTAAATTTGTTTGGGCACGGTTTGGCTACACAGTTTCACAAACCATGTGGAAACCATGAAAGGGTACATGTGAATAAAGGACACTCACATGGTTATGTAACATCATTATTTTTCAATGTTAGGTAAACCATGTACTAACCATGTGGTAAGACATTGCGTAAAATCATGCCACCCACACGGTTTTCTCTAACCATGCGGCCTTCCCACACTTTTTACAATAAATTGTGCATCATGAGTTTTTCCAAAAAAGCTGGGTTTGAGGATCCCAAAATTCCCCATAAACCATCGGGACCTTCACTAACTCATAAAATATCCAAAATAGGCCCAAAATGAATAATTAGACCAAAATATAACTGGATCTATACCTGTGTTAAAAATGGAGTTCTTACAGTGTTCCCCCTTAAAAGAACTTGTCCTAGAGATCACAAACCAAGGGAGTAGAAAAATAGTATGATAACAATTATGTACACTGAGAACATTTGTAAACCTCATCTTCCCATGTTTCATCTGATACACATCCATGTTTCCATATAACCCATACAAGAGGGACATATCGAACTCAGACAACATTCATGCTTCGGTCCATGGTGTTTAATTGATACTCATAAAAGGTAACATCAATATCTATCTAAACATCCATTGGATCAATGGTAATAGACATGTCTTCATGATACTGGTGATGTTGTGAGACATGGAATATGTTGTGCAAGGAATGGTACCTCTGATGAAGTTGAAACTGATATGATACCATACCGACTCTATCAAAGGTATCAAATTTTCCTAAATAATTAAGAGACATCTACCCTTGCTTATGTATCCATCAATTCCCATGACAGGTTGTTACATGTAGGAAAACACAATCTGTGACCTCAAAATATAGAGTTAATTGTTAAAGATCAACATGTGATTGTTGTCTACAATGGGTAGTGGACATGACTTCTGATTAGATAAACCAACTCAAAATTCTCCTAAATGAGACGAGGACCTCGTAAGGTTGCCTTACCTTCCTCTATCTAGAACATGGGATAAATGACATGACCTACCATATAAGGCCTCAAATTGAACCATATGAATTTTTTCCTAGATTCTATTATTATAGGAAAAATCAATGAGAGGGTTGTTATTTTCCAATGAACCACCAAAATCAAGGATACATGATCGATGCGTATCCTCTAGAACATTTATTTTCATTTCTAAATTTCCTTTTGTATGAGTGTGGAAAATCATGAATATAAGAGATGGTATTACCATATATTTATATAATCCCTTCTATGAAATTGATGTGGAACAAGCATCTTTATCTCATAAGATTGTATGATGGACTTCAGGGATTTGTATGATACCACAGACATATTGTTTTCCCATCTCATCAGTTGTGAAAGCCTCCCAAATAAGAATGAGGTGGCATACATTATTTTTATTTTCATTGACCACCCATACATTGTTTTTACCTCTTTGATATCAAGGTAAACCCACTAAAAAATACATAGAAACATCTTCCCATTTCTGTTCTGGGACAAGAAGCCACTGTAATAATAATGTAGTTCTCTGGTGCTCCGCCTTCAAATGTTGAAAGGTGGAACACCTAGAGATAATGTATGTTATCTAACATTTCATCCTTGACCACAAATAATAGTGTATCATTTCTTGGTACATCTCTTAGATGCCTAGAAAAACTACCCACTAAGAGATGTGGGACTCATTCATCAACTCCACTATCATATTTATAGAGACCCAGACATGTGCATGGATACGTAGGATTTCATCTCTATCTATAGACCAATCAAGAGCTATGTTATCTATTGATATACTCTAAAAGGGTACAAACCCTTCATGAGTTGAAAATTTTATATATTATACCTTTTAATGGAGGGAATAGGTAACTGTGAAGGATAAGAGATAAATCTTCTAATGATTATATTGATACTATAGATGTAGATTAGAAAATGAGGACATTAACTTACATTCATCACTGGATTCCCATACTACTTGTTCATATCTTTATCAATTCAGTTCATCTACAACCACATTTCCCATCTGACGATTATAGACATGTTCCAAATCAAAAAGTTTTAGATATTTTACCCATATAAACTGTATCAGGTTCAATTCATGCTGTTAAAATAAAATTTTTAGGCCCTTGTGTTCTGTGTTCACCACAAAGTTCTCACCCAATATATAATGTCTTCAGTAATGTAGGAAATGGAAAATTGTTGCAAGCTCATGGTCATGAATCAGTTAATTTCTCAAATGTGTCATCAACTACAAATATCTATACGAAACACCTTTAACTTCTTGCATAAGTAATGCTCTTATGAAGATGCATGATGCATCACCAAAAAGGTTGTAAACTACACTAGGCTAAGAATGAATTAGAACATGTGTAAAGACAACCCTCAATTTAAGCTCTTAAATTGATTTCTCACACAGTTTTGACGAAATGGACATTAGATCCTTCTTTCTATGTATAGTGAGAGGTGAATAAAGGCATGATAAATATTGTTTTAAATACCAATAATATTCATACACCCCTAAGAAACTTCATATTTCAAACTAATTATTGGAAAAATCCCATAAAACAATAATAAGAACCATTTCAGGGACAACATATACCCCAGATTCTGATATTATATGCCCCAAAAAGTGAAAATTGTTGATCCATAAGTGGAACATAGCATACTTAGCATAAATTTAATGCTCTCTCAATGTACTCCTAATGGTATGAAGATGTTTATCTTGGTCATTAAGAGTATGAGAATACATAATGATGTTATCCACAAAGACCATGACAAAATAATAGAAATAGGGGTGGAACATTTTATTCATTTATGCCATGAAAATTTTGCGCACATTCGTATGATCTAACGACATAACAAGTTACTCATACAAGCCAAAAATAATACAAAAAATTATTCATGATATCTATGGGACTAAATCGCTCCTGATGATAACCTAATCTCTCATAAATATTAGAGATGACCCTAGACCACTAGTGATGGTAAAAGAGATCATATATTCAAGGATGTTTAAATTTGTTGTTGATCATATGATGGTTCCACATTATTTAATCCCTGTATAAAAGAAATTTTTTATCATCCTTATTAGAAAAAATAACACGAACCCCAAGAGGATGTACGGGGCTATATAAACCCCTGGGCCTCTAAATCCTCTAACTTCCTCTTAAGAACATGATAGTATTTAGTTTACATCTTATATAGAGGAATGGACACTTAAGATGCTATAGGAATAATCATTATTGAAAAATATACCTATCTCCCATGATGAATGCCAAAAAATCATTGGGAAATAAATTAAAAAAATGGTCCACTACTGTGTTGAAATCAACTTTTCATAAACACTGATTCCTTATGAAGAAATTTTCAATATGGTAGGTCACTTCACCTACCCATTATGCTCTATCTGATATCTACTTTCTGAGACATCCTAATCACCATTATATACATAACTGCTACCTCCATTGATTTAAATGATACCTTGTAGTGATATTAGGCTAAAACATCATGATACTTAACAAATAAACCCATCTCATTAATGGTATTAGAACCTTTCATATCGAGAATGAAGAGGTTCTATATGAAAATTTAATTGGATACCTCAAATAGAGAGTTTGTATACTTTAGTATTCCCTCAATTCATATGCATAACAGTGTATCTAGGATAATTACACTATATTAATACTATATATCTTGTCTGAGACGTTCCATGATAGATACAAATATAAAAGAGTTCGAAGCACATATATTAAATAATGAAGATACTATAGTTGATGCCATAATAACAGTACATCATAATATAGATGGTCATTAATCCTGATCATCATGTATCAGCTTTAAGGAATGAAATTTCCTAGTTCCACGGACCTATAAAAAAGATTGACTACAATGATCATAAATTCTCTTTTGGGGTACTAGTGATTAGGGTCTGGCTTCGACATCCATGACCACTTCCTTCACCAGTATTGTCAGTGCTATTCCAACTCCCCAACTAGTGAGGGGTAAAAGAATATGCTTTTGAAGGTTGAGATGGCACATATCCCTTTACACTCAATATGAGTGGGAATGTAATTTAGAAACACATGATATTCCCCTCAAGGCCACAAGACCATCATTCCATTTGGTCTCTATCATAAGGAGGCTTCAGATTACCCCATGGTCCACACTAAGGAAAAAATTTAGATCTATTGAAATGATCACTCTGGTTGTCACTCCCATAAGGAGAAACCTCCAGATAATGTTTCATTCAACTGGAATAACTATTGTCCTGGAGTGAGAATGATCCTTTAGTCCCAGTAATATTTTCATCCCTCAGGTTACTCTTATTGATAAGAGCCTGATTTACTATTTCATAGAAGGTAGGAATGGGAATGACATTCTCCTACATATGAAGGACATATACTATCCCATCCTCCGAGCGTCTATCACGAGAAATCTCATCCTGTATAGAAGTAGTGAAAAGTGCTTTTACATAGTGAAATGCACTGAATACTCCATAACAACCATATAACCCTTGTCGAGATACATGAAATATCTTGCTCTGTTTGTAGTTTTCATATGAGCAGTGAACTGATCATAAAAGACATACATAAAATCAACCCATAACATGCACTGATGATCACCCACCAAGGTAATCACATCCCACTAGTGCTTGGATGAATCGCTCAGTATGTGTGTGCAATGATTAACCCTCCATTTTAGAGGGTTCTTCAGATGATCAATGATATAGAGGGTGCATTATTGCTATGACTAAGAAGACTAGGGACTACCAAACCCTGAAAAGGTAGAAGGATGATATTGATTGAACTCACATGTCAGATCAGCCATCGTAGGTTAATGTTGGGGAGCACCATGTATGAACAACATCAGATATAGGAAACTATCACTAACTTGTGCACCAGTTCCCAAATTAGTTATAGTAAGAAGTGGATCAAGTGTCACTCTAGGAGGTAACTGTAATGACCCATTCTTTACATAAATTGTTAATACTTCAAAATTGATGTACACTTATTACAATATATAACAAAACCATGAAAGTACCATATATGTATAGTGTCTTTAGAAACTAGGAAACATAAACAACTGGTTCATAAAGCATCTACATTGTCACCCATTTATTTCATCATATCTAGAGTCCCTTTTTGGCATATCAATCTTAATAACCTTATTCCTGAACTGGGGAAAGAAAACATATAAAAGGGTGAGCTAAAACTCTTAGTAAGGGTAAACAAAAGAAATATCAATCACATCATATTCATAAGAACATAACATTTTGGAAATCATAACCTGCAAAAGAGACCATAATTTCATAACATTGGATAAATCATAGTAGTGAAATGTAATCCCAATAATAATAAAATAAAACATTAAATATTGTGGCATACACACAGAATCATAGAGAATCATTTCTTAGTAGTCAAGACTCATATCCAAGACTATCTTACCAGACAACTTACATTTTTGAACAGAGTTCACTCCTTGTTTCAGTCCTGTTTCACTGATCTGGTTTAACCTGTCATTCCAGCCATGTATATCTCATGAGATATAAATCTTTACACATTTCATTGGAGGGAGATATAGGTCCCACCCATCTCATAATGATACCATTCTTATGTGTGCCACAAAATCATAAATCATACATCATAGCATAACCCATGTAATAAAAATTGGATTCTTAATCATCATGCCATCATAACACAATCCATATAAGATAAAAGGTCATCATAAAAATAATTCCATCATATAATAATAAAAAAAAGTAAAAATAGGGATAGAAACAGAACCCTATATTATCTTATATGGAAAATAATTTTGATAAAACACTTGAACTCCATTCTTGAGTAAAATATCCTTTCTACTTCAAAAAACATTTTCCTTTATTAACATGTCATATAATTATAAACTAAAAGAAGTTGATTAAAAATAAACATGAAAACATGTAATGTAAGCTTCATGGAAATAATGTTCTAAAATTCCATTCATGTCGTATAAGTTGAAAAAACAGTCTTCTCGTACTTTTGTCGAAAAAGTCAAAAAGTGCCTCATACGAAAGATGACAAAAGATTCCATTCATATATTTTACTAAAAACACACCGAAGGGTAAAATTGGATTTAAAAAATTTTAGGAGGATATAAATAATATTACATATTGAGGAAACATGGATGTGGATGATAAATATTCCCCCTTAAATTCTGAAGTATAATCAATTTTGGATAAAAATTGAGATTGCGAGATTGTCCCTTACCTTAGGTCTGATTTTCTTCGTAAGTGTCTGAACCTCCAGTATAGTGATTTAAATAATGTCATTGACTTATTCCAAAATCACACTCATTGTTATGATATGATATATGGCTATGTTCTTAGCTTCATATTAGTAATATTTTATTGCTACTTGTTATTCGGGTGTTTATTACTTTTTGTTCTTATGCGTGTTTTGTCGAATAAATTCTTATTCCTCTCTTTAGGTTATAGATACCTCATTTACATAATTTTATTAGTGTAATATATATCATATTCATTCATTTAATTCATTTCTATAATCATTATTAAAATATGATCATGTAGAACGAGTTACATCACATCGTGGAGACGGTATTCCGAACATACGCACGAGCGATGATATCATTCCCATGATCATGGATTTGTATTGGAGTGTATGTATACTATTTCAGATTCAATATCACTATACAATAATCATATATAATTGTTATTTACACCATTATACCCATCCAAGAAAGGTCATGGTGGAAAATAGATTACACCATGGCGTGGAGACGGTATTCTGTACGTACGCATGCGCGGTGATTTCGTTTTCCGTAGGATGGATAGATGGTGAAATAGGGTTGTTTCATAAATATAATAACATATCCATATAGGAGTGATACTGATGTTATTAATTCATAATGAAAAAACTAATGAATAAGAAGTGGAAGAAGAAAAAAAGTTAAAAGAATCCGTAACAGACATTTCCTCTTCTTTGAAGAGCATCTTTGAGACCTCCTCAATAGGGCACTAAAATTGGTCTTTGAAGAGAACAAGGACCATAGGATGTTTCTAGGGAAGTGGAGAAGATAATTTGGCAGGTTTTGGCCGATCGTGAAGGCTCAAAGTTGTGTGAGGAAGAGAGGGAGGAGGTGCCCTTTTAAAAGGGAGGAGAGGGGCACCTTTGGAAAAACTAAAAATATTATTTTATTATAAAGTCATATTCAGTTTCTAATAGCTCCAAATTGATTTATTTCTAAGATAAGGTGGGGATGGGGCTAAATCCTCTCATACAGTAGAATTTAGACAAGTTTATGTATCAATTTTAACCTTATCATTTAGATTTAACTTTAAGTTAAATAATATTACTTTTACCATGTCTTCTTGTTTTCTTACACTATAAGGTTAACAAACATACTATAACAGGATAAAAGAACCCCAAGTTGTTTATTATTAATATATATAACCTTATTTAAGTCATTTGGATGAACCTTATATTTTTTTGAATAAAATAACAATTAACAATATAAAATTTGATTTAAAAACTATTTTATGTCAATTTTGACACTATTTGGTAATTGATTTTTCTGAAAATTATTACAGAAATATTATTTGTAAAAAAGTTACTTAAATCAATTTTAACATGTCATATTAACGTAGAAAATTATTGTAATTCATAAAAATTTTCAAATTACATTTATTCATGTATTTATAAAATCAATTATGTGAATATTTCAATAATAAGATAATTGCCGTGTCATTATTGTGTCATAAATAAATTAACTTATTTATTGTCTAAAAATTACAAATAAAATACCATTATTTAGGAACTCTTTTTAGATTTCTAATGAATATTTATAGTCGAATGTATCGTATGTATAAACCTATATTAAAAATGATTTAGTTATTAAAATTCTATTTTAACTATTTTAACTCTTCTTTAAATAAATTAATAATAAATGTCCTAATCTAATCCACGTGGGCCTAAATGGTCATATGTTATTCCTATGGTAGTTTTTGGTCGAATTACACTTATCCAATAGAATTTGGACATGTTTTAGAGTAATAATAATATCATTTTTATCCTTAATTACCCTATTTACTTTTAACCGTGGAAAAAAAAGAAAAAAGTTACTATTCACCAAAAAATATTTTCATCTCATTGAACCACATTTTCATCTTTGATATTAACCATGTCTCTCAGATTTTCGAAATTCCACTGAAAGGAGAGGTAAAATTAATTTTTAATGAATTTGGAAATTCTCCTAGGAGGTGAGTAAAAGACGGTGAAAAGTTCAATAAAATGTTTATATATCTAAATTTATTATAAAATGACTCTAATGAATTGAATTGAACTTATATAAATATTATGTGTCAAATTTTACCGAAAATAAACATAATTAAAATAAATAATTATAAAAATTCTGTTTTTAAATAGTAACCCAGTGTTTTCACTATTCATAAAAAATTGAATGTTATCAGAAAAATACCAAAATTTCACCCTAGGATAATTTCGATATTACGAATCCAAAAATGAAGTCCATTTTGAAAAATAAAATTTAGAAAATTTCAAAAAGTTAGTATTACTATTCTTAATGACTAGTTTTAGTAATATTTTAATAGCATATCGTTGTTTAGTGAAACTCGGTATTACGTATGACGCAAGCTATCGAGGAAGGTCGTGATTGCGTGTAAAGAAATCCAAGCTAGTGTTGTGGGTAGTGAAAGATTCCTTTGATGGTTTATAAAACCTAAAAACAAAATATTTCTCATAAAATTCTCGGGTGTTACATTCTACCCCCCTTAAAATGAATTTTGCCCTCGAAATTCGTCACTTTGTAACAAAGAGATGAGGATACCTCTCCCACATAATATACTCAAGCTACCTTGTAGTTTCTTCTAATTGGTCGTTCCTCCATAAAACATTCCCCAAGTCAGTGGTCTTGTTCCGTAGGACTTTTTCAGTACGATCGAGAATCTCTATCGGCTGTTCTTCATAAGAAATATCTTGTTCCAGCGGTACAACTTCTGAGCTGAGTACATGTGAAGGATCAAGTATGTACTTTCTCAGGAGAGATACATGGAACACATCGTGAACTTTAGAGAGATTCGGTGGAAGCACCAATCGGTAAGCTACCTTCCCAATATGATCCAGAATTTCAAATGGACAGATATATCTAGGGCTTAACTTTCCCTTCTTTCCAAATCTCATGACCCTCTTCCAGGGAGATATTCATAAGAGCACTTTATCACCCACTTCAAAATATAGGTATTTTCTTCAGTTATCGACATAACTTTTTTGTCGACTCTGAGATGCTCTTATGTGTTGTTGAACAGATCTAACCTTTTCTGCCATCTCATCAACAAGATCAGGTCCTAATAGCATTCTTTCCCATACTTCATCCCAGCAAGTTGGAGTCCTGCATTTCATTCCATCGAGAGATTAATAAGGAGCCATCTGAATACTGGAGTGAAATATATTATTATAATAAAATTCCACCAAAGGTAGGTGTTGATCCCAACCACCATTGAAATCCATAGAGCAAGCTCTCAACATATCTTCTAGAGTTTGAATTGTCCTCTCAGACTGACCGTCTGTCTAAGGATGATAACCAGTACTGAAACTCAACTCTGTATCTAGATTATGTTGAAGACTTCGCTAGAACGTTGAGGTAAACCTTGGATCCCTATCAGATATAATAGAAAGTGGTACTCCATGCAATCGTACGACTTCCTTCACATATATCCTGGCAAGCTGATCGAGAGAGAAATCTTCTCTAATAGCAATGAAGTGTGACGACTTTGTAAGACAATCAACTGTGACCCAGATAGCATTATTGCCTTTGGATGTTTTAGGAAGTCCGGTGACAATGTCCATAGTGATGTTTTCCCATTTCCATTCGGGTATGGGTAATGGTTGTAGCATCCCCTTAGACTTATATCTCTCAGCATTAGCATGCTGACAAACCAAGCATCGAGAGATATATTCAGCAACATCTCTTTTCATGCCATGCCACCAGAAGTACTCTTTTAGGTCCCTATACATCTTCGTGCTTCCAGGATTAATATAAAATGATGAACTATGAGGCTCATCCAGCAACTCCTTCTTTAATTCTGGGATGGGAGGAACACAAACCTGATTCCTGAACATTATTATCCCATCACAATCAAGGTTGAATTCAGGAACATTTCTCATCTTCTTTTGTAACTCTACATCTTCTTTTTGTGCCTCTTTAATCTTCACATGTACAGATGGTTTAACAGTCATTTGAAAAAGATATGATTTTCACCTTTCATTATAATTCTCAGATCTATCCTTTGTAAATCCATTAATATTGGATCTTTTGTGATCCTCATCATAGATAAGATAGCAAGGTCTTGTCGACTTAATGCATCTTCCACCTTGTTTGCTTTCCTAGGGTGGTAATGAATTGAGCAGTCATAATCCTTAAGCAGCTCCATCCATCTTCTTTGGCACATATTTAGCTCCATTTGTGTGAAAATATTCTTTAAAATTTTATGATCAGTATAAATATCACACCTTTCTCTATAAAGATAATTCCTCCAAATCTTTAATGAAAAGATTACCGCAGCTAACTCCAAATCATGAGTTGTGTAATTTTGCTCATGGATTTCCAACTGTCATGAGGAATAAGCTATCACCATATAAATTTTCATAAGAACACACCCCAGCCCCTTCTTGGATGCATCACTATGGATCATAGACCGTTCTACACTACAAGGTTGTGTAATCACAGGTGCACATGATAACCTTCTTTTCAACTCCTTGAAATTCTCTTCACATTCCTTCGTCCATACGAACATAACTCTTTTTCGAGTCAACCTTGTGAGTGGATTAGATAATCTTGAAAAATCTTTCACAAAACGTCGATAATAACCAGCCAAACCAAGAATGCTTCGAATCTCCGTTACTGTTGTTGGTCTCGACCATCTTTCGATAACCTCCATTTTTGCTGGATCCATATATATCCCCTCTTTTGGGATTATGTGACTCAAAAATGAAACTTTTTGAAGCCAAAATTCACACATGGTAAATTTGGCATAATGAATCTCCTTTCTCAGGGTCTTCAATATAATTCTCAAGTGATCTTCATGTTATTCCTTTCTCTTTGAATAGACAAGAATATCGTCTATAAATACTACCAAAAACTGATCAATATAGTCTCTAAAGACTCTATTCCTCGGATCCATGAAGATAGAAGGGGCATTAGTAAGAAAAAATGGCATCACTATAAATCCATAGTGTCCATACTTGGTACGGAAAGCCTTCTTTGGCATATCCTCCCTTTTGAACCTTAATTAATGATACCCTAAACGAAGATCAATCTTGGAAAAGTATTGAGCTTCGCGTAGTAGGTCAAATTAGTCATCAATGTGCGGGAGAGGATATTTTTTCTTTATAGTGATCTTGTTATGTTCCTGATAATCAATGCAGAGTCTCATTGATCCATCTTTCTTCTTAACAAACAGAACAGGTGGTCCCCAAGGTGACACACTAGGGCGTATGGATCCCTTATCAAGATAGTCTTGGAGTTGTTTCTTCAATTCCTGCAACTCAATTGGGGCCATTCTATATGGTGTCTTTGAAATAGGCAAAGCACCTAGTACGAGTTATATTGAAAACTCGACTTCACGATTTGGTGGAAGACCCGACAATTCATCTGGAAAGACATCATCAAACTCCCGTACAATGTGAATATTCTTAATCGTGAGTTTCTCACCAACCATTTGAGATAAATAACCTTCATTTAGTGGAATCAAGACCCATAAGATGGAAGAAATTTCCACTGAAAGGTTATGTTCATCCTTGCATCGATAGAAGATCATAGATTGATCTGGAATATGAAATGTGACGTCCCTTCATTGGAAATTTATATGAGCTCCATATAAAGAATTCCAATTCATGCCAAGAATCACATCAAATTAAACTATAGGATGGACCACATGATTTTCAGGAAGCACTTTATGACAAACTTCTATCGGAGATGAATTATAAACTGTTGATGTGACTATTGGGCCATTCAGGGTTGTCACAGCTAACTCAACATGTAATTATTGAGGTAATACGGTGATACACTTATAAAATTTTTCAGAAAAAAAAAAGAGTGGGTGGATCTAGAATCAAATAAAACATTTTCTAATTTAGAGTGGATGGTAAGTGTACCTTTCACCACTTCGTTGTCGTACTCTACATCACTGATAGTAATTTCATGTGACTTTCCTTTTCCTTTGGCCTTAAGATTTTTTTGACGTCGATAATCATCATCAACCCTTGGAGTTGGTCATTTATTGGAATAATGCCCTATCTCCTTGAACATGAAACTGTGAAGTGTAGTAGGTTCATTAGGTGTATCCCTTCATTTTTTTCATCATTAGACATATTCTTCCTATCATTGTGGCATTAAAATTCCCGATGACCTTCCTTTTCAAATTTGAAACATTTACTTGTCCCTTTAATACAACTCCCTCCATGTTTCTTTCCAAAATTTGAGCATAAGGGAAAAATAATCTTCTTTTCAGTGTGCTCATTAGATTTTTTTTGAATTCCATTGTCCTCTTCTAATCAATCCCATATGACTGATGGGTTACTCCAATCTCTATCTCAACTTTGAGAGCACATCGAATGATTTCTGCATAGCTATTGAAGTCCTTTATGGCTAATGCCCTTAGAATAATTGGTTTTATGCCATTGAAGAGTCGATCGAACTTACTCTCATGTTGGATAATAATACCAGAAGAATACCTTGAAAGTCTTGTAAAATTTACTTCATAGGTACCAAAAGATTCATCAACCTTGTGCTTTAGATCAAGAAACTCCTTCTCCATCTTTGTTTGAAGAATACGAGGGAAGTAGTTATTGAAAAATAAGTTCTTGAACTCGTCCCATTCCATGGAATCAATTTCATCTCTTTGCCTCATATTCTTGACAAGATTCCACCATTGATGAGCATCTCCTTGCAAACGATATACTACTAAGATGATCCTATCAGGTTCAGAACATTGATGAACTGAAAATATCGTTTTAGTGGTACTGATCCATTGTTCAGCCACTAATGGATCAGAAGACCCACTGAATGAAGGCGGACGATGCCTCATGAAGGTTTAAACAGAATGTTGCTCCTTCCTTTTCTAATTTGGAAGTACTCCATGATTCATTTCTTGAGAAAGTTTTGTGATCAAGGCTACATGATTTTTCATTCCAGATCCCATAATGTTTGGTTGCTCTGGGGGACAATCATTGCATTGCCCACCGCATTCCGCATTAAGATGATTCTGTTGGCTTCCAGCCATTGACTAAAACCAAGAAGAATATTTTGAGCAACACTAATTATAATAGGAAAACCACATAATCAAGGATAAAATTTTACACTTAAGGTCTTATCTTAAGTTATTCAGGGCCATTTCCAAAACACTAAGATTGTGTTATATTCTTAGACTTATCCTTAGGGTTCTTACTAAGGCTTTCACATCCTAGTTTCCAAAGGTTGACTATACCATTCCTCTGATACCAACTATAACGACCCATATTTTACATACATTGTTAATTCTTCAAAATTGAATTACACGTATTACAACATATAACAAAACCATGAAAGGACCATATAGGTATAATGTCTGTAGAAACTGGGAAACATAAACAGCTGGTTTATAAACCATCTACATTGTCTCCCATTTATTTCATCATATCTAGAGTCCCTTTTTGGCATATCGTACTTAATAACCTTCTGCCTAACATGGTGAAAGAAAACATACAAAAGGGTGATCTCAAATGCTCAGTATGGGTAAACAAAAGAAACATCAATCACAAAATATTCATAAGAACATAACATTTTTTAAATCTTAACCTGTAAAAGAGATCCTAATTTCATAACATGGGATAAATCATAGTCGTGAAATGTAATCCCAATAATCATATCATAAAACATTAAACATTGTGGAATACACACATAATCATAGAGAATCATTTCTTAATAGTCAATACTCATAGACAAGACTATCTTAGAGGACAACATCCATTTCTGAACCGAGTTCACTCCTCGTTTCAGTCCTGTTTCACTTAAATAGTTTAACCTGTCGTTCCAGCCATGTCTATCTTATGAAATTTAAATCTTTACCCAATTCATTGGTGGGAGATATAGGTCCCACCCATCTCATAATGATACCATTCTTATTTTTTCCACAAAATCATAAATCATGCATCATAACATAACCCGTGTAATAAAAATGGGATTCTTAATCATCATGTCGTCATAACAAAATCCATATAAGATAAAAGGTCATCATAAAAATAATTCCATCATATCATAATCAAAACAAAGTAAAAATAGGGATAGAAACATAACCCTATATTATCTTAGATGGAAAATAATTTTGATAAACCAGTTGAACACCATTCTTAAGGAAAATATCTTTCCTACTTGAAAAAACAAATTCCTTTCTTAACATGTCATATAATTTTAAACTAAAAGAAGTTGATTAAAAATAAACATGAAAACATGTAAAGGAAGATTCATGGAAATAATGTTCAAAAAATCCATTCATGCCATATAAGTTTAAAAAAACATTCTTCTCGTACTTTTGCCGAAAAAGTCAAAAATACCTCGTATGAAAAACGACAAATTATTCCTTTCATATATTTTACTAAAAACTCCCCGAAGAGTAAAATTAGATTTAAACATTTTTAGGAGGATATAAATAATATTACATATTGAGGAAACATGGATGTGTATGATAAATATTCCTCAGTATATTCTCAAGTATAAACAATCTCGGATAAAAATTGAGATTGCGAGATTGTCCCTTACATTAGGTCCAATTTGCTTCGTAAGTGTCCGAACCTCCGGTATAATGATTTAAAAAATGTCATTGAATTATTCCAGAATCATAATAATTGTTATGATCTCATATATGGATATATTCCAAGATTCTAATTAGTAATATTTCATTGCTACATGTTATTCGGGTGTTTATTACATTTTGTTCTTATGCGTGTTTTGTCAAATAAATTCTTATTCTTATCTTTAGGTTATAGATTCCACATTTACAGAATGGTATTATTTTAATATATACCATATTAATTCATTCAATTCATTTATATAATCATTATGAAATGAAGATCATGTAGAAAGAGTTGCATCACATCGTGGAGACGGTATTCCGTACGTACGCACGAGCGATGATTTCGTTCCCATGATCGTGGAATTGTATTAGATTGTATGTATACTATTTCGGAATCAATATCACTTTACAATAATCATATATAGTTAATATATACACCATTATACCCTTCCAAGTAAGCTGGTGGTGGAAAATAGATTACACAACGGCGTGGCGACGGTATTCCGTACGTACGAACACACGGTGATTTCGTTTTCTATAGGATGGATAGATGGTGAAATAGGGTTGTTTCATACATATAATAACATATCAGTATATGAGTGATACTGATGTTATTACTTCATAATTTAACAACTAAAGAAGAAGATGTGGAAGAAGAAATAAAGTTGAATGAATCGGTAACAGACAGTACCTCTTCTTTGAAGCTCCTCTTTGAGACCTCCTCTTAGGGAATTAAATTGGACTTTGAAGAAGACCAGGACATCTAGGATGTTTCTAGGGAAGTGGAGAAGATAATTTTTCAGGGTTTGGACGAGCATGAAGGCTCAAAGTGGTGTGAGGAAGAGAGGGAGGAGGTTCCCTTTTATAAGGGAGGAGAGGGCCACCTTTGGAAAAACTAAAAATATTATTTTATTATAAAGTCATATTCGGTTTTTAATAGCTCCACATTGATTTATTTCGAATATAATGTTGGGATGGGTCTAAATCCTCTCATAAAATATAATTTAATCAAGTTTAGGTATCTATTTTAACCTTATCATTTAGATTTAACTTTAAGTTAAATAAATTTACTTTTTCCGTGTCTTCTTGTTTTCTTACACTATAAGGTTAATAAACATACTATAACAAGCCAAAAGAACCCCATGTTGTTTATTATTAATATATATAACCTTATCTAAGTAATTTTGACCTTCCTTAGATTTTTAGGAATAATATAACAATTAATAATATAATATTTGTTTTAGAAACTATTTTATGTAAATTTTGACACAATTAGGTAATTGATTTTTGTGAAAATCATAAGAGAATGATTAGTCTGAAAAAAGTTAATTAAAAAAATTCTAACATGTCATATTTACCTAAAATATTAATTTAATTCATAAAAAGTCTCAAATTACATTTATTTGGGAATTTATAACATCAATTACGTCAATATTTCATTAATAAGATAATTATTGCATCATCATTGTGTCATATATAAATAAACATATTTATTGTCTAAAAATTACAATTAAAATAACATTATGGAGGAAATATTTTATGCTTCTTAATGAATATTTATAGTCGAATTTATCTTATGAATAACCCTATATTAAATATGATTTTGTTATTAAACATTGATTTTAACTATTTTAACCCTTCTTTAAATAAATTAATAATAAATGTCCAAATCTAATCCAAGTGGGCCTAAATGGAAATTTTTTTTAAGGTTGATTTTGGTCGAATTACACATATCCAATTGAATTAGGACATGTTTTAGGGTAATAATAATATCATTTTTACCATTAATTACCCTATTTAATTTTAACCGTGGTAAAAAAAGTAAAAAGTTACTATTCACCCAAAATTATTTTCATCTCATTGAACCATATTTTAGTCCTTGATAGTAACTGTGTCTCTTAGATTTTATAAATTCCACTCACAGAAGTGGTAAAATTACGTTTTTTGTGAATTTAGAAATTCTCCTAGGAGGTGGGTAAAAGACGATGAAAAGTTCAATAAAATTTTTATATATCTAAAATTATTATAAAATGACTCCAATGAATTGGATTGAACTTATATAGGTTTTATGTATCAATTTTACATAAAATAAATTTAATTAAAATAAATAATTATAAAAAGCCAGTTTTTAAATAGAAACCCCGTGTTTTCACTATTCATCAAAAATTGAATGTTATCAGAAAAATACCAATATTTCACCCCAGGCTAATTCCGATATTCCGAATCCAAAAATGAAGTCAATTTTGAAAAATAAAATTTACAAAATTGCAAGAAGTGGGTATTACTATTCATAACAGCTAGTTTTAGTAATATTTTAATAGCATATCGTTGTTTAGTGAAACTTAGTATTGCGTACGACGCATGCTATCGAGGAAGGTCACGATTGCGCATAAAGCAAGCCAAGATAATGTTGTGTGTAGTGAAAGATTCATTTGATGATTTATATAACATAAAAAAAATAATTCTCATAAAAGTCTCAGGTGTTACATTCTACCCCCCTTAAAATGAATTTCACCCTCGAAATTCGTCACTTTGTAAAAAACAGATGAGGATACCTCTCCCTCATCATATCCTCAAGATCCCATGTAGTTTCTTCTAATTGGAGATTCCTCCATAAAACTTTCACCAAGCGATTGGTCTTGTTCTGTAGGACTTTTTCACTGCGATCGAGAATCTCTATTGGTTATTCATCATAAGAATGATCTTGTTCCAGCGGTACAACTTCTGAGCTGAGTATATGTGAAGGATCAGGTATGTAATTTCTCAGGAGAGATACATTGAACACATTGTGAACTTGAGAGATATCCTATGGAAGAACCAATCAGTAAGCTACCTTCCCAACACGATCCATAATTTTAAAAGGACCGATATATCCAGGGTTCAACTTTCCCATCTTTCCAAATCTCATGACCCTCTTCCAGGGAGATATTCGTAAGAACACATTATCACCCACTTCAAACTCTAGGCCTTTTCTTCTGTTATCGGCATAACCTTTTGTCGACTCTGTGCTGCTCTTATGTGTTGTTGAATAGATCTGACCTTTTCCACCATCTCATCAACATGATCAGGTCCTAATAGCTTTCTTTCCCCAACTTCATCCCAGCAAGTTGGAGTGCTAAATTTCTTTCCATAGAGAGCTTCATAAGGATCCATCTTAATACTGGAGTGAAAGCTATTATTATAAGAAAATTCCTCCAAAGGTAGGTGTTGATCCCAAGCACCTTTGAAATCCATAGAGCAAGCGTTAACCATATCATCTAGAGTTTGAATTGTCCTCTCAGACTGACCATCTGTCTGAGAATGATAAGCAGTGCTGAAACTCAACCCTGTATCTTGAGTATGTTGAAGAATTCGCCAGAACATTGAGGTAAACCTTGGATCCCGATCATATATAATAGAAAGTGGTACTCCATGAAATCTTACAACTTCTTTCACATATATCCTGGCAAGCTGATCCCGAGTTAAATATTTTCTAATAGAAATGAAGTGTTCCAACTTTGTAAGACGATCAACTATGACCCAGATAGCATTATTGCCTTTGGATGTTTTAGGAATTCCAGTGACAAAGTCCATAGTTATGTTTTCCCATTTCCATTCAGGTATGGGTAATGGTTAAAACATCTCATTAGACTTAGATCTCTCAGCTTTAACATGCTGACAAACCAAGCATCGAGAGTCATATTCAGCAACATCTGTTTTCATGCCATCCCACCAGAAGTACTCTTTCAGGTCCCTATATATCTTCGTGCTTCTAGGATGAATAGAAAATGAAGAACTATGAGCCTCATCCAGTATCTCCTTCGTTAATTATGGGATGGGAGGAACACAAACCCGATTCCTGATCTTTATTATCCAATCACAATCAAGGTTTAATTCAGGAACCTTTCTCATCTTCTTTTGTAACTCTACGTATTCTTTCTGTGCCTCTTTAATCTTCACATGTATAGGTGGTTGAACATTCATTTGAGAAAGATAGGATTTTCCCCTTTCATTATAATTCCATGATCCATCCTTTGTATATCCATATATATTGGATCTTTTGTGATCCTTATCATGGATAAGCTAGCGTGGTTCTGTCGACTTAATGCATCTGCCAACTTGTTTTCTTTCCCAGGGTGGTAATGAATTGAGTAGTTGTAATCCTTAATCAGCTCCAACCATCTTCTTTGGTGCATATTTAACTCCTTTTGTGTGATAATATACTTTAAACTTTTATGATCAGTTTAATCATTACACCTTTCTCCATAAAGATAATTCCTACAAATATTTAATGAAAAGATTACCGCAGCTAACTCCAAATCATGAGTTGGGTTATTTTGATCATGGAATTTCAACTGTCGTGAGGCATAAGCTATCACCATATCATTTTGCATAAGAACACACCCCATCCCCATCATGGATACATCACTGTAGATTACAATCCATTCTCCACTACAAGGTAGTGTGAGCACAGGTGCACTGGATAACCTTTTTTTCAACTCCTTCAAATTCTCTTCACATTCCTCCGTCCATACGAACTTAATATTTTTTCGAGTCAACCTAGTGAGTGGATTAGATAATCGTGAAAAATCATTCACAAAACTTCGATAAAAAATAGCCAAACCAAGAAAACATCGGATCTCCATTACTGTTGTTGGTCTCGACCATCTTTCGATAACCACCGTTTTTGCTGCATCCATAGATATCCCCTCTTTTGAGATTATGTGACCGAAAAATGCTACTATTTGAAGCCAAAATTCACACTTGGTAAATTTGGCATAACGCTTCTCCTTTCTCAGGGTCTTCAATATAATTCTCAAGTGATATTCATGTTCTTCCTTTCTCTTTTAATAGACAAGAATATCATCTATAAAAACTACCACAAACTGATCAAGATAGTCTCTTAAGACTATATTCATTAGATCCATGAATATAGCCGGGGCATTAGTAAGACCAAATGGCATCACTATAAATTCTTAGTGTCCATACCTTGTACGAAAAGTTGCCTTTGGTATATCCTACCTTTTGACCCTTAATTGATGATACCCTAAACTAAGATCAATCTTGGAAAAGTATTGAGCTCCGCGTAGTTGGTCAAATAAACCATCAATGCACGGGGGATGATATTTTTTCTTGACAGTGATCTTGTTATGTTCTCGATAATCAATGTAGAGTCTCATTGATCCATATTTCTTCTTAAAAACATATCATGTGCTCCCCAAGGTGACGCACTAAGGCATATGAATCTCTTATCAAGATTCTCAGGGAGTTGCTTCTTCAATTCCTGCAACTCAATTGCATCCATTATATAAGGTGTCATTGAAATAGGCAAAGCACCTGGTATGAGTTCCACTGAAAACTCGACTTCACGATTTGGTGGAAGACCTGGTAATTCCTCTGGAAAGACATCATCAAACTCCCGTACAATGGTAATATTATCAATCGTGAGTTTCTCACCAATCATTTGAGATAAATAACCTCCATTTAGTGGAATCAAGACCCATAAGATGGAAGAAATTTCCACTGGAAGGTTATGTTCATCCTTGCATCGATAGACAATCATAGATTGATCTGGAATATGAAATGTGACATCCCTTCTTTAGAAATTGATATGACCTCCATATAAAGAAAGCCAATCCATGCCAAGAATCACATAAAATCCCATTATAGGAAGGACCACAAGATATACAGGAATCACTTTCCCACAAACTTCAATCGAAGAAGAATTATAAACTTTTGATGCTAGTATTGTGCCATTAGGGGTTGTCACACCTAACTTAACATCTAATTGTTGAGGTAATATAGTGATACCCTTATAAAATTCTTCAGAAATAAAAGAGTCAGTGGATCCAGAATGAAAAAAATCATTTTCTACTTTAGTGTGGATGATAAGTGTACCTTTCACTATATCGTTGTCGTACTCTACATTGCCAATAGTAATTTCATGTGACATTCCTTTGTCTTTGGCCTTAAGAGTTTGTTGATGTCGATCATCATCATCAACCCTTGGATTTATACATTGATTGGAATAATTCCCCATCTCCTTAAACTTGAAACATTGAAGTGTAGTAGGTTCATTAGGTGTATCCCTTCCTTTGTTTGCATCATTAGACATATTCTTCCCATCATTGTGGCATTCAAATGCCTGATGACCTTCCTTTCCACATTTGAAACATTTACTTGTCCCTTTAAGACAACTCCCTCCATGTTTCTTTCCACACCTTGAGCTTAAGGGAAAACTCATCTTCTTTTCAGTGTGCTCTTTAGATTTTCCTTTGAATTCCATTTTCCTCTTCTTATCAAACCCATATGACTAATGGGTTACTCAAATCTCCATCTCACCTTTGAGAGCACTTCGAATGATTTCCTCGAAGCTGTTGATGTCCCTTATGGCTAACGCCCTTCAAAGACTTGGTTTTAAGCCACTAATGAATCGATCGATCTTACTCTCATGTTGGATGATAATACCAGAAGCATGCCTTGCAAGTCTTGTAAAATTTTCTTCATAGGTACCAACATATTCATCAACCTTTTTATTTAGTTCAAGAATCTCCTTCTCCATTTTTGTTCGAAGAATACGAGGAAAGTACTTATTGAAAATTATGTTCTTGAACTCGCCCTATTCCATGGACTCAATTTCATCTCTTTGCCTAGTATTCTTGATAAGATTCCACCATTGATCAGCATCTACTTCCAAACGATATACTACTAAGATGACCTTATCATGTTCTGAACATTGAAGAACTGAAAATATCTCTTTAGTGGTACTGATCCATTGTTCAGCCACTAATGGATCAGAAGACCCGTTGAATGAAGGTGGATGCTGCCTCATGAAGGATTCAACAGAATGCATCCCCTTATTTTTTCTCCTTTGGGAGTCCTACATGATTCATAGCTTGATAATGTTGTGTGAGCATGGATACAAGTTTTTTCATTCCAGCTCCCATAACGTTTGGTTGTTCAGGGGGACACTCATTGCATTACCCGTCGCATTCCGCATTAAGACAGTTTCTTCGGGTTCCATCCACTGAAAAAAACCAAGAAGAATACTGTGAGCAACACTAATTATAATAGGAAACCCCCATAATCATGAATAAAATTTTACACTTAACGTCTTATCATAGGTTATTCATGGAAATTTCTAAAACACTATGATTGTGTTCTATGCTTAGACTTATCTTTAGGGTTCTTACTAAGGCTTTCATATCCTAGTTTCCAAAGGTTGACTATACCTTTATTCTGATTCCAACTATAATGACCCATTCATTACATACATTGTTAATACATAAAAATTGAAGTACGCATATTACATCATATAACAAAACCATGAAAGGACCGTATATGTATAGTGTCTTTATAAACTGGGAAACATAAACAACTGGTTCATAAAGAATCTACATTGTCTCCGATTTATTTTATCATATCTAGAGTCCCTTTTCGGCATATCAAACTTAATAACCTTCTTCTTGACATGGGGAATGAAAACATACAAAAGGGTGAGCTCAAATGCTCAGTATGGGTAAACAAAAGAAATATCAATCACATCATATTCATTAGAACATAACATTTTGGAAATCTTAACCTGCAAAAGAGATCAAAATTTCATAACATGGGATAAATAATAGTAGTGAAATTTAATCCTAATAATCATAACATAAAACATGAAACTTTGTGTCATACACACATAATCATTGATAATCATTTCTTAGAAGTCGAGACTCATAGCCAAGACTATCTTAGCGGACAACGTCCATTTCTGAACTGAGTTCACTCCTCGTTTCAGTCCAGTTTCACTGAACCGGTTTAACCTGCCATTCCAGCCATGTCCATCTCTTGAGATATAAATATTTAACTAATTAATTATAGGGAGATATAGGTCCCACCCATCTCATAATGATACCATTCTTATGTGTTCCACAAAATCATAAATCATACATCATAGCATAACCCATGTAATAAAAATGGGATTCTTAATCATCATGCCATCATAAAAAAATCCATATAAGATAAAAGGACATCATAAAAATAATTCCATCATAACATAATAATAAAAAAAGTAAAATAGGGATAGAAATAGAACCCTATATTATCTTAGATGGAAATTAATTTTGATAAAACACTTGAACTCCATTCTTTAGGAAAGTATATTTTCTACTTCAAAAAAAATTTTCCTTTCTTAACATGTCATATAATTTTAAACTAAAAGAAGTTGATTAAAAATAAACTTGAAAACTTGTAAAGTAAGCTCCATAGAAATAATGTTGTAAAAATCCATTCATGCCGTATAAGTTTAAAAAAACATTCTTCTCATATTTTTATCGTAAAAGTCAAAAAGTACCTCGTACGAAAAACGACAAAAGGTTCCTTTCATATATTTTACTAAAAACTCACTGAAGGGTAAAATTGGATTTATACAATTTTAAGAGGATATAAATAATATTACATATTGAAGAATCGTGGATGTGGATGATAAATATTCCCTAGTAAATTCTGAAGTATAAACAATCTCAGATAAAAATAGATATTGCGAGATTCTCCCTTACCTTAGGTCCAATTTGCTTCGTAAGTGTCCAATACTCCTGTATAATGATTTAAATAATGTCATTGACTTATTCAATAATCATACTCATTGTTATGATATCATATATGACTATATTCTTAGCTTCTTATTAGTAACATTTCATTGCTACTTGTTATTCGTGTGTTTATTACTTTTTGTTCTTATGCATGTTTTGTCGATTTAATTCTAATTATTCTCTTTAGGTTATAGATATCACATTTCAAGAATGGTATTAGTGTAATATATATCATATTAATTCATTAAATTCATTTATATAATCATTATGCAATGAAGATCATGTATAATGAGTTGCATCACATTGTGGAGACGATATTCCATACGTACGCACGAGCGATGATATCGTTCCAATGATCATGGAATTGTATTGGAGTGTATGTATACTATTTCTGAATAAATATCACTTTACAATAATCATATATAGTTATTATTTTCACCATTATACCCATCCATGTAAGGTGCTTGGGGAAACCAGATTACACCACAGTGTGGAGACGGTATTCCTTACGTAAGCACGCGCGGTGGTTTTGTTTTCCATAGGATGGATAGATTGTGAAATATGGATGTTTCATACTTATAATAACATATAAGTATATGAGTGATACTGATTTTATTACATCAAAATGAAACAACTAAATAATAAGATGTGGAAGAAGAAATAATGTTGAAAGAATCAGTAACATACATTACCTCTTCTTTGAAGCGCCATTTTGAGACATCCTCTTAGAGCATTAAAATTGGTCTTTGAAGAAGACCAGGACCTCTAGGATGTCTCTAGTAAAGTGGATAAGAGAATTTGTCATGGGATGGCCGATCATTAAGGCTCAATGTGGTGTGAGGAATAGAGGGAGGCGGTTCCCTTTTATAAGGGAGGAGAGGGGCACCTTTGGAAAAACTAAAAATATTATTTTATTATAAAGTCATATTCTGTTATTAATAGTTCCAAATTGATTTATTTAGAATCTAAGGTGGGTATGGGTCGAAATCCTCTCATCCAAGAGAATTTAGACATGTTTATGTATCTATTTTAACCTTATCATTTAGATTTAACTTTAAGTTAAATAATTTTACTTTTACTGTGTCTTCTTATTTTCTTACACTATAATGTTAATAAACTTACTATAACAAGTCAAAAGATCCCCAAGTTGTTTATTATTAATATATATAACCGTATCTAAGTAATTTTACCTAACCATAGATTTTTATGAATAAAATGACAATTAATAATATAATATTTGTTTTAAAAACTATTTTATGTCAATTTTGACACTATTTGGTAATTGTTTTTTGTGAACATTATAACATAAAAATTAGTTTGAAAAATGTTAATTAAATCAAATATAACATGACTTATTAACCTAGAAATTTTTTTAATTCATAAAAAGACTCAAATTACATTTATTTGGGTATTTATAACATCAATTATGTCAATTATTCATTAATAAGATAATTACTGCATCATCATTGTGTCATAAATAAATTAATTTATTTATTGTCTAAAAATTACAAATAAAATAACATTATGTAGTTAATATTTTTATCTTTTTAATGAATATTTATAGTCGAATTTATCTTATTAATAACCCTATAGTAAAAACGATTTAGTTATTAAACTTTGATTTTAGCTATTTTAACCCTTCTTTAAATAAATTAATAATAAATGTCCTAATCTAATCCATATGGGACTAAATGGTCATATATTATTTCTATGGTTGTTTTTGGTCTAATTAAACTTATCAAATGGAATTAAGGAATGTGTTAGGGTAATAATAATATCATTTTTACCCTTAATTACCCTATTTACTTTTAACCGTGGTAAAAAAAAGAAAAAAGTTACTATTCACCAAAAATTATTTTCATCTCATTGAACCAAATTTTATTCCTTGATATTAATAGTGTCTCTCAGATTAAAAAAATTCCACTCACAGAAGCTGTAAAATTATGTTTTATGTGAATTTGGAAATTTTCCTAGGAGGTGGGTAAAAGACGGTGAAAAGTTAAATAAAATTTTTATATATCTAAATTTATAATAAAATGACTCCAATGAATTTAATTGAACGTATATAGGTATTATGTATCAATTTTGACCTAAAATAAATTTAATTAAAATAAATAATTACAAAAAGTTAGTTTTTAAATAGTAACCTAGTGTTTTCACTATTCATCAAAAATTGAATGTTTTCCGAAAAATACCAAAATTTCACCCTAGGATAATCTTGATATTCCGAATCCATAAATGAAGTCCATTTTGAAAAAAAAATTAAAAAATTTCAAAAAGTTGGTATTACTATTCATAATGGCTAGTTTTAGTAATATTTTAATAGCATATCGTTGTTTAGTGAAACTCGGTATTACATACGACGCAAGCTATCGAGGAAGGTCGCGATTGCGTGTAAAGTATGCCAAGCTAGTGTTGTGTGTAGTGAAAGATTCCTTTGAAGATTTATATGACATAAAAACAAAATATTTCTCATAAAAGTCTTGGGTGATACAGTAACCGTGGGGACTAAGGTCCCCCCAAACATAGAGCATAGTCATTGTCACCCTCCTATTGTATGATATGATTACATCATGGTGCCATTGTTCTACAAATTCCAAGAACACAACTCTTTAAAAACCTAAGAACAATATAAAATCACTAGAATAAGGTGAATATATGAAAAATCAATACCAAATTCATACTACCCCAATTACCTACTTAGACATCTAGGTATCAGTATCTTCCCCAGTATATGTTTCATTTCATCGTACGGTTAATTTCTATGATCACTCATTTACATTTCATAAACATGACTAGGTTGGATAAGGATATACAAACAACTCATTCTTTATGTCACGATTCACTTCATAACATATATCCATTTTGGGTGAATCAATTCCCATACACATTATCATTGGGAATGAAACCCATTCCTTTATATAATAATGGCTTGACTTGGTAATTTACTCATCCCACCTTATGATTTTTCGAAACACCTCGTGAATTGATATATGAAATCACTCAATCACAACCACAAGTAATACATGAATAGCAAATTAACACAACATCACTAAACAATCACATGCATATCAAGGAATTAAAAATAGTGAAATTCATCTATTTGACATGGAAATATGCTTGACATGATAAATCTTGGTTCTAATAATGATAAATTTAACAATTCTAATTTCCCTCATATCATCGATCCATGTATGAAATAAAATCTTCAATTAGAATAATAATCACCAACACCATACAACATGTGCAACAACCAATATTGAAATAATGTCAACTGATATAGGGAAAATTGAATAATCAATAATAATATTATGTACAATGTCTTTTACCCTGAACATGGGTTCATAATTCCCAAGCACAACTTATGCCCATGTTCACAACATTCCTATTATCCAACATATTGTACATAAATAGTGATGTAATAATGGAAACTTCTATGATACCATTTTATTATGCCATGAACCAGATGCCACTTAATCAGTGCCCTGAGCCCGGTTGGCCACCAGGCCTCATGTGAATCTCCCCAAACGCCATAGGTAGCTGACTAGTAACGAGGGCATAGGGTGAGTTAGTGGGGAGAAAATTCCCTCATTATGAATTTTTATTCTAGATGATAAACATAAAAATTGAAATTAATAGAAGTAATACAAGTAAACAGAATGCATATTGGAAAACTGGAGAGAACAATAACGATAAGTGAAATAATTGGAATGACATAAAAGAATACAATAATAGATTTTGATTTGGCATTTCAAAATAAAAATAGAAAACATGGATACATGATAGAAGGAATAGCATGATTCAAAAAGTATAATGGAAATAAAAGGATATACCATGAATCGAGAGCTCTGGATAAGTCATGTTCTATAATGATCAGTCGTAAATGGAAATAAATCATATTTTCAATGTTGTATGATTCCCTTTGTCAGCACCTCCATTCAGTTAATCTACTCCAGGTAACAAATGGCATTTGAAGAGGGCGTGAGATAAATCTTAGTGGGACATCACCAGCAATGTCTATTCCATATGTCCTAGGTAATGGAAATGTAATTGTGTGGAAACACGAATATATAATTTAATGCAACACAATGTAACTAAATATAGTTTTACCCCGTTCAGCCCTCGACTGGTGTCTGAACATAACCAATCCATTAATTTATTATTTCCGGTTTATAAATAAGTCCCATGTTAACAATATAAAAGTTCAAATGTTATGAAAATTCATCCTATAATGAAATTTAATAATTAATTTCAAAGGTAATGACAAGGCAACATAGACCTCAAGGGTTTCCAACTCAGTAATAACTATATCCTGACTAAGGGTAAGAGTGTAATCCAAGGATATTATTCCATGTAATTCCACACTATGTATCCCACAAAATAAAAGTATATAATAAAATGTAAAATAATTATAAGCGGATATATGTTACGATGGGCTGTAACCATGGAACAAACTTGTCAGTTCTGGATCCAAGGATTGTAACTAAGGAATCCTTTAATACTATGTGGGGAATCCTATGGTGTAATAAAAGGCATCATATAATAGAAAATGATCGATATATAGGTGGGTATCAACCTACGGAAACCATATCCTTTAAGAGGAATTGGTTTTTTGAGTGGTCATGGAATTCCTTGATAAGAATTCAATGCGAGCACGAGTCAGAGCACTCCTGTTATATAATGAAGTCATGTAATATTTCATTTGGTTGAGGCCATGTCCTTCATTAGTGTGATAATGTAATAAAGCATTAAAACATTATTAATTCCATTTAATTCATTTTAAAGTATTAAGGTTCTATCTCTTACCTACCATTAATTTGGTATGGTGTGATATGGACATGCAAGCTAGATTTTGCTGACATAAAATACGGCCAAGTCATATACATAGTATACTCACCAATTTCCCATTCGCATTTAATGATCAATTTGATGAATTTAACATATTTGGTTCAATTATATGTGACATGGAACATCCCATTCACCATTACATGATACTATGAGCATTTATGATTAGGATGCTGATCGTTAATGTGGCCATGCTCAAGCACATATAAACAATGGCTCGAAAGTGTCAAAACAGTCAAAACTCAAAAATAGAAAAATCATCCATCAAGGGATGTTGGGTGTAATGGAAGTAACCAAAAAACTAAAAAATATATTTTATGATCATAATCATATAATTGTAATGATTATAAAAATGGCAGATAAATTCAATAAAGGGAATCCAATGAAATTATTGGGCCCCACGCTACAATTAAATTATCAATGAAATTATGGTATGGGTTATAGAACACCGACCATAGGGTTGTACAGACCTTCTATTATGAAATCGGCAAACAATTTGTCTTAGAAAGGAGTATATATGAGAAAAATGGAAAATTCTCACACCTCGATAACTTGGTCAAGAGTAAGAGAGAATAAGAATGGCTCAAACGAACATGAGTACATAATGTTGAGCAACCAATGTCATGATATGAAGCTCAATCGTATACTTGAAAAAGAATATATTCCAATCCATACAATATACATTCAAAGGTCTCAAATATTAGAAAACAATAGGTCAATACCACATAAAATCGTATTTGGAGGTAGGAGGAGGCTTAAAAATATCATTATGGAAAAAATAGTAAAATTACCCTAAAATTTTCCCATGGATGATATTTCTTCATGTTTTAACAAACCATGAGAAGAACCATACAAGGGCACCTGAGATGAAGGGGAACTCACATGGTTTATTCACACGGCTAGGTAAACTGTAACAGCCCGAGATTTTATGAAAAATGTTCCTTTTAATTTTATTTCTGTCTTGTGTTGTACGCTACACCAAAAGGAGCTTGCACAACACACATCCTTGACTTGCCTTGCATTACACACAATCGCGACCTTCCTCGATAGCGTGTGTTGTACGCAACACCACGTTTCGCTAAACAACGATATGCTATTAAGATATTATTAAAACTAGCCATTATGAATAGTAATAACCACTTTTTGAACTTTTGTAAATTTTATTTTTCAAAATGGACTTCATTTATGGATTCGGAGTATCGAATTTAGCCTAAGGTGAAATTTTGGTGATTTTCGGATAACTTTCATATTTTGATGAATAGTGAAAATTACTAAATTTTAATTAAAAAAACTTTTTTAATAAAAATAATTAATAGTGATAAATTATTAATTTGAGTTGTTTTAAAGTATATTTAGAATATATTTTTACAATTTAATACAATGTTGGTCATTGGATGTAATTTCACATTTAAACCAGACATAAACAAGTGTCAATCTTTTGATAGATATTGTTTCATAAAAACACGCTATTTGTTTTAACAGTGGGAATTAATTATAAAATTAATTAATGCAACTTCTATGTTATGAATTTGGTAAAATAGACTTCATTTTTGAATTCAGAATATGAAATATAGCTTAGGATGAAATTTTGGCATTGTTCTGAAAAACATCAATTTTTGATGAATAGTGAAACTACTAAGTGGTAGGTTAAAAACTGAATTTTGCATAAAACATAATTTTACCGCTTCTGTGAATGGAATTTCGAAAATCCGACAGACAAAGTTAATATCAAGGACTAAAATGTGGTTCAATGAGATGAAAATAATTTTTGGTGAATATTAACTTTTTACTTTTTTTTACCACGGTTAATAGTAAATAGGGTAACTAAGGGTAAATATGATATTACTATTACCCTAACACATGTCCTAATTCTATTGGATAAGTTTAATTCGACCAAAAACAACCTTATTAATATAATATGACCATTTAGGTCCACTTGGATTAGATTATGACATTTAATATTATTTTATTTAATGAATAGTTAAAATATTTAAAATCAAAGTTTAATAACTAAAACATTTTTAATATGGGGTTATACATAAGATAAATTCGACTATAAATATTCATTAGAAAGATAAAAAGATTTCCTACATAATTATATTTTATTTATAATTTTTAGACTTTAAATAAATTAATTTATTTATGACACAACGATGATGCAGTAATTACCCTTTTAAGTAAATATTAACATAATTGATGTTATAAATTCTCAAATGAATGTAATTTGAGACTTTTTATGAATTCCAATAATTTTATAGATTACTATGATATATATTTGTTGATTTAATCAACTTGGTTCGAACATATAATTCTGTTATGACTTTCACAAAAATTATATATCAAATAGTGTCAAAATTGACACAAAATAGTTTTTAAATCAAATATTATATTATTAATTGTTATTTTATTCCTAAAAAACTACGGTTCGGCCAAATGACTTAGATAAGGATATATATATTAATAATAAACAATTTGGGGTTCGTTCGGCATGTTATTGTAAGTGTATTAACCATATAGTGAAAGAAAACAAAAAGACACAGTAAAAGTTAAATTATTTAACTTAGAGTTAAATCTAATTGATAAGGTTAAATTAATAACCTAAACTTGTCTAAATCCTATTGGATGATAGGATTTCGACCCATCCCCACTTTAGCTTCGAAATAAGACCCCTTGGAACCCTTATAAACTGATTTTGACTTTAATATAAAATAATATTTTGAGATATTCCTAAGGTGCCCCTCTCCTCCCTTATAAAAGGGTACCTCCTCTCCCTCCTCCTCACACCAAATTTAGCACTCAAGATCGGACAAACCCTGCCAAAATCCCTTCTCCACTTCCCTAGAATAATACTAGAGGTCCTGGTCTTCTTCAAAGACCAATCTTAGTTCCCTAAGTGAAGGATTCAAAGAGGCGTTTCAAAGAAGAGGTAATATCCATTACCGATCTTTTCAATTTCTTTCTTCTTCAACTTCATCTTCTTTAGTTGTTTCATGATAAAGTAATAACATAAGTATTTCTTATATACTGATATGTTATTATAAATATGAAACAACTATAATTAACCTTCTATCCATCCTACGGAAAAAGGAAATCACCGCGCGTGCGTACGTACGGAATACCGTCTCCACGCCGTGGTGTAATCTATTTTCCGCCACCACGTTAATTGGATGGGTATAATGGTGTAAAGAATAACTATACATAGTTATTACAACATCATATTGATTCTGATATATTTTATAATCCACTCCAATTCAATTCAATATTTATGGAAATGATATCATCGCTTGTGCGTACGTACGGACTACCGTCTCCACGACGCGATGAGATTCATTCTCCATGTTAACCATTTAAGAATGATTATAAAGTATATATAAGAAATAATAATGAAATATATGACATTAAAAAGCTACTGGAATTATGTATATATATATATATGTCTGTCATCTACTTACTTCCATTCAAGACAATAAGGAAAGGAAAACATCGTTCATGCGTACGTACGGACTACCGTCTCCATGAACGGTGTTTTTCATTTCATTTATCTATCTATTATATATATATATATACTGAATATATATGATATATAAATGATATTTTATATTCTGGAAGTAAGTAAATCATGATATAAGTAATAATAATGTCAAGAACAACAAGTCAAAACACCTACGATAAATGAAACGATTTTACCCAAAACGCTTATTTAACATGGAATTTACAAAAGAACGGGTAATATAATGTCACAAGTGAACCATATATGATATCATAACAATTAATATGATTCTGTAATAAGTCAATGACATTATTTAAATCATTATACAGGAGGTTCAGACACATACGAAGCAAATCGGACCTAAGGTAAGGGAAATATCACAATCTCACTTTTATCCGAGATTGTTTTTACTTTGGTAATTACTGGGGTGTATTTTATTGTCCACATCCATTTTCCCTCAATGTGTAATATTATTTCCATCATTATACAATAGTGTATATCCAATTTTACTCTTCGGTAAGTTTTTTTGTAAAAGATATGAAAGGAATCTTTTGTCGTTTTTCGTACGAGGTACTTTTTGACTTTTCCGACAAAAGTACGAAGAATGTTTTTTTTAACATAATCGGTACGAATGGATTTTTATGGTTTTATAAAGCCTTATATTCATGAAGCTTCCTCCAAAATATTTCATGACTATTTTTAATAAAATATCTTTCTTTTAAAATTGCATGATGTTTTGTGAAAAGAAATTGATTTTGAAGAAGAAAGGATATTTTCCTCAAGAATTCATTTCAAGTGTTTTATCAAAATTATTTTCCATATAAGATAATAAAGGGTTCTGTTTCTATCCATATTTTTACATTGATTTGACTATATTGTGATGGAATTATGTTTATGAATTCCTTTATCTTATATGAATGGTTTTATGATGTCATGTTGTTTAAGAATCCCATTTTTATGACATGGGTTATGAAATGATGTATGATTTATGATTTTGTGGAACACATAAGAATGGTATCATTATGAGATGGGTGGGACCTATATCTCCCTCCAATGCATTGGGTAAAGAATTTATATATCATGAGATAGACATGGCTGGAATGGTAGGTTATACCGGTTCAGTGAAACAAGACTGAAACGAGGGTTACTCGATTCAGAAAGGGACTTTGTCCACTAAGATAGTCTTGGAAATGAGTCTTGACTAACAAGAAATTATTCTCTATGATTATGTGTGAATGCCACAAAGTTTCATGTTTTATGTTATGATTATTGTGATTATATTTCACTGACATGATTTACCCCGTGTTATGAAATTATGATCTCTTTGGCAGGTTAAGATTTCCAATAGTTATGTGCTTATGTATATGATGTGATTGATATTTCTTTTGTTTACCCTTACTGAGTATTTGAGCTCACCCTTTTATGTTTTCTTTTCCCCAGGATATAAAGAATGGTTTTAGGTATAAAAAAAGGGGATGATCTTTATGGGAGATATTGAAGATCTTTCACCACGATTAGAATATTATGTTCCGAGTTTCCAAAGACACTAAACTATTACGATCCTTTAGTGTGTGTTTTTGTTATGTACTAAGTATTCCGCAAATGTAATGTAATGTTCATGTAAGTCAGGCTTCGGGTCTCTACAGTTGGTATCAGAGGAAAGGTTTAGTCAACCTTTGGAAACTAGGACGTGAAAACATTAGTGAGATCCCTAGAGATATTTCTAAGGTATGTCTAGGGATGTCCCTAAGGTTAAGTATACGTATAGGTTATTGTACTAGAATTACGCTAACGATCATAGAATTTAAACTAAGATGTTAGATATTAAGGGTACTCCCCCTTTACTATGTTGTTTTCCTTAGCATTATTTTGCCTCTCACACTATTCTTTTTGGGTGTTAGAATATGGCTGGAAACAAGATGATTCACGATAATGGAGGATATGATGGACAATGGAATGATATTCTTTATGAGCAACCAAATGAAATGGGATTTGGAAGTCCAAACATCATTATTATGCCGAATCAAAAATCTCATAATATGATCAATAAAGTAAAATTTGGTAAGTTTCCTGACTCGGCTAATAAGAGAAAGATGGAGTTTCATGATGATCATAGAGGAAAGAAAGTTCAATTTCCTCTATGTAAATCATGTGGGAAAAGGCATCAAGGAGAATGTTTCAAGGGAACTGGAAGATGCTTTGGGTGTGGAAAAGAAGGACACAAAGCAAGTAAGTGCAAAGGAAATGGTTCAGTTAACACCATGGATGAGGATAATGGTATTTCTACGACATCAAAAATGGTTAAGTGTTTTAAATGTGGAATGTATGGGCATTATGCAAACCAATTCCCTAAGGGAAAGACTCATGAAGAGAATCAGTATGGTCGTATGGGAAGTATTTATGTGGATGATGATGAAGAGACTACAAATGATATGTGATATGAAAGAATTGTTGAAGCTCGGTCAATGGATTAAGAATGTAGTGGAATGATTACATGTTTATCATGTGTAATGTTGTATAAGTTATCTCATGGTACTATGGATTAAGGAGACATGTAAGGATTGTTACACTGTTGTCTGATTAATGTTACCAGTATCCATGAAAGGTTATTCATATATTTTTGGAATGTAGATGATATACGCATAATGAAGGAATAATAAGATAATGAGGTATTTTATTGTATTCATGAGCTCATGACTGATATAAGGAGAAGGTTATATCATGGTTTTGAGTATATAGAATTTTTGGATTTTGGTATGTGGAAAGAGGTAACTTTTAACTGCATTCATGTTTTCACTAAGGTTCAATGGGTATTCAAGAGAATACGTGATTAAGGCCTTTGAATGTTTGGAATGTGACCAACAAGACATATCTTATGATATATGGGGATCAACGATAGTATTAAATCTCTGGTAATCGTTTTCACTATATTATGAGAGTGGACTTCAGTATTATGGACAAGCCTAAAGATTTAAATGGATTATGTTGGACATAAGTTAGTATTGTTTAAGGATAGAAGATTTTCGATATTATTGATGGGATGTTATAGTAATGTAGTTTTAGAAAAATGACAACCTGCAGGGCGGGCGACAGCCCATCGCGTCGGACAAGGATGTGGGAATCGAACCCACAACCGAAGTGCGACTGGCCTTTATCGCCTACCACTGGCATTAAGGAAGTCCCTGTTTAGTAGAAACTAGTTATATTATATTAAGCAGTATGATATATGAAGTATAAGTCCATTTTAGGAACCATATGTGATTAATCTCACTATAGATCGACTTATGTATATAATTTTGCTAACCTTTTGTTTGAGACAGATGGAATGACCCATCATTCTATCACATGATCTACTAACACTTCACGAATAACAAATTCAACTTCATTTATTTAAGAGATGAAGTGGAAATTGTTCAAGGCATGAACAACAGTGAGATTGTACCAAAATAAAGAAAGTATTTATTCTAATTCAAATTTTCCACTTTAGGGAAATGATCTTGAAAACCAAAAATGTTGTCCTAGTGATCTTATACCTGATGAATTGGATGGTACCTTAGATCGTCACAAATTTATGGATTTGTGATTGTTGGATTTTCCATAGCCATGTTCTCTACCACTCTCCATCAGAACATGATGGTTAGATTTCTCTTCCATATCCATATTTCCACCTATGTGGAAACCCAGTGATTAGTTTATTTGGGTAATCATTACATTTCATACTTTAGTTTTTAAAGCCAGGTTTTGGTATTTTTTTTCGATGTTGGTTTCTATTAAAGAAACATTCGAATAGTAAACCATTTATATCCCCGACGAATTTTGAGGGTGAAATTCATTTTAAGGGGGGTAGAATGTAACAGCCCGAGATTTTATGAAAAATGTTCCTTATAATTTTATTTCTGTCTTGTGTTGTACGCTACACCAAAAGGAGCTTGCACAACACACATCTTTGACTTGCCTTGCATTACACGCAATCGCGACCTTCCTCGATAGCGTGTGTTGTACGCAACACCAAGTTTCGCTAAACAACGATATGCTATTAAGATATTATTAAAACTAGCCATTATGAATAGTAATAACCACTTTCTGAAATTTTATAAATTTTATTTTTCAAAATGGACTTCATTTATGGATTCGGAGTATCGAATTTAGCCTAAGGTGAAATTTTGGTGATTTTCGGATAACTTTCATATTTTGATGAATAGTGAAAATTACTAAATTTTAATTAAAAACAACTTTTTTAATCAAAATAATTAATAGTGATAAATTATTAATTTGAGTTGTTTTAAAGTATATTTAGAATATATTTTTTAAATTTAATACAATGTTGGTCATTGGATGTAATTTCACATTTAAACCAGACATAAACAAGTGTCAATCTTTTGATAGATATTGTTTCTTAAAAACACGCTATTTGTTTTAACAGCGGGAATTAATGATAAAATTAATTAATGCAACTTCTATGTTATGAATTTTCTAAAATAGACTTCATTTTTGAATTCGGAATATGAAATATAGCTTAGGATGAAATTTTGGCATTGTTCTGAAAAACATCAATTTTTGATGAATAGTGAAACTACTAAGTGGTAGGTTAAAAACTGAATTTTGCATAAAAATTAATTTTACCGCTTCTGTGAATGGAATTTCGAAAATCCGACAGACACGGTTAATATCATGGACTAAAATGTGGTTCAATGAGATGAAAATAATTTTTGGTGAATAGTAACTTTTTACATTTTTTTACCACGGTTAATAGTAAATAGGGTAACTAAGGGTAAATATGATATTACTATTACCCTAAAACATGTCCTAATTCTATTGGATAAGTGTAATTCGACCAAAAACAACCTTATGAATATAATATGACCATTTAGGTCCACTTGGATTAGATTATGACATTAAATATTATTTTATTTAATGAATAGTTAAAATAGTTAAAATCAAAGTTTAATAACTAAAACATTTTTAATATGGGGTTATACGTAAGATAAATTCGTCTATAAATATTCATTAGAAAGATAAAAAGATTTCCTACATAATTATATTTTATTTATAATTTTTAGACTTTATATAAATTAATTTATTTATGACACAACGATGATGAAGTAATTACCCTTTTAAGGAAATATTAACATAATTGATGTTATAAATTCTCAAATGAATGTAATTTGAGACTTTTTATGAATTCCACTACTTTTCTAGGTTACTATGATATATTAGTGTTGATTTAATCATCTTGGTTCGAACATATAATTCTGTTATGACTTTCACAAAAATCATATATCAAATAGTGTCAAAATTGACACAAAATTGTTTTTAAATCAAATATTATATTATTAATTGTTATATTATTCCTAAAAACCTAAGGTTCGGCCAAATGACTTAGATAAGGATATATATATTAATAATAAACAATTTGGTGTTCGTTTGGAATGTTATAGTAAGTGTATTAACCATATAGTGAAAGAAAACAAAAAGACACGGTAAAAGTTAAATTATTTAACTTAGAGTTAAATCTAATTGATAAGGTTAAAATAATAACCTAAACTTGTCTAAATCCTATTGGATGATAGTATTTCGACCCATACCCACTTTATCTTCGAAATAAGACCCCTTGGAACCATTATAAACCGATTTTGACTTTAATATACAATAATATTTTGAGATATTCCTAAGGTGCCTCTCTCATCCCTTATAAAAGGGTACCTCCTCCCCCTCCTCCTCACACCAAATTGAGCACTCAAGCTCGTCCAACCCCTGCCAAAATCACTTCTACACTTCCCTAGAATAATCCTAGAGGTCCTGGTCTTCTTCAAAGACCAATCATAGTTCCCCAAGTGAAGGATTCAAAGAGGAGTTTCAAAGAAGAGGTAATATCCATTACCGATCTTTTCAATTTCTTTCTTCTTCAACTTCTTCTTCTTTAGTTGTTTCATGATAAAGTAATAACATAAGTATTTCTTATATACTGATATGTTATTATAAATATGAAACAACTATAATTAACCTTCTATCCATCCTATGGAAAAAGTAAATCACCGCGCGTGCGTACGTACGGAATACCGTCTCCACGCCGTGGTGTAATATATTTTCTGCCACCACCTTAATTGGATGGGTATAATGGTGTAAAGAATAACTATACATAGTTATTACAACATCATATCGATTCTGATATATTTTATAATCCAATCCAATTCAATTCAATATTTATGGAAATGATGTCATCGCATGTGCGTACGTACGGACTACCGTCTCCACGACGCGATGAGATTCATTCTCCATGTTAACCATTTAAGAATGATTATAAAGTATATATAAGAAATAATAATGAAATATATGACATTACAAAGATACTGGAATTATGTATATATATTTATATATATGTATGTCATCTACTTACTTCCATTCAAGACAATAAGGAAAGGAAAACAGCGTTCATGCGTACGTACGGACTACCGTCTCCATGAACGATGTTTTTCATTTCATTTATCTATCTATTATATATATATATATACTGAATATATATGATATATAAATAATATTTTATATTCTGGAAGTAAGTAAATCATGATATAAGTAATAATAATGTCAAGAACAACAAGTCAAAACACCTATGATAAATGAAACGATTTTACCCAAAACGCTTCTTTAACATGGAATTTACAAAAGAACGGGTAATATAATGTCACAAGTGAACCATATATGATATCATAACAATGAATATGATTCTTTAATAGTTCAATGACATTATTTAAATCATTATACAGGAGGTTCGGACACATACGAAGCAAATCGGACCTAAGGTAAGGGAAATATCACAATCTCACTTTTATCCGATATTGTTTTTACTTTGGTAATTACTGGGGTGTATTTTATTATCCACATCCATTTTCCCTCAATGTGTAATATTATTTCCATCATTCTACAATAGTTTATATCCAATTTTACCCTTCGGTAAGTTTTTTTTGTAAAAGATATGAAAGGAATCTTTTGTCGTTTTTCGTACGACGTACTTTTTGACTTTTCCGACAAAAGTACGAAGAATGTTTTTTTTAACTTAAACGGCACGAACAGATTTTTACGGTTTTATAAAGCCGTATTTTCATGAAGCTTACTCCAAAAGATTTCATGACTATTTTTAATTAAATATCTTTCTTTTAAAATTGCATGATGTTTTGTGAAAAGAAATTGATTTTGAAGAAGAAATGATATTTTCCTCAAGAATTCATTTCATGTGTTTTATCAAAATTATTTTCCATCTAAGATAATAAAGGTATATGTTTCTATCCTTATTTTTACATTGATTTGACTATGTTGTGATGGAATTATGTTTATGAATTCCTTTATCTTATATGAATGGTTTTATGATGTCATGTTGTTTAAGAATCCCATTTTTATGACATGGGTTATGAAATGATGTATGATTTATGATTTTGTGGCACACATAAGAATGGTATCATTATGAGATGGGTGGGACCTATATCTCCCTCCAATGCATTGGGTAAAGAATTTATATCTCATGAGATAGACATGGCTGGAATGGTAGGTTATACCGGTTCAGTGAAACAAGACTGAAACGAGGGTTAATCGATTCAGAAAGGGACTTTGTCCACTAAGATAGTCTTGGCAATGAGTCTTGACTAACAAGAAATGATTATCTATGATTATGTGTGAATGCCACAAAGTTTCATGTTTTATGTTATGATTATTGTGATTACATTTCACTGACATGATTTACCCCATGTTATGAAATTATGATCTCTTTTGTAGGTTAAGATTTCCAATAGTTATGTGCTTATGTATATGATGTGATTGATATTTCTTTTGTTTACCCTTACTGAGCATTTGAGCTCACCCTTTTATGTTTTCTTTTCCCCATGATATAAAGAAAGGTTTTAGGTATAAAAAAGGGGATGATCTTTATGGGAGATATAGAAGATCTTTCACCACGATTAGAAGATTACGTTCCGAGTTTCCAAAGACACTAAACTATTACGATCCTTTAGTGTGTGTTTTTGTTATGTACTAAGTATTCCGCAAATGTAATGTAATGTTCATGTAAGTCAGGCTTCGGGTCTCTACATAAACCATGTTCCAAAAATGTAGTAAGGATCTGTGAAAAATCATGTAGCATGCATAGTTTTCTCTCATAGGGTGGCCTTCATGCATGGTTTACTATAAAATTTTTGTCGGGCCAGTTTTCACAAAAATATAGGTTCTAGGATCCAAACAATCCCGAGGAACCATCAGGACCATCACTAACTGATTAGTCATCTAAAATAGGTAAAAAACACAGAATTTGACTAAGATTTAATGGATCCATACCTGAGTGAAAATGGTTTCTTACACCTTAAATTATAAATTCTATAATTAAACACAAAACAACATATAAAAAACCCATCCAATGTATAACCCCAATATGGAAAAATAATACCTAAAAAATAGAAGGATGCATCTCTCAAAATGATCTAGATCTTATAATTTTCATCTATTGAAAACAATGAAAACAATTATAATTGTAAATGCCTGATGGGATTTGGATTTTATTATAAGTGTGGAGATAAGGTCAAGAAGAAAAATTAATGAAAAGGAAAAAATGGAAAAACATATATTATGTGTTTCAACTATAGGGATATGGGGCACTACACAAAAGAATTTACATAGTGTCAAGGTTAACCCCCATATAAGAAGATGAGAAGATAATTCCAAGCATATGTGATCACTAAAGAATAGGTGGAAGTACCTAATGATATGGTGATAGGTATATTAATCCTATATTCAAAATTTTATACTGATTTATTTGTTTATATATCCTATCAGAGTTTAATATCTACATAATTTGACAACATTATTATATATTTCACTTTTATTTTAAGAAGGAGTTTTCATGTTAAGACTCATAGGTTAAGCCTCTCAGCAAAGAATATGTTCTAATAAATACCAATTAAAATACATAATCATAATTTTAATTTGATGACCTTATCATCATACCTATATTTAAATTCAATATAATCATTTTAACAGATTGCATTTAAATATATGATGAAAAAATATTATTTGAAGAACAAGGAAATTATAAATTTTTAGGATGATATAGAATTCATTATCTTTAGAGTAGTGACCTAATCTTCATAGTCACATCTAAATGCACCCCGAAAAGATCTATTTAATGAGATTATTTTTGATATAGGGAAATAATATAGGAATGGAGATGGTGATCATCAAATTGAGGATATATCTATTGTACAAGAATACATTTATGTATTTCATGGATAATTACATGGACATACCTAATAGAGTGATGTTTATTCTATATTTATTTAATCGGTGATTCAAGAGACATATAAAATACCCTCTATAGAATTACCACTGTGGAATTAGTAGAGTTTAATTAACAAGTAGATGTGTTTCATGATAAAGAATTTATTCTCACTAGTATTTGACCATGGGAATACGTTATTCTCATTGTAAAAAATAATTATGGATCTATGTGGTTTTTCTTTGATTATAGGGACACAAATGCTACTACTATAAAGAAAAATTATTTTCTACCTTTTTCGATACTTATTCAATCAACATAAAAAACTCTTATATTTTTAATGTATTGACCATTGGTCTGGGTAACATCAACTATGAGAAATAAAGGAATTTATTCTGAAGCAATCATTTCAAATGAGGTATAAACATTATGAGTTTACAAAAATTCTATTTGGTTTGACCAATAAAACCACTTTATTTAAGGATTCAATGAATTGACTATTCATCATATATCCAGATGAACATTATAGTATTAAATAATACTATTTGGTGATTTATAAAGGAAACTAGGACAATGAGAAACATTATTGGATCATTCTTGAGGCGGTTAGAATGAATGAGTTATGTGGGAAATTTAGAATGTAGGAATTGTTGATTCAAAATGATTTTTTCCTTGTAATATTGTCTCCAATGATGGAATATCAGTTTGTCCTATGATATAATAGACGTACAATAATGGACAACAAAGAAGAACATAACTATGTTACATAGTTTAATTGTGTTTTCAGGTTACTATTGATGATTCTTTAGAATATATATAAACATTATAACCTATTAATCAATATTACAAGTAAACATTTTATGTTTGTTTAGATAATGGAATGTGTATAATGTTTCAATAAACTAAAAAAATATTTTTCAATGCCCTAATTTGGACTGTACTTTCTAAAAATTATTAGTTTGTGATATCTTATGATGCATTGAATAAGGGACATAGTTGTTTCCTAATTTAAAATGATATAGTAATAGCATATGGGTAAATCCTATTGAATTATAATTAATAAAATATTCCAACCAATGATATGGAGTAAAAAACAACAATATTTTCATTGATTATATGGATAAATTCCATCTACTGTGATAAATATGAGATATAAATAGATCATAGTAGCCTAAAATAAAAAAATTTAGAAAAATTAATCAATATGAGGAAAATGTGATGGATTTAGATACTTAAGGATTATTATTCCTCAATAAACTACAACACATGAAAAGAAAATAAGGTAGATTATGTGATAAGTATAAAATATCATGGAGTTTTGAACCAATTATGGATTAAGAGAAATAAAATATTCATGGAACTACTATCAGATAATATGTATGATATTAAATAATGGGATGCAACAATAATTTTTCAAATTATTGAAAAAAAATAATTGTTAGGAATGATAAAATGGTCTCATTATAAGGATTAAAAATTTCAAAAGATAATTAAATATGTTAATGATGTGAAATTAGTTGAAATTAATTTTGAATATTATTATATAAAATTTTGATATATATTTTCTCTTCCATCTATTATTGTAAAAAAGTCGTATTGTTGGTGGCATTTCATACCTCAAATTTTTTTATAAACCATGGTATAACATAGTTCTTTAGTGATTTGAAGAATCATTTTTTTGCTAAAAATGTATCATGAAATATTTGACTATTTTATTATATGATTGATATGTCTAAAAGTGAATGTGGAAAGATATTATTTTAGAGGATTCACCAATAAACTTTTTATTCTTGTGAGTAAATGGGAAGAAAATACTATGGAATTTGACATAGGACTACCAAATAATCCTATAATTAATGAGGAAATATGGGTTATCATCGAACACAAAACCAAAACTGGATAATTATCTCTATAAGAGAATATTAACCTGTTATAAAAATCTCAAGTTTCTATATTAATAATCCAATTATAATAATTGTGCAACATTTCAAAATCTGTCTATTTGAGATCCCTGATTAATATTGAAATTATTTGATTGTATATAGAAGGATATGGACAATGAGCTTCATTTGAGAATTACATTCCATCCTAAAACATATGTATAGTATTAATGTAATACTCATATAATGGATGACATGTTGGGGTCATTATAACTTGATTGACATTATATCAAGGATAATAATTTACTATTGGTAGAGTTTTCCTATAACAATTGTTTCTACTCAGGTATTCAAATGGAACCATTTGAATAATTTTTTTCTCACCTATGATAAAATAAAATTGGAAGATGATATATCTAACTATGAATGTATGAATCCAGACCTTCTTTTCATGTATGTTTTTCCTTTCTCTAGAGTTTTTGAGAAAAGTGGAGTTTCTAGAAATTTATGAAGTACACGCCATGTTCATTATGAGTACATGTTGTGTACCCTCATTTCGCCCATGTCCGTGTACTGGCCATATCCGAGCCACACACACGGCCTTGTAGGGGTGATGTGGAGGCCGCTTAAAGTGGAGTAGGAAAAATCCTAGTACAAGCCATGTACTCCAAAAGTACATGTCGGGTACTTTCTTATTTTTCCATTAAACAGACCTGGGTCGCATCTTAACCCAATAACTATCTTCATCTAGGTCTCGTTCGACCGAGAGACGTCATACGACCGCGGAACTGCTCTGAGCCCTTGAGCCTTTGTCCATTCCTTCAATCGACCGCCGTTGATTACGTTGGAAACGTATCCGTAAGCTCTCCATTCTCCTAAAGCATTGTTCACCAAATCCTCTTATTGTCAAGTTATTGTGGGTTTAATGGTATTTTTGTTTCTGTATATCTACAACATTATAAGGAGATTCAAGCCTCTTGGTTCGAGTATATTTTTCTCCGAGCATCATGGTAGGTGGTTTGTGCCTTTCTATTCAACGTCCATGAGTTTTATGCGCAAATTCCACCAATACCTGTGAATGAGCTATTGCGTGTTTACCATTTTCCCCTGTTGTTTTCCTAACTTGGTTGTATGGTTGTGTAGAGGTATTTTGGCTATGTATAATAATAATTTATATACTTGGATGTTTTCCCCTTGCCTTGTTCTATTTACGACCTTTTGGTCTTATTCAGCCTATTGACCGTTATACATGTTTTCCATGCCTTGTGACCGTAGAATGGATTGTTGTTACTTGACATTGCATGTTGTGTTGTAGGCTAGTTATCCAAGTAGATTTGTAGGTTTACTTTGGCCTTATACCGTTATTATGCACTGACTAGCATGGGATCGTGAGAACCTAGTGCTATAGTCTATAAAGGGATAGAACGAGTGAGCTTCCTCAGAGAGTCTTGGACATTATAGACTATAGGGTATGGACCGAGCGAGCTTCCCAGAGAGTCTTGGATATTATAAACTACAAGAGGATAGACCGAGTGAGCTTCCTTATAAAATCTTGAGCTTTATAGAATACTGAAATATAGACCAATTGATCTTCCTCAGAGAGTCCTTGTTTGTGTTAATTGCCTTAAACCATTCCATGATATAAGAGGAATTGACAAAGTGAGCTTCCTCTGAGACTCTGTGATAGACCGAGGATATAGGAGGAATTGACAGAGTGAGCATCCTCAGATAGTCTCTAGTCCTTAGGGATATAAGAGGAATTCACCACGTGATCATCCTCAAAGAGTCCCACACTACCTTAGACTATAAGGGGAATTGACGGAGCGGGCTTCCTCAAAGTGTCTTATAATTTTGTATGACCAATCCAAAGGGGATAGGCTGAGTGTACTACCCATAGGGTTGTTGGTACTTCCTGGATAAGACCATAGGGGATGGTGGTGAGTAATTCCAATAGTGAATCTTGTTGTGGTAAGCTTTTACTTCTCTATTTCTTGTTGATCTATGGTTTGTTTACTACTAGGTATCATTCTAGTTACTGCTTACTATTTAATGTTTACTATTTACTGTACTTTACCTCCCATGTACTCACTGACTATGAGGCAGAGATATTAATGTGTTTTCCTACTGGGATTTAGTCTCACACCCTGTACGGGTCATGCTTTTGGAAACAAACAAATTATACTGTTGCAGGTATAGACAAGGGAAAGTGCCCTTCGACTTTGGGTACTTGATTGCATTAGGAACAGGAGAGCATGTGACCATGCTAAGGCTCGTGATGTAGATAAGACATTTATCTTTCTTTTGTACATGTTTTTAGAAACGTTTTTATTTCCATCATTGTGTCTTCTTTGGCTGCTTTCCTAGAAATATGTTTCATGCATCATTTATATATATGTTTTCTCCAGTTGTTTATTGTTTTAGCCTTCCGCTATTTACTTTTGTATGGATTTTTTACATTTTCTACTATTGTATGTGTTGTTTATTGTTTCACTTTTCCATTGTGTACTCTACCAATGAGAGAATAGTTTCCCCACCATCACACCCAAGGCCCTCGCTGCTAGTCGGAAGCCTCTGGCATTTGGGAAAATGTGCTTGAGGCCATGTGACCAACAAGGTAAGGGGCCTCTCTGGGTGGCTTCCGGTACCAGGACATTACAAAGATGTATCAGAGGAAATAATTTTTCTTGCCTTACTGTTTGTAGCCTCCATCTAGGGATAAGATAGAATAGGTACTTTGTAATAAGATGTGCCCGTGAGTAGCTAACCTGGGTAGAGTAAAAATCCATACTACCTCGTTTATTGCAATTTAACTGGTTTTCAATTTTATAGTTTATTAGATTTCACCTTGAGTGACTCACATGATGTGTGTTGTTACTGTTGATATTATTGAGGTTCTATTTATGTTTCAACCCGATGAGATGACAGTCTACCATCTCATGCATAATATAGGCACTTGTTTGGAATCACATGTCATGCAATTTTTCCTTGCTATCTCGGATGCATTAGTGAATTCATGTTGTGGTGATGGACGATATGTAAAATATGCATGGTGTTGTGATAGTTTCCATGATATAAATACATGTTTTATGATAGGTAATTGTTTGTGTAGAGAGTTACTAGAATGAACCCCAAATTTTAATTCTTGAGGTGTTATGGCCCCTCATGAATCGGAACTTGGTAGATCATTAACTTGCTTCCCCTTTATATGATATGTAGAAGATTCAAACCTTTGATTCACAGAGAGAATGGGACCTCATGGATTGGAATTCGACACCTAATGATTTTTTTCTATGTTTTCTGGGCTGTGAAGTAGTTTATGAGCTACTGCCCAAGAAAAACCCAGAATACACTGCGTGTACTTTAAGAAAACACGGAGTGTAGTTTTCAAACCGTATTGATGACTGTGTGTGAAGAAACATGGGGTTGTGAAAAATCTTCAGGAACACCCAGTGTATGGTATGTACACATCGTATTGTAGTGACCGTGTGTCTAACCGTGTGACTAACGACGTAGATGGATGAGACATTGACTATACACGCCATGTCCATTTCTCAACCGCCATGCCATGTAACCTATGTACCCAGTCGTGTCACAAACAATGCAGGTCAGGGAAGTCCTTCAAGTACATGTCGTGTTCTCGTGGAACATGCCGTGTAATGTGAGCAGTGTAGTCGGCCGTGTAACTAACAACAGAGGATGTTGAAACCTTATATAGTACACACCGTGTTCTGGGAATACACGTAGTGTAGTATTGGATTAAGAGGACCATGTGGGTTAGCCGTGTAAGGAGACTCAAGTAGGGGGAATAGAGTTCATGTACAAACCATGCGTGGGGAAAACACGCTGTGTAGTTGGGGTGTAACAAAACTAGTTGGAACCTAAGTACACAGCCTTGTGAATGGATTAAGAGAATGTACCATTTAGTTTTTATACACGTTGTGTAGTCATGTTTTGTAAAAATTGAATGTTTCTTTTTCATGTTCCCCTCTTGGGCTCCTGTTCACTCAGTCATTGTTAAGCCTGATCTAAGGTGGGATTTTGAGCATCCAAATTTATGTTGTAGAGACGTCCTCTGGTTGTACGTCCCCTTTCAGATGGTGATCAGACAACAGATATAGCCGATCAGGGGCCTCCTGCAGATCCTCCTATTGTGACAGCCTTGGAACCAGTTTTTATACCAGTTATAGGTGCTGATGCGCAGTGTAGGGAGGATTTAATGAGGTTGATTCAGTATTTCCAGGGAACGATGCCTCCTGCCCCATATATGGAAGAATTGACATGGGTTTCCCAGAAGCAGCATTCTCCAACCGTTATAGGGGAAGGAGGACCTCATGCTGCAGAATCATCGATAGAGGCCATGCTCACAATTTTTGAGCATCTGGAAATACCTCCGGAGAAGATGGTGAAGCTCATGACCTATATACTCCGAGATTCCGCCAAGAGGTGGTGGTAGGTGAACTCATAGTCAGGATGCCAACAAAGAATGTCATGGGATGAGTTTTGGTGCATCTTCTATGATTACATCTACCCAGAGACTTTGAGGGCCGATCGAGCCCAGGAGTTTATGAGTCTGGAGCAGGGTACTCTTTCTGTTATGGAGTACTCATCGCGCTTTACCGAGCTGCAGCGTTTCAAGCCGATTCTAGTAGGTGACGAGTTTTTCCTGTCATGGAAGTTTGTGGATGGTATCAGGTATGAGATCTGTTCCCAGGTAAACATCTTCTTCTTGAAATTGATGTCCTCTATCTTCAAACATGTGAAGATGACTGAGTGAAATCTGAGGGATTATGGAGGAGTGAGCCAGGGCGGTTTGACATCCAGAGTTAGTGTTCCTCCTACTGATATTAGGAAGTGTCGCAGGGAGTCTGTACGAGGAGATCAGAGTAGGCAGAATGTATCTTTGGGCCGCAAAAATTGTATGCTACCAATGCGAGAGGAGCGAGCATACTAGGCCTCAGTTCCAGAGATACCCGATGGAGTGCCGATCATGTTTCAATATGGGCCATCATCAAAATTTCTGTCTAATATTCTCACATAGAGTCGGTGGAAGGGGTTTTTCTATGACCCCCACGATTAGGATATGCATTACCAGTTTCTCACCAGACTGGGAACTGGAGTTCTTCCGGCCTTTCAGGCCGAGGTGGAGGTCGCGATTGTGGTGGACAGTCACCAAGCTACCAATGACATCAGAGTGGATCAGCTCAGAGTGGTCAGCCAGGGTCGCAGGGCCGCAGTTCAAGCCAGACAATTGTAGTGGAGCAGACCCATCAAGAGCAGGATCTCGACCCTTCTACAGTTTGAGGTACGATCTTAGTATCTGCTGTTTTATCTTCAGCTATTTTCGATACTGGTGCTAGCATAGCTTTATCTCCACTACTGTTGTGGAGAGCATATGGATCTGAATCTTTTCCTCTGCCGATACATTGACTCTAGACACACTGTTGGGGACTAGAGCGGTTGGTGTATGTTAGTGCAGAGGGTGCCCTCTTGAGGTTTCAGGCTGTCACTTCATAAGGGTCCTCTTTGACCTAGAGATGAAAAGTTCTGATGTCATTCTTGGAATGGACTGGCTAGTTCCCTTCCATGAAGTCATTGACTATTATCACCATAGGGTGAGTTTCATATCACCATAGGGTGGATCCTTTCTTCATATAGGCGAATGGGATGTCTGGGCGAGCAGAGTGGGTCCAGAGCATCATGGGGTGGGAGCAGTTATAACCCAGATTCCTACTCTTTTTATGGATGACCAGGGGACTTCAGAGATATACATTCCTCCAGTTGTGGATCGTTTCAAGGATTCCATTCCAGATGAATTTTCTAGTTTTCCTCTGGAGCGTGAGGTAGAATTCTCGATTGAGCTCATTCCAGGAGCGGCACCATTGTCCATTCCTACTTATAGGATGGCAACACCTAGGTTGCAGGAGCTCAAGAAGTAGTTGGAAGATTTGTTGGAGAAGGGTTTCATCCGACCCAGTAATTCTCTTTGGGGTCGCTTGTTCTATTTGTAGAGAAGGAAGATGATACCCTTTTGATTTTTCTAAACTATCGGACGTTGAAACAGTTGACAGTCAAGAACTGATATCCCTTATTGAGGATCGATGATCTCTTTGATCAGCTTCGAGGGGCCCGGGTGTTCTCGAAGATTGATTAGAGATCCGGTTATCATCAGTTGTGTGTTAGACCATCTGATATACCTCTTAGAGTTTTCATGAGCAGGTATGGTTTATACGAGTATATGGTTATGCCGTTCGGTCTCACGAACGCACCTGTAGATTTCATGGTACTGATGAACTGAGTGTTCCATCTATACGTGGATTCTTTTGTAGTGGTTTTCATGGATGAAATCTTGGTGTACTCTCAAACACTACACGATGATGCTACCCATCTTGAGATCGTTTTGAGTACACTGAGAGAGCATTAGTCATATGCTATGCTCTCAAAATGCCACTTTTTGATGGATTAGATTCACTTTATGGGTCTTGTTATCTTAGAGGTAGGAGTATTAGTAGACCCAGAGAATGTGAGAGCTGTAGTTTCATGGGAGCAACCAAAGAACGTCATTGAGGTGTAGAGTTTTCTAGGGCGGTCTAGAAACTACATGTGTTTCATACATGAATTTTCACTCCTAGCAGCACCACTGACAGGTCAAACCAAGAAAGGGGAAATGTTCTTATTGTCAAATTCCTATGAGTTAGACTTTGAAGAGCTGAAAGGGAGGTTAACGTCAGCACCAATACTAGTCTTGGCATAGCCGGGGAAGAGCTATACTATTTACTACGATGATTTATGTATCGGGCTGGGAGATGTTCTTAAGCAGGGAGATGTAATAAATGTGTATGGGTCTCGGTAGTTGAGGCCAAATTAGAAGAATTACCCAACACACGATCTAGAGTTGGCGGTGATTGTTCATGCCTTATGCTGTTGGAGACAGTATCTCCTAGTAGATCACTTTGGGGTGTTCACTGACCACAAGAGTCTCAATTACCTCTTCACTCAGCGTGATCTGAATCTGAGACAGCGCAGATGGTTCAAGTATCTTCAGTCCTTCGACATTGAGCTTTCTTATAAACCTAGGAAGGGAAATGCAGTGGCTGATGCGTTGAGTAGGAGAACATAGATTCAGGTAGTTCGGGAGGCCAACAGTGAGTGGCATCTTATGACATTGTTCTTTGAGACGCATTTGGAGGTTCACGACAGTATGAAGAAGATATTTCTTTCATCAGTAGTTATTACCTCTACACATATTGATCTGGTACGAATGAGGAAACTATGAGATTCTGAAGTCCATGTCCTACGGGAAACCGTGTCAGGATATGACCGTATTCCTGGATGGACAGTAGGAAATGATGAGATCTTGCATTTCCAAGGACGCGTATGGGTGCCAGAAGACATACGGGAGGAGATGATTCATGATTTTCATTCATTTTTTTGGGCAGTTCATCCTGGCGTCACCAAGATGTATCATGATCTACATCGTCAGTATTGGTGGCCAGGTATGAAGAGTGATGTTAGCGGGGTTTTTTATGAGGTGTTCCACTTGTCATTTGGTGAAGGCGGAACATCAGCGACCAACATGGCTTTTACCATAGTTACCCATTCCCGAGTGGATGTGGAATGATGTCAAGATGGGCGTCGTGACTGAGATGTCGAGGTCATCACGAGGGAATGATGTTGTATGTGTTGTCCTTGACAGACTCATGAAGGTTTCTAACTTCTCTCCTATCATGGGGACATTCATTTTTGATGAGATGGTACAGTTTTACATCCATGAGATTGCACATCTACAGGGAGTACCACACTCCATTGTTTCAGATAGAGATGCGCATTTTACATCATAGTTTTGGCAGGGGATTTAGATGAATTTTGATACATATGTACTTTTGAGTACATCATATCATCCCCAGACAGATGGCCAATCCAAGCGTATGATTCAGGTTCGTGAGGATATGCTACGAGCTTGTATTCTGGATTTTGGAGGTTCTTTGGAGAAGCATATAACTATTGTGAAGTTTGTCTACAACAACAGTTTTCAGGAGAGTATTTTGATGGCACCATATGAGGCTTTGTATGGTTGGACATTATGATAACCCTTTTGTGTGCTGGAGGTAAAAGAGGCTGCTTTTTTGGGACCACGTCTTGTTCAAGATACTTAAGAGCAGATAGAGTTGATTCAGAAGAGGATGGATACATCACGGTCTCGATAGAAGTCTTATGCTGATTAGTAGAGATGACCTATGGAGTTCGAGTTTGGGGATCATGTTTTCTTGCTTGTCGCACTGAATATGGGACACAAGAGGATTCAAAGACAGGGTATGCTTTCACCGAGGTACGTCGGGCCTTTTGAGTTGTTGGAGGAGTTGGTCTTGTTTTTTCTATCAATTGTAGTTACCTCAGAGGTATAAGACAATGCACGACATCTTCCACGTTTCTATGCTCTAACGTTAATTTTCAGACCCGTCTCATGTCCTTCAACCAAAGGAGGTTGAGCTCGAAGCAGATGCATAGTTTGAGGAGCATCCCATCTGGATTGACGATCTCACTATGAAGGTTCTATTTGGTCAGTCTGTTCCTTTGGTAGGGGTGATATGGAAGCATGGGTGAGTACAAGACGAGAGTTGGGAGAGGGTGGCCGATGTACAATCGTAGTGGCCGGAGTTGTTTGGGGTTTCTTCTTCTAGACCTCGCTAGGGAAATTCAGGGATGAATTTTTTAAGCGGGGGGGGGGGGGGAGGGGAGTTTGTAAGAACCCAGACCTTATTTTCAGGTATATTTATCTTTTCTATGGAGTTTCTGATAAAAGAGAAGTTTCTTGAAATTTTTGAAGTACACGCCATGTAATTTATGAGTACACTCCATGTATTCTCTTGTCGCGTACGGTTGTGTGTTGGCTGTGTCCGGGCCACACACACAGCAATGTAGGAGTGATGTGGAGGCCTCTTAAAGCGGAGTACTGAAAAGCCTAGTACACGTTGTTTACTCCAAAAATACACATCATGTACTTTTTTTCTTTTAACGGACCAGAGAAGCGTTCTAACCCCAGAACTGTCTTTTTCTAGGTGTCATTAATCCGAGAGACACCGTATGACCACAAAACATCCCTGATCCCCCATGCCTCCTTCTGTTCTCTGAATCGACCGGTGTTGATTCATTAGAACCGTAGCTGTAAGATCTCCCTTCTCCTAAATTTTTTTCTCCAATTCCACGTATTTCTCAAGATATCATGGGTAAGATGTTTTGTGATTTTTCATAGTTCTATGATGTTATAAAAAGATTCAAGCCTCTTGGTTCTAATATATCGATATCCTAGCATCTAGATAGGTGGTCTGTGCATTTCTGTTCAATTTCCTTGAGGTTTTTGCACAAATTCCACCAATACCCACGAATAGGGTATTGCGTGTTTACCGTTTTGCCCCTTTTGTTTTCATTTCATGCTTGTATACTTGTGTAGAGGTATTTTGGATATGTATAAGGATAATTTAAATACATAGATGTTTTTCCCATGCCTTGTTCTATATACGACCTTTTGTTCTTGTTCATCTTATTTGCTATTATACCTATTTTCCATGCCTTGTGACCGTAGGATGGATTGATGTTCCCTAACATTGCTTGTTTTGTTTTAGACTAGTTAGCCAAGTGGCTCTGTAAGATTACATCGGAATTATAGCATTATAATGCATTGACTGGCATGTGACCGTGAGAACCTGGGGCTATAATCTATAAGGGGATAGACCGAGTGAGTTTCCTCAGAGAGTCTTGGACATTTTGAACTATATTGGCTAGACCGAGTGAGCTTCCAAGAGAGTCTTAGATATTATAGACTACAGAAGGATAGACCAAGTAGGCTTCCATAGAGAGTCTTGAGCATTATAGACTACCGGAGGATAGAATGATTGAACTTCCTCAGAGAGTCCTTGTTTGTGTGAATTTCCTTAAACCATTCCAGGCTATAGGAGGAATTGACCGAGTGAGGTTTATCAAAGAGTTTGTGATAGACCGAGGCTATAGGAGGAATTGACCGAGTGTGCATTCCCAGAGAGTCTCTAGAACATGGGGATATAAGAGGAATAGACCATGTGATCATCCTCAGAGAGTCCCTGCCTACCCTAGACTATATGTGTAAATGATTGAGCGTGCTTCCTCAGAAGGTCTTATTAATTCGTATGGCGAACCCAGAGTAGTTAGTCTGATTGTACTGCCCAGAGGGTTTTTGGAACGTCTTGGATAGTACCAGAGTGGATGGATGTGAGTACTTCCAAGAGTGATTTTTGTTCTGGTTAGTTGTTGCTTCTCTGTTGCTTGCTGATTTGTGGTTTGTTTACTACATTGTATCATCCTCGATACTACTTACTATTTACTGTTTAATGGTTACTGTACATTACCTGCCATATATTCACTAACATTTAGGGAAATATCTTTATGTGGTATATAACTGGGATTTAGTCTCACACCATATTTGGGTCATGCTTTTGGGCACAAACATATTATACTGTTGTAGGTATAGAGAAGGGAAAGCGCACTTCGACATCAGGTACTTGATTGCATTTAGAGTAGGAGAGCATGGGACCAAGCTGAGGCTTGCGATGCTGAGGAGCCATTTAACTTTATTTTGCAATTGTTTTTAGTACTGTTTGTATTTCTGTCATTATGACATGTTTGTATTCTTTCCTAGAAATATGTGTCATGCATCATTTATATATATGTTTTCTCTAGTTGTTTATTGTTTTAGACTTCCTCTGTTTACTAGTGTACAGATTGTTTACCTTTTCTTCTATTGTATGTGTTCTTTATTGTTTCTCTTTTCTGATGTGTACTATGCCAATGAGGGCATAGTTTTCCCACCATCACACCCAAGGCCCTAGCTGCTAGCCGACAGCCTCTGGAGTACGGGGAAATGCGTTTGAGGCCATGTGACCAACCGGGTATGGGGCACCTCTTGGTGGATTACGGAACCAGGACATTACAATGAAGTTCCAATACATATTAATTATACTATGTAAAACATGTTATGGAATCTTATGACTCGACCCAAAAATGTACATGGATGAAATCAAAAAATAGAGTATGCAATGTGCTAAACAAATGATATTATGAATTGGAACCAAGCTCAACTATTTAGATGATAATATCAATTAAATTTGGTGGATTAAATTTTTTTAGATGAAAATATTAGACACCCCAAGACAATAAAAATATTTCTTTTATAATAAATATAATTCTTAAATAGATTGTGATGCATGAAACACCATTTTTAATGAATTAATGTATATAATTTAAAATAATATTAAAACCTGATCGATGTTACATATCTATTTAATTAAAGGGTATTAATATAAATACTTTTATTATGAAAAAAATTATATTTTACACACTTAAATTTCATATCTATATGATATAAATAAAATTAGGGATAATTTTATATAAAATAAAATGTTATTTGAAAAAAAAAAATTCTAAAATATTTATTAGATTGTATTCATGCACATAATAAAAAAATAAACTTGTAACACTTATTGAAAAATAATTTTATAAAATGATATTCATTTTTGGAATAAATATTTCAAAATTATCTTATAGTGAATTTTTGGGATTTTTCATATATGTTCACTTTTTCAATGTATATTGAAAATTAATGAATATTAATTGAAAACTAAATTTTCTTATAAAATATATATAAATATAAAATATATATTCAATTGGTAATAATGTTAAATAATAACATTTATATTTATATTAATCACATTTATATCATTGGAAAAAATTTCATATATAAATTGATATAAAAATATTGGATCATTTGGATCATTTTCACATTAAAACCCCACATTATCCTCTCTCCAATGAGATTATATCTAAATGAAATTTTTTTATTATATATATAGAATTTGGAAATTCTATTTCAATATTTGGAATAAGAATAATTTATATTTAATAATATGGTAGAAATAAAAAAATTTTAAATTTAAATTTATATAGCGTAAAATTATTTACCATTGATATGGTAATAATGGGTTTATAGGGGGTTAAATAAATGATAATGTATAAGATCGCCTAAAACCATATATATAGTATATTTTGATGATCTATTTAGACCTTATATTGTATAAGGATTTAGAATTCTACAATATGGATAATTTTGCATTGTGATGTAAATGGAAACACATTTTTCATTCCAAAAATGACATTTCTTCCACTCACTGAACTTATAAAAGTCCAACACTCTCTACCTACTTCACACCATTAAAACTTTTGTATCTATTAAATTCATAAAAATTAACTTTCCAACATCTATAATCTCATTAAATAATCCTTATTATTTTATGAAATCCATTCTAAGAATGCAATACCAGAATCTTAAGAAGGATTGTCGTAGAAGATGAAACGTTCTTCAACTAGAATTTTTAATATATCACTTCCTACAAGAAAATATCTTTTTATTAAACTATATTTATTAAAAAAACTGCATATAATAAATATATTTATATTATTTTATGATTTTTTAATTAGATAAAACAACCTAAAGTTCCATAAAATAAGTGATGGAATCATTGTTCATGTGTACAGAAGACTACCGCCTCACAAACATATTTCATTTGTTATTTTTCTACCACCTATCATTATTGGGTATGAAGATATATCAAAAGATTACATATGAAATTTAGAAAATAATTATAAATACCAAATAATTTATTCATATATACCAGTTTATATATTCCATTCTATATGGGATATAATTATGTTATTCATGTTTTTGGGGAAGTACCTCATCACGTAGCGATGTGATTCATCATTCAGTAACACTTTAGGTAGAATTTAATAATTATAAAGTTAATAAATATATGTTTTGTAGGTGAAATAATTATGAAATTCATGAAATATTTACAATTTTTATATTATAATAATTCATTTCCATTTTGGCATTTTCACTCACTTCGAGGTGGTTTCATCTTTCGTGTGTGTGTGTGTGGACTACTGCTTGAACGATGCGATGGGGCACTATTTTAATCAACCAAAAAAATAGATGATATATATATATATATAATTTTGAGGAAATAATATTGTAATTATGATATTTTAATCATTTAAAAAAATATAACATAATCATGTTAAAAAATGATCAATGAAAAAATGAAATGTTACTCACATGTACGTATGAACTACCATCTCCATGATCGTAACAAACTTCATTTTTCATATCCATATTTAATGACTGGTTTTGAAATTATATTTTATGTGTAACAATTATCATTATTTATTTTTTTATTATAATGTAGATGATATAACCATATAATATTAAGAAGAACATTAACATTCATAAACAAGAACGAATTTGAAAACACAGAAATTAACACTTGAAATGGTCAAAATGATGAATGGTTATTATTAAACGAGTTATAAGATGTTATAAAAGTGTCATATATGTCATTTTAAAAAGTAATTTGTTTTTTATAAAAAATTAATATCGTGTTTAATTCCACTGTATAGGAGGTTTAGTCACATTCAACCAAATGAAAGTGTAAGGCAAGGAACTTCACCTCAATTACCCTTAACTAAGGAATATTGTAATGTTATACACATTAAATCATTTATATGGTTTATATAATTCCACTTTGACATAAAATACAGTTATTTATAAAAAAATTCATGTGTTTTTATGTTTCTATTTTACTTATTTAATCCAATTGGGTTGGAATTGAGAATTACTATGTGAAAATGTTTATTGAAATATCTAACTTTCTTTTCTAATTGTCAATATTATTTTTGAATGAATCACTATATTATTAAAATTTTCCAATTTATATTAATTGTATCTTCATTTAACATATTCATATATTTTGGATATAATAATTTCATTAAACATTTATGATTTTTACATACATTGTTTACATAGACTGTAATTTGATTGACTGAGTAAATATTTAAAAATCGATATACATTACTCATTAAGGATATTTAATGATAAGGAATATTAACTCATGAACTAAATCTACTATTAAATATATGAGTATTGGTTTTTACATATTGAAAATGTTGGGGCATGGTTACAGATATCCTCTTGATGCATCGTCCTGTCTCATTAGAAAAATAAGTTGGCCAAATAGTATGTGTTTTTCCAAGTTGTTTTTTACCATAATGATGATAGATCTTGATGTTAGAGATATCATGTACTAGATATATGATATAAAATAAATAATCATTTAGTTTATTTATAATGTAGATATTATTATCATCATTGATAATTTAACGATGATAATATATCTGTATGAATGACATTTTTATTTATTGAATAAATGGAATGATTTTTTATGTTTTTAACATTCAATATGGATTATTAATTAATCTATCATGATAATAAAGTAACATAAAATGAATTTTTGTTCATTTATTTATGATACAATGTTTATTATTCTTTATCTTATCCAGATAAATTGGTTTATTATATGACATTTCTATCCTATTAGTTATAATTCCATGTTGATTATTCTTATTGATTCAAGATAGTATCCATTTTACTCAACCTTCAATGAGAATTTGAGTTAAGTAATATCATTTGTGTTTAACAACAAATGAAGAATAATTCATGGAACTAATTTTCATTGATTCTATTTATTTTTATTTGGTTATGTATTTTTTTTATTTTATTCCTCAATATAAAATGGGTACCGCGAATGTATTTGGTTATAAATAATAGATATATTGATATTCCATTATGAATTTATCCCTTTGTGTCTATATTAATGTAATAATGATTGTCACCAACTCAAAGCTACTGGGGTTAGGGTCAGTCCAAAAGATATTTAGTTCAAAATAACTACTAAAAAGTAAAATAAAAAATTCAATAAAAGGATCAATGTATAAAATCCTCTAAAATTAATATATAGATATTCACCACCACAACAGTGTGAAATACACCCCTAACTATTTCATATAATTTTTAGGAATAATAGAATGACCTCTGATTAGACACTCAATATTTGATGATTTTTATTCATTAATGATCTAAATTTTCAATATTTTTTCATAATGATGATATTTATTGGGAAATAATTATATGATTCATATAATAATTTAGGTATTACATTATGGTTGACAGAATATAGAAATCAATAGATGCACAAATTTAAAAATTTTCCTCTTGTATAATATTGACTTTCCTAAATATAATATACTAATCAATATAATTATTGACCTGTTGAAGAATAACAGGGTTAAAAAATTAGCACCATGTAGATGAAATACATTCCTACCACAAGTGGATAATTAAATTTATGTAATAACAAGGCATGTTTTAGTTACATCAAAAACAATAAAAATATAAATACTTATAGTTACTAGTCCTGATCACACGATATCTGCCATATCATTCAATTATTTAAATTATATGCAATAATATTTTACAAAAAAAATAGTCTCTTTTATTTTTCAAATTTATGAATTTCACTATGAATAGATCATCCAATATTTATGTTAGGTTGATAACATGGCTATATAATTAAGATAAATAGTTTTAACATTCATAATTATCTCAAATGAAGATACTATGGAAAATTGGGGCATGAGAAGTATAGGGAAATATGATTAAAATTAAATGGTCAATGGATCTGTAGAATCCTACAAAAAAATTGATTAAAAAAATCCTAGTATAGTCAATCCATGAAAATAAAATTAATCTGGAATGATTAAGAAAAATGATCCAATATAATGCACTTTTTATGGGTCTCTCATCAAAATAATTTTAAAAATAAGAACCTAATATTATGTTTTATATATATTTCAAATTAATGCTAAATATTTTCATATTTTTAATAATACATACTCATTTCTATATCATAAAAAAAATTTACATTTATTTTTCTTGTAATATTCTAATATTTAAAAAAATTGTTTGATAGAGAATGCAATTTTCAAAACTGAGCTTGAATAAATAATGTAATATCAATGATTAAATTTAATAGTTAAAACATATATATAAAGTTTTGGGTTATATTTAGGATTAATTTTATTATTTTATATATATATATATGTAATTTTCAATAAAAAATTATTGATTTCTTCTTAGGATTTAAAAAATTAATTTTTCATTAATGTTAGTTTAGTCTTCAAAAATTTATTTTCTTCATTCTTTTTATCATTATCCTTATGAGATAATATTATATTTAATTTTGGATACATTATAAATTTTATTTTATAAATTTGATATCAGTTAAGAATCATGATGTCGAAATTAACACATGAATAATTAATTTTATTTAAAAATATTCATTATTCAATGAAAAGTGAAAAACACTTTTTTTTAAAACTATTTATTCATTTATAGTTCAAAAAAAGACACATTGAATTGTAGATTACTATAAAATTTTTAATATTTATTTTTTATTATAAATAATCAAAATAAATTTTAATGAAATAATTATTATACATGAATTTGATATCAAAAAATGTTTACACATAAGAATGTAGTTTTCATGAAAATTTGTTTTAATTTTGAATATTTATTTTTGAATTAAATTTTTCTGCTTTGGGGAATGTAATATGATTTTATCTATTCATTATTTTTTATTATAATACCTAATATTATATTTTAATGGAAACATATCTATTGATTAATATGAATATTGTGAATAATTGTTTTTTTACTATGAAGGTATAATAAAAAAATTATGGTTAAAATAAATGTGATAAAGATTAAAAATTATACATATTATTTTTATTCAATCAGTGGATTAATAAATTACTTCCAAAATCATTCCATCATTTTAATTAATAACATATTTATCTTTTTATCTTTTTTTATCTTGAAGTTATTTTGTGTATTGGATGGTATCAAATATATAACACTCTTATTTTTAATATTTGTAAAATTTTGTTTAATGAATAAATAAAAATTACATTTTAAATTTTTTCAGAAATATAAATAATTATTTTTATCACGGTAATTCATTTTGAGTTTCTTTAGAGCTGAAAAAATTCCACTAAATTCCAAGGCACGATTTTGGTTCAAGTATTAAAAAAATAAAATTATTCAAAAAAAAATTGTAATATTGTTTCAATCAGTTATAAATTTACAAGAATATTATAAATAAATACACAGTTTTTGGGAAGTGTGAAATTTTATATTTGAAATCCAATTATTTCTTCTTTTCATTAAAATCATACAAATCGATCTGTGTCGATGTTAAAATTATTGTTATATTAATTTAAGTAACACATTATTAGCTTATTTAAAAATATTTGAATATTTATATATAATAATTCATATAATAATGTGATAAAATTGTCAGCCCTTCTCTATTTGTGATCAAATTTTCAGTATATATATAAACGTATTACTCATTAATATTGAAAAAAACATATTTAATGTTAAAATTTTCCTTCCAAGAGGATTTAAAAAATGGTTTGGTTTAAAATAATATCTAATAGTATATAATTTTTATTATATTGTTATAATGGGACCATATAATCATTATGATTTAATCCATGTCATTTTGGAACCATTTTACGTGAGTAAGAAAAATATTATGTTATAATAGTTCTTAAGTTTCTAAAAATTCACATCGCCTACATTATAAAAGCACACCCCAGCTTCCACATATTTACAGGACACTGAGATAAATAGTATTAAAATACCATTCCAAATTCACTTATTAACTTCCATATAAATAAATATTTGGTAATTATGTTATTAAAGGGCAGTTCTAAGGGTCCATAAAAAAGGGATCCAATGGAGTTCTGTTGAAGAAGAGGTCATTGGATGATCTGGCCTCTATAAGTATATTTCCTTTTATATCCCCTTATAATATTATTAAACCATGATTATACTGAAATAATTAATTTATCATGTATCCTATATTATAATTACGGCTATTTTATAACTACTTTTCATCTCCTTTCCCATCATATTTGAAATGAAATCATAATTATTGGGTACCTGTGGACACCCTCCACCATAAAGAAATTGTTGGGACCACTTTTTGTATATGGTTGTATTTATTGTTAATAGTTGTCAATGAAGATCAAAATTAAGGAGATAAAGAAGTACTCTAATGAAATGGAGGAATGAAAATTCAGAAGATTGTTGTACTGATCAGAAGTTCAAAGAGCATGTGTCAAAGGTGAGACATTGTTTACAACAACGAGGAACATGAGTTATAATACATCTGAGGATGAATAAAGAAGAATGGGGGTTTGATGAAGACCAGAAAATTCCTCATTATTTCGTGAGAGAACCATGGGTTTTGATGAAGACCATGCAATTCCTCACTATTTTATGAGAACCATGCAAGAGACATCTTAATGATTTTAATCATATGCATTGCATGAAGTAGAAAATGACGGTTGAAGAAGAATACAATGTGCAAAGGATTGGAATTCTGAGATGGCCATGCGAGGATTGGAATTCTGAGATGGCCATCTAAATTAGATTGACTCAAAAGATTATGATGATAAAGTTGTTCCTTCAATGAATATATATCATGATAGTGGATTTTGTTATGAAAACATTGGATCTGCTGAAGGATACAAATCAACGAAAAGAAGCGTTCTTTTGGTGATCGTGCTTGCTGACAAAGAAATCAAATGACATTCAAATTTGTTGACAAAGGAGATTACATGGTGGCATGTCGAGTTCAAGGTCTGTGGTTAACGATCAATATTTGATTCAAGAACATCGACAAAGGAATGGATGATCTGAAGGCGGTACAAAAAGAGAAGATACAAGGTGGCACAGTTTTCCAGTGTTTTCAAAATTTATGGGCCTGAAAATCGACAAATGGAGAAAACTATTTTTGGAAAAGACACTTTCATGTCGTGTACATGAAGAAAGGTTAACTTGCACGCCTAGTGTTTTTCATGATCAGAACATGAAAAAATGGCCATGGGAAGAGGGTCGTGGAAGTGTTGGGTTGGTCGCGCAAGTGACCTACACGCTGTGAATAGACTTGGGTGCCAATGCCTAGAAAGATTGGAAACATGCGGGCCTACTGTTTTTCAAGATCAAAACATCAAAATATGGAAATGGAAAGAAGGCTGTGCAAGTATTGGTTGGGTCGCACAAGTGATTTGCGCGACAGAGGCTAGGGGAGATGAGCTGTGCTCCGGGACTTGTGTGCCGAGGGGTGACTTGCGCGCCACTGCGCAAGTTGACCAAATCCCTATAAATACTGGACCACCCCTCCTCATTTCCCACGAGCTCAACCCTTAGAGAAAATCAGAGCTCTCGTCGCGTAGGTGTAGGAGTTGTGCAAGTGGTGAGTGGCCGCGCAAGTGATTTGGAGAGACTTGCACACCAGCTCTTAGAAGATGCACGCCGATTGATGGTTGCACGCCCATGGTGATTTTGGTGAGAAAGGAAGTGAGTCACATAGGTTTGAAGTTCAAGAAGGCAGTTTTGCACAAGTGATTTGGTAACACTTGTGCACCAGTTTGGACTTGGCGCCGAGTACTTGCGCGCCGTGTTAGGACTTGCGCACCAGGCTTTGAGGAGACATTCAGATATTGTTGAATCACACCCGTCTTTCTGGAGATGCACGAAAGATGAATGTTTTCCTAATATTTTAGGTGCAATGTGAGATTAAAGAGGAAATCTAAATGATAAATGCATGATATCATGAAGACATGGAGAACTGATTCTGATAATGCCATGTAAGCTAAGCTTTACTTATTGAGTAATCACATTAGTGGTTGTGATTCAGGAAAACGAATACAAGAGGATCTAGTGTATTAGTCATTGCACTAAAGAAGAAGTTTTGAATTGAAAAGAGCATAAACTCTGAACCCTGATGCAAGAAAAGTCTCATGTTGAACAGGAGATAAACACTTCAATGAAAATCTATTGAAGAGACCTTCACGTCTATAAACTGAGCGAGACTTCACTAACGGCAGTGAGCCAGGGGGAGTCAACGGGAGTGGCCCGAGGGACACAATGTGCTATCCCTGATCTTTTGTAATGTCAGTGAGCTTGGGACAGAGTGAATATTACCGAACCATTGTAATCCACAACTAGTGAATATTAGTGGAATTTGGTACAACCGGAAACTTGTCGGCGTATGCTCCTTGGACGTAGCCTTACTGGTGAACCAAGTAAAATTGATGTGTTATCTCTATGAATGTGAATTTTTCATTGTTGATCATACCCATCATATAGGTTTAAGTTGTTTCTACCAACATGGGAACAATATCCACAACTTTATGAAGAAAAAGTTGACACCCAGATTCACCCCTCCCCTCTCAGGGTGTCTCAGGGTCCTACAAAAATATGTGTCTTCCCACCATCACTAACTCTAATTCATATTTATAATGATTTTATAAATTTATATGTAATATATTAATGAATTAAATATAATTTAATAATTATAATATGTAATCTATTTTATAAACATCCATTAAGTTGAATGTTGATACGATCATTCATACAAACATTTGGATTACAACCTCCACGAAGTTATGTGATTCATCATTAATAACTACATTACATGGTTAAAATTGTTGAATGTATTTAAATATATAATAAATTATTTATTATATTATCATAGTTTTTTAATTGTAAAACAATTCATTCTATTACTCTCTCTTTTTTGAAAAATTGTGTCTTTACTCATTCATAGTATGACTTATAGTTTCCATGATTTCAATATAATTCATTTTAAATAAACATCATTAATATTTTATTTTTATTGTTGTGACCACTTTGTGTAAAAGTTTGTATTTGTTGTCAATAGTTTTCAATGAAGATCAAAATGAATGAGATCAAGAAGTAATACAATGAAACGGAGGAATGGAAATTCAGATGATTGTTGTACTGATCATAAGTTCAAAGAATGTGTGTCAAAGGTGACACATTGATTACAATAGTGAAGAATAGTGAGGCATAATCCATCTAAGAATGATTAATGAAGAATGGGGATTTGATGAAGACTGTTCAATTCTTCATGATTTCATGAGAATCATGCAAGAGACTTCTTGAAGAATAGGATAGTATGATTTGAATGAAGTAGAGAATGACGGTTGAAGAAGAAGACAATGTGCAAGGGATTGGAATTCTAAGATGGCCATGCACTTTACATTGTCTAAACATATGATGATCTAATGTGGTTCTATCAAACGATATATATCATGATAGTGGAGATTGTGATGAAATAATAAGAGTTGTTGAAGAAGGAAAATCACCAAAAAGAATCATGAAGGTGATGGTCGAAGCATATATTGAAGGTGGCACTGTTTCCCCGTGTTTGCCAAATTTTTGGGCCACAAAATCGGAAAATGAAGACACAGATTGTATGAAAAAGGAGGTGTGAATGAAGAGAAGTATTGATATTGACTCATTCATTTCTGAGTAGAATCCTACATCAAAAAAGAACATGACAAATGGGGAAAAAGATAAGAAGCAGTTGAAGAAGTCCCTGATATCCAAAGAAGATGATGTATATGGTTCTCCATGCCCTTCGAATAATGGAGAACTTTCAGACATGGAATATATCGAACATGTGGCTTTTGATTATACCATAGGAATGAAAGACACTTCGGTCACAAGTGATCAAGAGAAATTAATAAGCTATCTGCATGATATTCCTGAAGAATGTGTTGCTGTTATTTTTAGAATATTTCAATGCATGCAGTTTGAGAACATCTGATTAGAAAGTGAAGCTGATAATTTGTAAAAGGGCTTGCATGGAAAAATTCTCGAATGCATAAAGCACACCAAATAGATTAATGCATTTGAAGAAAAAGAGGTATTCACTAAGACTCTAAAAGAGAATATCCATGCATATGAAGCTGAGCTGAAGAACTGCACTGAATTCAAGAGTTTTTGTGTAAAATAAACATCCAAGAGATTCAAGGAACATGACTCTTTGTTACAAAACAAAGTTAAGATACATGAAGATGAATTTGAAAGATTGAATAAGACCTGTGATGCAAAGATGATCATGATTGGAGATCAGAAGATTATCCTCAATATTGAAATTCTGAAATTGGAAGCCCAATTGACAGATCCTGAGAAGACCCATATTGAGACTTCACAAAAGAATGAAACAAGAGATGCTAGTACTCAATTTTCATTGGAGGATAGTAAATATGAAATACCTTCAACATGTGACAAGATGATTATGACAAACTCTTGATTATCCATATCCAGAAATAACATCTGTTTCCATTTAATGCACACTAGTTGAAGCTAAATCCAAAAGACCTCCAACATGTGACAAGAAGATCATGAATTCACTCACTGATCCATCACAAGAAACTATGACATTTACGGTACCATCCAAAACATCTTGTACTCCTGTTTCTAAATATGTTCACACAATTAGTGCAGGCTCGAAGAAAAATTATAAACAAGTATGGATAAGGATAGGTGAGGTGAAGAAACCTACCACAATGGCTAGGTTGTATGGGATGAAAAATGAGGATGTTGGTTCCTCAAATAGTGTACAAAAAATTAAGAAGAAGGCCCAACAACCTCATACAGAAGATAAAAAGAAGAAAATATTTGTGGGTCAATGTTGGTGCTGCAATAGATTTGGGCATTGTGCACTACATTGTTGGTACAATCCCTTTAAGAGAAAATCACAAAGAAAGCATGTATGAAAGGGAAGAAATCTAGAGAAGAAGTAACAACATCTGCAGGTCCAGAAGCATCTGTTTACAGCAAATAGATTTGGAATGCTTGATTACATAGGTGATGTATGCAACAGTAGTGGTCATAAGGTAGGTACATGCCCATCTCAACATGCTTTCACTGTTGATAAGAAAATAATACCTATGACATCGTCTATGTATGAAGAATGTACCTTGGGAAGAAATCAGAAGAATTGTGCGGACACACATTTCTCCAGGAAGATCTCAGGTAGGGAAGCTGAGAAGACCCCAGATTTTAGATCCATAAAATTGAACGATCATTCATCCACAAGAGAAACTAAGAAAGATGAAACTCCGATGAACCGATGTGGAAGATCCAAACCAGCTGTAACAGTTCCAAATGACTTGTTGGTCATATGTCAAGAAGATTTGAAAATAATGCAGGAACTTGAAGATGAAAATTCCAAGGCTGGTGACAATGGAAAAGGAAAAGTATCACGTGTTAATGATGTTCTATGTGAGTGATGTATGAGATCTGGTCACATCACAAAAGGTTGTATAACCTTAATAACAGAGCAAGAAGCAGCCCTTAAAAGGAGTAAAAATGTATCATTAATGATGGCTGTTAATAAGAAATATTCTCCACACAAAGAAGAAGAGAATGTGAAGAGATCCATGCCACATCAACACATATCAGAGCATACGTTCAAATGTGAAGGCATGAAGACTGGAGTGAACAGAGGAACTTGGTTGAGAAAAGAACCTCAAAAATACATCTCATGTTTATGAATCAAGGAGGAACCACCTTATTTACTTAATCATTTTGGTATTTTATTTGTGCTAATAATGTATGGAATTGAAGGTGAATTATGCGTTTATGGCAAGAACCTGAGAAGAAGTGAATTCTGTCAACTCATGATAGCTGATCTAAAGACATTTACATCATTTTTAGATTCTTCAATTGATATTAAATGATTAAGATGATGAAGGATCACTCTTGATGAAGATGATAAGGAGTGTTTCTCTTGAGGGGGATAAAAATGTAGAGGCTTCCAAAATCATTGCTTCAATAAGTATAAACTCCAACTTGTATTAAATTCAAATTAATCTGTAAATTTCTTGAAGAACATGTCATTGGAAAATGTATGTCATTTATCAATCTCTAAAACTTGTTTAATCAGAACAAAGATCATTCTACAATGGGGGAGTAACCGAATTGATTAGTGACATAAGAATAATGGATGTGCCCCAAGCCCACTTATCCTGCCAATTGCACTTGAATGTTTTTGAAATTCTTGCTGATGAGAGTGCAGGAGTTTCAGGTTGATTATTCCCTATCAAATTAGTTTTATTTAACCCAAAATGAATGTGGAAAACCCTTGAAGACAATGTAAATGAGTTCTCATCTCATTTGGTATCATGATCAGTGAATAATGGACAGCCTTGTTGTCTAAATCAAATCCTTTTGTTTTCTACACCGAGCACTTCTTAAGTAGACATAGAGTGAAATTATTGATGACACATTGCTTAAGTATAGATTGATAACCTCTCAACCATGAATTTTGTATTTCTTGTCAATAAGGGTGAGAGAAAGTGAAATGAATGTTTGAAAAGAAAAGTTGATTGAAGAGAAGGTTCTCATTTTGACATTGATGAATTCATTTCAGAAGATATGTATGGTATTGACAACAAAATACAAAGGGGGATATTGTTGGGTCCACTTTGTGTAAAACTTTTTATTTGTTGTCAATAGTTGTCAGTGAAGATCAAAATGAAGGAGATCAAGAAGTAATCATATGAAATGGAGGAATGGAAATTCAGATGAATTTTGTACTGAACATAAGTTCAAAGAATATGTGCCAAAGGTGACATATTGTTTACAATAGTGAAGAATGGCGAGGCATAGTCCATCTAAGGATGATTAAAGAAGAATGGGGATATGATGAAGACTGTGCAATTTATCATGATTTCATGAGAACCATGCAAGAGACATCTTGAAGAATAAGATCTTATGATTTGCATGAAGTAGAGAATGACAGTTGAAGAAGAAGACAATGTGCAAGGGACTGGAATTCTAAGATGGCCATGCACTTTACATTGCCTCAACACATGATGATGCTTAATTTGTTCTATCAAAGGATATATATCATGATAGTGGAGGTTGTGATGAAATAAGAAGAGTTTTTGAAGAAGGAAAATCACCAAAAAGAAACATGAAGGTTACAGATGAATCATATATTGAAGGTGGCGTTGTTTCCCCGTGTTTGCCAAATTATTGGGCCTCAAAATCGGAAAATGAAGACATGGATTGTATGAAAAAGGAGGTGTTCACGAAGAGAAGTCTTGATTATGACCCAGTCATTTCTGAGCAGATGCCTACATCTAGCAAGACCCTGACAAATAGGAAAAAAATAGAAGAAGCAGTTGAAGAAGGCCCTGATATCCAATGAAGATGCAGTATCTGGTTCTCCATGCCCTTCCAATAATAAAGAACTATCAGGAATGGAAAATATCAAACATGTGGCTCATGAATCTACCATAGGAATGGAAGACACTCCGATCGCAAGCGATCAGAAGAAATTAATAAGCTATATGCATGATATTCTTGAATAATGAGTTGCTGCTATATTTTGAATCATTCAATTCATGCAGGTTGAGATCAACCGATTGGAAAGTGAAGTTGATAATTTGGAAAGGGATTGGAAGGAAAAATTCTCGAATGCTTAAAGCTCACCAAACCGATTAAAGACTTTGAAGAAAAATATGTACTCACTAAGACTCAAAAAGAAAAGATCCATGCACTTAAAGTTGAGCTGAAGAACTGCCCTGAAGTCAATAGTTTTTGTTTGGAAGAAACATCCAAGAGATTCAAGGAACTTGAATCTCTGTTACAAAACAATGTTAAGATGCATGAAGATGAATTTGAAAGATTGAAGAAGACTTGTGAAGCAAAGATGATCATGATTGAAGATCATAAGATCATCCTCAATATTGAAATTCTGAAAATGGAATCCCATTTGATAGATCTTGAGAAGACCCATATTGAGACTTCAGAAAAGAATGAAACAAGAGATGCTAGTACTCAATGATCATTATAGGATAGTAAAGCTGAAATACCTTCAACATGTGACATGAATATTATGACAACTCTTGATTATCCATATCAGGAAACAACATCTATTTCAATTCGATGCACACTAGAGGATGGTAAATCCAAAAGACCTCCAAAATGTGATAAGAAGATCATGACTTCACTCATTGATCCATCACAATCAACTGAGAAAGTGAAGGTACCATCCAAACCATCTTGTACTCTTGTTTCTAAATATGTTCCCACAATTAGTGCATGTTAGAAGAAAATTTATAAACAAGTATGGATGATGGAAGGTGAAGAGAAGAATCATACCACCATGGATAGGGTGGATGGGAAGAAAAAGGAGGATTTTGGTTACTCAAATAGAGTAAAAAAATTAAGAAGGATTCCCAACAGCCTCATATAGAAGATAAAAAGATGAAATGATTTGTGGGTGAATGTTAGTGCTGCAACAGATTTGGACATTGTGAACTGGATTGTTGGTACAATCCCTTTAATGGAAAAGCACAAAGAAATCCTCTATCAAAGGGAAGAAATCCAGAGAAAGAAGAAACAACATCTGCAGGTCCAGAAGCATCTGTTTACAGCAAACAGATATTAAATGCTTGATAACATCTGTGATTTATGAAATGGCAGTGGTCACAAGGTAGGTACATTCCCATCTCAATGTGCTTTCATTGTTGATAAGAATATAAGACCTCTGATTCCGTCTATATATGAAGCTAGTACCTTGGGAAGAAATCATAAGAATTATGCGAAAACACATTTATCCAAGAAGATCTCAGGTAAGGAAGTTGAGAAGACCCAGAATTTTAGATCCATAAAATTGAAGGGTCATTCATCCACAATAGAAACTAGGGGAGATGAAACTCCGATGAATTTCTGTAGAAGATCCAAACCATCTATAATAGTTTCAAATGGCTTGTTGGTCATATTTCAGGAAGATTTGAAAATAATGTAGGAACGTGAAGATGAAATGGCCAAGGCTGGTGACAAAGGAAAAAGGAAAAATTTCACGTGTTAATGATGTTTTTTTTGAGAGATTTATGAGATCTGGTCACATTGAAAATGGTTGTCTATCATTAATACCATAGCAAGAAGAAGTCCTTAAAAGGAGTAAAAATGTATCATTAATGATCGCTGTTAAGAAGAACAATTCTCCACACAAAGCAAAAGAGAATGTGAAGAGAGCCATGCCACATCAACACATATCAGATCATATGTTCAAATGTGGAGGCATAAAGACCACAATGAACAGAGGAACTTGGTTGAGAAAAGAACCTCAACCATGCATCTCATGTTGATGATTCAAGGTGGAACCACCTTATTCCCTTAATCATTTGGGTATTGTATTTGTGCTAATAATGCAGGGAATTGAAGGTGAAGCATGATCTAAGGGGGAGAACCTGATAAGAAGTGAATGTTGTCAAATCTTAAGAGATAATCTAAAGACGTTTACATCCTTGGTAGATTATTCAATTGTAATTCAATGATTATGATTCTGAAGGATCACTCTTGATGAAGATGATGAGGTGTGTTTCCCTTGAGGGGGAGAAAAATGAAAAATCTTCCAAAATCATTGTTTCAATCAGTATCAACTCCAGCTGGTATTAAATGAAAATTACTATGTAAATTTCTTGAAGAACATGTCATTGGAAAAGGTATTTCATTTGTCAATCTCTAAACCTTTTTTAATTAGAACAAATATCTTTCTACAAAGGGGTAGTAAATGAATTGATCAGTGACATAAGAAGAATGGTTGTGCCCCAAGGCGACTTATCCTGCCAATTTCACTTGAATGGTTTTGATATGTTTGCTGATGAGAGTGCATGAGTTTTAGGTTGATTATTCCCTATCACATTAGATTTCGTTAACCCGAAATTAAAGTGGAAAACCCTTAAAGTCAATGTAAATGAGTTCTCATCTCATGTGGTATCATGATCAGTGAATAATGGACTACTTTGTTGTCTAAATCGAATCCTCTTGTTTTCTAAACTGGGCATTTCATAAGTAGACTTAGAGTGAAATAATTAATGACTCATTTCTTAAGTATAGATTGATACCCTCTCAACCATGAACATTGTATTTCTTGTCAATAAGGGAGAGAGAACATGAATTGAATGTTTCAAAAGAAAAGTTGATTGAAGAGAAGGTTCTCATTTTGACATTGACAAATTCATTTCCGAAGAATGTATTGTATTGACAACAAAATACAAAGGGGGAGATTTTTTGGACAACATTGTGTAAAAGTTTGTATTTGTTGTCAATATTTGCCAATGAAGATCAAAATAAAGGAGATCAAGAAGTAATGCAATGAAATAGAGGAATAAAAATTCAGATGATTATTGTACTGATCATAAGTTCAAAGAATGTGTGTCAAAGGTGACACATTGTTTACAATATTGAAGAATGGTGAGGCATAATTCATCTGAGGATGATTAAATAAGAATTGGGATTTGATGAAGACCATGAAATTCTTCATTATTTCATGAGAACCATGCAAGAGAGTTCTTGAAGAATATGATCGTAATATTTTCATGAAGTAGAGAATGATGGTTGAAGAAGAATACAATGTGAAAGAGATTGGAATTCTTAGATGGTCATTCACTTAACATTGTCTCAACATATGAATATGCTAATGTTGTTCTATCAAAAGATATATATGACGATAGTGGAGTATGTGATGAAAGGAGAAGAGTTGTTGATGAAGGAAAATCACCAAAAAAAATGAAGGTTACAACCAAAGCATATATTGAAGGTGGCGTTGTTTCCCCATGTTTGCCAAATTTTTGGGCATCAAAATCGGAAAATGAAGACATGGATTGTATGCAAAAGGAGGTGCGCATGAAGAGTAGTATTGATAATGACTCAGTCATTTCTGAGCAGAAGCCTACATCCAGTAAGCCCATGACAACTATGAAAAAAAAGAGAAGAAGCAGCTGAAGAAGTCACTGATATCCAAAGAAGATGCAGTATTTGGTTCTCCATGACCTTCCAATAATGAAGAACTATTAGGCATGGAAAATATCAAACATGTGGCTCATGATTCTACCATAGGAATGGAAGATACTTAAATCGCAAGTGATCAGGAGAAATTAATAAGCTATCTGCATGATATTCCTGAAGAATGAGTTGCTGCTATTTTGGGAATATTTCAATGCATGCAGGTTGATATCAACCAATTAGAAAGTGAAGCTGATAATTTCTAAAAGGGATCGGAAGGAAAAATTGTCGAATGCTTGAAGCTCACAAAACTGATTCAAGCCTTTAATGAAAAAGAGGTAGTCACTAAGACTCTAAAAGAAAAGAACTATGCACTTGAAGCTAAGCTGAAGAACTGCACTGATGTCAAGAGTTTTTGTTTGGAAGAAACAACCAAGAGATTCGAGGTACTTGACTCTCTGTTACAAAACAAAGTTAAGATGCATGAAGATGAATTTGAAAGATTTAAGAAGACTTGTGAAGCGAAGATGATCATGATTGAAGATCAGAAGATCATCCTCAATATTGAAATTATGAAATGGGAAGCCCAATTGACAGATCTTGTGAATACCCATATTGTGACTTCACAAAAGAATGAAACAATAGATTCTAGTAATCAATGTTCATTGGAAGATAGTAAAGTTGAAATACCTACAACATGTGACAAGAAGATTATGACAACTCTTGATTATCCTTATCATGAAACAACAACTTTTTTCATTCAATGCACACTAGAGGATGCTAAATCCAAAATACATTCAACATGTGATAAGGAGATCATGACTTCACTCATTGATCCATCACAAGAAACTGAGAAAGTGAAGGTACCATCCAAACCATCTTGTACTCTTGTTTCTAAATACATTCCCATAATTAGTGCAGGCAAGAAGAAAAATTATAAACAATTATGGATGAGGAAAGGTGAGGAGAAGAAACCTACCACCATGGAAAGGGTGGATGAGAAGAAAATGGAGGATGTTGGTTTCTCAAATACAGTAGAAAAAATTATGAAGAAGGCCCAACAACCTCATACCGAAGATAAAACGAAGAAAAGATTTGTGGGTCAATGTCGGTGCATCAGCAGATTTGGGCATTGTGCACTAGATTTTTGGTACAATCCCTTTAATGGAAAAGCACAAAGAAAGCCTATATCAAATAGAAGAATTCCAGTGAAAAGGAAAAAACATCTACAGGTACATAGGCATCTGTTTACAGCAAACAGTTTTGGAATGCTTGATAACATCTGTGATGTATGCAACGGCAGTGGTTACAAGGTAGGTACATGCCCTTCTCAACATGATTTCACTGTTGGTAAGAAAATATGACCTCAGATGCCATCTAATTATGAATCAAGTACCTTGGGATGAAATCCTAAGAATAGTGAGAACACAAAGTTCCGCAAGAAGATCCCAGGTAGGGAAGCTAAGAAGACCCTGGATTTTAGATCCATAAAATTGAAGATTCATTCATCCACAAATGAAACTAAGATATATAAAACTCTGATGAACTAATGTGGAAGATCCAAACTATATGTAACAGTTCCAAATGACTTGTTGGTAATATGTCAAAAATATTTGAAAATAATGCGGGAACTTGAAGATGAAAAGGCCAGGGCTGGTGACAAAGGAAAAGAAAAAATTTCACGTGTTAATGAAGTTATGTGTTAGGGATGTATGAGATCTGGACACATCGAAAAAGGATGTCTAACCATAATACCAGAGAAAGAAGCATTCCTTAAAAGGAGTAAAAATGTAACATTAACGATGGCTGTTAAGAAGAACAATTATCTACACAATGCAGAATAGAATGTGAAGAGGACATGCCACATCAACACATATCAGAGAATATGTTCTAATGTGCAGGCATGAAGACTGGAGTGAACAAAGGAACTTGGTTGAGAAGAGCACCTCAACCATGCAGCTCATGTTGATGAATCAAGGAGGAACCACATTATTCCCTTAATCATTAGGGTATTGTATTTGTGCTAATAATGCAGGGAATTGAAGGTGATGCATGCTCTCAGGGGGAGAACCTAAGAAGAAGTGAATGCTTTCAACTCTTCATACCTAATCTAAATATGTTTACATCCATGGTATATTCTTCAATTGATATTAAATGATTAATATGATGAATGATCACTCTTGATGAAGATGATGAGCTGTGTTTCCCTTAAGGGGGTGAAAAATTTAGAAGCTTCCAATATCATTGTTTCAATCAGTATCAACTCCAGCTGGTATTAAATGAAAATTACACTGTAAATTTCATGAAGAACAAGTCATTGGAAAAGGTATTCCATTTATCAATCTCTAAACCTCGTTTAATCAGAACAATGATAATTCTACAAAGGGGGAGTAACTGAATTGATCAGTGACATAAGAAGAATGGATGTTCCCGAAGGCCTCTTATCCTGTCAATTGCACTTGAATGTTTTTCATATGTTTTATGATGAGAGTGCATGAGTTTCAGGTTGATTATTCCCTATCACATTAGACTTATTTAACCCAAAATGAAAGTGGAAAACCCTTGAAGACTATATAAATGAGTTCTCACCTCATTTGGTATCATGATCAGTGAATAATGGACATCCCCGTTGTCTAAATCAAATCCTCTTGTTTTCTACACTGAGCATTACTTAAGTAGACATAGAGTGAAATTATTGATGACACATTGCGTAAGTAATGAATTATACCCTCTCAACCATGAAAATTGTATTTCTTGTCAATAAGGGAGAGAGAATGTGAAATGATAGTTTGAAAAGAAAATTTGATTAAAGAGAAAGTTCTCATTTTGACATTGACGAATTCATTTCAGAAGATATGTCAGGTATTGAAAACAAAATACAATGGAGGAGATTGTTGGGACCACATTGTGTAAAAGTTTGTATTTGTTGTCAATAGTTGTCAATGAAGATAAAAATGAAGGAGATCAAGAAGTACTACAATGAAATATAGGAATGGAAATTCAGATGATTGTTGTACTGATCATACGTTCAAAGAATGTGTGTCAAAGGTGACACATTGTTTACAATAGTGAAGAATGGTGAAGCATAATCCATCTGAGGATGATTAAATAAGAATGGGGATTTGATGAAGATTGTGCAATTCTTCATGATTTCATGAGAACCATGTATGAGACTTCTTGAAGAATAGGATCGTTTGATTTGCATGAAGTAGAGAATGATGGTTGAAGAAGAAGACAATGTGCAAGGGATTGGAATTCAGAGATGGCCATGAACATAACATTGTCTCAACATATAATGATGCTAATGTTGTTCTATCAAAGTATATATATTATGATAGTTGAGTTTGTAATGAAAGAAGAAGAGTTTTTGAAGAAGGAAAATCACCAATAAGAAATATGAAGGTTACAGCTAAAGCATATATTGATGGTGGCGTTGTTTTCCAGTGTTTTCCAAATTTTTGGGCCTCAAAATAGGAAAATGAAGACATTGATTGAATGTAATATGAGGTGTGCACGAAGAGGAAGTGTTGAGAAGAAAATTAGGCTTGTGTGCGAAATACGTGAGCTTGGTGTGAAAAACAGCGTGGTGCGCGAAATAGTGGAGCGAATTTTTTCGCGCAAACAGTGTTTCAGAATCAGAACGTTGAAAAATGGTAAAGGCTTGGGATGCACGAAAAACCTGAGCAGTGCGCGGAATTATGGTAATGTGAGCGGAAAAATTTTGTGCGCAGAATAGTTGGGTGAATTTTTCATGCAAGAAGTGTATCGAATCAGAAATACAGATAATCTGAAAAGGAAAGAGGCACGCAAAAAATCGGATATGTTCGTGCCATGTGTGCAGAAAATCAAACGTCTGTGCGAAACATTGGTTGTGCACAAAATGTGTTATTTATGTTTTACGTGCAAGAGATGATTCATGTTCAAAATGATGAAAAATGGAAAAGGCATGAGATGCGTGAAAAAAAAGGCGGTGCGCGAGAATAAAAGAAAGGTGCACGCAATTCCTAAAACTGAGATACAGTTTATCGCACAGGAAGGGGTTTTATGAGCAGGATCAAAACGCCTATAAATATGAGGTGAACCCCTCTCAGACGACATGGCTCGACACTTAGACAAATCCCGAGCTCTGGTGCGTGAAAAAATGGAGGAATAGAGTGGTGCACGAAAAGAAGAAGGGTTGCGTGAAAAAGAAGGTGTTGCTCGAAAAGGGGAATTTTGCGAGAAAATTAAGAGTTGTACAAAAATCCTTTTTCACGCCAAAAGATATTTTTACGGGCAAGGTTTGAATTTTAAGCGCAAGACACCGGGAAGGGTGCTTGAAAAATTTGGTGGTACCACAGACCATTGACTTGTGCTTAGCACTCACAAATCTTCTCTGCGAAGATGGAAGAACATGTGAACCATTTGATTTTATGAATAGAATTAGTACCGCACACACAGGACTGGTGTTTAACAACCTCGTTGTGCATTGCGAAGAGAAGAAGAGTGATTAGTGCATCTAAACTCAGATATGCATAGAATGAGGGAAATATAACGACACACTCAGGTGTCGGTATTGGGAATCAAAGTAAGGGAAGAAGAAGATTTAGTGCATTCAGTTATTGCACTAAAGAAGAAGATTGAATACAAAAGAGAATCAACTCAGGACTATAATTCAAGCATTGTACCATGTTGAATAGGAGACAAAGACTTCAATGCAAATATATTGAAGATACCTTCATGTCTATAAAATAAGTGAGACTTCACCAAAGGTAGTGAGCTAGGGTGATTCAACAGGAGTGACCCGAGGAAAGCAGTTAGCTCTCCCTGATCCTTTGTAATGGTAGTGATCTTCGGAAAGAGTGATTGTTCCTGAACCATTGTAATCCACAACTAGTGAATATTAGTGGAATTTGGTACGTCAGACAACCTGTCGGCATATTCTCCTTGTACGTAGCCCTTAGTGGTGGACTAAGTATAAAGTGTGGTGTCATCTCTTTGCTTGTGAATGTTTCATTACTGATCATATCCATCATACCGATTTTACTAGTTCCTGCCAACGTGGGAACAAGATCCTTGGTTTTAAAAGAAAAAGATGACACCCTGATTCACCCCTTCCCTCTCAGGGTGTCCCGAGGTCCTACATTTATATTATAAATCAGGTCAAAAAAAATTATTTTATGATTAATATTATGGATATGATTGGAAGGTTTTATATTTTTTCACTGAAAACATACTATAGACATTTTGAAATTACGATCTAAACATCATAAAAATAGTCTATGTGGTCTTCTCCAATCACATAACTAGATGAATCATAAAAATAATTAAATAAATTACATAATGATAACGTAATAAACCTATAAAGTATTCTAAAAAAGTAACTAATTTATTGATATCTAATATGAAATAATTAAATAACATACAATAATGATTAGGCCTCAAGGTAACAGGTTTTGTCTTAATTTCCCATTATTGAGGAAATTATTAATGTAATGAACCTGATTTATTTAATATGGTTTACATGTCCCTCATTAATATGTTATATAATATACCATTAATTTATTATGATATTTCTGTTTAAATTCATATAATTTCGTCCAAGTGGATTTGACATGAATGTAACCATCAGTTAAATTTTTTCATAACTCAATTTACATTCAATAGTCTATACTTATACATCATTGAAAATGGAATTCAATTATCATGTGTGGATTCATATATATGTTTTTTATTTATTTTCACAGGTTTTATGATTATTTAAATATGTTCACATAATAAATTCCTGGATTAATTATTAGTTAAAAATTTAAGATCTCTTCATGGGTTTTCTATTACTCTATATCTATTTACATAGACATTTATCATGTCAAGGATGGTGGTTTCCTTGAATGGTGTACATAAATCCACATGAATATGATTATAAAAAATACAACATTTAATTAATGTGTGTTTAAGATAATTTCATTATTATTTCATTCATTGATATATGATTTTGAATGATTATAATGAAAAATCTATTTATGTAATAATTTCATTTAATTTTTAGATTGTTTAGGATCAATGATCCCCTAGTGAGAGAATATAATGTTATTTTCATGAACCATATCAATTTTATTATTCAATTGATACTAACTGTTTTAAGTGGTTTACTATCCATTTTCAACTATATTGAATAAATAAGAATAAAAATTGTTGTTTGTGTGTGAAACTAATCTTGTATAATCTATTAGTTTAGGATGATTTCTCTTACACATATATTATTTATAAAATATATTGGAGAATTTATTTTTTTAGAAAATAATTTATTTTTTAATTATATTTTTAATGGTATATTCAATTCATATTAAATTATATTAAATTGAAATCCTTGTAATTTTACTCACTAATAACTTTGGACTCTGTTTATATAATATTGAAAAAATCTTAATAATATATTTTTCCTATTTTTTTAAAATTATTTTATTTATAAATTCCATTATATTTTCCATTGTTATTTTAGAAGATTTATTTTTAGATAATATATTTTTTTTATTTTAGGTTTCTAATAGTGATTTTCAATGATGGAATGGTATTTCTCTTATTCATTTAGCTACTTTTCATTTATGGAATTTCTATTCACTGAAGACAACATCCTTTGGGATTACTAATTATCCACTAGGGATGTATTGTGATGATACAACCCTTATTCATTATCTATATGAATAAACACTATTTCAAAGAGATTTTCTAGAACTAGTTTATTTCCCTAGGTAAATGATGATTTCATTGAACAATGTTTATTTTTATGTTGAAAAATAAATTATTTAATGTGTTATGATAATTTTTGGGTTCATGGATATTTTTTATGATAAGGGGTGAACCTAATGATGATCATAGTGATGGGTGACCTTGATTTCACTCACCAATGCATTGGGTAATTGTTTCAAAGATGACTAAATATAAGTATCATAATATAGATAAGACTGCAAACAAGTTAACAAGTCACTCCTAAAATATTATGAGTGTTACTTAAGTATGGTTATAATATTTTTATGGAATCATTTAAGGGTTATATGAATATAATCATCCATGATATCAAAAAAAAATCATTATGCAATCCATTTTTTTTTCAAAATTTCATTTGATCATGATTGACATCATATAGAAAATGATCATTGATACCTTTGAAAATTGTCTTTGCTTAACCATTATTAATGTTAAAATTTTTACAAAACCATGTCTTGATGGTTATGAATTATATTATGTTATTTTCATGAAATTTTAGTTTTTTTCCTTATACCATTAAACTCATGTTATGGTCACTAATAGAAATAAATTGTTAAAGACTATGTTTAACTTTAACGAAAATTTGAGCTTATGCATATTATTTTTTCTATTTCCACAGGTTATGATGGTTTTTATTTGGGATTTTATACATTTGTTGGTCACTAGATATGAAAAAAATATTGGGAGATGATTTATAATTTATATACAATTTGATAATATATCCATATTTCATTGTAGGTGATTGTCATATATCCCTAAAAATCATATCCTAGGCTGTACATGGGTACATTAGTAATATGATATTCTCTTTTATGTTGTATGTGTCATGACCCGTCCTATGATGCCCGGATGTGACTACCCCAAGCATGCCTTCCATAGGTAGGGGTTGGTGAGTAGCACCTAAAGACTATTCATAATGTGGAATGGCATTGCCTTAGAGATATGTACACTGTAAAAAAGGGAAACTGGAGTAAACAACAAACAAAATAAAGGTATAACCATGAGTGTAATGTACAACCATAAGTACAACTGAAAGCTGAAAATAGTGGGCCAGAATACAAGGACTACTAGATGAACAAATAATCAATCATCTATCTCGTCTTCAATACAGATCTATCTGGAGGGTAGTAACCATAAGTCTGACGTCAAAGAAGAGGATATTGACTGATCTCATCGAACCAAGGTCCACCTTGTCCTTAACCTCAAATTCTACCATGGAGAGTTAGTATTCTGAACCAGACACACACGTGGGGGTGGATCCTCTATAGGGGTGAGTGTAACAATAACCAGTAGGGGACCCTGAGACCCTCAAAGGTCTCTCAGTAATCCACAAAAGAAAACACCACAAGAAATACCACAAAGGTAATATAACAAGAATGATCAAAATCATGAAGAATAATACAAAAGTGATTGCTCACTCTGATGATATAACATCAAGGTTACTGGAATAGGGATGACAAGTTGTAAAGGCAGATAATCCTATCTGTAGTAACTCTACTACTGGCCTGTATAGGTCACTATATGATGACCCATATTGGTTGCTATATTCTGACCCATATTAGTCATTGGTGTTGACCTGTGTTGGTCTCTATATGCTAACCCGTATTAGTCACCGGTGCTGAACCATAATGGTCACTGGTTATGACTCGTAATGGGAATTGGTGCTGAATTGTCTTGGTCGTTGATGCAGAGGTAGGGATGATTAGTCGTACATATTGGTAATCCCACTTTGGAGTTTATAATGCTCAGCCACATTGGTTGATCTTATTCTTTATGACACAACCTACCACTTGAGTCCCGTATGAAGCACACCCTATCTCCGTAAGACTCTGCTCCTCAAAAAATTGGCTATATTTCAATAGTTACGATGTCCCAAAAAACAGTATACCCAAGGGAATACCCCATTATAGGGGTCGAACATGACAGACGGCGCATCGATCAGACGCCCGACCTGTGAGATGTGGGATCTATTATTAAAAGGGACCGATTAATTCAAGTTTGATTCAACCCATGTCGCACATCACACTAGATCAAAACTCACTTAGTGTATCTCTAAAGGACTATCTTGTCAAAAGGGTCCTTATGCCACATACATCATGTCGATCGAACGCCCGGTCTGTTAGTTATACTCCTTTCCGTGAAATGGGGGGGATCGTACCTCGGTCTGGCCTATCTTGGTCGGGCCCACTAGAATATGACAAAGAGACCGCTTCCCAAAATAGGTCCCAACACAACAGAATACATGTAAAACAGTCTCCCGATTTGTCAGTTACGTGCGTTTCATTATTCGTGGACTGGTTGGGTTTGGCCCCGGTCCGACTCAGTCAGGCTGACACGACGGAATGGGTCTTGGGGTCTACCTGAACCTGCCTGGGTCCGCCCCATTGATTGGTCAGCCAAGTTCACTGGGGTTGTCCCATCAGGGTCGGTCCGACTAATTTGTGGGCATGGTCCATGGTTGGCCCGGCCCACCGGGTGGGGTTCAGCCCACCTGTGCTGGCCCACTGGGCCGCGGGTCAGTGTCGTTCGGTTAGCCCACTTCTGGCCCAATCCGCCTAAAGGTGGAACACATTTTCTAGTAGGCCCCATGGATACAAGGACATTTCTTCCAGGTGGGGACGCCAGCTAGCTGACCGGTCCTGATCGACGTGGCGAGCCACGGGCCAACCACCTCCAGCCACCGCAGCGCTCGACGGTGTGATGCCTCCCCACCGCACACTCCGGTTGCTATGAGCCTCCTCTGACCGCCACTGGGTTCCACCAGTATGGCGCACAAGAATTTCATTCAGCGGACCACTAGAGGTGCTCTGATTGTACGTTCGTGGTGTCTTCTCTACCAATGAAACTCTAAGGATACAACAATCATTTTGCAGCCAACAAAAATGCTTTTCCATCACGTTTGTTGTTCCACCACGAAGAAACCATCAAGGAGAAGTTTAGAGGAGGGTCTGAGCCTTGTTGTTTTTGGAACGCGGCATCTACGTTAGCATTTCAAATAGATGGATAATTTAAAATAGTCAAAAGGAACTGTAATTCCTAAATATAATTCCCTACAACAACCACCGGCATGATTAGATGAGACGTGGATCGACCAATTAGATGGTTGATCCATGTTTATTACATTTTTCAAGAACGGGAAGAGAGAGAACATAAAATCATGTAAACCTTCTACCTTTTATGATGTTTGTTTTCGCACATTCGTCCTCAAGGGTTTACGCTATCTACAACACTTCCCAATTCCGACTTTTGAAAAGAGTTTTTCATAATTTTTCTATCTTTGCTGGGGTGGAAGTGCCAAAGGGCTTTTCCCAAGAATCATCCAAATCCATCACCTTATTTTTTCCATCACATCAAACTATTTTTAGATCAATGCTACATTGTTTTCATAATGATGTTATGTCCCGTCGTTACATTGTTTTCATTTATGAAACATCATCTTTGTTTTGCACAACATAATTCACTATTATGTTGCGGAATATAGGTCATCCCTATGTTTCGTTAAATTTCTCCATCTTCACATCATCTTTTCCTAACAGTGTCGCCATCTTCCACACAATGGAGAGAAAATAAAATAATTCAATTTCATTATATAATTTCATTATTTTTCTTGAAAATTCCAAAAAATAATATTTTTTCTCGGCCCTCACCGTTAATAGATAATTCGTTTCTAGGCGATTCTCGGCCTTTTGGATTCAATGATACCCTCCAGTTTTTAATTCGGGTAGCAGTTCAACGGATATAAAATTCCGTCTGCACATTTACTGTACGTAAATTAAAAATAGATGAAAAATTATTAACAGTCACCCTCGACCCGCGCCAGTCGAGGGTAGGATATGCCTAAGGGAAAAACCTCCCCAAAAATCCAGCGGTCCTCTCAGATTTTCAATCCGAGTTATGCTTTACAAGATAGATAATTTAACAATAATAAATTGTTACTTTTTTATTTTGTTTATGGCCAAAAACTAACATCCAATGTTGTACTATGTCGGCCAATATTAGGGTCCACCTAATGAAATAATACCCTCATAAGTTCGACGATGGTCTTGAATTTGTAATCCAAATCACTATTTGCGAGTAATAATCAATTGAAAAATAAAATAATTGTATTTATATATATTTTTTCGGTTATTCCATTTTCAGGTTTTCTCACTGGAGGACTGTGTCGACTAAACATAATTATCACCTAGGGTAATTCCACAATCATGAATGCAATGGTGCCCTGGTATTTTTGATATGCGCACCCATTTTTGAGTAATTCCACTTTTTCAAGAAACCTCTCAGTCGTGTTATTTTAAAAATAACAACCTTTGATGGATCAATCTAGGCAATCCAGGCATCAGAGTTACGCAGTGTCAGATTTCACGTTCTTGAAATAATAACATTTACTAAAAAATTATACATAAATTATGAGACATTGAATTCTCCCCACCATAGGGCTTTATGTCCCTGAAATCAAAACCAGAAAAACAAAACAAATGAGGGTACGAAGCACGAGTCTGATCCTCCCACTCCCTTGTTCTTTCCTAGAGGTTCTCGTGCTGACACTAAACTCACATAAGAGTGATCCACCATCCATGAAGTACTCGGTCAGGTTGAACTTCTATCTCCACTGGGATCTCCATAAAAGTTTCCCCATCGTCAAAGACCAACTCGCCCATGTCGATAACGTGTGTTGGATCATGAACACATCTCAATATCTATGACACATAGAAAACACTATGTACATGGTAAATCAGGGGGGAGAGCTAGATGGTTTGCCAACTCACCCACTCTGTTGAGAAACTAGAGAGGTCTGATGATCCTCCGGAATAGATTTCATACCCGACCAAATCTCTGCAGTCTCTATCAGGGTTTGACCCATAGGAAGATATGTTCTCGCTCCTCAAACTCCAAGGGTCCCCGTCTCCTTTCGACATAAGAATCCTGCAAAATCTATGTATTCTACATTCCTGGACACTAGTACTGAAGCCGAAGGACCCGGTATATCTTCACCACACCCAGATGATCCGTCAAGGGGATGTATGGAACTCCATCATCACCTCCTCTCATAGCACCACTGGTACAATTATACATCCCCTGAAAAGGATAGAGTGCTCCCGAACTTCTTAATATTCTTCATGTGCATGGACTGTGGTTGTTTGATCACGTGCAGTATCGTAGTTGTCATCTCTAAGTTTAACCTCCCTGACTCATTGAAGGAGTGGAGGGAAACTACCACAGATTTGAGGTAGAAAGTCTCATCTCTATTCCCTTAGGATATCTAAAGGGAGGCTAACTTCTATGAAGCCTCATTTATTTTATGCGAACTTGATCCCCAGCTAAGTGCATCTGCCACTTTGTTCCCCTTCCTACGAATGTAGACTATATCAAAGTTATAGCCCTAGAGGAACTCTAACCAATGTCACTATCTCATATTATGATATTTTTGTGTGGAGATATATCTGAGACTCATGTGGTTTTAGGAAACAATGAACTTCTCTCCCATAAATTATTGTCACCACATCATCAGTGCGAAGAGTACCGCTTCCCTCTCCATCCTTTGAGATGTTGTGTCCCAATAATTTGACCATTCGTATCCAGAACACACACATTGAGAGATTCCTCTATAATTGGTGCTTCCAGAGTGTGTCTAGAATTATCCTCAAGTGTACATCATGCTATTCCTTAGATGTCTAGTACACCAAGTTTTTGACAATGAATACCACTAAATATAGGTCTATGTCATTTGGAAATATCCTGTTAATGAGACCCAGGAACACTATAGGGGAGTTCGTCATGACGAACAACATCACAAGGTATTTGTAATATCCATACCGACATATGATAGTTGTATTCAAGATGTCCTCATCCCGCACATGAAGTTGTTGATATCCTAATCTGAGGTCTATCATCGAGAACCACTTCGCTCTTTTCAACTGATCAAACAGATCATCAACCCTCAGTATAGGATACTTGTTCTTCATGGTCACCTACTTTCATTTCCATAAGTACATGAATAGTCTCAAACATCTATCTTCATTATAGGAAAACAACACAAGGGATGCCTATGGAGAAACCCTGGGCCTTACCAACCCCTTCCTCTGTAATTCCTCCAACTATACCCTCAGCTCCACGAGCTCCATAGGGGCTATACAATATGCTGGTGTAGATATCGGTGATGTTCCTAGGTAAAAGTCAATGCAGAAGTCTACATCTCTATGAGGATGTAGTCGTAGGAAATCTTCTACAAAGACGTCCTAATACTCATCCTGTACCACTGGGAACTATGGAATTACCTCATCCACCGTGTCAAAGGTCATTTAATCCAATTGATATGTAATCTACTACACCCTGAATATCTCAAACGAAGTAAATATAATTAAACTTGAATTAGAATGACCTATGATACAGAATTATGGTCCAATATGTCTTCCATAAAGTATATTATCTAACACAAATAGAAATATTTCTAAATAGATAAAATTTCAACGAAATTTTTTGAAGCCCTAAAATACATATATATGAATTTTCAATGGAAAATGCTTCAAAAGGGATTGGTTATCATATAGTCACTATTTATCTCAAACATTCCATCTCTCAATCATTTAGGGAATCCAATTATTTTTTGATTTCATGTCAATGAGAGCGGTTATTGTGATGAATTTGATTTGGAATTTTGGTTTCCAATTTTTTTTACGCCTCTAGTGGACAATAATTTATTTGGTGAGATCTACTGATTCCTTTTATAGAACTATTATGAAGACAATTTTTTTTATTTAAAAATATCTAATATTTGTAAATAGGGTATCCTAATTTTTTTTCTTCAATTGTAAGAATAATGTGTTATGTGATGAAAATAATAGAATAAAAAATAATATGTCCATGATTTAAAAAAATGTTAATTATTCATCTATGAAATTAAACTATTTTTCTAAATGTGAATTGGAATTTTTTCCACTCTTATATATGGAATAATACCATGCATTCCCACATACCAATAACGGTGTACCATCAAAGTAATGTAACCATTTCGAAATATATAATTGCACTATTGTATCCACTCATGAAATATCACATCATTAAAATTGGACCATACACCCTTCCATGTTCACTCCAACATAATTCATTCATCAAAATCATAACATCATCATTACAATACAACCAAATTCCCGGTGATGTAAATTTATATTGTTATTATTTATTTGAGGATGATATTCATAAATACAATGATGGGATTGAATTATTTTGAACATTATAAGGATATCTTGGTACCCCCAACAGTGTGCCTAGTCTTAGGTGCATCGAAATTTCACTGTCTAATTATCACAATATTCTATTCCATGATCTACACCATATGCATGATGAATTTTATTCTCCTTAATCAAATAAAAAACACCGTATACAAAGGAACTGGGATCCCAAAATTCAAATTAGTGATTTATATTGCACAATACAGTCCACATATATTTATATTTATATGTAATCCACCCAAACATTTCAAAAAATAAATAATTATATTGGAGAAATATATATAATATATATGATCTTTATGTATCAATTTTTCTACCCCCAAAGCATCAAAAAATAGATTAACGCCATTTTTTTTAATAAAAACGAACTCCAATGTTGTGGATGTAATGTTTATTTGTTTAATTTAGTTATCATGTTAATCTATGATACCAATTCACCCATGTAAATTATAAATACAATGAGAAGAAAATTTCTAAAAGGGTGTTCTAAATGAAATAGGCTGTTACTACATAGAACCTAAACATTTTTTAAATAAACTAAAACCTATCTTATATGGGTTATATGTGTGTGATTTTCACATATATCCCCAAACTAGGATTACAAATATCTATTTTTGTTTTATAAATATTTTGACCATATTTTCATAAAAAAATCCATGACTATTTTCTCTATGAGGATTGTTAGTGATTTATTATTTAATTCATATAATTAGGAACCCAGTTACCCTTTTCGCCAATTAGGGAAAGCTTTTTTCCTATATAAACTATTTTTTACTGGTTATGTTTCCAATGTCTATATTACATGATGTCCAAACATTACCCTTCTAAATGGCTTTAATAGGCAAATATGATGAAACATGGATTCCCTATTTTCTGTGTCCATTAATATGGGAAAAATTGGAAGTTCATAAGTTTGTCCCTGTACTCTTATTTCATTAAGTACCATTTAATGAGTCTCATGCAATTTGTCCTCATGAATTTTATATTAAATTACATAATAAGCATATATACACCATCACACATCCCATATATTTTTTATTCTTCTGATAATGTTAATAAAAAATAAAAAAAAGAGATCTCCACTGATCATCCAATATAATTATTACTAATTTATTGTTCAATAAATCAAGAATTTCATTGATAATGAGACATTTTTTTTTTAGAATTCTTGAATGATTTTATAGCTGAACCCTCTAATCACTACTGAAATCCCAAATATCAAAAAAATTATTCAATGATCACGATTTACTAATAAATAATGTCCCCATGCCTAAATGATTAACCATGACAATTAATCGGCTACTATCATTGGGGGAGCTTTAAATTTCATTCAGTTAACATATATTTCATGTCAGACCAAAATAGTTCATACAAGAATAATTTCTGGACATACTATTAGATGTTCACCTAAAAAATGTATTCCATGACCTTAAACTGTACGAAACATAGGACCTAACTACACATAATTAATAATCACATCATATGTCTTACATAAATATGATTAAATGAAATATCATATATCTTGGATTAATCAATTTAATTAGAACATCATAATCACTATATGTAAAATGATAAAATAAATTTATACGGCCATGATTGAATAATCTAATAAGGAATGTCATTATTCTTATCAACAAAACCTTAAATGGAATTTAATTTTTAATGGTTTTATAACAATAAAATCAATAATGTTGTATTTTATGAAGTAAATAGAAATTATAATTTTTCATGTTAAATAGAATTAAACAACATGGATGTCTATTTCCATTATGTATACATCGGTGTCACAGATACTTAGTGAAAATCTAACTCTACTACACCAACAAAATTCCTTGATAAGGATAAATTATAGAGTTTATAGTTGTAATATGTAAATAGAGTATAAGATAAAACATGTATAATGATTGATAACTACATAATTGAATATAGAGAACATATAAAATATGTATATATTCATATCAAAGCATAATGTAACCTGCTCAATTTTAAAACATGGGTCGACAATATTATTACAATGGTGCATTTCATGAATATTTATTTAATATATACGAGTTTCATATAGATGGAAATAAGACTCTTCATGGGTTGATTTTAACTTCCATAATATAAATCTTAATTTACATTTTGTAATATCATTACTTTATATCACTACTATATATTTTTTGGAAATAATTTTGTAGCAAAAAAATTGAATGATAAGAATGAATCGGGGATTGACATATTAATAAGATTAATATAATATTCATTGTGTGGTATGATTCACTATGAGATTAATATATCATGTTTCTATTATGTGAATTATCCGAGGGTGGAGTATCTATGATAGGATGAACTATTTCCCAATAATTGATACTTATATATAGAAGGATGTGATGAACACATTTTTTTCTTTTGATTATGGAATGGGACAATTTTCAATGATTTTTATCTTGATTAAGTTATGGTACAGTCTAAAAACCTATACATCGGTCTGACATTTCATTTTTTACTAAAACCATTTATTGTACACTTCCATATATTCTAATGATAAATCCAATTGAATTGAAATGGTTATAGTATTTTGAATTCATTCTCACAATTCCATAATAAGATTCAAAAAATAAACTGATATGTTTTCATGGTATTCATATTGTGAATGGTGTGGGAAGATATCCCACATATCCTTTTCATTATTAAATGAATCACATTATATTCCCATCATTTTAGTCTTATATTATCCATGGGATGTTAATCCCACATCACCATAATAATGGTAAAAATAAGGGATATTATTCCCTTGTACTTGATATTAAATAAATAATGTTCATTAAACTATATTGATTGGTACAATTAAATAATAGGATTAATTTTACCAGCACCCACTATATCAAATATTACATTTTATATTATATGAAAATAATATTTTACATGGTGATCAACTTTATGTTATATAATCCCATAGAAAATATATGTGGTATTTTTAAAAATACATTAAAATGTTCATGAGAAAGTAAATCTCAATTAAAAGGGTGGCTACTTCAGTACACTATAATTAGATAAATGTATTTATATGATACTAGAATAAAAGTTTTTATTTGAATAACGAATAGAATCATATTCTAGTTATTATTAAAGGTATTATTAGTGGTGGGATACTTGGTTTTATTTTCACACCTTTCACGACCACATTTGGTAACATGTTGATGTTATGGTCGACATATAGGTATGGGTGATGCGTCAATAAAAAGATATATAGTAGGATGATCATAGAACTGTAAGGGAAATATGTATAAGATGTTTTTATATTTTTGGAATATGTCTGTTTTGGGTAAATTTAATTATTTTATCCAATCATTAAATTCATTAAATCATTAGTTGATCTTATATTGATGTTTGAATTGTCGATTTGTATCTGTTTTATTTTATTATAACATATTATATTTTATTTAAGGTAGACCATAAATTATAAATACATTATTATTATTTGATGTTATATCTACATATTCAGATTTTATAATTTACTTATTATTACATCATTAATAATAATGTTTATAATATTCCCATATGGTTTATCAAACCCCCACTGCTAGTTTGCTCGTTTTGCTGTAAAGGGTTGTGGGATTGAGTTCTTATTATATAGAACTGGGATATATATTTATTAGTTTAAAAAATCTCCATAAGTTAATAATTATTTCATTAAAATAATAACATAGTCTCATGAAAGGTAAATATAGTTTCATTGAGTAATACCTACCTATTCCTCCTAGTTAACATCGTTTTTAAACATTTATCTTTAATCAATCAACATTATTATCCCTCAATTAGTTTTTATTAATGATACTCATCTTCATAACTATAGGAAATGAATACAAAAGAATAGGGTGAGCTTAAAGAATTAGTAAAAGTAAACATAGTCGATAACAATCAGATATCATATGTGAATATAAGATGATAATTAGAGGATAATTAATAAAAAAATTAAAAATTGACACCTAGAAAAGTGTGGATCATAAAGCATGAAATGTGACATTTAATAACATAGTAAATGAATCCAAAAAGTGAGGAAATGTGTTAATAAAAATGATTATTGATAGTTTAACATGGTAATTAGAATGAGAATAAATATATGGAATATGTTTCATATTTTGAATAATATTTTTAATATTGAAAATTAAATTCATGAGACACAACATAATTTCCCTTTTTTACGAGTGACTAAAATGAACTCGAGTGTACTTATTTTGTAAGATATAATCATTAAAAAAATACATTAGTCAAAAATATATGACCACCCCAATCATCATCCAAATTTATAACTTCCTCTTATTTTAAGTTATTTATTTCATCATTAAGAACCAATAGAAATAAATTAGGTTACATTCATCATTGAAGATGAATAATATTAAAATTTGTATCATAAATAACCATTGTAATAAAATTTTTTTTCATTCTACACAGTATAAAGAAACCATAGAAGGAATTAATATTCTATATAGATTCAAAAAGGGAAATTATTAATAAATCTAGAAATATTTATTTCATGATAATCCATTGGAATATAAAAAGGTATCCAATGAAATTGTGAATCTTTCTACACAAATTCAATTAAATCATCAAAATAAGGAATATTATATAACAGTTATGTATATTTATTTTATAATAACGACCAAAGTTCCCAAAAATAAATTGACATATGGAATATATCTTAACATACTTTAATAATTTGATTCAAAATAAGGTTTTCATATTGTAATGAAACTATGTTAAATTTTAGAATCATCCATAATAGATGATTATTTAATATTGGATAAGTGATAAATCATTTCGTTAAAAGGGAATGACATTAAATAGGCCATCAATAAAAAAATGTGGATGGTTATGTTAATATAACATCCACAATTACAAATAATTAATGTTAAAGAATGTTGAGTAAGATGAAATTTTTTATTAGAAGAATTTGGTAAAATCCATTAGTATATAAGAAAGAGACAATATAATTTTAAGTAAAATTATTCTGATTTAGTTTAAAAATATTTTTTAATAATATCTTCTTTTACATTTATGGTAATTTTTATAACATAATTATCATTTGAAATGAAAATGGTAGTCGAAATTGGTGTTGACATGGAAAACATAAAAAAATATTCTTTTGAAACAATCATGAAAACTACCTATATCAGATTGTTAAAAATTCAATAAAAATATAATGAAGAAAATAATGAAAAATCAATGAACATAATAAATTATGTATGTACAATTTATTTAGTTTTTTAAAAAATATGATGTAAGAAATGGATCATCATGATCATAACAAATTCACCATTTATATATCTCATATAAAAACTCATCCTACAAAATCGCAGTCAAGGGGAAATCAACATTTTTGGAAACAAGAAAAATACTATGTATATAGTTTGGAAATTATAAGAGGTTTTATAAGGGATGAAAAATTCTGAAATAAATAATCATTAAATAAATTAATTATTTATAAATTAGATTGAAGATGAAAAACTTATAGTTCGAGTTTCGTTTTTATCAAAATAATTTTCAAATTGGATATATTATAGATCAATTTAAATTTAAATAATTAAAATTATAAGGATCTTCAAACCAAATGAATATGGTATAATACATTCACTATTCACTAATCACACCATATTTACGGTATTATAATTTATAATAAGATGTAGGTCTCATAAATTTAATCACGATACAATGAATGACATAACGTTATTTATCACATATTATAATTCCCTATAAGATCCATTATAAATAACATAATTAACATAATATCCAATTATAAAACTATTGTAGTATATAGAACCTTTTTTAATAATCTTTTATAATTATTCTAAAAAATTATATTATTTACGTATCAAATATTATTTATGTTGGGTGTGGGTAATGATGAATGATTTGAACTTTTTTCACATGTGATTTATAGTTTTCATTATTATCCCAAATTAAATCATTTGAATATCAAAAACGTATTCATATTGGATGGATTAAAAATAATTTAATTTTTTAAATTTCTTTTCCAGATAACTTTTTTCGTTATCAAGAAATATCTAATCGATGAAAAACATTATTAAATAATTTTAAATATGTCAAGGGTATTTCATAAGTAAAGAGTTAAATATTGAGCAGTATTTTCCAAAACCCTAAAAAATCATTATATAAAAATGTAAATCACATTATAATTGTAATTAGTTTTTCAAAATAATCGATTATATTATTTCATTTCATTGTTTAGGTATGTAGTAAAACATACCCAAACATGAACATACAATGATTATTGGTGATTACATGGTGACATAGTTTCAATGTCATTACACTGGTACAATAATGATATATTTCAATTATTAATAGTTTGATATGTGGAAAATATAGGGTATTTATTATGTCATCTAATGGATATGAAAATATAACATATTATGAATTAAATATTTTCTTCTAGTGTGATTGTTTTGAGGGGTTTAATTAATTATAATAGTTTGTTTATCATAACATTAATAAGATATAAAATTTATCATAATCGACCATTAATTATATATTAACCATAATACTTATAAATAAACCAATTTTCATAACCATCTATATGTGGTTTTGAAATAATAAACATGGAAATAAAATGTCACATGTATAGAATAGTATAAAAGTACTCAAGGTTGATGATTTAATTTTGAATATAAAGTGATAAAAGAAAAATATTTTAATATATCTAAGATATAAATATGTTATAGATATAGTAATTAATTTTTAAATTTATCATTAGGTCCATCCATGTATGTTCGTTGAGGAAAATAAAATATTATGTTTTTTAGAGGTTGTTGTCCACATGCAGACATTTGTTTTTAAGGATGAGGCTGAAATACCTTTTTAATAGAATAAGAAATGGAATAAATATAGTATCAGTGAAAAAAATAACTCCATGAGAAACATGAAACTAGAACAAAATCGATTAATTATATGGAGATATAGTTCTCATACTACGATGAGGGAGGCACCCACCACTACCACGAGGAAGTTGTCCCCTCCTTCAGGTCTTTACATGCATCCATAGGCCATAAATATAATCTCAATACTCAGACATAATATAATCCTTCATGATATGAGATTTAGAAATAAAATCTCTCTTTATCCAATCATCATCACTTCTGGAAAATGAAATAATGTCAATAGTGTTACATAAACAAATATTATATTTTACCTTCCTAGTTTGATATTGGGTACTTCTATTAGAAACCAAATCGTTATTTAAAATGATAACATCTAGTATCTCCATTAGAGATTAGATAGGGAAATTTTTAATGAGATCCTTTAGATGGAAATGGAGCAATAGAAGTTCATCCATTGGTTACATGCAGACAAGTGGAAGCAATGTCATGGGGTTGTGCAGACATATATTCATATTTTCTTGAAACAATTATTTAGGAAGTGGGGATTTCTAGAGGAAACGAGGTATTCCAAATCTATGTAGAAACAACTCATAATTTAACAATACCACTTGAATAAGTATCATGATGTGGATAAAATAAATCATGATTACAGAAATTATTTTTAGGCCTTGTAGGATAATTTATGTTAAGAGACAATACCCTGTGAAATTGGACATATTCCAGTGGATAACAACTCGAATCCTATTGATCATTCTAGTAATGAGTGAGGAAACCATAGGTGGGTTTTCTATCCTACTGTTATCATTTATAATACCATCATGAACCATATCTTAGGAGAATCGATCTATCATAACACGAGAGTACTTCTTATCCTGATTGAACTTGTCAGATTCTATAGAGTTTTTTCTTCTATAGGGTGCATGTTCGGTTACATGTTCTTGCATGAGAGAGAGATGATTTTTTATTACATTATACATAGATAGTGAAACATATATTTTATCTTTTCATATAATTTTTTTTCGAATTAACCATGAACTTATATTTTTATAAAAAGAAGAAAATGACTTATTAGCTGGAGCGATCCTTTATAGCTTTACTGTCTAAGAAATCACAATCATAATCATGTTACAAACCTTTGATGAGAAAATCATTCAATGATAATCCAAAATAAATTGGTATTATCATTAGAGAAATCCAAAGGGGAGTGACCATTATCTTCCCAATCAGACCATGCTAAATGGGTCTTACTATTTTTCTTTATAGAATGGATATTATCATTTACAATGCATCCATTATTTAATGTACTGTCTTCATAATCAGGTCCTTGATATTCCGCAATAGACACACCATCATGGACCTGTCCTGAGGTTGAATTGTAAATTATTGGAGTAGTGGCATAACCATCTATGTTATCAACATCATACGTTCAGTTATCATTATTATTATATGTAGTCCCTTGATTTATCTTCCTCTGGAGATGTTGATTATCTTTCCCACTAATCTAGAAATTAAAATATACTAAATCCATTATGCCAATAGATTTTGAGTGCCTGACTGTTTTAAATATTCCACAAAACAATGGAATTATCTCAAAATCAATTCTATGTATAATATCATCGTGAGGTGTCGATAGGGTTATCGTATCAATAAGTAAATCACTGTGGTCCTTTTAAAAAAAATATTATCATAATGCCTGTAGCTCACTATCTCTATTTCATAATCCATTCCAATTGGAATTCAAATTGCAGAAGCTATGTCGAACAAAATCTATACAATTGATAAAATATAATTGGGATCATGTGTTTGAATCCAAACAAGGCCATACGTTTTTATGAAATTTTTTAAATTGAATTCCAGTTCCTATTCATGAATCCAAAGCACACGAAACCTCAAATTAATTGTCCAATAAACGAAGAACATTTTTAGAGATCAAAATAAGGGAAGGGAATGGGGAAAAATTCTTAACCAATGGACACACATTTGATATTGACAAACCCCAAAATAGAAACAAATATAGATATTTGATCAACCATATTCCTAGGTGGTATACCTTCCATTAGAATAGTAAGAGAAATTATAGAGTATTTGATTGAAAAATATTGTCTTTAATTGAATAATATGAATCCAAAACATGTGAATTAGTTATATTATGGATGACATGATGTGGGTTGTTTTTTGCAATCCAGAAGAATGATATACTCGTTTTTTCATCAAAGGATGATTGATTCTTCAAAATTTCCGAATCATGATCCTTATTGGTATCTATAGACGACAAAATACCGCTAACAGGCATACTTGATCGAATGAGGGGAGTAAAAATTGAGGTATCTTGGGTGATGTAGGGTAACTATATCTTCAATGTGAGGTGTGATCCACTTCTCAATTTTTTCCATCTAATCATTTAATTAACCTCTTCCAAAAACTATCAAATCATTTTACATGTTCATAGTGAAATGATATGGATGGTTATATATTATAAAAAAAATATAATAACATAATAGTATAATAATTTTATAGATTTTATCATTTTATGATGATGAAAATAATGTTTTCGTGGGGATGTGAATATAAGGGATATTTAAATTTGAATAAATGGTCAGAAAACTATATATCACTACTTAGGTTATATACGTTTAGATTGGGGTTAAAACATTAAGGTATATTATTTTATGAAGGAAAATAGATTCTTCTATTTTCAAAGAGTGTTGAGGAGATAATTCATTAGAGTTTTTTTTAACTAAAGTGTCTTTTTGTGCGAGGGTATGTGAGAAGAGGAGTGTAACATTTATATATAGAATAGTCAATACATTTTTTAAATAAAAAAATATCGTAATTAATGGGAAGTCTCATTCAAGGAAAGTGTCTCTAAAATTATGAAATATAATTCATTAGAAGAGATATGGTTTGTCAACACATCTAAAACTCAATTAGAACATTTTTTTATCATTTTTCTAATTACCTTTAATGTTGTAATTAATCCATTTTTTCCTCATGTTAACTATTTTTTACCTTTTAAATATATCACTTATACTAATGATTAAAATGTTAATTATTATATAATTTTTACCTAATTAATCAATATTTGAAATCGATTTTATTTTATTAAATTTTTAATATTTAACTAAAATAAATTTAAAATACTAAATGCATAATGTATTAATTTATTTTAAGTATAAATTTATTTCTAAATAGTCATTTTGGGTAATATAAATTAAAATAATAATATTTTAAATTACAATGTAAATTATAAATAAATAATATTTTCATTAGCAAAATGATTTATGAATTTTCCAATAAAAAATATATAATAATAATTTCATAAAATCACGTGATTTGTAAAATTGATTTTTTACTATTAAAAAAAAGTAAATTATTTAAAAAAAGGAACTATATATAAGAATGATTTGTCATTATAAATCAAATAATGTTAATTTAATCACAATGAAATTGTAATATTTATAAATATAGTATTTAAATGAAAAAAGTATATAAAAAATCAATTTTTATAAAAAAATCATATTTTATACATTACTTGTTTTTACTATTATTTCGTATAAATATATAATTTTAGAAAAATAAATATGTTAGTTTAGATATAAATAAATTTCAAAAGTGTTCCATTTAATCAATTAGGCTAAAATATAAAATAATTACTTTAAATATTACTTTTAGACTAAATAATCATTTATCGGTACAATTTAAAATTTAGTATTTATATCCTAATGAATAATTTTATTACACCATTAATATTACAATCATTATTTTAGTTTTATATATACAAAATATCATATTTTAGATAATATGATATTAATATATATGTGTGTGTTTGTGTGTTGAAAACATATATATATATAATATATTAGTATAATATTTTTATTTAATTGTATGTTTTTCCAATTTATTATCATACAACACAAGATATTAGTATACCAATTGGATATGTGAACAACAAAAATATCTATGATAAACATTTCCATAATATAGTGAAATGTATAGACTTAATTATTCTTTAATTCATACCATTCTTATATTTCAATGAATATATCTTAGTAAATATTGTTGATTTTTCACAATGATTTACCCTACCAAGGTCATTTTCTTCATTATGGGTTTTTTTGGATATTTGAGATCCTCATGTTTGATGATAATATAATTGATTTATTATTCTTGATGGCTTTATTCATTTTTGACTACTTATTCCTATTAATTTATAAATTTATTTTATAAATTTTTGAGGTTTTTTTATAATATATATTGTTGCAGTTTTGTTTTAATTTGAAACATATGAATGAAAAAAAATAAAATATTGTTTTCATATCATATAGGGTAAATTTTCTAATCTGGTTTCAATTATTTTGATGGAATATAGAAATAGTCAATAAATGTATAGGCAATATAATAATAATAATAAGGATAATAATAACAATAATTTCACGTAAAACGTAGGTCATTTAATCCCTCCGTATGTAAATATTGTCCTCTATATTTTTAAAACTACATAAAATAAATGTATGTGAGGGTATTCAGTATGTTACCATAATTCATTTTATAATAATTAATATTATGTCTACATTAATATCATAGGTTATTCCATGATTCTTATATTTTCTCAAATAGTATTGACCATTCATTTAATCCTGGAGCCCAACATATATTCCATATTAAAAATTTCACTCAATAATATTAGATTAAATATGAAAAATTCCACACAGAGATTATATATTCATAAAAATATATATTTTTTATCAAAAAATTTATTAATATATGGTTCAAAAGGTCGTAAACTATTAAACATAAATCATAATACCAAAAATTATATAATCATCAAAAAAATATATAAAAATTTCCCTTTTTGTTATTTTCATAGTCATTTCAAATACCATCTAATTATCCTTTAAAAAAATCCTTCAACCATTTATTACCTAAACATAATCCTTTTCTTTATCCTAATAGTTATATGTACCTAAATCATGTGTTCATCAATATTTATTCGTAAAAAATACCAACCTTTCATAAAATTATTTTTCTTTGTTACATATTCCATAAAATATTTCTTTCAAAATAATTAAAAAATATATATATAAGAATAATCAAAATATGTTTCACATAAACCCCTTTATATTCAGAATATACCAGCATTCATTCATTAAATGTCACTCAGTTATGAAGATACCAAGGATTATCATGAATTAACATCTATTAGGGTTTCAACCAATTAACTATTAGTTAGGATAAAAATATAATTTGTTCTATAATAATAATATTATTATTATGTTACATACATTTATTTATATATGAATCCATAATATGTTATTATATTTTTTGTTTAGATACATTCCTTTCTCAGCTTCATCTATATAATCCTATTTCCCAAGAAACACTAAAAAATGAATATGACAATATCTAAAATGATATGTATATTTGAAATTAAATTCTTTATCCCAAGATGAATTTTTCAAAAACTAGTTTATCTCATCCTGTGGTCGTTTCATTTTAACTATTTCTTACATATTTAATGTGATTACTCTATAAGAGCTACGTTGGATAACAAAAGTTTTGTTATCATTTTCATATTAACCTATTCCATTTATTTAACATTGACATAAATAACCTATAGAGGAGCACAAAGTGAATGTGATCAACCCAAGAGTATCCACTAGTATTGTCAATCTAGGTGTATAGTTAAGATCAATTTTCATGCACTGGATCATGATTGAGTTAATAAACAAAACAATTGCTTTGGTGTTGTTTCAAACATACACAACTATATGAGATCTTGAATCCACATTACAGTATCCAAATAGAGATGATATAATATTAAAAAACCTACTAAAACATTTAAATTAATTAAATATAATTTCCTATAATTATACCATTTCGTTGATTTATTGCATTTGATATCATATCCAATCTCCAAAAAAACGTAGCTTATACCAAAAATAACATAACCCAGAACTATTTACCACTATAGTGTGCTAGTATGTATTAGAAATTATTCTTCAACATTTCCATATGGAATAACTTATATCTCTCAAAAAATCATATAATTCCATGAAGTTCTGTCTTATTATCTTTGAGAACTAGAAACATAATTATATTTTCAATATATAGTTCAAATTTTTCCATAATTGATCCTTACATCAATCTCTCTCATATTCCCAATTCATTATAAATATATTCATGACCCAAGTAAATGGAAAAAAATAAAGGGTTGATCTCAATTTCTTGGTAAGGGTAAAAAATAAAAAAAACATTCATTATATGTAACCATAAGACATTTTTGTTAGTATAATCATTATAAAATTGAAGATTAATAATATTATAAATTCTCATTTATTGAGGGTTTGTAATGAAATCACAATATATGAGTTATATTAATTACACAAAAGACCCTTTATGTGTCGAATTATTTTTACTCCCCCCATTCGATATATTTAATATGAATTAATTATTACTGTTGGATGAAGCCATTTTATTTTTATCAATATGGTGATATGATAATGGAATTTGTGTTGGATTTTCATATGTTGTAAGCTTGTGATAAATATCATTTATTTTATTCTATAACTATTGAGGTGTTTTTATTCACCACCATCATCCTTAACATTCTATATAATTATACACTTTTATTCATTTCACTGTTAATCAACCAGTTAGAGAACACGATATTAGCATGATCGTTCTTCCATGTAATTTTTTTGTCAAACTGGTATGAGAAATTCTCTATTATGATGAAATTAATGTGAGAAATCATGCATCATATCAAGACCTCGAAAGAGTTCTAATATTACTCCCTCGTTACCCCATGAATATATAAAGAATTATTACATCAAAATAATGATTCATTTCATGTTATGGAAGAATCTCAAGGAGTAGTATTATCACATTAGTCTTGTAAAACTACAATGAATTTTTTTAGTCGAGTGATTTAGGATTTCAGGATTATAAATCAGTATTTGAATGAAAATCTTATATGTTTTAAATAAAATAAAATATAAAATTATGAGGTGACAATATCACAGATACTGATATTTCGGAAGAAACATATTCAACTCTCCATGCCTTGATTTTCAGTCTCCAAAAACAACATCCGAAGAAAGGTTTTACAAAATAATCTTAACTAATTTCATTCTTTCTAGATGTTGAATAACATAACGAAATCCTATTAGGGAATAAAGAATCTCATCTTCCATATACGACTCAATTCATTAAAAAAAATAAGACTTATTTTAATCCAGGCCATGGGATGAATTGACATAATCAAGGTTAAGTTAGCACATTTGACCGAGGTGTTCATTCAACAATTAAGAATGAAAAATTGAACCACAAGAATAAGTCCAATAATGAAAAACCACAGCTGATGAAATTAAATAATGATGACGGTAATATTTTTTGATAAGGAAGGAATGTGAATTTTCCATGAACATATCATACACCAAATAATATTGTTTATATTTTTCAATAATCAATCAATGGGAATGAAAGGAATACCCAGATAATTTTGTTTCCCATTCATTGAAATATGATGATGATTTTATGTCCTATGGTATTTACTAATATTTTTTACACCATGATTTTTTAGCATATATATCAAGAGTGAATGATTGTTATGGAAATGAACATTGGTTTTGGGGTTCTTGTATGCTCATTGTTGAAATGAACATTGTTTTTTTGTATTTTTTTATGTTTAAAAATATATAATGGTACATTATTTTCTATTATTACTTATATGTGTGTTTTTTTATTAATTGAAATGTATAATATAAATAAAACAATTTAGAATAATATCCATGATAAATATATCCACCCCACTCATAGTGCAATGATTAATTTTTTTTACAATGATAAATATTTTATCACCCATTAAATGTGGAGTTATCTTGTTTGTATGTTAACCAGTACTTCTTAATTATTCAAATTCACTAGAAGAGAAATAATATAACTACATGGTGGTACAATATTTAATATTAATAATACTTTTTTTCTCCCATGACCTGATTTAATTAGACAATTTTAAATATATTCATGATAAATGATATCACATCATGACTACTGATAAAGGTATATGTGAATACCTCAATATAATAAAAATAATTAATGAGATAGAATCCATTCAATAGAATCTTTTATAACTTTTATAGAGATTATAATTTCTTACTATTTGAAAAATTAATGTAAACATTGTAAAGCAGATGTTTATCAACCATGATACATTCATTATGTTCCAGGAATGTTTTGGTCATTTAGGATCAATAATGATGAGGAATATATTTAAATGTATGAATTTTCATCCATTGTATTATAATATGGTTCTTAAACCCCCATGATTTTCCATGTTCTGCTAGCCCTTAAAGAAAATTAATCATATGAACATCATCATCAATGATAATGATAGAATCTGCAATGTTCATGGACCTAATTCATGGTGATATAGGTGGTCCAATTCACCATCCATGTGGACTATTATGATATTTTATGAAAGTGTTTGATGTGTCGACTAGATGTTCCCATGTGTATGTATGTTACACTGATAACCATGCATTTGTGAAATAACATTCCCAAATAATAAGGTTAAGGGATAAATTCACTGATCATTCATTCAAGCATATTTGGGTTGACAATAATGGTGAATATTCATCACATGATTTTAATAGTTTTTATATGAATTTGGGAATTAGTGATAATCATCCTGTATAACATCTATATACCCAAAATTGTATTGCAGAGTCATTCATAATGATTCTATAACATTTCACTGTACTATTACATATGAAAACTAAATTATACATTTCAACATGAGGATATGATATTTTTCATGCATATGAAATAAATCAAATAATGCCATCAAGCTATAATGATTATTCCCCTTTCAATTATATTCTTTCCATGAAACAAATATTTCACTCTTTATTGTTCCATATTGATACTCGCACTATAACATCCCAAGATTCCACGGTACGCTTTTCTTTGAATAATACAGGAGCGTGTGTTGTACGCTACATCGAGTTGTAACCCACCACAACCAATCAAACTAGTCGTTATGAATAGTAATACCCATTTGTTGAAATTTTATAAATTTTACCTTTACAAATGGTCTTCATTTTTGGATTCGGATTATCGAAATTAGCATTGGGTGAATTTTTGGTATTTTTCGGAAAAATTTCAATTTATGATGAATAGTGAAAAACTAAGTTATAGTTTAAAACCGAATTTTTATTTAAATAATTATTTATTTCATTTAAATTTGTTTTAGGTCAAAATATATTAATAATACCTATATAAGTTAAATTTAATTCAATGGAGTCAGTTTATAGTACTATTAGATATATAAAAATTTTATTGAACTTTTCACCGTCTTTTACCCACCTCCTAAGATAATTTGAAAAGTTGCATAAAACGTAATTTTACTGATTCTATGAGTGGAATTTCAAAAATTCAAGAGACACGGTTAATATCAAGGTGTAAAATTTTGTTCAATAAGATAAAAATAATTTTTTGGTGAATAGTAAATTTTTACTTTTATTTAACACGGTTAAAAGTAAATAGGGTAATTAACGGTAAAACTGTTATTATTATTACCGAAACACATGTCCTAATTCTATTGGATAAGTATAAATCGACCAAAAACAACCTTAGAAATAAAATATGAACCTCTTTGGTCCACTTGTATTAGATTAGGACATTTATTATTATTTAAATCAATGAAGAGTTAAAAGAGTTAAAATCAATGTTTAATAACTAAAACATTTTTAAAATTTGGTTATTCATAAGATAGATTAGATTATAAATATTCATTATAGATATAAATAAATTTCCTACATAATGATATATTATTTATAGTTTTTAGTTATTAAATAATTTTATTTATTTATGATACAATGGGGATGCATTAATTATCAAATTGATGAAATATTAAAATAACTGATATTATAAATATCCAAATAAATGTAATTTGAGAATTTTTGTGAATTCCACTAATTTTATAGGTTAATATGAAATGTTATTAATAATGAAATGAATTTATTTAGACTTGATAATTTTGTTATAACTTTATCAAAAATCAATTATTAAATAGTGTGACAATTGACATAAAGGAGTATTTAAAACAAACATTATATTATTAATTGATATTATATTCCTAAAAATATAAGGGTCATCCTAATGACATATATAAGGTTAAATATATTAATAATGAACCACTTGGGATTCTCATGTCTTGTTATAGTATGTTTATTAACCATATAATATAAAAATACAAAGAGACATGGAAAATGTCAAACTATTCAACTAAGAGTTAAATATAATTGATAAGTTTAATATAGTGACCCAAACCTGTCTAAAATCAATTAGATGAAAGTATATCGACCCATCCTCACCTTATCATAAAAATAAGTCACTTTGGAGCCATTATAACCGAATTTTAATTTATTATAAAATAATGTTTTAAGTTTTTTGTAAGGTGCCCCTCACCCCTCTTATTAAAGGGCACTCCCCTTCTCTCAAATTCACACATTCAAAGCCATTTGGATCGGCCAACCACTTCCAAAATATCCTCCCAAATTCCCTCAATTAATCCTAAAGGCCTTTTTTGATTATAAATTCAACATAAGGTTTCCTTTGGTCAAATCCAAAGGAAGACCCCAAAGAAGAGATAATGGTTTCACCACCCTCTTTCAAGTTCCTTTCTTCTTCCACTTCTTCAATTTTTTTTATTTCCATTATAAAATATTAACTCCAGTATCTTCTATATACTGTAATGTTATTATAAATTTGTTACAACCATATTCATTATTCTATCCATCCATTGAATGACATGTCACCTACATGCGTACGTATGGATTACCATCTCCACATCGTGGTGTAATTGTTATTCAACAGATGATTATTCGGATGGGTATAATAATGATGTGTATATGTTGTAAATAATAAATATAAAATGATAATAATTATGTATATATGATATACCATCCAATTATATATTATTTTAGTATCAAAAGCGTGATATTGTCGCTCGTGCCTACGTTCGGATTACAGTCCCCACGAACGCGATTAGATCCATTCCTCATTGTATCCATTCAAGACTAATTTTCGTTAGATGGTTAAAAATAATGTTTAAAGACCTGATATTATTATGTATATGAATATGATACATCCCATCCATAACAAATAGGACTCACATAACAAATAATATAAAGGAAAACGAATCTGTTAACACCCGAAACGACAATAATACTAAGATGTTATTAAGAAAACAATGTTAAAATATCATATATGATATCATATTAATGTATATTACACTTTTATAACATAATATAAATTATTTCACCATTACATAAGAGGTTAAACTAGCCTCTACTAGGGAAATGGACAAGTTAAGGGTTTATTTTACAGTCTCTTCATTATCCGAGGTTGTTTATATGTAATTGTATATTGCGCCCTCTTTATCATCCACATCCACGTTTCTTAAAAATGTATTTCAATACATTAATACTATTTTATAGTGTACTTTTTAAAGACATTTATACCCTTTTTTTAATTTTTATAAGATGTTTATAAAGGAATCATTGTGTTTTTTCCAAACAAGGTCTTTTTTTAACCATTTCGACAAAATCAAGGTAAGAATGTCTTTTTTAACTTATATGGTGGGTGGGGCTATTTTCAGCCATTATAAAATCGTCGAAGCTTCCCTTAATAGCTTATAATAATATTTTCAATGTAAATGTTTTATTTCATAATTATATGACTTTGAAATGATTTCAAAAAAGAGATATTTCTCTCAAATAGTTTTGATTTCATCTAAGTCAACATCCTTTGATGGATTTAAAGATTATTTGAAGTTTATTTATTATGACACAAAACATCCATATATCATTGAAGGTTTTTTGGATATTATTGATTGTGGATGAGTTATTTTTATACACTTAATGGTTTATGGATAACGTATTGATATTTTTATGCTAGTTTTAATACGAATGATTATGCTATGGTTAAACCTGTTCATATGAGGAATGCATTGGACATAATAAGTGATGTGTGGAGCCTGCTATAGCTCCTCGATGTATCTATATTTCTCAAGAGACAAACTAGTGTCTTTGCACAAGCCCTTAACAAAATATTATTTTTAGTCTTGGCACAAGGCCTTGACTATGTGGTTATGATAGTTTGGCATTATGCATTCCATCATTATGATAGTGGTTAATGATATTGCATGTGATTATTCAAATTGTAGAATATCCATGTGAATAAGTAAATGGCATTATTTAATTTTATTTTTCCATGTTATGATGAAGTTCAGTTTTAAAAGGCTTTTGTTTCAGTTATACGTTACCTTAAATGTTTATGTTTATTTATATATGTTTCTGCTATATTGTTATCCTTACTGAGAATATGAGCTCACTAATTTCAATGTTTTATTTTTTCCCCGGATGTGAAGAATTATTTAATGAATAACCTGCTAGGATTGTTTGAGGTGATATGACTGTGGACTATGGAGAATATGTTATTGTTGTTTTCTATTTTATCATGCAATATAAGACTTATAAAAATAACTAGTGATTCCAAGGCTACTAAACTAATCGGTCGTTCGAGACATGATCTTTTGCGATCATGCCAATGTTATGTAATAATACACTAACTCTAGGTAAATGGAGTTTGGGTATTACAATTTGTATCAAAGGACGTTTAGTATAATCCTTGGAAGCTAGATTTAGATAAACTCTGATTAGAGGACAATTTCCAAAGATAGAATTTTAGGATTAGTATAGAAGAACTTACTAGAAATTTGATATTGTAGATATTTTGAGATTTTTGTGTACAATACATCCATGTCTGGATACGAGCAGGTAGAGGCGGCTCTGGCATAGATGTACCTAGGCGTAAAACTCAAAAACATCGCTTTGAGCTAGATTCGATCGAGAATTGGTGCACAATAATCGGCCTTGATGCACTCTTGGCTACGACACTCCCAGGGGATATGCTTTGGATAATTTTATTTTCATTATAGACAATTATGAAGGATTTATGAGTATATATTTCCTCAAAGAAAACATTTTTTATGATTATGGATTATATCAATAAAATGTTCAATTTATGTTAAGTGTTTTACAAGTTTGGATTTATGTATTGAAATTCATAAACTAATCTAGTGTATGCCATTGTTTAGAGATGGCGCCTAGCAGAAGAAATGGAAATTGTATCAATGCACACACTCAATGTAGGTATTTCCCTCCTGTTCAAAATAATTATAGTGGAGATGGTGATGCAACTGGTGCTGATCAGCTAATTACCATACTGGGACAACTCACTCATGTTATGAATAATAACCTTACCTGTATGGAGCACCCAGATCCACAACGTGGAGGATAAATTATAGATCAGTTCATTATTTAACAACCACCAACATTAAATGGGAGTAAAAATCCCATAATAGCTGAGAAATGGATAAATTCCATAGAGAAAATATTCCATGCCTTTGGGAGTAGTGAAAGGGAATAATTTATCATGGCAGTTTACCGCCTCACAGGGGATGTTGACCAATGGTGGTCATTGATTCAAAACACTATCAAAGATGAAAAAGTATCAAATATGGAATGTAGGGAGTTCAATGTACATTTCATAGAATAATACATTCCTCGTGACCATAGAGAAGATATGTAAAGGCAATTTCTGAGTTTGAGACAAAAAGAGGATGATAATGTTGAAAATCATGAGGCTAACTTTACAAGGTTAGGGAGGTATTTTTCATATTATATACGTAGCCCAAGAAGTAAGATTGGTCATTTCTTTTATGGGTTAAAAACATTTCTCTGTCGAGCATTAGTCTCACAATCATTCTCTTCTTATGATGATATTGTCTCATGTTCTATCAAGACAGAAAATGAATTTTCTATGTCTTACGACATTAAATCAAAGCAATAGTATAAGAGATCAGATGATCACTCCAAAAATGGAAATAAGGGGATGAAGGGAAAAGTGGAATATCCATCATGTAGTAAATGTTGGAAGAAACACCCTGGTACTTGCTTGAAGGGAATGGGTGTCTATTACAAGTGTGGTGAAAAAGGCCACAAAACTCGTGATTTCAAGGGGAAGAAAGAAGCAAATGATGTTCAATGAAATAATTGCAGGGATATGGGACATTATGAAAATGAATGTACTATGCGTCAGGGGAACATACCTCAGAAAATCCCAAGGGATCAAGGCCAAGCGTAAGCTATCCATACTACTGTGGTAGAATCTCTGAAATATGTGGTGGTTTGTAATTTAATGGTTTCCTCATGTTTATAAAATGAATTATTTGATTTGGGATCATCGCAATTTTTCATATCTTCCCAATTGGCTACGAAAATTAGATATTTCAAATTTTATTTTACAAAGGAGTTGTCAAGTAAAACTCATAAGGGATGTATCATTGCTACAAAGTTCTGTGAATCAATTCCCATTAGAGCATATAAATGTTCTTTATCTACTGATCTCATATTCATAACTATGATTGATTTTGATATAATACTCTATATGAATTGGCTTTCGTACTATGATGCGATGATTTATAGTAAGAAGAAGGAGGATACGATTTTTGATGATGATGATAAGGAACACCTTACATTTAGAGAAAAATCATTAACACATAGTTCATATCTAGACCCCCCCTGTAGCTCAAATAAATTCAATTATTGGGGAGGAAGAGAATAAAATAATTCTGGGTGAGGAAAGGAATTTTCAAATAGAGGATGTACCTATTGTGAAATAATATGTTGATGTTTTTCCAGAGGATTTACCTGGACATCCTCCAGAACTATAAATTGAGTTTTCCATTGGTTTAATTCCTGGATAAAGGCCCATATGGAAGACCCCATATAGAATGACCACTGTGGAATGAGTGGAACTAAAGAAACAACTAGATGAATTGAGTAATAAAGGATTTATTCCCCCTAGTGTTTCTCCATGGGGAGCCCCTGTCATTATTGTTAAGAAAAAAGATGGATCTATGAGGTTGTGCATTGACTATAGGGAGATCAATGATATAACAATAATGAACATGTATCCTCTACCTCACAATGATTATTTATTTGACCAACTGTATGTAGCTATGTAATTTTCAATGATGGACCTTCGATCTAGATACCATCAGTTGTGTGTGAAAAAGGAATACATTACAAAAACAACATTTCAAACCATGTACGTGCATTACGAGGTTATAGTAATGCCTTTTGGGCTTCCTAATGCACCCTCTATTTTCATGGGTCTAATGAACAAAGATTTCAAGGAATATCTTGATTACATTGTAGTGGTATTTTTGATGAATATTGGTATACTCCCAAATCTATGAAGATCATGAAAATCACTTGTGCCTTATATTGAAGGCTCTGAGAAGATATGAATTATATGGGATGTTTGACAAGTGTGAATTCTGGCATCAAGATATTTCTCTTCTTAGCCATATTGTCTCTAAGGATGGAATCTCTATTGATCCTTTTAATAAAATAACAATCCAAGAATGGCCATCACCAATGAGTATAACTAAGGTACACAGTTTTATTAGGTTAGCAGGTTATTATAGAAGTTTTGTCCAGAATTTTGCAAGATTGGCTAAACCATTAACAAAGATCACAAGTAAATGGGTTAATTTTTTTTGGACAAAAGAGTGTGAAGAATGTTTTCAAGAACTGAAGAGAATATCAGTCAATGCTCCTATTTTGACTATAAAATCGGTGAATGATGAGTTCGTTATTTATAGTGATTTATCGAAGAAAGGAATTGGTTGTGTACTTATGTATAATGAGATGGTTATTGCCTATGCATCACGATAGCTAAGAATTCATGAACAAAAACTATCCTACTGATGATCTTTATATAGCTGCTGTAATAATTTCTTTGAAGATATGGAGACATTATCTCTATGTTGAAAAATGTGAGTTATATACCGATCAAAAGAGTTTGAATTATATTTTCTCCCAGAAAGAACTCAACATGTGGAAAAGGTGATAACATGAAATACTCAAATTAGGATTTCATGATACACTACCACCCGGGGAAGGCAAATAATGTGGCAGATGCTTTTTTCATAAAGGATCATGGATTTTTCAACAAAATGAGAATTGATAGGGATCCAATTTTCATTGATCTAGTAAAGTTGGATATGGTAATATCCATTTAACGTGAAACATTGATACATTTTCAAATGGTTACCAAAACATCTTTTCTAGAAAGGAATAAGAGTTCTCAGATCGACGATGAATAATTTAAAAAGAAGATTAATGTTGTGAATGATGGGAGATTGTGTGCCTTGGTGTATGACGATGGAATTTTTAAAATTTGGGAAGATACATTGTGTTCCTGATATACCTGATCTAAAAAAGGAATTATTGGACGATGCTCATATTTGAAATTTCTATATACAGCATGGGTGCACCAAAATGTATTGATATTTGAAGGAACATTTTCGTGGGACAACATGAAGAGGGAGATTGTTGAATGTGTGTTATGATGTATGGTTATTCAACAAGTGAAATCTAGAAGGCAACAGCTTGGGGGAGTCATGAAACCTATTCCCATACCTGAGTGGAAATGGGATAATATCACGATGGACTTTGTCATGGGACTACCAAAGACTCTTTGAAGAAACGATGCAATATGGGTCATTGTTTATCATTTTACCAAGTCAGCACATTTTATTTCTATAATAGAAAATCTAACACTTGAAAGTTTAACAAGACTATATATTAATGAAGTTGTGATACTTAATGACTTACCCCTAACGATTGTTTCTGATCGTGATCCCAGTTTTACTATAAGATTATGGAAGTGTCTTCAGAAGGACTTCGATACTGAACTACGTTTGAGCGCTGCCTACCACCCTCAAACAGATGGGCAATCAGAATGGACTATTCAATCCTTAGAAGACATGTTGAGATCTTGCTCACTTTACTTTTAGGGTATATGGGATCAATATTAACCTATGGTTGAATTTTTCTATAACAATAGCTTCTATTAAAGTATTCAGATGGCACCATATGAAGCGTTATATGGAAAGAGATGTCTCACACCAACTTGTTGAGAAGATGATGGTGAAAGAAAACTGGTAGGCCCAAAACTGGTGGAGGAAACGATGGAAATGGTTAAGGTAATCCAAAACCACATCAAAGGAGCTCAATGTTGGCAGACGAACTATGTCGATAACCAAAGGAAGGATTAGGAATTTCAGGTAGGAGATCATGTTTTCATGAAGGTAACTCCATGGAAGGGTGTTATACATTATTGTAGGAAGGGAAAATTGAGTCCTAGGTACATTGAACCTTTCAAAATTCTAGAACGAATTGGGGTTGTAGCTAATCGTTTGGAAATGCCACTAAGTCTCTCCAAATTTCGTGGTGTGTTCCATGTATCACTGTTGAGAAACTACATGCCTGACCCAATGCATGTACTCAATTATAAGAATGTTGAACTGGAACCCGATCTATCTTATTGTGAATAGCACGATAGGATTATTGATACCAGAGAACAAGTGTTGAGAATCCAGACGACTCGTCTGGTAAAAGTTATATGGAGAAACCATAAGATAGAAGAGGGAACGTGGGAACCTGAGAAACTTATGATGAAGAACCACTGTAGTCATTTTATACAGTAATATTCTAGAAATTTTGAGGACGAAATTATTTTATGGTGGGGAGAATTCAACACCCGAATCTTCCATAATACACTTCTCTTTGAATAATACAGTAGCGTATGTTGTACGCAACTTCGAGTTCTAACTCACCACAACCAATCAAATTAGCCATTATGAATAGTAATACCAACTTTTTGAAATTTTATAAATTATATATTTCAAAATGGACTTCATTTTTGGATTTGAAATATCTAAATTAGCTTAGGGTGAATTTTTGGAATTTTTTTGAAAACTTTCAATTTTTGATGAATAGTGAGAAACACTGAGTTATAGTTTACAACCAAATATTTATTTAATATTTATTTATTTTATGTAAAATTAGTTTAGGTCAAAATATATACATAATACGTTTATAAGTTCAATGTAATAAATTGGAGTCAGTTTATAATAATTTTAGATATATGACAATTTTATTGAACTTTTCACTCTCTTTTACCCACCTCCTAGGAGAATTTGAAAATTTACATCAGACATAATTTTACCCCTCATGTGAGTGGATGTTCGAAAATATTAGAGAAACGGTTAATATAAAGGAGTAAAATGTGGTTGAATAAGATAAATTTTTTTGGTGAATAATATCTTTTTTACTTTTATTTACCACGGTTTAAAGTAAATAGTGTAATTAAGGGTAAAACTGATATTATTATTACCCTAAAACATGTCCTAATTCTATTGTATAAGTATAATTCGTCGAAAAAAACCTTAGGAATAAAATATGAACCTCTTTGGTTCACTTGTATTAGATTAGGACATTTCTTATTATTTAATTCAAAAAAGAGTTAAAAGAGATAAAATCAATGTATAATCACTAAAACAATTTTAATATAGGCTAATACAGAAGATAAATTAGATTTAAAATATTCATTAGAGAGATAAAACTATTTCCTACATAATTGTATTTTATTTATTATTTTTAGACATTAAATAATTAAATTTATATATGACACAATGGTGATGCAGTAATTTCCTAATTATTGAAATATTAAAATAATTGATAATATAAATATCCAAATAATTGTAATTTGAGACATTTTATGAATTACACTAATTTTATAGGTTAAAAGGACATGTTAGTAATGATTAACTGAATTTAATTCTAATTAATAAAGTTGTTATAGCTTTAACAAAAATCAAGTATTAAATAGTGTTAAAATTGACAAAAAGGAGTATTTAAAACAAATATTATATTATTAATTGATATTCTATTTCTAAAAACCTACGGGTCGGAAAAATGTCTTATATTAGTTTATATATATTAATAATTAACCACTTGGGGTTCACTTGGCTTGTTATAGTATGTCTATTCACCATATAATATAAAAATATAAAGAGACATGGTAAATGTAAAACTATTCAACTAAGAGTTAAATATAAATGATAAGGTTAATATAGTGACCAAAACCTATCTAAAATCTATTAGTTGAATGTATTTCGACCCATCCCTACCTTATCCTAGAAATAAGTCACTTTTGAGCCATTATAAACTAAATATGAGTTTATTATAAAATAATATTTTACGTTTTTTCTATGATGCCCCTCACCCCTCTTATAAATGGGCACTCACCCTTCTCTCAAATTCACACCGTCAAAGCAATTTGGCTAGACCTAACCCTGTCCAAATAGCCTCCCAAATTACCTCACTAAAACCTAGAGACCTCGGTTTGATTATAAATCCAACCCAAGGATCCATTTTGATCAAATAAAAATGAAGAACCCGAAGAAGAGGTAATGACTTCACCACCATCTTTCAAGTTCCTTCATTCATCCACTTCTTCTTTATTTGTTATTTACATTATAAAATTATAAATCCAGTATCTTCTATATATTTTAATGTTATTATAAATATTGTACCACCATATTTTTTATTCTATCCATCCTTTTAATGACATGTTACCATACGTGTGTACGTACGGCTTACCGTCTCCACATCGTGGTGTAATTGGTATTCAATACATCATTATTTGGATGGTGATAATAATTATGTGTATTTGTTGTAAAAAATAAATATAACATGATAATGATTCTATATATATGATATACCATCATATTTTATTTTATTTTAATATCAAAAGAGTGATTTTTTCGCTCGTGCATACGTACGGATTACCGTCTCCACGAACGCGATTAGATTCATTCCCCATTCTATCCATTGAAGACTAAATTTCATTAGATGATTAGAAATAATGATTAAATACTTGATATAATTATGGATATGAATACGATACAACCTATCCATAACATATATGACTCACATAATAAAGAATATGAAGTAAAACGAATCCGTTAACACCTGAAATGACGATAATACTAAGATATTATTAAAATAAACAATGTTAAAAGATCATATATGATATCATATTAATGTATATGATTCTTGTATAAAGTAATAACAATTATTTCACAATTAAACAGGAGGTTAACCTACCATAGACCATGAAAAAGTACAAGGTAAGGGTTTATTTCACAATCTCTTCATTATCCGAAGTTGTTTATATGTAATTATCTACTAGGACCTCTTTATAATCCACATCCATCTTTCTTAAAAATGTATTTCAAAAAATTCTTTCTATTTTATAGACTATGGGTTAAAGTCACTTATAACCTTGTTTGACTTTTTATAAGATTTTTATAAATGAATCTTTCATTCATTTTCCAAACAAGGTCCTTTTAACCTTTTCGACAAAATTAAGGTTAGAATGTCTTTTTAAACTTATACAGTAGGTGTATCTATTTTCTGCCATTATAAAATCATCGAAGCTTCCCAGAAAATATTATAAGAATATTTTCAATGTAAATGTTTTATTTTATAATTATATGACTTTTAAATGATTTCAAAAAAGAGATATTTCTCTCAAATAGTTTTGATTTCATCTATGTCAACATCCTTTGATGGATTTTAAGCTTATTTGAAGTTGATTTATTATGATACAAAACATCCATATAGTATTGAAGATTTTGTGATAATAATGATTGTGGATGTTTTATTTGTATACCATTCATTGTTTATGGATAAAGTATTGACATTTTTTATTCTAGTTTTAATACGAATGTTTATGTTATGTTTAAACCTATTCATATTAGGAATGCATTGGACATAATAAGTGACGGGTGGAGCCCGCTATAGCTCCTCGATGCATCAGTATGTCTCATGAGACAAACTAGTGTCTTAGCACAAGGCCATGAAAAAATATTATTTGTAGTCTTGGAACAAGGCCTTGACTATGTGGTTATGATAGTCAGGAATTATGCATTCTATCATTATGAAAGTGGGTATTGATATTGAATGGAATATTCGACTAGTAGAATATCCATGTGAATAGGTAAATGAAAATATTTTATTTTATTTTTTCCACGTTATTCTGAATTTCAATTTTAAATGGCTTTTGTTTTAGTTATACGTTGACTTAAATGTTTATGCTTATTTATGAATGTTTCCGCAATATTGTTATCCTTTCTGAGCATCTGATCTCACCCCATTCTATGTTTTATTTTTTCCCAGGATGTGAAGAAGTATTTTATGACTGACCTGCAGGGATAGTTTTAGGGGATATAAGTGTATCCTATGGAGACTATGTTGTTGTAGTTTTCTATTTTATCATGTAATGTAAGACATATAAATGTATCTAGTGTTTCCAAGGCTACTAAAATAATTGGTCTTTCGAGACCTGATCATTTGTGATCATGGCAATGTTATGTAATAGTTCACCCACTCTGGGTAACTTGGGTCATGGAATTAAATGCACAATTATGAGTGAACATGAAGATCTAAATATAATTAATTGTCAAAAATTCTCTAATCAATTTCATAATGAATTCAATGATTCAATATGGATGAAAAAATCATATATATCTGATGTGAATGCACCATTAAGGATAAATGTCATAGAATTTCAATCAAATGTAATTAATAACAATTGTTCCAATCCACAAATAAATCAAGTGATCTAATGAGTTAAAAAGATAAAAACTCAATCAAATAATTCTACAATGACGTTTTTGTTAAATATTATAATTAACATAAAGAAAATTAAAAAATATAAGAAGTATAAGAACATGATCAAGAATTAATTTCACCAACAATGGATGATGTTGTTATAGAGTGTCGACAATTTTTTATAACATATTTTCATACGATATTGAACATGAAATTCTGGATGATGATTATGAACCTAAAATAGTAAATTAAGGTACAAAAAATGTATATTGGGATCAATGGAAGGCCATAATCCGATCTGATATAGAATCACATTGTAAATGTGTGAAATTTTTGTTGGTTGTGAAAACCCCTGAAGGGATAAATTATTATGGATTAAAATTATTTTTTGTGAGTTAAAAAAGAAAATATTTATTTTGTTATATATTAATCATGGATATTTTCTAAAGGATTCAAAAAAACCTTGGTATTGATTATGATAAAATTGACTCTCCCACAATGGACGCAATAACCATTCTGTATCTCATGATGTTTTATGTACATGAGAAACGTTAACTACATTGGTTGGATGTAGAGATTTTGTAATATTTAGTGATATATATAATTATTTATACCTGAAAACCCCATAAGGATTCACATTTACTGAAAATTATCATGGATCTCAAGATCATTATTCAGTTATACAATATAGATCATTATATTGATTAAAAAGTCAGAGCATGTGAGGTATAACCATTTAATAAAATATTTTATTGAGGAATGTTATAAAAATGATCCAATTTTTCAATTTTATCTCATTAAGAATATTTGATCATAAATTTTTATCATTGAAGTATACATTGATGATTTAATTATTATTATGGCTATTGAGGAACATTCCATCACAGTTGAATATTTAAAGAAATAATTTTAAATGAAATATTTTTGAAGAAAACTGATTCCCGTGATTACAAACAGATCATGTCAAGGATTAAATTTATCTTCATCAATCATGATATACTAATAATGTAATATATATATATAATATGAATGAATCACATCAATTATGTTTAAAATGGGTTGTACAATATCTTATTCCAGATAATGATGTTTTAAAACCACAAGAGGATAATAAAGTACGCATTGGTCCGGATTTACTGTATCTTAGAGTTATTAGACAACATATATACATTGAAAATAATTTTGTACCTAAAATATAATTATCAATTAATTTATTGGAAAGGAATATTTATAACTCTTTCCCTTAATTTTTTAATTGTATAAAATACCTATTAAGATACCATCAATAGTAAAAATATAAAGGATTGCATTATTACAAATCATTATAACCATTAATGGATTTTTATGATGTTTTTATAAACATTTCACATCTATATAAATAATGATCACATACTAGGTATGTGTTTTCATATGGTCAAACTACTATATCTTGACATTCAAAAAAAATAACGCACTAATGTGACTTATCACAACCATGAAGAGTTGATTGATATTAATGAAAAAAGTCGATAAAGTTCCTATATGAGAGTAGTGCGTAATAATACCAGAACAAACTATTTGTTAGATAATAATAATTATATTTAAAATTTATTATTTGAGGAAAATTTCACATGAAAATAATAATTGGATGTTTTGTATATTAAAGGTAACATTAAAAAGAATATCTCATAAAAAGTAATTTTCACATAAGATATTCAAATGAATGATGTGATTAATATAAATGAAATAATATCTTTTGAAATTCTTTTATATTTATTCACAATGTTATTGAAAAAATCAACATTGGATAAATTGATTTATATTATTGTAATTTGATGATTATAAATTTAATCCTGAATTATTGAGGGAGGATGGGAATGTTATACTATTTTTCCTTTATTAGTTCTTTCCTCAATATTTTCTAATAAATTATTTAATGCGGCAGTATAGCATGGAATCATGCTAATTGGGATTGTATAATGTTTTTATAGGTGTTTTTATGTAATGATTAATATTGGATTATTTGAGATTGTAAAATATAACATGGTGTTATAAATTTATATTTATTTTCAGGGGGTCATAAAGTAATAATTAATGATATCTATTTATTACCCATAAAGACCTTTCATATAGAGAAGACCATTTGTATTCCAACTAATAGATGTTGGGAGAAAATACCTCAAGGTATTGTTGCATAATTTTTTGTTACTTGTGTTTATTGAAAATGAAGGTTTATAGGGAGAATTGTAGAGTTCTACAGATATTGTTAATAATTCATTTTGTTGAAGATCCATGAAAATGGAACAAAAGATATAGAGGTGGTACAAAAGAACAGATACTATGTGGCGTCGTTTTCTAGTGTTTACCAAAATATTGGGGTCCAAAATTTGTAGTTTGGTGAAAATCATGAAATATGGATTTCCATTAAGATCTCATCAAAATATGGCGAATACATGAGTTTAGTGAAGATAGGATTCAAGATTGGATTTCGAGAAGACAAGAAAAATGTTAATGGTGTTCTTCATGTTTACGAAATGTATCGCGAATAGCAGAGATGATAGGAAATTCTAGGGAGCTTCCCAGCAGTGTCGCGAAGCAATTAATGGAACACTCTACAATTACGATGAGCTAAAAGATCTGAAAATTGTCATGGTGATTCACAATATAGTGCGAATTTCGGTAGGAATTTTAGTGCGTCACGATTTGAGAAGATGTGGAGTCGAAATCGTGAGTATGGTTCGAAGGTCAGTGTATTTTCCTATAAATAGGCCTCGACCCCGTCGAGAGAGGTGGTGAGTTTTCCAAGATATATTTATTTCTCTTGTCTCACGAAGGTGGTTCATGAAGGCAGTGTGCTTCGCAAAAATAAGGTGCTTTGCAGCAACTAATCTACCTCATCGAAAGATGTGTGCTCCACATTAGCTCAGTGAGCTTCGTGAAAGAAGTCACTCTACGATGACCTGATATCTGTGATGGCCTGACCTCAGTGAAGGTGTGAGCTTCATGAAAAGGTAGGAGCTTCATTATGGCTTATTTGATTTTCGATAAATTGGGAGCTTTGCGTAGTAGGGTTCTTTGCGAATGTTATTTTCAAAGGATGGTGCCCAATTGTCAGGGGCAAAGGGGTATTCATCAGTGGATGAAAAATGGACATTAATAGTGCATCTACATAAATCAGAGGATGTATTCATTACAAGTAATGAATAGACTTACATGTCTATATACTTTGAGTGGATCTTCTAAAGAAGCAGTTAGCTCACTTCAGTTGATAGATCAGTGAGATCTCAAATTGTGAGTGGTTGTAAACCAGGAGGTACAGTGAGTCCACTTCAAACATGTAAACAATAGTGAGCTTTTAGTGGAATTGGTTCATTGGCACATTGTTAGTGTATTCTCCTTGGATATAGACCAGTGAGGGTGAACCAAGTAAAAATTTCTGTGTCATGTGAATGCTTTAAGATTTATTCAAACTCTACAACAGGAAGGAGGGAGAAGAGGTTTTTGTCTAACAGAAAAACAAGATCAAAAGGGGCAGTTGTTTTAATCTATCATACCCTGATTCACCCCCCCCCCCCCTCTCAGGGTATCCTACCTAGTGGACCTAAAAATGGATCTATTTTGTAGTAATTTGTTGTTTCTGTTAGATAAATATATTTTTAATTTTTTATTTAGTTCAATGTTAATGGAATTCGATGTCATTATATATTTTCTTTTGTAGGAATTTGTTGTAATTTCAATTTTCTTTTTTCTATTTTTATTGACATTTCTTTTCCTTTCCAGCATCATCTAGATCATTCGACGTCATTATATATTTTGTTTCACTTCTCCTTCAATAAAACAGTTTCATGCAACATACCAAATTAATAATAGATTTTAAATCATTGAATATGAAATTTCCTAATATAACAAATATATAATAAATGTTTTTAAATGAGACAATAAGAAATATCCAGGAGATATTATAAAATTTTGTATAATAAGAATAAAATTACTACCATTTTTTTAACATTTTTATAACAACTATTAAAAGTAACATTACATACATGAGGGACACAAAATGTTTCCAGACATATGATAATCTGAAACATACATGAGAATTCTTATCTCATCAATATATGAACATTGATCAAATGACAAGGAGGGTGATATTAGATAATGCTTCTCCACATCTATTGATTTCTATTCTAATTTAAATAAATCACTTATCAAATCATAAATAACCCATTGATATAAAAGGGGTTTCAAAAAATATTATTATTAACAATAATTCAAATATATATTGTAAAACCCCTATAAATAATCTTCATTTATTTATAACACATATTAAATAACCCATGGATACAAAATGGGTTTGAAATAAAATCATATAATGACCTAATTAATAATTCCATCAATAATCATATCATGATAACCCATTGAAAATATATGGGAATCCAATTAAATCAATTAATATTCATGGGAAATACTATTCAATTTGAATGATAAATAAAATGGTATTTATAACATATAGATACATGTAATTCATTTATGTCAATAGTTTCCCCAAATCAATCATGTAATATATTCAAGGTGAACACCCATAAACCAAATGACTCAAAATTTGTTAGTAAAAGAGGAATGGAATTGGATAAAAAGTTTATTTCAATAATGTGAATGATTATGAAAGACAACGGTGTTGAGAATTCATTCCTTCAAATGTGATAAAAATTATATAGATCATTTATAGAAATAAGTTGTATGGATTTTTTTGGAAAATATCATTGATTATGCTCAATGTGTGTATAGGAATATAGAATTAGATTAAGGGAATTTTTAAACGGATTGTGAAAAATCACTTTGGAAATAAATAATATATAAGATATTTTTTGTATAATTATTATATAGAAATATTTTATAAAAAATGAGAATATAATTTTTTTATAAATTAACAAAATATCAGTATAGAACTATAATAGAAAGCATATATGGCTTCAAAAAGAGGGGTTCACATGGGAAAAAAATTATTCCTTCTACAAATTGATGAAAAAGACCAAAAAATTAACATTACATTTATAATTCAAAGAGCATTATGATAAACATGTGGTAAAAAGTTTCTTAAATTATTAATAGATTCAGGGGAATGATATTTTAAATGTAATTTAAATGGAAATGGATCTTCTTGAAACAAAAAAAATCATGATTACATTCAATTATATGTAATATATCATGCCATATATGATCCAAGGGGGAATGAATAGTTGAAGGAAAAATATAAAACCACGTGAATATAAAATTGTAATTATGAGAGTCTTTTATATAGAACTAAAATTAAAAAATTGGATTATCTTTCAAAATTAAAAATTACATTAAAATAATATTGGTAATGAATCTCTTACAATTTTCGTATCATTTTTTATCTAAACCACATAAATATGTGGTTTCTTTAAAATTGAATATAATTAAATTATCATCACCAATTACAATCAAAAATCCTAATGAATATTTTAAAATTCAATCATTATAAAATATTAACATTATGTAAAAGGTCTTATGAAACTTATTATGAAAAAATTCTCATGAAATTAAATTTGAGATAATGAACACCTTAGAATATTTCCTCCCATAGTTTAATGAACTATGATATTCTAAATATTTAAAAACATTCCCAATAAACTATTTAAATTTTATTTATTTTCATTACATATTATTAACATAATTTATAATAACTCTTTATATTTATAATTGTTAGTGATTTTCTAATTTACAAGTTGGGTGTGGGAAATCATGATCAATTAGAACAACTTTTATTAGTGTAGTGTTCTGTTCATTATAATTCAGAATGAAATCCTTCCATTATAATCAAATATATTATAATGTTTAAATTATAATGATTTTTTGAATATGAAATTTCCTTTAATGATAAATGTTATCTTCTTAATATTTGTTTAAATTAACAAAGAACAGTTTTCCGTGATTTTTATCCTAGGACAGTTGTTTTCACAATTAGAAAGTTAAATATTTTGTGTATAATTTCATTAAACATTTTAAAAATATTAAAATAATATATTATATCAAACTACTAATATTTTTTTAATAATATTCCATGATATAATTTCATAACATTCATCATGTAGGTTATCAAACTGACCCAATCATTAGCACACACTGATTATTGTTGATCAAGAGGTGATTTAGTATCAATAACACTATAAAATTAGAATAATAAAATCTATTAGTGATTTAGTGGTAAAACAATATTACAAAGGATGAGGAATAATAACAGATGTATATGCAAAGATTATGTAATTTGAAAAAAAATCCCTTTAGTATGCTTATTTTAAATTATTGAGTTGATAATAATAATTTTTTGATAATATATTTAATATATAATAAAATAATTAATTGCATAAAATTATATATATTATAAAAGTAATAATTATTTATTAGACAAATTATCATAACCATTCATATAATGAAATGATGAAATGAAAAATGGAAATAATCTTCCTTGTGGAGGCAGTATAGTAAAAATTTTCTTTTTTGAAGATTTAATTTTCCATAGAATGAGGAAACTGATAATTAGTTTAATAATAAAATAATATAATATATTTTAAAAATATAAAACATAAATATATAATTCAACATGAGAATCACCTGTATAAATTTATTGTGGAAAATGAACCTGAGTATTTTGTTGGAGATAATTGTCTCTACTAAGAGATATGTAATTTTCACTTATATTTAGAAAAAAGGATGGGATGTAAAATGATTGAAAATAACTATAAGAATATACCATTATATAAATGCTATTAATTTTAAAATTTTAATATTTGGAATATATATCTTAGAAACATTGAATTCATCTTATGAAAAATGAAATGTAGAAGAAACATCTATAAACCAATACCTCTCTAGATAGGTTATCTCATTTGTGAAAGAGATTAAACTATATAATGGTATTTTTTATAAGACTAGAACATCATTATATTATATAGTATTTTCGATAATTGGTTATTTTATATTTCATTTCTAACTTCCAAGTTTTTTTAAAGAGTCACTTTGTTCGATACCGTACATAATACGCTACATCGATCATAAAAAAATAAATAAATATTAATATGTTGCCTTATAACCTAGATTTTAAAATATTGGGATTGAAAAATATTAATTAATTTATTAAAATATTTTTTTCACTTGTATTTAATTCAATCTATGTGAACAATAATTTAACCATGAAAATAACACCCTTTTTCATTAAAATGTAATGTTTTTCTGAAAAACTATTCAAATGTAAATAAGTGAGTTTTTAAAATAATAAAATAACTCGTTATGGATTTATATTAATGAGATATATATTTCATATATTAAAATTAACTTACAAAATTATAATTATATGTTTTTTAGTCCTGATATAAGAAGAAATTTAATTTTTTCAGATAAATGTATTATTTTTCAAAAAAAATTCAGTTTTACCACATTTTGATGGAGAACCCATTTTAAGAATAGTTTTTGACAATTTTATATGTTCTATTTGAAAAAATAAACTTCTTATTTTGATGTTTTATGTAAAAAATATTTTTGGTTGAATTTTTTTATTTTTTAGATAAAACAGATTTTTTCATGAATAGTGAAAAATACTACATTTTAATTCAAAAAAACATTTCATATAAATTTTTTTCTATATATATGTTAAACTATTAATTAGTTTTAAAGTGTAATTAGAATAATTTTTTATCATTTCATCCTATTTTGTTCATTAGATTTAATTTCACATTGAAATTTTATATAAACACTTGTCAACATTTTGATGGATTTTACTTAAAAAACTCATTTTCTCATTTTGACAATGGTGATTTATTTTAAATAATATACTGAAAAATATTAATTGTAAATTTAAAAAAATGTAATATATAGTTGTAATCCAATGTTACAAATTATGTAAACAGTTCTCTTATATTTTTGGTCATTAGGAATAATATTTTACTAATTCTTTTTGTTTATCACGTTTAATGGTTTATCAACTAAATAAAGGTAAAAATAATATTATAATATTATAAAACTACCCTAACACATGTTGTAATACTGTTATATGAGATATGGCATACCTAGACAACCCTCGGGACGAAAATTTTGTCTTTGGATGCCACATGGCTATGATTATGACACTTATAACTTTTGAAATAAAGTAAATGAAAATATGTTATTATCCTATATCATCGCACTAAAATAATTTTAATATGGTTTTATATAAGGGATATATTCGACTCTAAATATTAATTAGAAATGATAAAATATTTCCTACATCATGGTAGTTTATTTATAATTTTTAAACATTAAATAATTATATTTAATTATGACATAACAATGATGTTGTGATTGGTTTATTAATGAGGGAATCAAATAAAATATATTCTTAATATTAAAAAACAATTTATTTGAAATAATTTATCTCACCCACAATTATTTTTGTTGAATACGACCTATTACATGACTTTTCAATTGTTTTGTGAGAAGTTATCTATCTATTTTTATTTTATATAAATTCAATAACATGAATAGTATTAAATTGACATAATTAATGTTTTATATAAATATTATATTATTAAATTAATTAAACATCCTTAAAAATTATAATAAAAAATGTATATGATAAGGTCTAAAATTCAATTATGAATATAATTATGGGAAATTTACCCCATATAAGTGAAATTAAAATCAACATAATAATTAAAATGTTGTCTGGACAATTAAAATTAAAGGGAATAATTATGGGTAAACTGAATAGATAAGGTTAAAAATATAATAAAAACATGTCTACATTTTTTTGGATAAGAGGATTTTGAGATATCCAAATATTATATATAACATATATAATGTGGGAGATAATTTAAATAAAAAATTGATTTCGATTAATTTAATAATTTAATCATCTCCAAGGGTTCCCATCCCACTCCTATAAAAATGTTCCATCTTTCTCTAAAACACTTAGTTCTAGAAACCTTTAGTTTGGCCCATCCATGAAAATACCCCATACTATAATCGATAAAATTATCCTAGATTCCACCTTAATGGATTAAATATTCCCAAGGATTCTTTTTTATTAAAACCAAAAGAATAAACATGATTAAGAGGTAACACCATTTTCATGCTTTTTAAATTTACTTACATTTTTCACTCACTAAAATATTTTATAATATGACTAAATAATAATACCAATATCCTAAATATACAATTAAGTTTTTATGATAAGGTATTTATCTACACTTACACACACCTCTATTTAATGGGTATCAAATAAATTATTTGTGTAAATGAAAAACGGTTGCCTCATGAAATTATGATTGTTCAATTTTCCCCAACCTCCTCTAATAGTGGCCATTATATGGGAAACTATTTTACATATGATATATAATATATTAGTATTGTCTCTATTTTTCTATAATATATAATTAAAACATACCTTTATTCATTCCATGTTCAGTAAATATGATAATTTCGTTTGAAGAAGTGTAGACTACCACCCTTCAAAGAGATGAATTTTTTCACTCTATAAATGGAATGTATAAAAGATGATTTTAATCATCCTAGGTGAAAATATATGAAATTAAAAAAATAAATGTATTATTAATATACATTTATATCATTATTATTCATTTAATATTACACAAAAATTAATGTAGTGTTCATGCATACTTACGGCCTACCGTCTCTAGAAATAGTGAATTTCATTTATTATCTCTAAATCTTATGTATTATTCTAAATAAATATATAATAGATATATATGATATTTAAATAATGAATAATATCATGTAGATGATTGAATTTTGGCCCCGTGGACAATTTACATCAATACAAGTTCATTTTTATCTAAAGTAACAAATATCGAAAAAACATCTGATATGAACATAAATAGTTATGTACTTTTTATAACATTGTAATATGTGATATAAAATGATAAATAAGATGGAAAAATTATCTCATGACATTATAAGTTAACATATTGTTATATTTAAGGAAAATAAAAATTATACGAGACATGTGATACACAAATTTAGTGAAATCTTAACACAATCTTCATTAATTGAGTTAAAAAACTATGTCATTGGTTTTGTTTTATCAAGAATGTGTGTGAATGACCTGTGATAGGTTAACACTGAATAACCACTTTTATTAGTTGTATTTATATTTTTAACATAGAATTGTGGCATTGATTTATCCTTAGTATAATGATTCTATATTAGTAAGGGAAATCATCTTAATCTAATGATACGATCATAGTTTTGTCTCAATTGATTTGTTGAGGAATTAATTGATAGCATGCACATTTATTATTTTATATGGTTCATATAAAGTCACTATAACATTTCATATCCATATTTTATCATTAAAATTGCAATTTAATCATTTTAAAATGATTTATTTTATGGAGAATAAGATTTAAATGTTCGAAGTGGTATGTGATACCAAGAACGTTTAAATATTTTATTATAAAAAAAATTCTTCATGAGATTAATTTACATATTTATTTATATAGATATAAAAAGATTTTATAGGAATTTTTTTGTCTCATTTAAATTTTATTCAATGGTTTTCAAAATGAAATCTTTTTATGCATTGTATATAAGTAATTTAACCTTCTTTATAAAATGAAAAAAGAATGTTTTTAACATATACATCAACAATGAATTATATGGCACTATAACTATTATTTGATACTTGATTTCCACTATAATAATTAATATTATTTTGAAAGGGAAAAATAATTACCTTATTTTATTTTTGGTTATTTTTGTATGGAAAATGGTTTTGAAAATTGGATTGACTACACCAATATCCAGAAATGATTTCTATTTTATCACAAAAGAATATTTATTACTGGTGTATTGATAATTGAACTCTACTATATGGTATGATTATATAATGATACTTGTAAATTTTATAGGTGGATACATGATAAACCAATATAGATTGTTATGTAATAAAACAATGATGTGTGGTTCCGTGATAAACTAATGATGGGTGGTTACATTATAACATCCAATGTGTTGGATATGGAAGTCAATATTATGACTATTACATTTACTGAAATATGTGGATGTCGACTATATTGTTATTCCATTTAGGTATTATTATTTCCCATGTAACTATTATATGTTATATATTTATTTCAATGGGATTTTTGGAAATCTTATTTAAAAAATTCTAAGAAATGATCTTATAATCAATGTATTGTATTTACTACATCTTAAAGGTTAAAAGTAATAAATTTTTATAAAGTGTTCATGTATTACATATTTTAAATGACTAATATTTTTCCTTCTTTATGTATCTCTTACTGATATTTTTATTCTCATCCCATGTTTTGAAATTTTTTTCCCATGGCATAGAGAAGAATAGAATCATTGAAAGGATCAATTAAATGTTATGATATATTAACATGAACTGAAACCATGCTTCATTTTAAATGTTTGTGTATTATGAATAAAAATATAGTGAGTAGAAGTGTTTAGTTTTTAATTTTTATGTTTTTATGTTTTATTTATGAACTAATTATCTAAATCACTAAACCTGAGAAGATCCTAAAAGTGAATTAATGTCAAATTATTGACTTATCTAATTATTAATTAATGTTTAATGCTAGGTCCTTATAGTTTATACCATTAGACAATTTAAATAACTGTAACGCCCCGAGCTCAGAAGCCCAGAGTCGGTGCATTATTTTAACACATTGTCTTCATCATAAGGAATCATGTCTCGAAAGACCGATCAGTTTAGATGTCTTGAAAAACAAATTACAAACATCAACGTTACATTACACATTAGAAAATAAAACACAACATAAATGATCCTTTGAGAACTCCATTAATCCACTAGCTTAACCCTTCTTATCAATAACAATACACTTCTTGGAATCCTAGGAAAATAAAACATTAGAAAGGGTTGACGTCAGATACTCAGTATGAATACCAATATAGCGGGAACTTTCATAAATAAGCATAAACATTTATGGTAATTTATAAGATTAAAACAAAATCATTTTAAACATAAAATTATGTATTATATGGCCAATAAAAATCAAATAATTCCATTTACTAACCCACATGGATATTCTACTAGTTTAATAATCACTTGTAATATCAAATAGAAAATTTCATAATGATGGAATCCAAAATGCCAGACTTCAATACCACATAGTCAAGGCCCTGGGCCATGACTAAAAATAATATTTTGTCAAAGCCTTGTTCTAAGACACTAGTTTGTCTCATGAGACCTACCGATGCATCGAGTAGCTATAGTGGGTGCTACCTGTCACTTACTATGTCCAATGCATTCGTCATATGAAAATTTATAAACATAATCTAAACATTCATATTAAAACTAGCATACGAAATGTCAATAATTGATCTATAAACCATGAATGGTATAAAAATTACACAGCCACAATCAAACATATCACAAACCCTTTAGTACAATATGGAATATTTGTATCATAATAAATCAACCTCAATCAAGAATTATATCCTGTAAATAATGTTGACATAATTTAAAATGATCATTCAAAATCATTGAGAAAAATATCCCTTTTTCATGAAATATTTTAAAAGTCATGTAAAGGAAGTAATTTAAAAGATTTCTTTGAATAAATGTGTCCCATAACACTTTGAAACATTTTAAATGAATTAAAATTTTAAAACATTCTTGTCCATATAAATAAATCCTTAGAACCATTTTGAAAACATGGATATTAATGAGAAAGGCATAGAAGAATAAATCCTTAAAAAATTTAAAATGATGTTTTAGTAAAAATTACCTTAACAATAATCCCTTAGAAAATACATTTATGAAATGTGGAAATGGATAATCAATATTTCCTAGTAGATACTTGCTTAAAAACAGCCTCAGATAATAAATAGATTATAAAATTAACACTTACTTTGCACTTTCCTTTGGTCGAGGGTACATTTAACCTTTTATATAATGACCATAGAATGTTATTAATTATACCAGAACCATATTAATATTTTTTATATCATACATGATTCATTTAATACTTTTTTATATCCATTTAATAATGATATTCATGTTAAATTTACATTTTTGTTAATAATCACTTTATTTGTCGTATGTGTTTTAACATGTTATTCTTGATCGTATCACTTAGATCTAATTTAAATAATTCTAGAATATAATTTTTTTTTTATATATCATATATATATAATATAAATATGTATAATAGATAGATATAATAAATGGAAAACACCGTTTATGGAGACGGTAGGTCGTACGTACTCATAAACATTGTTTCCGTTTTTATATCCTATCGAACAGAAAAAATTGAATAAGGTATATCTAATTAAATATATACATATATATATATCTTCTAGAATTATTATTTCCAATATTACATACTTATTAATAATATATATTTTTATAATAATCGTTGAATGGTGAACGTGGAAATGAATATCATTGCATTGTGGAGACGATAATCTGTATGTACACACGAGCGACAATATCATTATATTGATGGTGAAGTTGTATGTAATTGGATGTTATATCATATATAAAGAATAAATAAAATGTTATATTTATTATATATATTATATATACTCATTATTATACACATACAAATAATTAAGTGTTTGAATAACGAACTACACCATGACGTGGAGACGGTAAGTTGTGTGTACGCACGTAAGGTGACTTTGTCATTTATAGGATGGATAGAATAAAAAATATGGATGTACCATATTTATAATAATATCAAAATATGAAGAGAGAAATGAATTTTTTATTTTCTTATGGAAACAACAAAGAAAGAGGATGTGGAAAAAGAAAAGAACTTGAAAGAGGGTGGTGAAATTAATACATCTTTTTCGAGTGTTTCCTTTTGAGTTGATCAAAAGGGATCCGTAGGTTGGATTTAAAATCAAAGTAAGGCCTCTAGGTTAATTTTAGAAAAAATGGGAGGATATTAGGAAGGGGTTGGCTGATCTAAATGGCTTTGGAGGTGTGATTTTGAGATAAGGGGAAGTTTCTTTTTATAAGAAGGCTGAGGGTCACTTTCTGAGAGAATAAAATATTAATTTATTATACAATCATATTCTGTATATAACCGATCCAAAAGAATTTATTTTGAGCCTTAGTTTGTTATGGATAAAAATACTCTCAACCAATATACTTATAGACATGTTTAGGATACCATTTTATCCTTATCTTTAATATTTAACTCTCAATTAAATAGTATAACTTTAACCGTGTCTTCATGTATTCCTACACAATATAGCTAATAAACTTATTATAAACATAAAAGAGATCCAAAAGTGATTTATTAATGAGATATATATTATTATTTAATCACTTTGTATGAACCTTAGATTTTAGGTAATATTATATGAACCAATAATATTGTATTTGTTTTAACAATTAATTTAAGTCAATTTTGACACTATTGGGTATTTTGTTTTTGTGAAAGCCATAAAAACAATATAACTTCGAAAGACATTTATATAATCCACCCTAAAATTTCATATTAACCTATAAAATTCTTCTGTGGCCTCAAAAATTTTAAATTCTATTTTTGTTTTATATTTTTAATATAAACTATTTTAATATTTCATTAAGTAGGTAATTACAACATTATCATTATGTCATAAATAAATTTTATTATTTAATCTATTAAAATTATAAATAAAATACTATTATGTAGGAAATAGTTTTATATTTCTAATGAATATTTATAGTCGAATTTATCCTATGTACAACCCTATATTAAAAATGGTTTAGTTAATAAAAATTGAATTTAACACTTTTAACTCTTCGTTAAATAAAATAATAATAAATGTCCTAATCTAATACAAATGGACCTAAAGGATTATTTTTAATTCCTAAGTTTGTTTTTGGTTTAATTACACTTATCCAATAGAATTAGAACATGTTTTAGGGTAATTATAATATCAGGTTTACCATTAATTACCCTATTCACTTTAAACCGTTATAAATAAAAGTCAAAATTTACTATTCACCATAAATAATATTCATCTTATTGAGTCAAATTTTACTTATTCATGTCATCCATGTCTTTATGAATTTTTAATTTCAACTCATAGATGTGTAAAATTATGTTTTATACAAATTTGCTAACGTGCCCAAAAGGTTGGTAAAAGAGGTTAAAAAGATCAATAAAATTTTATACATCTAGTTTTATTATAAAATGACTCCAATGAATTACATTGAACAAATATAGGTATTAAATATATATTTTTAGTTAAAATTATTTTAAATATAATAAATAAATATTTATAAAAAATGTCATTTTCAAATAATAACGTATTGTTCGTCACTATTCATCAAAAATTGAATGTTTTGGGAAAAATAAAAAAATCACCCTTGTATAATCTTGATATTACAAATTCAAAGATGATGTTTATTTTAAAAAATTAAAAGAATAGAAGTTTCATTTATTAATTTAAAATTAATTATCGTTGTCAAAACCAAAAAACGGGTTTTTAAAAAATAAAAATTATCCAAAGATTGACATGTGTTTATGTCAAATTGAAAGGTGAAATTACTTATAATGGCTTAAATTGTATTAATTGATAAAAATATAATCTAATTATACTTAATAACCATTCAAATGCATAATTTAACAGTATAAATTATTTCAATTAAAAAAGTTTTTTCTAATTAAAACATTATATTTTTCACTATTCATCAAATTATGAATGTTATCTGAAAAGTACCAAAAATTTATCCAAAATAAATTTTTATGTCATTTTTACAAATTTGAATTTAATTTAATTAAATTGTATATATTAATGTGTCAAATATTGGTTTTAAAAAGGGTTCTCCATTAAAAGTTATTACATCTTTTTTCGGGTGTTTCTTTTTGAGTTTATAAAAAGGGCTTTATAGGATGACTTTATAATCAAATTAATTCATCTAGGATTATGTGAGAGAATATTGGAGGATATCTGGGTAGGGATATGTAGAGCCAAATTGCTTTGGAGGTGTGATTTTGGGATAAGGGGAAGTTCCCTTTTATAAGAGGTGTGATTTTGGGATAAGGGGAAGTTCCCTTTTATAAGAGGTGTGAATGTCACTTTAGGAATAGATTAAAATATTTAGTTATTATACTATAATATTTTATTTATAATGGCTTAAAATTAATTTATTTCTAGCCTTAGGTGGTTATGGTTTGAAATAATCTCAACCAATAGATTTTACAAATTATTAGGTTACCATTTTAATCTTATATTTTAGATTTAACTCTTAGTTAAATAGTTTAACTTTTACTGTGTCTTCTTATATACTAACAATATATGGTTAATAAACTTATTATTAACATCTAGAAGAACCTCAAGTGGTTCATTAATAACATATATAAAATTTTTTAATCCCTATTTTTGAACCTTATATTTTTGGGAATATTATATCAACCAATAATAGAGTATTTTTTTAAAATAATAAATAATGTTAATTTTGACACTATTAGGAATTTTGTTTTTGTGAAACTAATAACAAACTTATATTTTTAAACAAAATTTATCTAATAAACCCTAAAATTTCATATTAACCATGAAAATTCATGGTTGGAATCAGGACATTTAAATTCAACTTCTTTCAATATTTATAATATAAACAATTTTAATATTTCATTAAGAAGGTAATTACAACATCATCATTATGTCATAAATAAATTTAATTACTAAATCTCTTGAAATTATAAATAAAATACCATTTTGTAGGAAATATTATTATCTTTCTAATTAATATTTAAAGTCTAATTTATCTCATTTATAACCCTATATTAAAAATGGTTTAGTTAATAAACATGGAATTTAACACTTTTAACTATTCTTTAAATAAAATAATAATAAATTTACTAATATAATCCATGTGTAACTAAAGTATAATATTTTATTCCTAAGGTTGATTTTGGTCGAATTACACTTATCAAATTGTATTAGGACATGTGTTATAGTTATTATAATATTATTTTTCCCTTTAATTACCTTATAAGCTTTGAACTGTGGTAATAAAAGTCAAAAGATATTATTCACGAAAATTATTTTCAACTTATTGAATCACATTTTACTTATTGAAGTAAAACTTGTCTCTTGGGTTTTTGAAATTTTACTCACAGATGTAGTGAATTTATTTTTTATACAAATTTTTTAATGTGCTTAGAAGGTGGGTAAAAGAGGTTAAAATTTTCAATAATATTTTATACATCTAATTTTATTATAAAATGACACCAATAAATTATATTGGACTTATTTAGGTATTATTTAACTATATTTATTAAAATAAATTTAAATAAAATAAATAATTATTTAAAAAAATAGTCGGTTTTAAATCATAACGCATTGTTTTTCACTGTTCATAAAAAATTGAATGTTTTTAGAAAAATATCAAAAGTTCAAACAATGCTAATTTTAATATTAAAAATTAAAATAATGAAGTATATATTACAAAATTCATTACATATAAGTTTAATTTTTTAATTTAAAATTAATTCTCTTTGTCACAACCCAAAAGCGGGTTTTTAAAAAGTAAAAACAATCAAAAGATTGACATGTGATTATGTAAAATTTAAATGTGAAATTACTTATAAATACCTGAATTTTATTAAATGAAAAAATATAATCTAATTATAATTCAAAACCATTTAAATTAATAATTTATCATTATAAATTAGTTCGATTAAAAAAGTTGTTTTCAATTAAAACATAGTATTTTTCACTAATTATCAAAATATTAATGTTATCATACAAGTATCAATAATTTATCCAAACTAAATTTTTATTTTCTTCTTATAAATAATAATTTAATTAAATTTAATTTAATATATAAAATTATAAATATTGGTTTTAAAAAGGGTTCGCCCTTATAAAGATGTAAAATAGCATTTTTTTGAAAAATTGTACTTTTATCTGAAAAAAAGGAATTTGTTATTTTATTATGTCTGTGAAACACATAATATGGATGTTAACATTATATAGAGTATATTAGATTACAAATGTAGTTAATAAAATTCAAAACTGCCTTTGAAAGGATCGTTATGTAAGTTGTGGTGAACTCGTACTCGGTGTTGGGTGTAGTGAAAGCTATTGAATTACTTTAATGAGATAACATACTAAGAAATCCTGTGGTGCTAAAATAAATTTTGGGATTATGACTAATTATTATGATATATGGATATTATATGTTTTTAAAATTTTCTGGTTGATCATGTGTTCAAGGTCTTAGAAATCAATTTTTAAAATTTATTTTCTGAAATATTAAGGTTATTAATGGTATTTTTGTCAAATACTTTTGGGGAAATTATGGGTTTTATCTTTTTGGGATGAAAAATTAAAATAATAGGATAAAATTTGAGGATAAAATATTTTTTGTTTTTTTGAGGATTTAATCTCATATTTTCGAATTTGTTAAAATAATATAGTTTTTGAAAAAGTCTACACGCAGACCATGTAAAGACCCATCACGTCGAACTTTGCTATGGGAACTGAACCCACAACCAATGTACGACAGGGTTTTACCACCTAACACTACACTATGTGATGTCCTTGGACAATATGACTTGTAATTTTTAGTTATGTGATCTTATATATTAAGAATATTTTTATTTGAGAGACATATATTTTATTCAATCTTTATCCCTAATATTGGAAAATGTTTCAAGGATTATTTGATAAATGTTATTTTGGAAGACGTTCAATATTTTGAAAATTTTATATGATTTAGATAAATATAAAATGATTGAAATTTAATAATGTATTTTTTTAATTATATTTTGGATGAAACAGATATTTTAATTATTGAATTATGGTAAGTAGTTTGTGTATGGAATTTATTAACCTATCATGGAGAATATGTGATTAGGTAAATTAAAATTCCTTATGAGTCTTTAATAGAGATTTAGTTTATTTGGAGAAACATATTAAAATTTTTCATGGAAGGATATGCAATAAAAATCTTCTATGTTTTGGGTTTCAATCTATGTTGGATTATTTTTAGTAATTTTATGGATATTTGTTTATTAAATGGTGTATTTGAACATGGGTATTACTATTAAATTTTGGAGATTAAAAGTAGACCTTATCCTTATAATGGATTTTTCTTTTTGGGGAATTATTTGATATTGTACTAACCATTTTGGTTATATTTAATTTCTAATGATAGGGTAAATATATAGTTTATCTTTTGTGGGATATGTTATTCTCTAGGATTTGATTCTAGTGCTTCAGGTGTGACTAAGTCATATTAAATACTCATTTATTGGAGAAATAGATGAGTTGTGGTGGATTTCGATCAGTGGATGAAACATTACTATTCATTTAAATATATTCCCTTATGTTATTATTCAATGTAGTAAAATAATTCCCCATCTTTATTAAAATGACCATAAAACAAAAACGTTTTTGTTAAATTTTTATACTAGGAAATAAATGTACTATTAAATAATCACAATATTATTGTTTAGTGATAGGTAACTTCCTATTGATCATGTTTTTTATGAATCTCCATCAGAACTTGAAACTTTTTTTCGTCTATATCCATGTTTTATTACATGGAATCCTAAAATGTGTTATCACATGTGACATTCAAACCTTCTTTTATTTATTTTAAAGATAATGTTATGTTAATTCTTTTTTTGGATGTGGGATTTCAATAAAGGTATTTTGAAAAGTCTTACATTATTTAAAAACAACAATTTCAAATATCTATGATGTAGTTTACAAATGGGGGGATAATATAAAATCCATATTTCTTTTTGAAGAAACATTATGTTCAATTGCGTACATAATACTCTACATCTAACTTAAGCAATTATCAAAATATTATTAAATTACCTTAAAACCATGATGTTAAAATATTGGAAATTAATAGTATTACTTGACATTTGAAAATAGTTTTTACACGTGTATTTAATTAATTCATTTATGAATAATTATTTTTAAATTAAAATAAAACCCTTTTTCACAAAACAAATTCTTTTTAAAATATTTATTTAAAAATAAGCGAGTTTATAAAATAACAAAATAAATATTTATGGATTTTTATTAATTAATTATATAATAAATAAATACATTTTCATATAAATAATTCATGTTCGTTGTTTTAAAGACTATATATCAGAACATATTAAATTTTTCAGAATAAATAAATATTTTTCAAGAAAATATATTTTAACCTATACTGATGGAGAACACAATTAAAATGTAGTTTTGACAAATTTATATGTTATATTTTAAAAAATAATCGTCTTCTTTAGAATTATGAAGTCAAAATTTTAATTTTTTTAATATTTATATTTTTTTAGTAAAATTCATTTTTTTCATGCACTGTATAAAAAACTACATTTTATTTCAAAACTAATTGTTCACCTAATTTTTTTATATACATAGATATTTAAAATAGCGTTTTAAAAGAATATTATAATTATTATTTTTATCATATAATCCAATTTTGGTAATTGGAGACAATTTCCCCTTGAAATTTGAAAAAAACACATTTTAATATTGTGATGGTTATTACATTTAGAAATCCAATATTCTCAGTTGGACAATGATAATTAATTTTAAATTAAATATTGTAACCTCTATATTTTGAATTTGGAAAATTCATTCCATATTTGAAATCATATGGTTCCAATTATGTAATGAGGTCCATTTTGGACATTATGAATAGTAACATTAGTAATTATTTTTATTTACGATGGTTAAAGGTTAAATTAGATAAATAATGGTAAAAAAATATTATAATAATATAAAACTACCCAAAAAATTTCATAACACTGTTGGATGAGATATGTCTATCCCTGAAAACCCATGGGAAGAAAATTTGGCCTTATGGAGCCACTTAGGTGTGATTATAGAACTTATAACTTTTAAAGTATTGTAAATTAAAATATATTATAAACATATATCATCATAATAAAACAATATTAATATGGGTTTTTATAATTTCATTCTTTGACTATGAATAAAAATTAGAAATAAAAAAATATTTCATTGATTATTTTATTTCATTTATAATTTTTATACATTAAATAGTGAAATTAAATTATGACACATTGATGATTTATTGATTGGTTTATTGATGAATGAATCAAATAAATGATATTATAAATATTAAAATAAATATTACTTTTCATAAATGACAATACTCATATAAAATATATTATTGATGTTCACTTTAATATTATATCTCTTGAGCATTTGATATATATCATTTACAAAATCATGCTTAAATAGAATCCTTTTAATTCTTTGGGTGATTCATAATCCTCATTGATATCCTAAGATGAATGAGTCAATTAGTTGATTGTATTATATTTTCATCAAGATAATGCGGATTATGTTGGATTAATTACAATGATGATTAACAATTTTCTCATTAATTTCTTATTTAATTCACAAATAATGAATAGAATAATCTAGTTGTAAAATAAATCATGGTTACACATTTCTATGAAATTTTGGGAATTTTTTCTTGTATAAAAAATATATATTGTGTTAGATGAATGTTTAAACTATTAAATGGTTCTTCATAAGTGTCACACAATAATTAAGATTATGTATGTATCTCCAATATGTTTATTAATTGGAAATGCAAAGAGTTACATATTATAATGAGTTATGGAAATGGATCTTGTAACACCCAACATATAAATAAGAAATAAAAGTCATAGGGATATTGAATATTTGATTTAGTGAAAGGTTATATATGATAGAAATGTGACTTTTGTAATTTGATAGTGAAACATGTTCTAGGGCACACCATTGTTCAATCTATAATATTCACGTTGAGTGCCTCTTTCAAATAGAGATTGGTAAATTATTAAGTAGGGAATTTTTATACGTACAGAATAATGGTCGTAACCCAATGGAACACATCTACAATGGCCTCATCATGCCTTGGAGGATGCAATATTTGGAGTAAAACAGCCGTGGTTATTCTCCAATATAATTTTCCATCATCATGGCCAGTATAATGGGAATATTCTAATCCATGATACCATGTGCATTAGAAAATCCCTCACACTATGATTTCATTTTTTCTAAATTTTAAAATTTTTGTATCTTCCACTTGATATTGAAATGGTAGTCAATGAAATTTAATCACATAGTTGAGATCATTATGGAAGTTTTATAAATGATTTTTTTCTAATTTTTCCTTCTCAAAATGCTCTATTATTTATGATCATTCTACGTATATATATTAAAACAAATTTTGTGACAGTTGTGATCACACTATTTCCAATGAAGTTAGTTTTAATTATTTTATCTACCATATAGGGATTTTTCCTATAAATAATCATTGAAATATTAATCATTAGGTAATTTGTATGAGTTCTTCAAGGACTTTTGTCTCTTTATTTTAAAAAAGTTTTTCTATGTGTTTAAAATTATCATTATCGATCTAGAGGGTGGTGGAATTCTAAATTAATGATTTGGATTCCACAGTTTAAGATAATAAATATCTTCTATAATGTCCTAATCTTCACCAATTAAATTCCATTTTGTTAGTGTAATTCTGATGTGATTGATGAGGGTAATCCAAAAGCCTTTCAAAATGATCTATATTATTTTTCCTAGTATTTATAATGTGTGATATATTGTTTCAAATATTATGAAATCAAAAAGTGAATTAATATTTTTTTTAAATGTTTCAATTCCTATGAATTTAAATAAAATTATATTTTTTAGAATGAAAATTTTACTAAAGGCTACAGTGGAGCCCAGTATGGTGGATTGATATTCCACTCATTGGTGACAAATATTATTATTTTATAACCAAATTATTGTATTTTTTTAAATGATCTGATGAACATTGTGAATAATTATATATGTTTATGGGAACTAAATTGGCACAATAGTGTTTTTCCATTACCCATAGGTAATTATATTTACCATTAAAATGTTTTTTAATTATTAATTGATATAATGATGATTCATATAACATAACCACATTTTGTGATAATATTTGAATAATGAATTTTAAATAGTTTAAATTAAATAAATATTTAAAATGTGTGATACATTTTTTAAATAATTTAGTTTTAACTATTTTATCTAAATTTCTGGTTGATCTAAAAAAGTAAAAAAATTACTTATTTATGGAATATATTGATGAAATTATTCATTGGTGTATGAATTAGAATAAATATTTTTTTTGGTAATCAGTTCCTCTAATGGGTGTTTATGTGACATATTGATCATTTGAAACATGTATTATTATATTTTTTTCATTATGAAGTGATTACAATGATATAATATTATTTTAAAATCATTAAACCCATAATCCCATATCTAGTGTTAAATCATAATCTTTTAAATTGCATATTTGATAATAAATAATTAAGCCTAATTTTTTCCTTTGAAAAAATATAATCAACATGAAATATTGGATCACATACCTTACTATGGAACATTTTGGTTTATATTTATAGATAAAAGGGAAAAACTCTTACATAACAAAATGAATATAAAATCAATTAGGTTATAAAAATATATATCTGGAATGACTATATTATTCACATATAGTATTTTATTATGATATAACATGAATATCAAATTTCATGAATAATTTGGGAAAAGAAACATAATAATACGGTGATCTATGACTCTCTATGAATAAAAACGTACAACCACTGCTAATATAAAATGAATAAGGAAATAATAACATAGACAGAATAACTAAATGTAAATAATTCCATTTAAATAATTATTAGAGGGGGAAACATTTACATGGATATGAAAACAATTCTGTGAATCCCTTGGACATAAATAACTAATTTATTAATGATGGACAATATAATACCAAACATCTATATCTTATAGTCAACGCCTAATTCCAAGACATAATAAAAAAAATGGGTTACCCCTTTTCCAAAATATCCAACATATTTTATTTTATCTGACCTATATATTAGTCAAGGAGATTTAAAATTATCAGACCCAAAAATAAATTCAAATATCATACTCATTTATCATTTGAATAAACAATAAATCTTAATCAATATCCCTTAATAATAAATATTTTTTTATTTATGGAAGAAGTAAAATAATTTTTTTGAATCATTCCAAAGAAAAAAAATCATAAGACATATAAAGAAATATGGTTAACGATATCAATATATTATAACATAATAAAATCCTAATATTTGAAAATTAATATTTGCATATTTTAAAATAAATTTAAATATATATGGAAATTTTATAGAGGAAAATAACATTTTCATTTTGAAATCTATTTTATAAAATATAATTTTGTCCAAAAAAATATTGATAACATTTTTATTAAACTTAATATGGATAGTTTGAGAAAATATTAATAATATTTAGTCGATAATGATGGTGGGATAATTCTTTTCATTCTATAATCGTTAAAAATAAATATTCCGTTCAAACCTTCGGTAATATCGATCTTCCTAGAAAAAAGACAATTTGATTATTTTAAATATATATATATATATAATGTCAAAAATGTGTAAAATGAATCTATTAAATGATTTTAAAATATTGAAAACAATTTAAAAAAATTAAAAGATCATTTGGACAATGGAGAAATAGATTCCTGATCGAGTAACATAGTAGTGCCGATTTACATTAAAAAAATTATTCAGTCTCTTGAGTAGTTAAATTGAGAAAATTTAAATGGATAAAATATAATTTAATGTAATAAATAGAGTATAACAAAACTAAAAAGGGGTTTTCTATATAATGAAAAAATACCTCTTAATTGAAGCATAAAACTTAAGAAAAATTGAACAAGGATGAGATTATAAAATAAATCTCTATCACTTTGTTATTATTAAAATAAACACCCCTTGGATGATATATTTTAAAATAAAAATTTAAATAACATGAGTTAATAATGATATATGATATAAAATTATAGATTCCCAGTATATATACCTCATTAGCATTAATATTTTTATTACATAAAAAATGACACAATGCTATAATAATGAGATGAAGAACCATTACCCTATGACCGACATATTTCACAAGTGTTCAAAAAATATATATAATAAATATATTTTAAAAATGAAAAAATTATTCCACCATAATAATATATTCCATAATTTATATTATTTACATATAACATGTTTTCACTGATTTGTTAAAATTTCAATATTAAAATAATTTTTTTGTCTAATAATTGCTTCTTTTTCATGTATATTTTGGATGTTTGGTTCTCATACTTAAATAATGGTGATGTTTTGAACATATTAGAAATATTAATCTTGAAATAATTATTCTACATATTATTTTTTGTATTTATTTTAGATCATTCTTCAATGGTGCACATGAAAAATTAATAGCATCACTTTATAGATGTGGTGACGAACATGTATACACATGAGAAGTAATTATTTTGTAATGAGTTGAAGATTTAGAATTTAGGTAATAAATTATATTTCATGATACATAATTGATTCATAAGAATTCCATATATATTAATTTATTCCCTCACTATATTCATCTTAGTAAAGTCGTAATGAATAACAAATTACACCACAATATGTAGAATGTAATCTGTATGTATTATAATGCATTTTTTTCACATGATATAAGATGTAAAAGAGGTTGAAATGGTTATAAAATAATCCAAGTAACATATTTGTGTGATTATTATATAATAATATTTATTTTTATATTGTAAAATTTTATATAGTGGAATTAAAAGAGGATATAAACTTGAAAGACTAATTGAAGATGATTACATCTTCTTTGGGAGATCAGATTTTTAATTGAATTGCTTGTCTTTTGGAACAGAAAAAATACATAGTTTATGATGAAGGAAGCATGAAAGGTATTATTTCATGGAATGGTCAATATATAGTGACATATTTTTGAATGTGTGATAGGAAAATTTGTACACAATTATATCTGATGAGAGGATCACTCTTAGAATTAAATAGATGTTTAAATTAATACAAATTAATTTTCATTATTATGTGACAAAAATTGATATATTTATAATATGAAATGATTAAAATTCGAAATTATTCTATACAATAATAGTTTCAAATGTTTAATGGATGTTTTTATAAATATATATTAGTTTTATCATATGCTAATCCTTTTGACAGTTATTAATATATCATGCGTTTTAATCTTAAAGAATAATAATTGTAACTATAATAGAACATTTGAGCAATACTATTTAAGAAATTATTAAATTCATTTCATAATAAAATTGCTGTTAAAAATCGTTAATTTGATATTTAATGTTCTTCTTTTGATTTTTATTAAATTAATCACGATATTTAAGTAATTTGAAATAAAATATTAAAATTATCATAAAATCTTATAAATATGTAAAAAAATTGTAAATAATTAATTCATCCAAATATTAATATTTTTAATATTTTTGAAATCATTCATTTTATTTTTATATTTATTGAATAAACTTTTTGTAAGTGTTGTGTAAAAATTAATTGTAATTATTCAATAATAAAATTAAAATTAATTACCATGTTATATAATAATAATATATATTTTAAATAAATATTTAAATTCATACATAGAATGTTTTAATCCATCTAAATAAATATTAAATATATTAACAAAAGGGAGTTTCAATTTTAACTTTATTAGTTCACAAAACATTTTATAATGGTAAAAAATATATAATGGAATCCTAGGATATTTATTTGAATTTTGTATTTATATAGATGAAATAATGTAATATAATTATACATACGATCTTTTTTTGAAATAATTTTAAGCCATGTCACATTATTTATATCCTTATCTTAACAAATCTTTTAATGCAGGTGTGACAAAAATTTTCTATGGTAACTATTCACATTTACAAAAAACTAATATTTTCTTATTTCCAAAAATTAATTATTATGATTCCCAATATGGAATCAATTTAATAATTTTAAATTCATTGATATGGTTGAAATTAATTTAAATTTAAACCTACAATAAGCGTTAAAAAATTTGTCGAAAATGCATTCTTAAATATATAATTGTTTATATAAAAAACTATATTATAATTATGATTATAATAAAAATTATTCTGTTATTATCAATCAAATGAATATAATTAAATAATAAAACTAATAAAGAATAGAATACATTTTGTAAGTACCTCAAAATAAACGAATTTTTTTAATAAAGATATATATTTTTAAAAATTCAATAAAATTACATATTTTTCGTAAACATATCAAAACATCATCAGAATATATGGTTTACATTATGAATTAATAAATGATATAATATTTATTAAATGAAATTTTAATCTATTAGAGACAATAGTTATACTATTCACTCTCTAATGTAAATGAAACCCATTTTTTGAAGAAAATCATTTTTTGACGAATAAAAATGACTTCATTATAAATTGAGTACTTATTTAATAATTTTTAATAAATAAATTTATTTTGGGTGGGATAGTAAACAAATATATGTCAAAAAATAACATTCTAACATCAATAATTACTAATTTAATGTCCAGAATATAATGGTAACATTTAAATAATAATTTTTTTATAATATATCAAAATTCAATAAAATCTCTATATGGCATGTTCAGTAATATAATAAGATTATTATAATTTATAAATAAATTTTATGGGTGTTAAATTCTAACCCCTTAAATAAACTCCACCCTATAAATTTTATCTCAATCAGAAAATTAAAAATATTTTCGAATAACTTTACAGAAAACAGTATCTTTCTGGTGGATAATATATATTTATATCCCAATATTGAAAAGGGGATCAAAAGAAATTCTACAATAAAATTTAGGTTTCTAGCTTGGATAGTTGTATATGGATTTGGAAATATGGTCATTTAGGAAAATATAATATCCATATAATAATGTTGAGTGATAGAAATCAAAAAGTTCAATAATGTCAATGATCATGAGAAAGCCGATATCCAGAAAACCATAAACCAATTAGTTGTGAAAGAATATCATAGATTATTTATATATAAAGTGATTAAGATATCATTGTGGGTTAAATTAAATTTTCCTTTTTTTTACGAATTAATTAAAAATCTACACTAAGAATATAAGTAAATATACCTACTTGACAATTATAATTTTATCCATTAATCATTTTCCATTAAAATTTTAGTTTTTCTCCAAAAATAGATTTTTAAAGATGAATCTTTCAATCCTAAAGAACCAAAATAAACTTCTAGAAGTTCCTAATATACAAAAAAGATAACTATATTTTATTAATTTCCATGGAAATTATATATATCCAAAATGTTTAGAAAATAATTTGATCATATGAATAAACTGTTATATGATGAAATAAAACAATAATATCAGAATCTATAAAATAGTATCAATTATACTTAATTAATTTTATAAATAAATATCAATTAAATTCATAATACATTTCTTTTCCCATAATGAAATTAAAATATTAGAATGATTTGATCACTTAAATAATATTTATTTATATAACATAAATCACTCTTAATGTCTCATTACCAAAATATATATTCAATGGTCATGTAATTTTAAAATTTAATATCATTAACAAATATAAATTTATAATAAAATAATATATACTTCATAATGATAAGGGAATATATATTTCATAAATGAAATATGATCTTAGCTTCAGGAATTTAAATTTACCATAATAATATAATATCCAAAATATAGTTAACATCATCAAAAATAAAAAATTTCAAATTGTAACACCCCGAGATTTTATGAGAAATAAACTATTTTAATTTCTTTAATGTCTTGTGTTGTGCGCTACACCAAGATTATCTTGCGCTATAAGAAATACCGTATTTTCTTGCAGTACACGCAACAATATACTTGGCTTGAGTTACACGCAAGAGAAACCTTCCTCAATAGCTTGCGTGGTACGCAATTCTGAGTTTCACTAAACAATGATATATTATAATATTATTATGAACTAGCCGTTATCAATAGTATTAACCGAATTTTTTATTTTATAGTATTATAATTCATGTTCAACATTTTCTAGAACATGTTCTAAGAACAAAATTAATTTTTCGAATAAAAGAAGTATTTTTCAAAAACAATGCAGTTTTGTTGCTTTCTTGTGGCGCAACCATTTTAAATTTAATTTTTGACAAGTTTATAAGTTCAATTTGACAAATTAAACTTCTTATTTTGAATCCGGATATAAAAATTTTTGTGAAATAAATTTTTGACATTATCTTGATAACTATCACATTTTGATGAATAATTAAAATACGCTAAATTTTAATTTAAAATAAGTATTTTCATCATGATAATCTATATGTTTAAATTAAAATATTGAATGGCTATAAAGTATAAATAGAATATATTTTTATCATTTAATATATTTTATTTCCTTATGTAATGGCTTGAACCTCACCGGTCCATTACTTTTTAAAAACGTGGTGTTTGAGGTGTTACGGGAGTTCAATGTGACTTATCCCCAACACATTCCCAAATTTTTATTTCTGTGAACAGTTCCATCAGTTAACAGTGTTCTATCAGTGAGGTTCAGTGAATAGTGCTCTATCGGTGAGGTTCAGTGAACACTGTTTCTAGAACAGTTAGGTCTATCGGCAACCTCTAACGGTAGATGTAAAATAATGGTAGGTGTACAGTAACAGTAGGTGTATAGTATTTCCAGAACGATGAGGTATACCAATAACCTCTATCGGTAACCTCTAATGGTAGGTTTAAAGTAATATTAGGTTTACAGTGTTTCCAGAATGATGAGATCTATCAGTAACCTCTATCGGTAACCTCTAACGGTAGGTGTAAAGTTACTATAGGTGTACAGTAATGGTAAGTGTACAGTGTTTCCAGAATAGTGAGGTCTAATAGTAACCTCTATCGGTATCCTCTAGTGTTAGGTGTACAATAACGGTATGTGTAAAGTAATGGTAGGTGTACAGTGTTTCCAGAACGGTGAGTCTATCGGTAACCTTTGTTGGTAACGTCTAATGATAGGTGTACAGTAACGGTAGGTGTACAGTGTTTCCAAAATGGTGAGGTTCTATCGGTGAGGTTTATGAACATTTATTTTCCTTTGCCAAATTTTGAGTATGTGAACAGTGTTTCAAGCTTTATGCAGTTTCTCCACTTTGACGTTTCCTTTGATTTAAAATACATTTAAAGCCTTATTTTAAGGACTCTTAAGGCCGATTCAAAGGATATAAATCCTATATTAATTATTCCTATGGCCCGGGATGTTTTTACTTAGTCAAACTGCATGGATTAATGCCATCTGCTTTTAATGGGAAATCATGTGTAGCTTTAACTATCGCTCTATTAAATCTTTTAAAGTTATGGGATATCATACTCCTTAATTCTTCCTCTTTGTTATCGGCTATGAGATGCTAAAATATTTCTTTCCTTCCCGTGGGAGTGGTGCAATAAAATTTACCTCATAGGATTGGTTCCATTGTGTTTTGATGTAACCAAGTGTATCGATTGATCTTTGATATAATATATGTTTTATCATCCTTCTTTTGGGGTTCATATTCTCATGTTTCACCATTACATATTATAGTATATAATATCCATTCTTCAAATAGTTTTTTCATGGGGATCAGTTGGTGTGGTCATACTGTGGCATCCTCAGGTGGATGCAGTTGTCGCGAGAGGAGGATCATGACTTGTTGTGTGGATAAAGAATGTAAATAACTGTTTGAATAATTCCTTGTAGGGTTCTGAGTTACCCACTTTATTGTTAAAGGGACAATATCCAAATTGACGTGATGTTTGTTTTTCCTACTACTTGTGTTGTGATGTGATACTGGATGGCCGTTTTGATATGTGGGGGAAAGGATGCTTTTTGTTGTGGCACTAGATGATGCCTGAGTGGTGAGATGAATCGGTTTATACATGTGGGTGTCGGGGAGGGAACTAGGTATGATGGAATGGGATGGATGAGCTTGTTGTATGCTTTCTTTTTCGTTGGGGGATTATTTGCGTTACTTTTTTCCATTGTTCAAGGTAGTTGGTCTTACTTACCCTTATTTCAAAATAGGGTATGATTTGTGGGGAATGCCACATGCATTCCATGTTTAGCTTATCAAGGAATGTTGGGTATATTCTCTTGCTATAATCAGCAAATACTCGATGGGTAGTACATTAAATCACCGTGTTATGCCCCCTTGAGATTAGTAGCATAGAAGTTTTTCTGGAATTCCTGGTAATGTGCGAAATTATTTTCTATAACGAATAATTTAATAAATGGTGTTAACCCATGGGAATGGAGTGAATAGAACATAAAAATGAGGTTTTAATTTTGATGGCACAATGGACATTAGGTTTGATGATAATGAAATTTAATGTGGAATTTTTCATGACTAATTAGCGTTTAAAGAATTAATTAACATATAGTGGAACTAATAAAAAGGGAATTATGTAACCTAATAACGATATTTAAATAGCTGTGTGATTATAGGATACCTAGTAATTGAAGTAGCAGCCTGGAGTCTGAGGGACGTTAGCTACAGTTGTTTCTAAGACTAGGATATGCCCATACTGTGTTTGTGAGTTATAGTATATTCAAAAAAATTTATGTTTCTATATGCTACTCCACCCTGTCAGAAAGGGAAACTGGCACCCCAAGGATTATGAGCCCTAGAGGGTGTTTTCCCCAACATTCTGGTGGGAGGATGGATGGATGACTACCCCCTTTGGCCGTGCTCTCTTCTCTTGGAGGTTACTTGTGCTCGCAGGAACATTGGATAGATTTCCCCATATATGTTTTTAGAGGGTTGTAATTCCTTGTGATTATTCACCAACATATATTCTGGATATAGTTTTATATGGACTACTATAGTTGTAACGTGTATAGGTTGTGATGGCTTGAGAATCCTTACTCAGTGTATGGGTCGTGAGGCCTTGAGGTATAATACCTGACGTATGATACATGTTATGTGAGATGTGGTGTCTCCCATAAACTACTTGGTTACTTTGGTGTGTGGACGTGGTGGTTTTGTTGTATGAGGTGCATATTGCGGTGCTTCACCTAGCTGTCTGCGGGAAAGCCTTTCTGGAGAGAGATGCTTACGACGTACGACGTTGGGGAAAAGCTGATAACCTGTGGCAAAGTAGTAACGGGGTACCCTGGATATTATTTATTATATGATATATTATTTATGCATTACTCGGTGAGAGTAGCCATAGTGAGGCTAGGAACTTTGTATACCTGTTTAGGGGACGAGTTAGTTTCACTTTTTCTTCACTGTGCTTTTACATGCTTTAATTACTTTTTCATTACTGTCTTCGTGGAGGATCCTACTACGTATACTGTTATACTCACCAAATGTATATACAAACTGTTTTTCAGGTCACTTGGAGAAGGATGGAGATCAAGCTGGTTTCTACTAGATTGGGGTTGCAGGACCTGTTCGGGCTTGTGGTTACTGCTGTTTTGACTTTCATTTGGGTACTTGCTGTTTTTCCCTTCTAGTTGTAGTAATTTTTCATGAAATTTCATATGTGTACTTGGGTTTTCTTTTATATTCCAGTTCTGGGTTGGAATTGGTTGGTTTCTATCTTATCTCTCTCTTCCGCATGTGTTCTCTTAGTGGATAATGCCTCCAATTTGTGTGTTTATTATATCCTCGGTGCTAGTCACCATCTTGGGGCCTACTAGAGGCATGAATCAGGGTTCATTATCTCCCTTCTCACATTTCCAACATAGGATGGGTAAACTTTTTGAGTACGGGGTCGTGACACATTATCATTATTTTTACATTTAATTCATAGGTAAAAATATTTCAATCTTTTACAATGTTTTATCTTTTAAAACCCATTTTCTCAGCAGTAGTACAAATTTTAAATTAAATACTGCAAATTATGTGTTTTGAATTTCGAAAAATTGATTCCATATTTTGAATCACTAGGTCTGAATTATTTTAATAGGCTACTTTTTATTTTTAGGCATTTTTAATAGTAGCTACTGTAAATTTTATTTACAACAGTTAAAGGTAAATCAGGTAATTAAGTGTAAAAATAATATTACGAAATTACCATAAAACTATTATTAATATATTGGATGATTATATTTTGTCCTAAAATATACTTTTTTTTATGTTTTAGCTTTTGGAACCAACTTGGATGTGATTAAGATCATTTAATTTATTTTATTTAAACAATGTGAAATATATCTACCTCAAACATTAATAATTAATGTATTTTTAATATTAGGTAATATATAATATAAATTCAATAATAAATACTCATTGTAAATATATAATGTTTTTATTCATCATGGTAATTTATTTGTGATTTTTATGAAATATATAATTACATTAATATCTTATACATTAATGTTGCAGAAATTATTTATTTAGTGAAAACTCAATAATATTGTTTTTATTAAAAAATTAACAACCATAAAAAGGACCAGAAAATATTCATAACCTTATTGGTCAAGGAAATATATACCCTAATCATCCAAGTGTTGAAATGTGAACTATTTTGAGCCATAAAAAATAGATTATGACATTTATATTATTTTATTTTAAATGATGTCAAAATTGTCATCTTTATAATTTAATAAAAATATCATTTTAGAAGTTGGGTGTTTTAGATGAAAAATTTGACTAAAAATATAATTATCAAAAATAATAGATTTACCTTCGTGATTGTATTTTATTCTTAATTTTTATACATCAAATAAGTATATTAAATAATTACATAAAAATGTTGTAGTAATTATTTTATTAAGAGATATATCAAATACATGGTTTTAAAAATATTAACATATATATTAAATGAACAATTTAATGTTCTCAACTAATTTTATAGATAAAAATGACATGTTATAAATCTATTAAATTTTTTTCGAATATATCCTCTATGTGTGTTTTATTTAAACTCAATTAAAAGAATAGAGTCAAAATTGAAACTATTGTTTTTTTATAAAAAGAGAATATTATTAAATTGTTTAAAAAAATATTGAAAATTTATAAATTAAAATTTATATAGTCTAAAATGTCATAATGTATCCAATTATGGAAAACTCACAACACGTAAATAATTATTTTTAACAATTTAAAATTTAGAATATTTTTACCAAAAATAAAATTAATTAGATTAAATAAGGATAAATCATGTTGACAAGGTATAAAATAAATTACCAACATATCTAAATTTCATTTTCTTGTTAGATTACTACTCTATCTCATCTAATTTTCGAATTTGAGTCATTTTGGAAATTTTTATGTGGGGTTTGAGTTTATTATAAATTAATATTTTGGAGGTTTCCAAAAGTGCCTCTCTCCTCTCTTATAAAAGGTCACCTCCTCCCTCTTTTCTTCACAACATTATGAGCCTTCATGCTCAGACAAACCCAATCCATTTCTCTTCTCCACATCCCTAGAAATATACTAGAGGTCCTTATATTTTTCAATCACCAAATTTAGTTCCCTATGTGGATGTTTAGAAAGGGCGTGTCAAAGAAGTGCTAATATCATTTAATGATTCATTCAAATTTATTTATTCTTCTACTTCTTCTTTATTATTTGTTTAATTATTAAGTAATAACATCAGTTTCACTAATATACTGAAATTTCATTATAAATATTAAACAACTCCATTTCACCTTCTATCCATCTTATGGAAAATGAAATCACCACGTTTGCGTACGTACGGAATATAGTCTCCGCACCATGGTGTAATGTATTTTTCCACAACCTCCTTACTTGGATGGGTATAATGGTGTAAATAATAACTATATATGGTTATTATAACATAAAAATTATTCTGAGATAATATATCATCCACTCCAATTCAATTCAATAATTATGGGAATGATATTATCGCTCGTGCGTATGTACGGATTACCGTCTCCACGACGCGATGATAATCATTCACCATATTAACCATTCCAGGATGATTATAAAGTACATATATAATAAATAATCATGAAATATATGACATAATAATGATATAATATTTTTTTATATGTTATTTACTTACTTCTATTAAATTTAATAATGAAACGAAAATAACGTTCATGTGTACGTACGACCTACAATCTCCATGAACAATGTATTTCATTACATTTATCGATCTATTATATATATATATATTATTCTGAATATATTATATATAAATCATGTTTTATTTTATGGAAGTAAGTAATCATGACTGAAGTAATCATATTAATAAATAAATGTCACAACACGTAAGAGAAATGAATTTATTTTACCCAAAACACTACATTATCATGGAATTGACAAATAAATAAGTAATTTAATATCGTAATGGAATCATATATGATATCATAAATATTATTATTGTTTGTTTAAAAGTTAATAATATGTTTAAAACCACAATACATGCGTATCAGAAACATAATGATGAAATTGGACATAAGGTAATGGAATAGTATGTCTCACTTTTATTTCTACGATACATATACCTTAATCATCATCTATTTATTTTGTATGGTGTTTATACTTCCCATGAATGTTTTATGATATTTATTATGTATATTATGATATTAATTATGCATGTAATTTTTTTATTTTATGACACATGTGATTTCATCGATCATAAATGGTAAGGGATTATTATTCAAATCTCATTCTTATCTAGGATTGTTTATTCATAAGTATTTACTAGGGTTATGTTTATCGTCCATGTCCATGTTTTTTCAAAATGTTTTCATTAAATATTTACTATTATTCCAGGTATGTTTAATGTCATTTTAACCCATTTTTGAAATTTAAAACATGGTATGGATAGAATCGTTCTTTTTCTTACCATACAAGGTACTTTTTGACATTTCCTAAAGAAGTACAAGTAGAATGTTTTTTTAAATTATAAGGAATGAATGAATTTTTACTGTTTCATAATGCCTTATCTCCAGGATTCTTCCTCTAAAAGATTTCATGAATAATTTCAATAAAATAATTTTCTTTTATAATTGCAAGGAATATTGACAAATGAAAAAGATTTTGAAGAAGAAAATATATTTTCCTAAAGAATTCATTTTAAGTGTTTTATAAAAATATTTTCCATATAAGATGACATTATATAGTATGTTTATGTTTCAAGTATAATTTCTCTATTATTTAAATGGTTTGATTTTTTTATGATGAAATTATATCCTTTTCATTTATATGGATTATGTTATGATGGGATGATGTTTATGAAACCAATTTAATTCTTTGGGTTATGATGAATGATTTATGTTAATTTTTTGGCACACAAAATAATTATTTCATTATGAGATGGGTGGGACCTATATCTCCCTCCAATAAATTGGGTAAAGATTTATATCTCATGAGATTGAAATGGCTGGAACGACATGTGAATCTTGTTCCGTAATACTATTTTTGAATGACATGTAATCCTGATTCAGTAATGGAAATTGTCCACTATGATGGTCTTGGAAACAATGCCTTGGAAGCTATGGAAATCATAACACGTTCTTAATGGTTTTCCACAATTACATGTTTTATCACCCATGTAACATTATCATTATAAATGTTCCGTTATGATCCATGCCTTATGTACTTCTATGTTTTATGTCATTGCTGAAGATTTGGATGTTTAAATTTATGTTCATGTTTTTACATTCAAATGTTTATTGATTTTTTTGATCTCCATGTTTACCCTTACTGAGCAATCAAGCTCATCTTTTCTATGTTTCATGTTTTCTTTTCCTGAGGATATATGGAATGGTTTTATGTAAGAAATAAAAAGGATGATCTTTATTGGAGATGTTGATGATATTTTTCCATGATTAGAAGATCGTGTTCTATGTTTCCAAAGATACTAAACTATTACTGTACTTGGGTGTTTGATTTTGTTTTGTATTATGTATTCCTCCAAAGTAATGTAATATACCTTTATGTCATGTTTGGGGTCTCTACACAAATAGATAAAAAATATATTTTAAATCTTTTGGTTATATATATAATTAATCGAAAATTCCAACATGGATGAACCCTTTTATCCTAATTAATCCTAATTTCGATGAAATTTAATTTCATCGTAACCATAATGGATATCAATAACATTAAATTGATATCCATAAAACATTATTCCCCATTATACCATTTCACTGAAAAACATTCAAACATAGATGATTTTTTTAATATAATGAACCCCCAAAATATTTTTATTCATCTTAAAATAATATGCCATAAAACCATAAAATGGATATATATTCCATTCTATTTAAGATCAACCATATACTTGTAAACTAATGATTACATCAACAACTATTAATTTAACATTACATGAAAAATTTATAATATCCCATGCAATATAAATATTTATTCTAATATCAACTATAACAGACCCGATCCCACCCTCTTGGTAGTTGTGCTAAATATAGTTTTTACATATCTATCATTTCTACAAATAAACATAAACCAATTATATCCCTTTATATAATATAACAACAATATAAATAATAGTTGTAAAACCTCATGATTTTGTTATTTATTTCAAAATAATTTAATATTTTGGATATTTTGTGTTACAGAAAACAGTTAGTATATATTTTACTTAATGTACCATCAATTTTAAGTTGTGTTACTTGAAACCATAAGTTTCTTTGAAATCATTCATCACAGGAGTCAAAGTCCCCTAGTGAACCATGAAGTAATTTTTTTCTATACTTCATTATTTAAAACTAGATGATATGTAAGTGGGTATGAATATAATTATTATCTTATGAAATTTAAAGTAATTATATATTTATTTATTAATTATAACTAAATAATCAATCAATTTTTTGAAAAGTAATTATATTAATCAAAAATATGTTTTCTTAAATAAACATTTTTTTTAAATTTTATGGTGAAATATTATAAATAATTTATAGAACTTATAAAAAATTAAATATATAAAATGAAATTCAATTTTTAGTTAATAATATTGAAAAAACTTATTGAATTTTTTTTATTTCGAGAGATGATAATATATTCGTGATTAGTGAGAATCCAAATTTTTGTAAAAATATAATTTATTTTCAAAAAATTAAGTTATTAAAACATAAATTTACTTATTAAAATAAAATAATTATTATGTATTTATATTTGACCAGTAATATTACATTTTATTAAACTATATATATATTTCTTGGTAAAATTTAATTGTTTGGTTAAAAATTATTTTTTCGTATAATTGGTTTTCATTGCAATATGTTTAACATTTATATTAATTAATTAGTATTTATATAATACTATTATAAATTATATTTATAGATTATATAAATATATATTTTATTAATGTTATTACAATGTTAATTATTAGTCATATAGTTTATTTAAAATCATATTGCACTTTATAAAATACACTTCTCAAAACCCATTTTTATTCACATTTGTGGTTTTTGTTTAAAATTTAATTTTTTCCAAATTTAAAATATCTATTTGATAAAATAATTTTTTTAAAATAATAACTCATAATTATATTAGGTCTATTTTTAAAAATATTTTGAATAAATTAATGTTTTCTAAATCGTGAGAAATATTTTATTTTAATTTAAATGTACATGTTAATTTCTATTATTCTTCATTCATAATAGTATTTTAAATATTTGTTAAACCTAAATGAGACCTATTATATACCAATTAAATCAATATAGTTCATTGGTATCAATTTTATATTCTTTTAAGTTATAAATACAATGTAACATTTTGAATATTTTTTCATTAAAACCAAATTATGTTAACACGTATGTGAGATTAATTTTATATTATATTATTACATTTATATCAAATGAATTTCAAAAAATAGAATCAAAATTTTGAATTAAAAAAATTAATTTTATTTAAAATGTTCAACGTAATTTTTCCCCAAAATGAATGTTAAAAACATTAAAAAATATTTACTGCGGTTAACCTAAAAATGTGTTTACTCAGGGTTAAACTAAAACTATATTTGTTGAAAATAATCAAAAACATTTACAACAAAAATTTTATGTCAATATTTCTTACATAACCATTATAATATAGATAACGGTCTACTATGTGATCCTTGTGTCAAAACAACTATGATGGTGCAATTCATTCATTCTAAATGTTACAAGTGTGCCACTAACATTATTTATAAAATACCACCCCTTCTCCACATATCATCAATCATTGACACACATTTAGTCCAACCAATAAATTCCCAAATAACATCCTACATTAAATATTATAAAAATATAATCCTTATTCTGGACACAAATCCATCATTTGAAGTATTTTTGTTGTAAACCTAAGGAGGTAGCCAGAAGAAGATGTAACATTCATCCACGAGCATCATTATTTTATCTCATTCTCCACCTTGTTAAATTACTATTATATAAGGTTGAAATATTATCCAAATTATCTAAAATATATTTACTTTTTTGACGTTATGTTCATGACCTACAACCATATCCATAACAATCAAATGGGTTACGAAATCATCATTTTTGGGTACGATAGATTATTGCCTTTATAACTATTTTCATTCATTTTTTTATTACCACATATCATGGTTGGGTATAATTATTATTTAATTGTTTAATTAAGATATTTTTAATATTATAATTCTTATATAATTATTATGTCACACATTCCTTCATGATTTCAATTTTATGGGAATATGATAACATCACTCATGTGTACAACAGACTACCACCTCTTTAATCGATGTTATTCAATAAACCATTACATGTATGGTATTTAGGATGAGTTTAATGGAAATATGTGATATAAATGACATAAAATGATTCTGTAATAGAAATATCTAATTTAAATTTATCTTATTTTAATCCAATAAGAGAAATGATATAGTGTTCAAATGTAGGTATGACCTATCTTCTCCATAAACAATGAAAATGATTTTTATTCACTAGGTATTATAGAATATTCTAAATAAATACACACTGATTATATATCATATCTTTATAATTTTTAATATTCTATATATATTGAAATTTTTATCAAATTAAAATTTAAAAAATAAATTTTCAAAACATATATAAAAAACTAAGATCTTTTTTCAAGAATCCTAATGTTAGAATGGAATTGTTATTAACTGGTAATTAATGGTCATAAAGAAATAAAATATCATATAAAATATATAAACATTATCAATTATATATATATATATAATAAATGAATATTTTTATATATGAGGTTTTAATGTGTACAACATAAGAAAATACTTAATCAGATGGATTTATAATATCTCTTTTATTTCTGGGGGAATTAAACAAATCATAAATTGTTTAATTTTTTATTTTTTATACATTACCCCTTTAGAATGATTTATTGAGAATTCAAATATTTTAATTTTTTTTAATGTTTCATATAATTTTTTTTATATTGGGACTATGATTCAATGGATTATTAAAGTGTTATGTGATTTTTCTTCAAATTGACATATTTGAGTCATATATTATATTATACAACTATATTCTTTAACAAGGTGTATATACAACCTATTTGATAGATAATATCATGAAAATATTTGTATTCATGATATTACATGTTTCATTTAATTTTATTATTTTATTCTCCTTATGATTCAATGTTAATAATGTGGTGATGATTTCATGTTATATTCTCAACTTTTATTAGGGTTTTATGATATGATTATAGTGATAAAATATTATGATACATATGTGAATAAAAACATTAATTTTTTTATCCTTCGGATACTCACCATATCTTCATGTGATGTCCTCGACCAGGATGCCACTCAATAGGTGCCTGGAGCCCGGTGGGCCACATGCCCTCAAGATCATCTCCGCAAACACCAAAGGAAGCCTACTAATAGTGAGGGTCTAGGGTGTTCCCATGGGGAGACTATGCCCTCATTAGTAGTGTGTATCTTAGTGAAAGGAATATAAATAATAATTAAACTGGGGAAGCAATATACATTAGAAGGTGGATAAAATGGTTGCAATGGATAATTAGAATAACAATAACGGAATCAACAGGGACAATGATTATGTAATGTCATGTTATTTGAATAATGGAAAACATGGATACAAAAAATAGGCATAACATGTTCAAGAATTTAAAGGAAAATAAAGACTACCCAATAATGTCGTGATCTATCTAGATCATCTATTATCATGCTCTATTATATCAGACGAAAATCAAGTGTTCTAAGTTTTATTCTTCCCGTTGTCAACACCTATAGTAATTTAATCTACTACGGGTACTAAATAATGACATTAGTGGGTGTGAGATTAATATAATTGGGCTACCAAAAATGGTTTCTGTAATATTTTCCCATGTAATGATATATATCAGTGTTCAAGCATGCATATATAATGTGACGGAAACAATTCAGTATAACTAATTACCCAAGTATATGCTTCATATCTCATTTGGTTTCTAAACAAGTAAGTAGTTCATTGATTTTTTAATTACCATTTAATATTAATAGCTCATGTTAGGCATAACCAACATTGACATCACCACATGATAGTATAAATAGTGGCTGTCCCATGATATAAAAGTATTCAAAAAAATGATATCCATTTAGGGAGTTCAAGGGTAATAACCATGGTAATGTAGATCTAAAAATTAGATATCTTAAGAGAATATATGTCTAACTAAGGGGTAAAAGTGTAATATAAGGGATGTAATCCAAAAAATTCCACAATATGGCTATAATTGAGTCCAAGGTGATCAACCAAGTTAAAATTGGTCTACGAAAATAGAGGTCTTTATGGGAATTTATCATGGATCCAACTAGTCAATGCTGGATCCATGGAGTGTATTTGAGGTATCCTGTAATAATGTACAGTATCCTATGGTAGTATACTGGGAATTTGGGGAAAATAAAAGAATCATACACAATGTGGGTATAAACTTAAGAAACCCACATCCTTGAATCAGAATGGGGTTACTATGTCCCAAGGTATTCTCTTCTCAGAATCCAAGGGGAGACAGAGTCAATCAATTCCTATTTTATATTATAACCATGTTATCATCCAATAGGTTCATTCCATTTCATCCATTAGTGTGGATAGGCCAAGTATCATTGAAACCATTTAATCAAGACTTACTTAACTATTAAGTCATTTTCAATTATTCATCTTCAATAATCTACCATCTATCAACAAGGAAAGGGGTTCTACGGACATGTAACTTTTATTCAATTGCATTTAATATGGAAAAGTTATACAAAAGGTATATTTTCCATTTTCCATTTCACATTTAAGAATCATTTTGAAGCACTAAACTTATCCTGGTCATGTGGTGAGCATATGTGGTATATGCCATTAGGTATATCTCATTAATAACAAGTTATTTATTATAGGAATACTCACATTTAGAAAGTTAAAGAATGGGAGCACCCAAACGGTGGCTCAAACATGCCAAAAAACTAAAACCCAATTATAGAATAACCTTCAATATGAGGTGGATTGAGTTTTGTGTTTAATCACAAACAAATAATCCGATATTTGGAAATATCCTAACCATATTATTCTATAAATTATAAGTATGGAATATAAATTTAAGAAGTGGATTTTGATGAAATTGGAAGGCTCTACACGAATATTCCAAAATCAATGAACGTTGGGTATGGGGTATATGACACCCACCCTAGCGTTTCACAACACTCCTCTGGTATAACCCCTTAGTTTTCCTCGGATCAGAGAATATCTATGAAAAGTGGAAAATTCTACATGAAGATATCTATGTCAAGAGAAAGAGAGAAGAATAACGATTAAAGAGGCCTTAAGTACATACTATTGCACATCAAACGTGATGAAAAAAAATCTCAATCGGATGTCAGATGAAGTAGATCTCTTGATCCCCAAATTTGGCCTTCAAAAATCTCCAAAATGTGTGGAGAATTGGTTTATCCCACAATTTCATATAGTAGGAAGGAAGAGGGGAAAATAGATAATCAAGGAAAAAAATTGTAAATTTACCTAAAATTATATTCTGCACATGATTTTTCTACACAGTTTTCATAACCGTGCGCAAACAGTGTGAAATCCATCCACATGCACATGAGAAAAAGGTGTGTTCCCACAGTTAGGCTGCAAGGCCATGCATAAACATTATAAAATGGCTCTTTATAATAAAAACACATCCTCATTGTTATGAAAACATTGTATAATTATAGAAAGGTTTACTCTAAACCATGTGTCAAGAAATTTTTCCCAAAAAAGATTGGTTTCTGGCTCTGAACAAGCCCCAAAAACCCTATGAAATTTTACTAACTCAATAGGAATCCATATTAGGCCTAAAATAATTTATTAAACAAACAAATAGAAGGATCCCTAGAATAGTGGAAAACTATTTTCTTTCACTTCACGTAATGGTACCATTTTTCAACAAATTATCACATAAAATTATTTACAATTTTTAAAAAAACCTAATTTTGTTTCCCTTTTTTGTCAGAAATCCTTTTTCTTACAAAGCCATGTTTTTTAAATATTCATTTAAAATTTTTTAATTAATATTTTATTTTTTTAATATTCATTCATAATTATTTTATTTTTTTCTTTTTTTTCAGATGAATCATTATGTCTTTTTCCAACCAAATCACATTTTTTACAGAAAATGTGACGAGAAGCATTGATTTAATGAGAATTTAATGAATGAAATGAACCATTATGAGGACAGCTTTTTCAATGTGGATTAATTTATAATAATTAATTGTTTTTATAATATAGAAATATTTTCATTTTATTAATAAGTGTTTTTCAATGTTAAAAGTATATTTTCATCATTAATGGTTTAACTAATCGTTGAAAATAATATTCTATCAATGATGAATCCCATTGTGTTTGTTATTCCTTAACCGGGATTTAATCCAAGGATACAATTTTTATTCTTTCTATCAATGTTATAATTTTCCAATTTAATTATGTAATGAATCATGTTTCACTTTTATTTGATAAACCATGAATAAATTCATAAGAAACCAACATCATTTCAATGTTTTCTTATATGATGAAATGATGAAATGATTATATAGATGTTATCTTTTTCATAATTATATGATTATCGAAATGTTTATAAAACCCATTTCATTTCAATGAATATGATATGAATAATATTTAGTGATCTTGTTGAACACATAAATATGGTTTTCATTATGAGATATTTGGAACCTATATCTCCATCCAATAAATTGGTTAAACATTTTTATATTATCAGAAGGATTGGATTAGAACGAGGAGTGATCATTGTTCAATAATGGAATTTGTCATTATTGATGGTCATTGGAGTGAACATTAACTTATATGATGTTTATAGGAGTGATCCTTTTACAATATGATATAATTAGAAATGATCCTTGAGTAAGAAGAAAATGATTTTCAACGAATATGTGTATTCATTAAATCTATTCCTATCACAAACCAGATCTGGTCATCATCAAAACTAGTGCCAAACCTAGACCGCGACAAGGACATAAGATAATTACTTATTCCCATAGGATGGCACATGTTCCCAGGTATAATATAATTTGGTATGAGAATGTTTTTCCCATATATGGAAACAAAAAACATCAAAACCAATTGATAAACTGAATCTGAAAAATTTATACCAAACAAGATTTAAACACAATACAAAACTGCATTCATAGGTTTAAAAATAATAATTTAGGTCCATGAAAATATAAATATTGTAAAAAAATATCCCCAAGGACTGCACACAATATGGAGTCATAACCCACAAGTCATCTCCACAACGTCACACCATTGAAGGGAACTTCCGACATGAACCGACATCACCCAAAGACATTCCTTTACTAGTGTAAAACATTAGCAAGTCTACATATACACAAGGTGTGTATGTATGGTGTGAGCCTAATCCCCATAGGATACCAGCAATTGATTACATTGATTAAAAAATAATTGATAAAAAGAAGGGTAGTTTTGATAAGTAGAAAAAGTTGGAGAAAATTTCTAATGAATGAAAATTTTAAGTTTAACAGTTTTCAAATGGAATTTTCCATGTGTGTGAATATTTAAGTAAAAAATGTAAGCTATTGAGAATTCGAGAAAAAACCACCAAATTCCAAATATAATTACAAAAGGGAAAATGAGAACTAATCTCGGAACACCCATAGGTACTAGTTAGTCTCAGGTGCCATGTACCTTGTACCTCGGTGTATTATAACGATAATGAAATCCATTCTCATGCACCAGCCACCAGTAATGAAAATACCCATAACCTATTGGCCTCCAATAGGCATAAATACAGTTTTTTAGTGTTATCTTTATCTATATTTCTCATTGAAACAAAGATAAATCCCATCCTCATCACCAGCATACTAGTACATAACCACCCTCCAAGATACCTAGGCTTCCCCCTTCATGATTAAACCGTAATCTCATGATACCAAAATCCCTTATCACATAAAAATATATGTTCGGGTCATTATCTACTCAAAAATGTTTCTACACAAGCTTTTCACCACTTACAATACTCAATAAAATCATTAGAATTTCAATAAAGTAACTTCACAAAACATACCAATGTTTGGCACACAAAATCCCTTTAAAACCCCACCGTGAACACCATTTACAAACCCATATTCAACAAAAAATAAATTTAATCACCCAAAAAATTTCTTTGAACCCATTTCATGAGTTATAATACAACCCAATTTGGAATAACATAAAATATAATTGTAAAACACCCAATATTACAGCAAATTGGTACCAAAAAATAACTTTCCTTAACAAACATCAACAAGACCAGATTTAGAAGAAATGAAAATGAAGGATAAGTGGTAGAAAAAATAAATTCAATATATCTAACTCATCTAGAATTTTTTACCTATGGAATCACCTAGAACAAGTGTCATACCCTTAAATCATGGTGCAAAAGTTCAACTGCCCCACCGTTGCACAACAAGAAACATAGATCGTGCCTAAAACCACAAGAATATACCAATAAAAACAAGATAAAATCCTAGGATTGAATCCCGACATGATAAGAATTTTAAAATTCAACAATAATTGAATGAAACGATAAGAATAAGGGAAAAACCTTATGAAAATGTGAGGAAGAATGAAGGGGAGCCATTTAAATGGGGGATAATGATGAAATAATCCCCAAATACACAAGAATATGAATTTCCAAACATCCCAAAATTCAAGTGAGGTTTGAATAAGTCTGAAATCGTCATGTGAGAATTGAAATGGTGAGAAATAGTTATAATTGTCAAAGTTATGAACTAAATAAAATACCTCATTAAATCTAGATGATTTGAGAAATCCTAAGAAGTTATTGCATAATTCGTTATGTATACGAGCTCCAAAGAGGGTGGAAAGAAAATTAGGGCACACATGGGTTATGTGGGATCAGATGAGACTTGGAATCACCGAAAAATAATAAAAATTGAATATGATGTTAAATAAATTTTATTTTAAAAAAACTGAAAATGGCTTCTAGGCATGCACAATTCCTTAAAAAATCCAAATCTACCATTATTAAGGATTCATAAAGTGTCTAAATTGAAATGGTCATGTTAATAGTTAATGGGATTAAATTTTGGAAATTTAATGGGTGAAAATATTAAAAAATGAATGAGTTATAAAAGAAACGAAATTCATTCTTAATTCTGGAAATTGTCTCCATGTTTGACCCAAATCATGAAAACTATGCATTTCCTAAAAATGGATGGGAATCTCATCAAAAATAAAAAATTGAAATTAAATTTTATTTACCATTACAATAAGTCATTTATGTGACAATTATCTCCACCATGAAATACATTCCACATTGGAATGTCAACCAGAAGCTTGATCAAAAAACAAAAATGAGTACCCTTCCTTGACCTGTTACATCTGATCCCATATCTCATGTGTATCATTACCACACTACCAAATAACTAGACTAGTGGAATAGTCTATACATGAAGAACATTTTTTGGAAGTCCACTATTTGCACCAGCCGCTCAAAAATAGATAAATCCGGCTCTATATCTAACTCCTCCCAATATAGTACATGGGATGGATATAGGTTGTATTTCATCAATTGGGGGACATGGAAGATGTCATGGATTAATTTCAACTAAGAAGGTATGGAAACTCTATATTCCACCTTGCCAATATGCTCGGTGATCTCAAAAGGATCAACATACCACAATGTCAGCTTCCCTTGATTTCCCAAATGACGATGGCCTTGACAAGTGGCCACATTCAGGAATACTCTGTCACCACAAAAAACTCTAGGTCTTGAAACCTCTGGTCAACATATGATTTATGGATACACAGAGATGTCAATAAGAGATTCCTGATCATCTTGACCTTCTAAAATGTATCATCCAACAGACTTGGACCTAGCATTGAGGTATTAGCTACATCAGTCCAAAATAGGGGGGACTGACAAGGCCGACCCTAGAGCGACTCAAAAGGAGCCATTAAAATAGAGTATCAGAAACAGTTATTATAAAAAAACTCAACCAATCCCAAATGGATATCCCAAGAACCTCCAATGTTCAGAACACATGCACGAAGCATGTCCTACAAAATCATCTCCACCCACACTATCTTGCCATCGATATGAGGATTGTATGTCGTGGTCATATAAAATTGTAACCCATATACCATATGAAGGCCTTCCAATAATAGATAAGTGAAATCAATGTACCTTTCTGAGAAAAACGCTGGCAGCACACCATGTATCCTTACAACATCTTGAAGATACAAAAGGCTCAACTCATCCACATTAGCTATATCTCATATTGGAATAAAGTGGGCTAATTTGGTCAGATGATCAATCACCTCCCAAATGGAAGTCTTAAACTAATGTGTATGAGGAAATACAATATTTTTGTCTGTGGAGACTTCATCCCACTTCTAGGTTTGAATGGGTAACAGCTAGAAAAAACTAGGGGGCCTTTGATGCTCTGATTTCACCTATTGGCATGAGTAGAATCTCTACATGAATTTCCGGATGTCTCGTCTCATACCAAGTATCCAGAACTTCCAACAGACATCATAATACAACTTGGTGGAACCCGAATGGATATCCAACTGAGGCTGATGGCTATTCTGCATCCCCACCTTCGGTATAGATAATGACACAACTGAACAGATCATAAAGCACCAGATTCAATCAAGAGATGACGACTAATCAGAGTATGTCTCTCCACCATGAAGAATATGCATCAACTTCTGACAAACCTCATCGCTAGGTTGTTCTTTTTGAATCAATTGCATGAGAGAAGGAGTCAATTTATTGCTCAAAAAGAAGGAACCACCATAGTGGTCCTTTATAACCCCATGAATCTGAGAAAAAGTGTCATCAGAGTCCACTTATCACTGGAATTACTCAATGCGTGCACGAGAACTCTTCTGATTAAGGAATAATCCACCATGTTACCCTTTCCTAGGGTATTGACAATCTCAATGTTGAACCCATGTAAGTACTCGATCCAACGGTGCTGCCTCATGTGAGGTCCTTCTACGAGAAGATATAAGCCATGATTTTGTTATCAAAGTAGACCAAAAACTTCTCCCCAAAGAGGTACTGATTCCATGTGTTCAATGCATGCATCACATCTACCTTCTCTATGTCATGGGTCGGTAATTTCTTATTTTGTGGTCAGAGTTGGCTAGATCCATATGCCCCCACATGATTATCCTACAAAAGCATGCACCCAATACCCATACCTGATGCATCACAATACACCACATACCTCTTTCTGACCACTAGAAAATCAGAGTGGGGCGGTAGTCAACTTCCTCTTCAGCTCCTCAAATTATTCATGACATTCTTGTCCCCATATAAACTTTACCCCTTTATGGGTGAGTGTGGTCATCAGTGATGAATTCCAGGAGAAATCCCAATCAATTCACCTATAATATCTAGTGAAGCCAAGGAATCTCTTGATATCGAACTCATTCTTCGACTGCTCCCATGAGATAACTACAGTGTTCTTCTCTAATTCCACCGAAACTCTATGCTCAGTGATCGCATGCCCAAGAAATTTCACTTCCATGATTCAGAAAGTGAATTTGTATAACTTTTCCTAAAGGTGATGCACTCGAAAAGTTCCCATAACAATCCATATTTGATGCTCATGTTCCTCCTAAGATTCTGAATAAACTAGGATGTCATCCAAAAATACCATGTCAAAATAATCAAGATACTAATGGAACACCATGTTCATGATTTACATATTGTCAGCTAGAGCTTTGGTTTATCCAAAGGGCATGACCAAGTACTCGAAGTGGTTGTACCTTCTTTGGAAGGCTGTCTATGGGATATCTTCCTCTTTCACCGTGAGTTGATGATAGCCCGAATGAAAGTATATTTTAAAAAACCACATTTCCACCTTAAATTGATCGAACAAGTAATCTATTTGGGGAAAAGGATATTTGTTCTTAATTGTTACCATATTCCGCTTCTGGTTGTCAATGCACAACCGGAGGGATCTTTCGTTCATTTTAGAGAACACATGAGCAGACCAAGGGGAGACACTCGGGAGAATGATTCATTCAGATTTTATGTTTTCTAGTTATATCATTAATTCCCTCAGTTTGTTGGGGGACAAGCGGTATGAGGGAAGAGAAATCAGCTATGCTCCCGGTGCCAGATCAATTGAGAACCCCACATCCCACTCCAAGGGAAAACCTAAAAAATCTTCCTGAAATACCTCAGGAAACTCATTAACTACATGATGTAGTCAACAATCAAGAGCATGAAAATCGTCCTCTATCATGAGAGACAATAACATAAACGACAATCTCCCAAATCTGGGAGTGGAGGTCCGGCACTACTCGGACGAGGAACCCATTCCCCATGAAAAATCTAACGACTCCCCTCAACTGTCATGAAACAGACACGTCTACTATAACAATTGATGTGCTCCTAGAAGTTTACTAGCCAATCCATGCTATTTATTATGTCAAACAGTTCCATATCTAAGACCAAAAGGTCCCACTACATCTCAACCCCTGACACAGAAAGTAAAAACAACGGGCACTTGAGACCCTACTCCTTCATTCCCAGAGGCATCACAAACTCCTTCAGAAAAGACAACAACGTGGTTGGAAAATTAGGTGTGTCCACTAAATGTGCAGAAATGAATGAAAAAGAATAAAAAATATCAAAAAGAGTAGCAGATATATAAGATGTGATTAAAATTGTACCTAGAACTGTCAATGGTCCCACCACTAATCCTCCTGGTACCAGATCCACCACATGGAGATGTATGGTCTATTCCTGAGGATGACTAATATTCTATGGTAATACCCTGAACTAGATCGTCCCAAAATATGACCCAACCCTACCACCACGACCACCAAATGAAATCCCCCTATCCTCGGTAGCTCTGACAATGTTGGAACTATAAGGACTGGGCCTTAAACATTACTTATTATTGAATTAAATGAATAATTCACATTGAGGATCTTTTCAGGTTTAGAGTTTTAGAGAATTAAGACATAACTATTACATATCAAAAATTACAAAGTAGACACATTTACTCATCTTCGATTTTTTTCACAAAATAAAAACTCTTGAACAAAGGTGTCATGTCTAGTTCCTTGTTTTAGACAGCCTGACATTTCCATGATTCCATCCATGACCCTATTCAACTTTATGTCCTATGAAAAACATTTCAAAAAACCTTGGGATGAGCATTAAAAGCTCAGTAATGGTTATAACAATACAGAAAGAAAACATTAGTCCTTGTATACATAAGAATCAAGGAAATCATACATTGCTCATAAAACATAAGCACGTAAACATACCTCATGAAATCATAAGATTTATGAATAACTCATAGAAATCATAATACATAAAGGAAACATTAGGAATTCAAAACATTATTACGTAGGGAGTAACCCTTATGGTTAGGTTTGGAATACCCATCACAGTATATTCCCTAAATCACTTTGGAGAAACCTTAGCGTTTAACCCCTTCATGTTACCCAATGCATTGGAGAGCTATATCGGGCTCACCCGCCCTTAGTTTATCACCGAACCACACGTCTTCATAAACAATGCCCAAGAACCACAACATAATCATATAACATAACTTCTGATTATAGGAAATATAACATTCCCACATTTCAACAACAATATATCATTTTAAGATATTGAAATAATGAATCCATTCTAAAAACCATTTTCAAAACCATTTAAAACAGTTAATAAATAGGTTTTTGAATCAATGTGTACCATACCCCTTTGAAGCTATTAACATTTTAAACCATTAATATCCATATAAATAAATCCTTAAAACCATTTTGAAAACATGGATATTAATGAGAAATACATACAAGAATAAATCATTAAAACATTTAAAATGATATTTTAGTTAAAGGGTTTTTCACAAAATGAGAGACACTTGAATATAATAATTGAGGAATAACATTTAATCAGAACATTATAATTTCATGAGAATAAAGGGATTCATGATATAATGTTCCAAAGGATAGTATATACACCATATAATAGTGAATTGGTGCATAACAACAATGAAGTCTCAAAAAAATGTAAAATGACATGAAATCCCCTATAACAAAGGTATCCTTAAATTAAGGATAAATCAATCTCATAATTATGTGTGGAAAATATAAATACACCCAATATCAGTGGATATTAATTGTAAAAAAATCATAGGTCCTTCACACATATTCAAAGGATGACATATTCAATAACTACATGTCGAACCCAAAGAAATCGAAATTGGGTTAAGAAGATCCCTTCGTAAAATTCGACAACTTAACAGCGTCACTTTAAAATTCATAAAATTAGTTGATGAGAGATAAAATGGTATCTAATCACTTTTACAGAAAATTTACCTCAATAAGGATATATAAGAACATATCCCAACATAAAAAGATGTAAATTAAAATACATAACAAAATAAGTCTTTTAAAAAGAGGAGGGTGAAAGGTTCCCTTACAGATTTGGGTAACTTTCGAAACGTACACACCATGAAAGAAGGAATATAAAAAATTGATGTAAATAATCATAAATTAAAGTATATTACATAGAGAGTATAACAATGGGCAGTACACATACCCCTCAAAAGAAAATGGTAGAAAATGTAGCATAAATATCATGGGAATAAATGTGAGATGAAAAACCCTTTACGAAAAACACGGCAGCCTAACGGCACCACTTAAAACATCGAAAAAATGGATTGATGAAATAAAATAGGGTCTCTCATCATATGAACATAGAAATTACAATAATAATAATATAAAATAACATCCCCCAACAAAAAAATATGATCTTAAAAGAAACGACATAAAAGGGAGTACTTAAAAAGAAGGATCGAGATAGGATCCCTTACCTCTAGTCCGACTTGTCTTGTTCGTTTCATTATATTCATGAATAAAAAAATTTGGTCAATTTATAATTTCATAAGGTACTAATTTAATGATTATTATTCAGTTCATATCACATATTATAATGTTATAATAATTGGTTAATAATGTGAGTTCATATTAGACGTTTGGTTGATGTTTGGTACATGAGTCAAAAATGAACTTGTTTGAAAATGATTGTCCATGTAGTTATAAGTAAATCATCTCCAGAATATTATTAATGATTTAAATATCATATATATCCAGTACATATTCATTTTATACTATTCCATAACATTTGGAGATAAAAAGAAAAGAAATGAACCGTTTATGGAGACGGTAGGTCATACGTACGCATTAACGCCACTTTCATTTCTTTGTCATAATAATGGAATTAAAAATAATTGAGAGATATATATACATTATAAGTACAGTATAATATTTATGTTTTATAGGTCACATATGTTCATTAATTTAATTCTTTATACATTCCATGTATTGCATTAATGAGTCATATTAGTTGAGGGGGCGGTAGTCCACAATTCCTTCTATGAAATTATCGCAATTGCACAACAAACAAAGCATAAAGGTAAGTTTTAAATATAAAATACAGAAGTATATGGGAAACATAAATAACATATATATCATATATAAAAAATAGTGACATCATAATTTCCACCACAAAAGGTGTTAAGAGAAGATTGAACAATCATCGTTTCGTGAGGCAGTAATTCGTCATCCACAGAAACAGTATGTTCTTTAACCATTAGACGGAGGTGTGTGTAAGTGTAGCTAGAATCCTTCACATTAAAATATCCTAGTAAATTTAAGTTACTGGTTTTGTTACAAAATCAAGTAAAAAAAGAGTTTATGGGTTTTGAGAATCAAAATAAAACAAAAGAACACAAGTGAAGACATTACCTTTAAATCGGGTAACTCCTCTTGGTTTGAACCAAAAGGGTTTTTTGAAGAGAATTCTGCCAAAGGTGGGGATTCAACGATGAATATAGGGATGTGGAGAGATAAAATGGGTAGGGTTTGGCCGAGCCAAAGGATTGAGAGGTGTGAGTATGGTGGTAGAGGTGGGGGCCTTTTATAAGGGTAGAGGAGGGGCACTCTTGGAAAGTTATAAACTATTATGTTATTATAAAATTATTTTCGGATTTTAAAGGTACCAGAAAGATATATTTTAGGATAAGGGGATAATTTTTCACAATCCACCCATCCAATAGGTTTTTGACAAGGTTAAGACTTAGATTTCACCCTATCTTCTCATTTTATTTAAATCGTTCATTTATGAGGTAATTACTGCATCATCAAAGTGTCATAAATAAATTAATTTAAATAATATCTAAAAATTATAAAATAAATATCATGATTTAGGAAATCGTTTTAGCTTCCTAATGAATATTTATAGTCAAAAATATGTCATTTATAACCCCATGTAAAATTTTTTTTAGTAAAATAATTCATGTTTGTGACATTTTAATTTTAACTTTAAATAAAACGTTATTAATGTCATTTTCCAACCAATGTGGCTCCATGGGGTCCCCAAGTTGACCCATGTATTTTCATGGTTGGCCATGACAAATCCAATAAGGGTAGTACATGTGTCAAGGTCATTTCATATTATTATCACATTATTATTACCTAAAATTTCACCAATACCTTTTATCACGATTAATAAAACATAAAAGTTACTATTCCACAAAAAATCATTTTAATATCATTGAACCACATTTTACATTCTAATGACAACCATTTATGTCAGATTTTTGAAAATCAAATCATATAAGTGGTAAAGTTTCATTTAAACGAAAAATCAGTTTCTTTAACAACCACTTAGTGGTTTCACAATTCATCAAAAATTGAAGTTTTTCCGAAAAATACCAAAAATTCACCCTAATCTATATTTGATATTCCGAATAAAAAAATGATGTATATTTTAAAAATTTAAAATTATATAATTTGAATTAATTATTTTAATAATTCATTCTCGATGTCAAAACAAATAGCATGTTTTTAAGAAACAATATCTATTAAAAGATTGACACTAGTTTAAGTCAAATTTCAAAGTGAAATTAATTCCAATGACCACCATTGGATTAAATGGTAAAAATATATTCCAAATAAACTTTAATCTCAATTAAAATGATAATCTATCCATATAAATAAATCATATTAAAATGAGGTTTTGAGTTAAAATGCATCATTTTCACTAAAAATGATCTTTATCGGAAAAATAACAAAAATTTACACAAAGTAAATTTTGATGTCCATATTCTAAAGAAGGATTTTGTTTTGTCAAATACAACATATAAAATTTTCAAATGTATATTTAAAAAGTGTTCTCCAATAAAAGGCAGTTCATTGACCTTTTAAAAAATATTAGAAAATTTATGCTTAAAATTGGATTCATTTTCATTTTAAGCCTCTAACATTTATTGGATAAAAGTAAAACTATTTGACAAACATATATAATCATTTTGTAGTTAGTTCCATTCATTCCCACCAATACAACTGCTAGGCGTTAACTACCATTTAAACTAATATTATTTTATTATTAGTGTGCAACGTAAGATTTCATAGAAACTCATTGTTGCGTATAGGGTACGCCATCGAGCATAGTGTTCACCTTAATGAAATATTAATATTTTATTCACAAATATGGATAAATATGAAAATTTCATATTCTTTATTTACATTAAGTGTTACATCCTCCCCCCCTTTTGGGATTTTAGTCCTCCCAATATTAAAATTGGGCATTGAAATTTCATTGAAAATCCGACATCGAAAGAAGAGTCAGTAAAACTATCACTTGAAAATAAAGAATGAGACGTACAAAGGTCACCCAAGTTTACCCATACTAGGATTCATTGTAGGAAAACATGGACATGGAAGAGAAAATAGAGGGTCATTTTTTGATGGAGAGTGGTAGAAAACATGTTTAGGAGAAAGTTAACCATAAGAAAATCACAAACATGTGATGGGTTAAACGATATTTGATTCCCCAGAAGGAAAAATTAATAGACAACATTTTTGTTTTCAGTTAATTTTCATTGAGGATTTATTTATGAGCTTAACTAATACATAAGGAAACATACTTACATATCAGGTTTACTTTCAACTTTTTTTATATTTCTTACACAAACTCATATTTTCTCCAAAAGATGAGTATTTAGGATGACTTGTTCACATTAAGAGAGCTATATTCAATATCTAGAGAATCACATAATGCCTAAAAGAGAATTATATAATTCCCATGTCTTTATACCTTAAACAAAACTAAAACCAAAATGTTTTGTATGAGATTAGATAATACCCAAAAAGGATAATCCTTTATAAAAAAAATCTATTCTTAATCTCCAAAATTTGTCAAACAATACCCAAAGTTCATCCAAGACCATTCAATAAACATATATCCATAAAATTCTTCAATGTAATCAAAACTAAGACTGAAACCCAAATTTCTGAAGGATTTAATTACATAGTCTTCCAAGATAAAACATAACAATTATCTCCAAATAACATCAGTTACTTTTAAAGTCTCATACTGAAAAGTAATTAACATAATCACATATCCTCCATGATAGGTTTCTAATTTACATAGATAAACCAAAATCAACTTATTCTAGATTCATAAGATCATACAACTAAAAATAATTAGTCATACTAACTAGGGACTTCACGTATTCCAGGGGTAGGAGATAAATACCAGTCACACGTTGGTTATGGGTTTAATTCCTATAGCTTCGTCAGACGCGACAAGTTGTCACACTGTCTTTGTGTTGTCCTTTTTCCAAAACTACATAATTCTTAAAACATTCCCCAAAACCAGATAAAATCTTCAAAAAAATAACTATAACATAATTTAACCTCAAGATTATCCCAAGTTGCTAATATTTTATCATAACATATAGTAACCCATAATTACTACAAAAGTAAGGATCATATAAACCCTAATGGATACCTTTGTAATAATTACCTTAACATATACATCGATTTGGTTCTCTCATACATGTTGCATTAGAGAAATCACCATGGTTCAAGTGGTTGATCACGACTCTTGATAGTTGGTTCAGAATAACCACGAGATTTCTCATTGAATCCCCCATTTCATCGAGTCTCTTAATCAAAGAACTACCACAGTTTCCTTTAAACCCATTGTCACTTTGGTGCCTTCTTGATCCATCAATTTACTAAATCCCAAAAATGTCAGTGTGATTATATCAACAAAATAATCATGTACTAATGGGGACGATAAATACTAAGAGATACTTACTCATTCACTTTATCTAAAAAGTATGACTCTATCTGAAATCCTAGCCATTATGGTAATGTCACTTATGCTTAAAAAATACCCTAAAATATAAAGTTCTCTAAACCGACCTCTGATACAAACTATAAGGACTGGGCCATAAACATTACTTATTATTGAATGAAATAAATAATTCACATTGAGGATCTTTTCAGGTTTAGAGTTTTAGAGAATCAGGACATAACTATTACATCTAAAAAATTACAAAGTATACACATCTACTCAGGTTCGATTTTTTTCACAAAATAAAAACTCTTCAACAAAGAAGTCATTTCTAGTTCCTTGTTTTAGACAGCCTTAGATTTCCATGATCCCATCCTTGACCCTATTAAACTTTATGTCACGTGAAAAACATTTCAAAAAAACATGGGATGAGCATGAAAAGATCAGAAAGGGTTATAACAATATGGAAATAAAACATTATTCCATGTACACATAAGAATCAATGAAATCATACATTACTCATAAAACATAAGCACGTTAACATACCTCATGAAATCATAAGATTTACGAATAACTCATAGAAATGATAAGACATAAAAGTAACTTGAGGCATTCATAAAATTCTTAGGTAGGGAATAACCCTCATGGTTATGTTTGGAATACCCATCATAGTATATTCCCGAAATCTATTCGGAGAAAACTTAGCGTTAAACCCATTCGCGTTAACCAATGCATTGGAGAGATATATTGGGCTCACCTGCCCTTAGTTTATCACGGAACCACCCGTCTTCATAAACAATGCACAAGAACCATAACATAATCATAGCACATAACTTAAGCATAAAGTAAATATAACATTCCCACATTGCAACAATAATATGACATTTTATGATATTGAAATAAAGAATCCATTCTAAAAACCATTTTCAAAACCATTTCAAACATTTAATAAAGAGATTATTGAATCAAAGTGTCATATACCACTTTGAAGCTTTTAAAATTTAAAACCAATAATAACCATATAATTAAATACTTAAAACTATTTTGAAAACATGGATATTAATGAGAAATATTTATAAGAATAAATCATTAAAACATTTAAAATGGTATTTTAGTTAAAGGGGTTTTAACAAAATGAGATACACTTGAATACAATAATTGAGGAATAACATTTAATCAGAACTTTTTAATATCATGAGAATAAAGGGATTCATGATATAATATTCCAAAGGATCGTGTATACACCACATAATAGTGAATTGGTTCATAACAACAATGAAGACTCAATAGAAATGTAAAATGAGATGAAATCCCCTATAACAAAGGTATCCTTAAATTAAGAAAAAACCAATCTCATAATTATGTGTGAAAAATGTAAATACACCCAATATAAGTAGGTATTATGTGTAAAACAATTAAAGGTCCTTCACACATATTCAAAGGATGACATATTCAATAACTACATGTTGAATCCAAAGAAATCAAAATTGGGTTTAGAAGTTACCTTCGTAAAATTTGACAGCCTAACGACGTCACTTTAAAATTCATAAAATTAGTTGATGAGAGAGAAAATGGTATCTCATCACATGGAAATAAAATTTACATCAATAATGATATAGAATAATATATCCTAACATAAAAAGATGTAAATTAAAATACATAACATAATAAGTCTTTTAAAAAGAAGAGGGTGAAAGGTTTCCTTACCGATTTGGGTAACTTTCGAAACGTACACCCCATGAAAGAAGGACTATACAAAATTGATGTAAATACTCATAAACGAAATTATAATACACAAAGAGTATAATAATGGGCAGTACATATACCACTCAATGGAAATGGTGGAAAATGTAGCATAAATCTCATGGGAATAAAGGTGAGATGAAAAACCCCTTACGAAAACTCGGTAGCCAAACAACACCAATTAAAACTTCCAAAATAATTGATTGATGAAATAAAATAGGGTATCTCATCATATGAACATATATATTAAAGTAATATGAAAATAAAAGAACATCCCCAACTAAAAAATATTATTTTAGAAAAAACGACATAAAAGAGAGTACTTAAAAAGAAAGATCGAGATAGGATACCTTACCTCAAATCCGACTTGTCTTGTTTGTTTCTTTATATTCTTGAATAATAGACTTTGGTAAATTTATAATTTCGTAAGGTACACCTCTAAATATTATTATTCAGTTCATATCACATGTTATAATGTTATAATAATTGGTTAATAATGTGTGTTTATATCATACGTTTTGAGGATGTTTGGTACATGAGTCAAAAATGAACTTGTTTGAAAATGATTGTCCATGTAGTTATAAGTAAATCATCTCCAGAATAGTATTAATTATTTAAATATCATATATATCCAGTAAATATTCATTTTATACTATTCCCTAACATTTGGAGATAAATAGAAATGAAATGCACCGTTCATGGAGACGGTAGGCCGTACGTACGCATTAATGCTACTTTCATTTCTTTGTCATATTAATGGAATTAAAAATAATTGAGAGATATATATATTATAATTCCAATATAATATAATAAGTTTTATAGGTCACATAATTTCCTATATTTTATTCTTTATACATTCCATGTATGGCATGAACGAGTCACATCACTTGAGGAGGCGGTAGTCCACACGTCCTCTTATGAAATTATCACAGTTGCACAACATGAAAAGCATAATGGTATGTTTTAAATATAAAATACATAGGCATATGGGAAACATAAATACCATATATATCATATATAAAATACAGTGACATCATAATGGCCACCATGAAAGGTGTTAAGAGAAGATTGAACAATCATCGTTTCGTGACGCAGTAATTCAACATCCACAGAAACAGTATGTTTTTTAACTATTAGACAAAGGTGTGGGTAATTTTAGCTCAAATACATCATATAAAAACATCCTAGTACATAAAATATACTGGTTTTGTTACAAAAGAAAGCAATAAAAAGAGTTTAGGGGTTTGGAGAATCAAAATAAAACAAAAGAACACAAGTGAAGACATTGCATATAAATTGGGTAACTCCTCTTGGTATGAACCAAAAGGGTTTCTTAAAGAGCATTATGCCAAAGCTGAGGCTTCAATTATGAAGAGAGGGATTCTGAGAGATGAAATGGGTAGGGTTTGGCCGATCCAATGGCTTGAGAGGTGTGAGTAAGGTGGTAGAGGTTGTGGCCTTTTATAAGGGAAGAGTAGGGGCACTCATGGAAAGTTATAAACTATTACTTTATTATAAAATTCATTTCTAATTTTAAAGGCCCCATAAGGTTATAGTTAGAGTATAAGGTTATATGGTTTTTAAATACACCCATCCAATAGGTTTGTGACAAGTGTAAGACTTATATTTCACCCTATCTTCTGATTTTATTTAAATCGTTCATTTATGAGGTAATCACTACATCATCACGGTGTTATAAATTTATTAATTTCTTTAATGTCTTAAAATTATAAAACAAACATGACGTAGGAAATATTTTTAGCTTTCTAATGAATATTTATAGTAAAAAATATGACTTTTATAACCCCATGTAAAAATTGTTTTAGTAAACCAATACATGTTTGTGACATTTTAATTTTAACATTAAATAAAATGTTATTAATGTCATCTTCCAACCTAAGTGGCTCCGTGGGGTCCCCAAGCTGACCCGTGTATTGTCTTGGTCTTCCATGACTCATACAATAAGGGTAGGACATGTGTCAAGGTAATTTAATTTTATTATCACATTATCTTTACTTTAAATTACACTAATTACCTTTAATCGCGGTTAATAAAACATAAAAGTTACTATTCTTCAAAAAAATATTTTAATCTCATTGAAACACATTTTACTTAATAATAACAGCCATGTATGTTGGATTTTTGAAAATAAAATCACAGATGTTGTAAAGTTTCATTTAAATGAAAAATCGGTTTCATTAACTACCACTTAGTGGTTACATTATTCATCAAAAATTGAATTTTTCAGAAAAATACCAAAAATAAAACCTAAGCTATATTTGATATTCCGAAATCAAAAATGATGTCTATTTTAAAAAATTCTAAATATATAAGTTTCATTAATTAATTTAAGAATTCGTTCTCACTTTCAAAACAAATAGCATGTTTTTAAGAAATAATATCTTTTTTAAAGATTGACACTAGTTTAAGTCCAATTTCAAAGTGAAAATAATTCCAATGAGAACCATTGGATTTAATGGTAAAAATATATTCAAAATACATTTTAATTTCAATTAAAAAGATAATATATCCATATAAATAAATCATATTAATAGGAGGTTTTGAATTAAAATGCAACATTTTCATAAAAAATGATCTTCATCGGAAAAATTACCAAAATTTACCAAAAATAAATTTTGATGTCCAGATTACAATGATAGATTTTATTTTGTCAAATAAAACATATAAAATTGTCAAATTTATATTTAAAAAGGGTTCTCCATCAAAAGGCGGTTCATCAACCTTTTAAAGAATATTAGAAGATTTATGCTTAAAATTGGATTATTTTGCATTTTAAGCCTCTAACATTTATTGGATAAAAGTAAAAATATTTGAAAAACATATATAATCATTTTGTAGTTAGTTCTGTTCATTCCCGCCATTACAATGGCTAGGCGTTAACTACCATTTAAAATACAATTATTTTATTATTAGAGTGCAACGTAAGATTTCAAAAGAACATGTTGTTGCGTATTGGGTACGCCATCGAGCATAACGTTCCCTTTAAAGTAATATTAATATTTTATTCCCAATTATGTATAAATATGAAAATTAAATATTCTTTATTTACCTGGGGTGTTAGAGGAACTCCTCTTGAATCCAATGATCCTACCCCACTTTTATGAGGACATGACACCACTAAATATTACTACAAGTGACCCATACCTCCACATTGATAACGTGGATTTGGAGGAAGTGGGCATGCTAGTCCGACATGACCCGGTATCCCACCCTGGTGAAACACAATCGATCTCGCATCAACAACAAAAGATGAAAATTTCCTGGAAGAGTGCCCGAAACTACAACCTACCTTATTTTCCGATTCCTCCTGCTTATTTTTCTTCTCCGAAAACCTACTACTACCCACTACAGGTATTTTACCAGAGAAACCAATACTCCCTTTATGATAAATAACCTCCATGCACACCTGATCAACCACCTCTGCATTTGTCTTCATCATAAACAAGAAATCTATGGATTATATAACTGGTCGTAAGCCTTTCCCAAACCTATAGACCTTCACATTATCATTAGAGACAATTTCGAGCACATAAAAGACTATATTAGTAAAACTAATTGCATACTCCATCACAGAATGACCCCCTGAAAAAGTTACATGATCTCATGGGATCTAGCATATGCTAGGATGTAAGGACAACACTATTCAAAGAAGGTGGCCTTGAAATCTCCCTAGTGCATCTGCTCAATCTTTTTAGTTTGAAGTACTGATTCCCACCACTGGTGGTTGGGCCACACCAAAATAAAATATAAAAACATCTCCATAACATCATCATTTGTTTCTAAGAACTCAAACATTAACTCATTATTTTTGATCCATTCCTCCGCTTTATGGGGTTCTATGCTACCTTAGAAAGAAGGAGGCTTATTTTTCAATAACTCATGTACCTTTTCCTTCCTATGCCAGTATCATATTCTCTAACATGAGCTATAACAAGATCCGGTCCATGTTCTAGTGCTTGGACAACCAAAACCATGACCTATACTAGCCTCTGATCATGAGGTGAGGGAAAACACTCTCTGGCATCCGCCCGTGGGTGCAAGGGAGCTTTCTGGGGAGCATGTTACTACAAAAAGTAAACAACCCCAAGAGAAAAAATAAGTAGAACAATTCTGAAAATTTCACCATTGAAATCAAATATAAATAATACAGACACATTACAATGATAAAAGAAACTACTATACCCCCCCCCCCCACTTGATGTCCACATGTAGTCTGCAGCCCACACATCTCACATGTAATTGAATTTAATCAAAAAATTCAAATATTCCACGGTGACTCGATGCATACCAATAGAGGTGAGGGCCAAGAAACAAAATCATGACCAAAACTCTGACTGTTGATAGTCCTAGATCCTATCTATCCCGACTCATCCAAAAAAACCTATATTACCCAGAAAAATAACCTCCTTTGATACCATTTGTTCATGAACCAAATCTGGTTTCCTTCAAAACTAGCACCAAACCCAGTCCATGATAAAACCCAAATGATTTTCCCTCTCCCCATGGGCTGGAACATGTTCCAATGGATCATATATTATGGTTTGGGAATATTTTACCCATATATGGTAACATAAAACATTAAACGCAATCGATAAACTGAATCTGAAAATTTTAAACCAAACAATATTAAAAAAAATCCAGATCTAAATACATAGGTTTAAAAATAATATAAGAGGTATGTGGTCACAATAAATTTCATCAAAACATCCCCATGGACTCTACATGACAAAGGGTTATCACCCATAAGGCGTCTACAAAACAGTGTACCATGGAAGGGAACTAACAACCCGAACCACCATCACCCAAAGCATATCCATTACTTATCCCAATAATGACCAAGTCTACTAACACAGAAGGGGTGTATGTAAGGTGTAAGCCTAATCCAAATTGGATACCACCAATATATTCTATAGATTAAACAATTCAATATAAAAAACAAGCAAGTTTTCATAAGTAAAAAATGGTTGAGATACTTTCTAAAGAATGAAAATTTTAAATATAAACTATTTTCGAGGAGAATTTTTTATAAGTGATCACATATAAGTAAAAATTTTAATATAATATATTTTACCACAAAAACCACGATATTCTAAATATAATTACAAAAGATTCAATGAACACTAATCTCAGAAACACCCCTTGGCACTAGTTAGTCTCGGGCCCCATATAGCTCATACCTCGGTGTAATGTAACCATAGTGAAATCAATTTTAGTGAATGTGCCATTAGTAGGGAACATACTCATAACCTAGTGTTCCCCAATAATGATCAATATTGTTTTTTTACTGTTGTATTTATCCATTGTTTTCATTGAAATAGGGATAAAACCCATCTGGATCACTAGCGTACTAATTTATATTTTCCCTCCAAGATACCCAGGCTTCCCCCATTGTGATCAAACCATTTTATCGTTATAGAAAGAGACATTATCACATAAAAATATTTGTTATGGTCATAATAAACTTTAAGAAACATCTACATATTCTTTGAACCACTTACAATACTCAATAAAACCTTTAGGATTTCAATAAATTAACATCACAAAACATAATGATGTTTTGCACATATATCCCTTTAAAACACGAATATTAACACCATGTATATTCCCATATTCCCAAAAACAGAATTTTCATCACCAAAATCATTTCTATAAACCCATTACAAGTGTTATAAAACAAAAAAATTTTTCATAACCTAAAATAGACTTTTAAAACACTTACTTTAACTATATATTGGTACCAAAAAACCATTTTCTAAACAAAAGTCACCAAATGCAGATTTCGTAGAAAGTATAATGAATTATAAGTGTCATAAAAATAAAAATTCATCAAATATAACTCATTAACATTTATTAAAAATGGAATAACATACTAAAATTTCCAAAACCCATGAATCAATGTGTGAAAGTTCAACCACACCACAGATGCATAATAAGGGACATAGATTAAACCTAAAACCACAAGAATACACCAGAAAACCAATGATAAAACCCTAGGTTCGATCCCCACTTGATATAAATTTGAAAATTCCACAGTAATTGGAAGAAACCCTATAAAAAGGTGAAAACCCCTATGTAAATGGGGGGAAGAATAATGGAGACCCCCATACTTGAGGGAACATAAATAAATCACCTCAAATATACCAGTAGATGAATTTAGAAACAACAAAAAATGATACTGAGGTTCAAATATGTCTGATAAGGTCATGTGAGAATAGAAATGGGGTTAATAGTGTATAGATTGATGTAGGTATGAAGGATAAATGTTACCTCTTCAATTTTGTATGATTTAAGAAAGCCTAAGAAAGTCTTCCCTAATTCGTGATGCATACAAGCTCCAATGAAGAAGGAATGAGAATGTGGGTGCATCTAGGATTAGTGGGCTTGAGTGAGACATGGAATCAACCAAAGATATAATGATTTATAAATATATTGAATATTTTTTTAAACTATAAATGGGCTTCGAGGATGGCCCAATTCCATAAATAAAAACCCAAATCCAACATTACTATGGATTCCTAAAGTGTCCAAATTGAAATTGTGGTGTTAATAGGTCAGGGAGGCCATTTTAAAAGTGCACTGGTATAAAAATATTTAAAAAAAATATGTTATAAATGAAAATATAGGTTTTTAAATCATGAAATGGGATCACGATTAGGCCCAAATAATGAAAAATCACCCCTTCCTCAAAAAATTCATGGGAACCCCCCCCCCCCCCCCACCCAACAAAGCAGGAATTGAAATTAAATGAAATTTTCATTAAAATATGTAATTAATGTGAAAATTACTTATGAAAATGTTATTATCTCATGGATTAGGTTCTTTTATTACCTTTTAAAATATGTGTTTTGAATTATGAGTGTTTATTCAATTAAAATATATTATTAATATTTATATGAATGGTATAGTTTTGAAATGTAATGATAATATTATAAAAACCAAATGTTCATGTTATTATTAAGTAACTATATTCTATGAATTTATATGGAATCTTAGATCACCCTATATTATGTTTCCTTTTTATCTCTTATGATGAAATTTTTATAAAGGGTTTTGTTCGGATGAATATTGAAGGGGAATATCTTTATGGTATGCATTAAAGATCAATCACCAAATTTTGATGGTTTTTCTCCATGATACCAAAGTCACTAAAATATTATAGTCCTCTGTAGTGTGTTGGTGTAATGTATTTAATATTCAAAAAAATATATTAAATCCATTATTGAAATGTATTTGTCTCTATAGTTAGTATTACAGTATATGATTACTTATTCATTGAATATTAGGATAAGAAAAATTTATTAAGATCCATATGGATACTTTTAAGTATATTTTATGGTATTCATATAAGGAAACATCTAAGGGTGTTTCAAATATTATAAAAAGTAAATAAATATTTATATAAGATATAGTTAGTAGTTTCCCAGAAATTACATCCCGGTTTGAATTATTTAAGCGGATATGGTTGTTTCTCTATGGTACCAAGGGGTAATAACTGTAAAAGGGTGCATTAGTCGGGTCTCAACCATCACATGGGGCATGAAAATAGCCTTTGAGGTAAACATATTTTGAAACTCCTATTCAATATTATTTGAAAAGAAACCAAATATTTATAAACCATTAAATATGATTTAAAGAGACGATGATCAGGGATGAATGAGTTTGAGCCCAAGGTTTCATATATTTAAAACAAGGTGTCATGATTTAATCATACAATAATGTAATTGTAATCATTATGTGGTTTTATTCTATAATTATTTTTTCTCACACTATTCAATTTAGTTTTATTCAAAGGTGGGAACAAGAATCAACTAGGTTAACATTGAATAAGACATTAACTTATCTAATGAGAATACCAAAGGGATTTTGATTGGAGTGAAGGATATTGTGATTATAGATAATCATTTAAAAAACATCATAAACTCTATTCACATTAACTGATCATCAGACACACTTAAGAAGTGGAAAGTATATTTTTATGAGAGTTCATGTAATGTATACTACAGTGGAATGAATATTCTATAATAGTTTTTGTGAATGTTAGAAGAAGTACTCAAGTTAATGTCTATGATGAATAAGATGTTGTTTCTTGTGTGGAAATGATGGATAAAATATAGTAATTTTAGGGTGGAAATTAAATGTTTGGTTTACAAAATGGATGATATTTAGGGTCTCCATTATTTATGATTTACATTTTAATGTTTTAAATATTGAATGTACAGGAGTTATAAAAATATATGTATTTTTGGGAATAGACATCAATATAATATAAAGTTATTCAAGAATAATGTTTTTATTTTTGATGACGTATAGTCTACAAATGAAATATGAATTGAAGGAAGTGTTAAGGAATAAGACGAAAAATCATAGTTAATGGTTTGAGAACGAAGTGGGATGGTTGATGTATTTATGAATTTTAATTCGTTTATTGTTTCGTATAAATCATGAAATATATATGTATTGTTTAGTATATGTGTTTTTATCATTTCGTTATAAAAATATTTTAATTTTATTGATGTAATATTAAATTGGTCTAATGGAAATGTGATTTTTTATTGAATAAATGATATACTATAATATGTTCCAAATGTTTATAGAATAATGTTGGGATATAGTTATTTTGGATATGAAAAAATTTAATACAGATAGTATTGATTATATTGTAATTGTTTATTGATTTGGGGACAATGTAGATTATGATACCATTTATGGAGTTTACCCAATCCATTTATTTGATGAATATATCCACAAATATTCGTTTTATTTAATGAAATATTATTCATGTTCCATTTTATATGGTTTTATGTAAGTACATGTTACTAAAAATATTCAAGAGAATACAAGATGAATGTATTTACATGTTTGGAATGTGATAATTATGATAAAATTCATTCTGTTTGGGCGATTAATGATATGTGAATATTGAAAATTTAGTGAACTTCTATATAATGTTTTGTATTTTAATATATTAGATGGGTCAATAGTAACATATTATTCCACCATATTATTATTTATCTGTATGGGGTAACCAGTGAAATCCTGAAATAAGGAAGACCTTATCATTTTATTATTGATCATATTTATGGAATAATACATGAAAAAAATTCATCTCTTAGTGTAAAAGAGGATAATTAATAATTTCAAGGTATTGACAAAGGATGAAAATTTTTCCCGCTTAATAGAAATATATCAATTATGTGAATTTTCATATGTTTTCAGTCTAGAGGGTATAATAATTTCACAAAATTAGAAAATGGTTCTTGAAATAACTTTTTCCATATTATCATCATATTTTAGGATTTAAATGTCCATTTTCAAGCCTTCTTGGTTAATGATTTTTAGTAATTTACCCTTCTTGGTAACAACATAATTTAATTGACCATGAATCTCTATCACTTTCTATAATTATTCAGGATTTTCATCCTTGTCCAAATAACCCCTTCCCACCTATGTCCTCTTATATATAATAAATGTTATGAGAAAATTAAAGTATCTCTTATGCTTCAATCAATTCATTTCCAAGAGAATATTTATTATTCATTTTTACGATGTGTGATTCTATGAAAGAATCTTCAAATTTTTATCCTTTAATGGATGAGATGAATTTCTAATAAGAAAATAATATTGAAGTCATAAAATTATACACCATGAGATTTTTTTAATCATTATTTCAAAATAATTTAATGTTTTAAAATTTTTGTGTTGCACAGGACACTGATTATTGCCTTAGTTATATGATATGATGGTTTTATCTTTCTTTTCTTGTGACAATGAGTTTTTTTTCAAATCAGTACAAGTCAAATTACATAATGGTTTAGTGAACAATGAAATAATATTATTTCAAATATTTCCATTATAACATATTCGTTAAATCGGTATGTATGAATATTATTATATATATTATGAAATATAAAAAAATGTATATTAATATAATAATTATTAAAAAACTAGGTCAATTTTTATAAATTAATTATATTCATCAAAAACATGTTCTCTTCAAAAATTATTTTAATATTCATTATAAGAAAATATTTTAATTAATTTGAAATAAATTTTAGAATTTTTTTGATTAAATTGAATTAATATTTTAAATTATGAAATCAAAATTTACATACAGAGAATGTTTTAGATTTTTCACAAAATATTTATTTTTTAGCGAATATTGAAAACTGACGCTTTTTCTATAAAATTATAATTCATTATCAATTAATTACAAAATAATAATGCTAAATTATGTTTTAATGTAATATCAGTATTATTTTATCATCATAATTTCTTTTTAAACAACATTATATGAGATTTTAGTATATGTTTATTTTTTTGGATTAAAATGTTGTTGTTTCTGAAAATTGTTTTAATGTGCATCATGTTTCACAATCAAAATTAAATAAAATAATACAAATTTAATAATTTTTTTAAATAATATGAATATAGTATAATAAAACACATTTTAATTTTTATTCCTACAATTTTTATTAACATACATAGATTTAATATAAAATACTCTAATGTTTTTTAAAAATTCATTTCTTGAAATACCTCTATTTCATCGTATTTTTGGGTATTATTATAAATTTAATTTCTACCCATATATAAACATTATTTGAATGAAATTTTTTTTAACTCTGTATGTCAGAATGATCTTATAGTAAATTTTTAAAATTTTTTAAAAAGGATTTCTTTTATGAGTAGTGTATAATACTAAAATTTAATTGAAAACAACATTTTTGTTGAATTTATTTATAAAGTTAAATTATATTATAAGTCACATTAAATGTAAAATAATTTCAATTATAAATCTATTAATAAATTTATTTCCTTTTTTATCAATTTTATATTTAATTTATATGTAAAAAAATTTCATCTTTTTTACTTTTTCTATTAAAAACCCACCTTCTCATCGAATTTGCGGAATTTATTTTAAATTATTATTTTCTAATTATGTATATAGAGATGTGAAAAATGTATTAAATTTTAATAATAATAATAATATATAGTATATATAAATTTCAATTTATTTTTTTCACAAAATTAATATTAAGAAGTGTTTACCGCATCAAAGGAAAAAATTGGTTTATTGGGGAGTTAAACAAAAAAAAATAAGAGTTAAAATAACATAATATCTTGTCTGACACATATTGGATAGTAATATTTCAGCCATGTAAATTATATTATCAGCAAATATTCATTTTTTAGAGCCTTGCGACATCAAAAAAAACTGTGAAATTGTTTGTTTGAAACATTACAAGTAGGCCAGTCAATATAATTACAAAAGGTCACTCATTATCCTCTCTTATTCACACCTTTAATTCATTTTGGTTTTGTGACTAAATAAATAAAATAAAAAATATAATATTTCCTATCTTAAATTAATTCATATATATTAATTAAATCCCAATTAGGATGTTTTTTGGTACATACCTAAGGGGAATACCTGAAGAAGATATATTGTTCATCAATGAGTGTTTTTATTTCATTATATCCTGCAAATTATTTTTTTATCATAATTATATAATAAACTCATTAAATTAAATATTTTATTATTTTGTTTTTATTATGTCCTGACATACATCCATGTCCACTTCCATCAAATGGGATATGAAATCATCATTACTGTGTGTGTTGTACTAGTTCCTCATGAACCGATGTCATTCTTTTATCCATCCCCACATCACGTAATTGTAATTGATGATGTATTAATAATATATATATTAAAATAATTAAATCATTATGATTTTTGAATTATTATATCACACATAACTTCATGCATTCCATTTTGTGGTAATATAATAATGTCACTCATGTGTATGTCTTACGACCACCTCATGAAGTGATGTGATTCATTCATGCTTTATAGGGAAGGTATTAAGGAATTTTTTTCATGAAAATATGCGATATATAGGGCACAATAAATATTTATTGATGTAAATATATAATTTAATTATTTTCCATCCAAAAAGTAGATTGAATCATCATTTATGCGTACATATGACATACCATCTCCATTAACGGTGCATTTCATTTTCCATCACAATTTTTCATTGGTATAAATTAATATATATAGAAGACATATTATGTTCATATTATTTTAAAATTACTCTACATTATTATATCATGATCATATTTATATAGCATAAAATAACAAATAAAAAATATACCAAAATTATTGTGGTTATTTCTTGATATGTAACATTATCATGGAATTGTTAATAAACTTGTATTAAAAGGTCATAATCATATAATATATTGTATGATATATAAAAATATTTTCCTATAAAATATGTATAGTAAGAAAATATTATATTAGTATTTTGAAAATTAATGATGATCTTCAAGACTTAAGGTAATGTATTTATAGTCTCTATTTTATTTCATGGATAAATATAAAAATTAAGAACTCATTTTTTGTGTAGTGTATATACATAAACATTGAAATCTTCTATCCCTAATACCACTATTAACATGATATTAATTTTTTATATTAATTTTATTCATTATTTGGTATTATGATTCTAATGATTACCAAATTGGTAAGGGTTTTTTGTTTCAATTTTTTTTCCATTGGATAAGTATATTATGTGATGCACCTAGATTTTTTTCACAATATGAATATAACTTCCCATTGATAGGTATTGACATGATCATGTTTATTCTTTTTATATTAAATTTTACATTTCTTTGAATCCCTTCATGGGGAATACAATTCCATGTTAACAAAATGGTAATCTATAATAACCATTTTCATAATTTCACATTATTTCTTGACTTATTATATAAAATTACACATAACACAATAAAAAAGATTGATATTTATTATGTATTTTGAATTAAGTTCATTTAATAGAATCTTGATCATGGGATATAACTACATTATTGTAAATTCCATAGCATGCTTCTATAATTTATTGTATTTTGATACAACATGGTATAACCTATGATAAAAAAGAAATGGGTGATCTATAAATCCTAGTAATGAAATTAATATGGAATAACGTGATACATGGTAAACAATAGGAATTAAATTGGGGATAAAAAATAGTAGGAATCAAGAAAATTCTTATATGAAACATGATATAACAATATAACCATAACAAGGGAAATGTAGAAACAACTTTAAACACTGCATCATAAACGTAGTTCACAGATAAACTACAAAGATATATTAAATAAAAAATTAAAAATAGAAATAAAGTTCACTCCCTATCCCAATACCATGTATCATGATACTAAATAGTAATCAATGCATTGGAGAGCTATATAATTCATAGTGAACCCTTCACATTCATTTCATTCTAATGCATATGTGTGACACATTATCATACAATGTGGATGCAATAATTATCATATTTTATTTTATGATCAAGTAATGAGTATTACATACATTTATGTCCCATGTAAAATATTTATAACAATATAATGGTTTATACAATTTGTAGGAATTGGGTGTTGTATTCACTAAACCATTATTTTGGCGTGAAAAAATGAGGAGAAATTTTGACATCATGATGACATCATATTAAAATTCATAAAATTGTTGGATGAGAGATAATGTGGTCTCTCATAATTTTAACCCAAAATATGTATTAATATTGATATGTAATGATATATCCAAACATAAGGAATCAGAAATATTGGAAATATGATAATATCTAAGGATTAATATATAATAGAAAGTGAGTATCACGTATAAAATTTCATAATGGTAATTGGTGTACCTAATAGACAATTAAAGGGTGAAAGAGAGTGAAATTAATATATCATCATTTGTAAACCAAATGGAAAATAAGATAAATTTTATATAATATATCCAAACTAAAGAAAAAATAATAATGTTTACATAACAATATATAGTGCTTGATAAAAATATGAGAGTGGAATATTTGTTCCAGAAATTCGTGATTGAAATGGCTTAGGTAAAGGTTAAAATGAGACATGATAAATTATATTTCATTAAAATAAAATAAATTAGACATTAATGGATATTTATAAAAAATGAAATTATAAAAATTTTCAATTTGGAAGATAAATTCCAATGAAGGTGCATGAATTTAAAACAGGGAAAGGTCGCTTGTATAAGTGTGTGGATCAAAATTATTGTGATTGGATTTATGGGAGCTTGTAGGAACATTGGGGGGACTATAGAGAGTGGAGGGAAGAGTATGGACGTTCCCTACAGACATTTAGTTAGAGAAATTGGGCCATAGTTGGGGTTATATTGGAAAAGTTGGGGATTTCATTATTATTTAGGTTTTGAATAGTACGCAATAAAATAACCATATCTAGAAACCATACCATTCTTTTTATAATGGTTTAATCCAAATGGGAGTATCTCTCAATATTTTATAAGGACAAGGGAATAATATTTTAATAATTTAAGAGGATTCATATATACATAACCAAATAAAACTAAAATCACTTTATAATAAATTGAAAACATATATTGGGTCATGGATAACCATTTTAGTATTTATTTTATCAGTTTTTTGAAATTATGATGTCATAATTCTGAAATTATATTTATATAATATTAATTTTTTTTCCTTAAAATCCATCAGTTTTTGACCACTATAATAAATTCACCATTGGATAATTTCAATGTTCTGATTCCAAGAATAATATTTATTTTCCCAAAATTAATTTTTGAAATGATTAAATATTAACATTTAAAACAAAATAGGCATTAATTAATAAATGAAATATTTTTTTTTTCAAAATAACAGTTATTGAACCCTTATAAAAATAAAATTTAAAATAAAAAAAATAAGATCATTTACATTTAATAAATATTATTAAATATTAATTTATTAAACATTTCTTTCTAAAAAAATTAACTCCTTATAAATGATTCTGTATTTGAATTTGAATATTAATAAAAAATACTATTTTTGTTTTTTTCAATAAAAAAATAATTTATAAAGAAAAATCAATTGGATGAAAATATATTCATTATTAAAGAATTACTAATATAAATACTTATATTTCTAGGTTCTTGATATGTATCAATTTAATAATCAACAAAATGCTCTAGGGGTAAGTTGTGTAATGGTTGACCATTCATGTAGTGGTTTAACGAAAATGTTTTTATATGTGATCATGATGACCTTGAACTTCTCTTGGAAATAATTTTTCTTATGGGTAAGTTGTTGGATCTCAACATGGTATTCGTCATGGGAAATTATGAGTTATTTTATCTCCAATATAATAAAAAATAAATGTGCTTCAAGGTGTATAATCCTATTTTTTAATTCCATCACATCATTTACTTATGATAATTGAATTTTTTAAAACCCTATATTTTTGATAATATGTTGAATACTTTTCAATGACTATATAACCAATGGAAATGATTCTTAATGGTATTTCAAGTCATATAAGATTTAAAAAAAAATAAGTTCATGTGTTTCCTATAACTATATGAAACAATAAGAAATTTAAAAAAATCAAAAGGTGAATTTAATTTATAGTAGTATGGGTTATTATTATCATCACCCCTTTTGAATTTTCATACTTGAAATTTTCTTTCCGCACATTAAAATTGATGGTGGTAACTCGGTTTCATCACCTCCTTTTGTTCCCATGTTTATTCATTCAATTTCTTTTTATCCACAACATTATGACAAAGTGGATTGCTTTAATTTATTGAATATTTTATCTATAATCTATGATCATCACCAGCTTCTTTGTATAGGAATGTTCATTCTCAAATTATTTCACATCTAGATTTAGGACATGATAGGGTTCTGGTATATATATTCTCAATAGGGGATCATGGAATATATCATGTACTTGAGAAAGGATCAGTGGGAGTGTTAGTCGATATGACATCACTCCATTGAAATCAAGTATTTCATAGGTAATGATGTATATTTGAATGATATTTCCATTTTTCCCAAATCACATCACTTTCTTCCATAGAGAAATGTTAAGGAACATCATTTCTACAATATAATACTCTAGGTAGAGTCATTAATTTTTATAATATATATTCTATAAACTTTATGAAGAATTTATAATGTAATTAATGGTGTTTAATTTATCAACCATTTCCTCAACCATTTATGAACCTTTTAGTTTCCATTCCCAAGCATCAACCTAGCGTCCATGTGATCTCCACCTCATCCCATAAACGGATTTTATAGTGAGCCATTTGGATGATTGAGAGGAAATTGTTAATGTAATAGAAAATTACTAGAAGAATATATTGGTATCATCCTTCATTTATTTCCATAAAACATTCTATCAACAAGTTTTATATTATTTGAATAGTCCACTCGGACTGGAAATCAATTAGATAATGATAGGTCGTACTAAAGTTTTGCTCTATTTTTAGAGCATGTTGTAGAATATTCCAGATCATGGAGGTGAATATCTGATCTCTATAGGATACAATTAATATTGGAACATATTGTACCCTTATAACTTCTCTGATGTATATATGTACGTGTTGATCAAACTTGATGTCTTCTCAAATTATGATAGAGTGATCATTATTTCTAATACCATCTATAACAACGCCTATAAAATCATTACCCCAATATGTATTCAGATGTCTGGGGATAAAGACCATGGTGGTGTTCCACATTTCCATCTTTTATGGGTAATTGTGGCATCAGATCCATATAATTATTCCCTTCATCCTTGAATTACTGGAATACTTTGAACATTGATGTGTATTCAATTATCTCATTCATCATATTTTCCCACAAATAGTTCTCACATATATCATGATAATTGTATATGATTCCTAGGTGAATTGAGAAAGACACACCATGTCAATCATCCATCCATTCCATATTTAACTCCAGATGTTATGGAACACAAATTATTGACCCAAAACCTAAAAATCATTCATCATTATTATTGATCCTTGAGGATGTACCTTGACTTATATTTTCCACTTTTTTATGAATTCTCACATTATTTATTCATGAATCCTATAAAATTTAAAAAATAGACGATTTAAAAATAATTTGTGAAAGGATGGGAAATTTTCCTTCATTAATGAATCTCATGTCAATCCGTTAAAATTAATGATGATTGGATCCCTTGGAATTATGATCAATGATAGTATTTCTGATTCTATTATACATAGAGAATTTCCTTCTTTATTCTCATTCCATGGATAGTAGTGGATTAAGAAATCATATTTCATGGTTATATCTAACCATCTTGGTGGTTGTATATTCATCGCATCTAGTGAGATAAAATACATGATGATTTGGTGATCCTTAATGATTTCACACTTCTCCTCAAAGAGATAATGTCATAATATTTTCAACATGAACATCAATGATGAAAAATCTAGATCAGGTGTTTGGTAGTTCTATTCATGATCTTATAACTACTTTGATTCATAATCAATCCCTTTTTATTTTTTTCATTATCGCATAGTGAAATCCCTTCATTGAGGCATCAATGAATACTAAGAAAAATTCATCAATTATGGGTAGTCTAATAACATGGTTAGTGATAAGCCTCCTTTTCAACTCCTTGAATCTATATTATCCATTATCATTCCATGAAAACATGAATCCCTTCTAATTTAACTTAGTTTAAGGGTTTGAAATTCATGATACATTTCTCAAAAATAGATGATAGTACCCCTGGTAATCCAAGGAGATCATAGAAATCTGTCACTTATCTTGGCTTTGACCATTATTCAATTTCTTTTTTCATTGAAGGGTCTGTAGATATCCCATCTCATGTGATGATATGACCCATAAATGTTATATTTTTAACCAGGAAATCACATTTATTTTACAATGAATATTGGTTCTCCTTTCATAAGGTCGTTTTCATAGTTCTCATGTGCTCTTCATGCTTCTCCTAGGTTATGGAGTATATTAAAATATCATATATAAACACTCCAAAAAATCATGATAATATATATTTATTCTATTAATCATGTCCATTAATATTTTTAATATATTATTGGGTCTGAATGGAATCACTATTAACACGTATTGTGTATTCCATATAATAAGACTGGTCTTGGGATATCTTACATCTTCAACGATACTAGATAATATATAGATAGAATATCCACCATAGGAAAGTATTTTTCATTACATAGATGATCAAATAAGTATTCTATATATGGTAGAGGATGCATATTCATTGATGCAATATTGTTGAGCTCACAATAATTAATGAAAAAGTACATTGACCCATTCTTCATCTTGATATGTAGGACTATTGAACCCCATGGTGGAGTACTTGGGAGTATGAACCCTTTATCCAGATTATCCTATTATTTATTCTTATGTTCCTCATGTTCCACAACATTCATTATATATAGTGTCATGGATAATTGTAATTCATAATTTATAAGGTTGATTGAAAACAAAACCTCTCAGTTAGGGGGAAGACTAGGATATTTATCATGAAACATATTAGTGTATTCCTTATCATTATCCATGTAATTGGGAATTATTTTTTCCTATACTAAATCATTTAAGCTAGACACACTTTCTCATAAGGAATTAATATCCATTCTTGAGGTATTAGTGGTTATGAAGATTCATTCTCCTCCTATCACTTGAACATAATCAGGGGTCAATGCAAAATAAATTAAGTGATTTCCTTTTTCGAATAATTTATGTTGTCTCTATAAAGGGATATCTAATCCATATAAAAAATTTCAACAAATTCCACCAAATGGAGTATAAAATAGTTTAATGGGATATTCATTAGACAATGATTCATAGGAAAGGATTTCTATACATGGAATTAAATATTTTCACCTTTATTTAATTTATATCATACATATTCTTAAATCTATTGTGGTGATGTTTAAATAGATATAATAATACTTTATGATAGGAAGTATTACGAAGAACCAAAGAAAAAAATTATTTTCTATTATTGAATTAATAACTATTCAACCTATCAGCACATCATTGTTAGTATACACCTCAATAGTAGTGATAGAAAAAAGCCAATCCTTGCGATCATGGGGGTTGTTGGTTGTCTCAAAAACCATGAGATTAGTGAATTTATTTGAAAAGTGTCATGGTTCCTTTTAGTTGAATAAATTAACAATGAAGTGTGTTTTGACTGTATAATTCATTTCCTTAATTTCGTTAGTTGGATTTTCATGTGGGAAATTTATATATAGGGTTCCTTCCATCCCCCATATAAATAATGTCTCTATTCCAATTAAAAAATTTCTAGGGTGTTATTTCCTACACATTTGACATGTTTAATTTTGAAATTTCAAGGTACCATTAAATTTATCCATCAGACATCCTAAATTAAACTACACATTCCTCTTATTATCCCAGTGAGAATATTTTTTTTGACAATCTACCTTGTGTCTATAAAGAAACATCTGACAATTTCCTCATAGATATAAAAGTCACAGACGTTTATTTTTTAGTATATTAGGTTTTAGCGCATAAAAGAATTGGTCAACATTTAATTTAGGGATAATGATAATGTTGGAGCTGTATCATGAATGTCTTATTATATTTTCCACATATTCACTAATAGAATCAAAATGTTTTTCGCTTGAGGGAAAATAAAATCCTTCCCTTTTTAATTAAAATATTACGAGGAATATATTTATCGAAACACATTTTCCCAAATTCATTCCACTCCATTATATTGATATCTTTATCAGGATTCATATTTTTTATCATTGTCCACCATTGATTAGATTTTCCCTCAGTATGGTTAACATCTAGTAGAATGTTATCTTGTTTGAAAAAATGATGTACGGAGAAGATATTCTCAATAGATTCAATCCATTATTCCATGAATAAGAGAGCATATGATCCAATAAAAGTATGAGGCCTTTGTTGCATGCAGCTCGTAGTTATGGATTGTTCTCTATAATGGGGGTTTAGGTGATCCTCTTGGTCTAGGATTATATTTTGAAACTGAGTTAGCTGAGATATAATCATTATAATGTTTAATATTCCTGCTCCCATCATGTTGGGAATCTCATTAGGGTAGTCATCTCATTTCCCATTGCATTGATTATTTACATGATTCCTCATTTTATATATCCATTTTCTAGAATAATGGTAAAAATACGGATATTTATTTTTAGAATATTAACAAATTAATGATAATCCAATGAAATTTAATAAATATCATTTAAATTGAACATATTTTTTTACCTTATGTATTAATTGTCTTCAATCATTGTTATCTAAGATCAATTTCCTAACATATACTATTATGGTATTTGTTTTCACATAATAATTTTTTCTAATGAGATTTTAAATTTACCAAGGAATACACATAGGTTTTTTCAAACCAATTATAGAGAATGGTTCGTTTTCATATAGAAGGTTACAATGAGTCAGGCCTGGAACAAGTTATCATAGAAGTTACCCCTATGTACATCTATTCTAGAACCTCGTCGACTAGTGGTATCCAGACATGGGTTTAATATAATGATAAACCAATTCCTCAATACATAACATAACATAGGGATATATTCTTTCACATATTCATATCCTTAATGTTTTCTCTATATTTTTGTCATCCTAATAATAATAATAAAAAAAGGATTTATCTGATACCTAATATAAAAAGCCAAATGTATATTTTAGATCAATTCATGATTTATAAAATATAATGGCACATAATAAAACAATTAATGTCGATAATCGTAGTTTTTCTAGGAATTAATTACATAGAATAACATCATGATCATGGGATAAAACTACATTGTTGAGAAATTCCTCAAAAAGATTCTAAAATTACTAGGCTATTGAGACATGAAGAGATAACCTGGGTGAAAAATAAGAAAGGGGGATCTATAACGAAATTTCTAAGACTAAAAATGGAAGAAGGTGATACATGTAATTAAATTGTTATATTAATGGGGAATAAAAAGAGTATAAATCAGAAACATGGAAAATGAGTCATCATATATCATGATAATCATAACATGAGAAATGTGGGAAACACATTAAACACTACATCATAAACATAGTCCAGGACTAAACCACCATGACATCATGGTATAAAAAATTCACATAAAGGAATTCGGTTAACTCTTATTCAAAAAATTATATATTAAGATATAATACATTAACCAAATTAATAAATCACTATATAATTTTTGGGTCACAATTTAATTCATTTCATTATCATGTTTATGTATTCCATATAGATCATACAACATGGATACTATCATTATCATATTTTATTCAATGTCATCTAGTGTCGAATACAAACATTTATTTACCGAGTCAAAGTGGTATATGTTTATAATGGTGAAAAACTTTTATAGTAATTAGTATGGTATTTAATACATAATTATTTTTCCATGAATAATAGTGTAGACATTTTGGTAGCATAACCATGTCACATAAAAATTCATAAAAAAATATTAATGATAGATTGTGGGGACATTAAAAATTTGTTATTAATATATTCAGTAAAATGGATATGTAATGATGTACCACCTCATTAGTAATTGGTAATATAGGTTATAAGATAGTAAGGGAAGCTGAATAAAGAAGTGAAGGTGGGGATATCTTACTATATTTTAATCAGGGTAAGAGGAGTACAGAAAGGTTCATTGAAGGATTAATGAGAGTGAATGGATTATCTCATTATTTGTTAACAAAAAAGGAAATAAGGGGAGTATTAAAGAACATAATAAAATATATGAAAATAAATATTTTGAGACATAAAAAAAGATTTATTGATAAAAATAGGAGAGTGGAAGAACCCTTGTGAAATTTATGCGTAGCAACAACCTTATAGAAGGCCACAACGATAGAGGATAAAAGATACATCATTCCCAAAACATAAATTTGATAGAAGGGTGATGTTGTTAGACAATTTAAATTATAAAAAATGATAATAAGAAAAAAAATTACAAGGAAGGTACTTGAATTGAAATGGGGAGGGGAATGTCCTATACTTGAGTGTGTGACATCAAATTCATTAGAGCATCTTATAGAGAGAGCTAGTAGTCCTTGTGAGGACTCAGGAGAGTTTGATAATGATTATGGACATTCTAAAATGAGTTTTAGTGAAGTGAAATGGGATTTTGGATGGTTTTATATATTAAAAGATGGGGATTTTACTATTATTTAGGTTTTGGAATTTACAACATAAAATAAACAAACTAAAAACCATCCCCTGATTTTTACCAATGGTTTCTAAAAAATTGGATTGGTTATCATTATTTTTCATGTCTAATATCCAATCATTATAAAATAATTGTCTTAATTAGGTGGAGGTAGGTAAAATTCTTAAATATTTTTTTAAAATTATATAATACATTTATTATTTTGTATAATTCAAAATGGATTTATCAAAAAAATATAAATTCACATTATTGTAAATTCAAAACATATATTTTGTCTTGAATACCCATTATATCATTTTTTAAATCACTTTTTCATCATTATTATTTCATAATACATAATGTACATTTATATTATATTTAATTTTAACTTGAGAAATCGACCATCAAAATATTAGGTAAAAATTAAAATTGCATAATTTTAACATTATGATTTCAAAAAATAATATTCATTATATCTAATTATTTTTCTCATATGTGATTTGTAACTTTTAAATAAAATAATTATTTAATAATAAATTTTCTTTTCTTTAAAATTTTATTTTTGCACCCTTATAAAAAGTAAATTTGATTTAATAATAATATTTTGATTATTTATTTTTAATAAAAAATGTTAAATAATTTTTTTCTTCTATTTATTAAAATAATTAATTAACACCTTAAAAAGAAATTATTTAATTGTATTTGAATATTTACCAAAAATACTATTAGTGAAATTTTAAATAAAATACATAAATTAGTTATAAAGTAAAAATAATGGGATAAAAATGTATACATTATTCTTTAAAAAATAGTATCAATTCTCATATTTATGGAATAATGGTACATACAGTTAAAATAAACAAGACGAATTCCATAGGTAAATGTAATATATTAGTGGGGATTTCATGTGGTGGTTCATCAAACATTGGTTTAGATGTAATCTGGTTGAGAAAGAATGTTTCACATAAACATTTTCTCTCATTCCAAAGTTGTTAGACCTCATCTTGATATTGGTCAATGGTAAATAATTGTGATTATATCTCACTTGTAATATCAAATAAATTTGATTCCCATGGTATGATCCTACTGGTCTAGGACATCAATTTCTTTACCTATGTGAATTGGATTTATGAAGACACTATATTTATACTAATAAATTGATCACTATAAAATTGTTATATCACCAATAGCAATGATGATTAGAACTATTTTAAAACATATAGGAAAAAATAATACAAAATAGGTTCATGTGTTTTATATAATAATTTTATATAATAAAACATTTAATTAAACCTAAAGGAAATGTTTATTTTTAAAATTTTAGGTCTTTATATAAATATTTTATGATAGAATCCCTTCATTAATCAGGAAGATAAGAGTATTTTTCCAATGAAAAAACGTAAAAAGTCTTATGTTATGAAAAAATTAAATTTTCATATATAATTTTACTCATTATATTTTAATGTAATAGTTTTATTAATTCACTAATATTTATAAAAAATATTTGAATTTATTTTTTTAATAAAATATGACATTATTTACCTCTTCGGTCAAATATTCTCAAAAAACCATGGTTTCTAGAAATTATTTAAATTTATTTTATAAATCTCATATGATTTATAGAATACACTATTACTCATGATTGAGTTTTTAAAATAATTAATCAAAAGGAAGTATCATGTAATTTTCATAAAAATACAAGTTTAGAATGTACCAAAAATTTTAAAGGAATATAGTTTTAATGTTTATAAAATAAATATATCACACATTCATTATAAAAATTATTTTCATTGAATATTCCATTATATTTTTTTTATTGTTATGTAGGGTAACAAATATTTTCAAAATGTTTTTTTTATTTAATTTTTTTCATAGTTGATAGAATATTTTCCACAATAGTTTTTTTAAATGATTGATCAAAACTATTATCCAAATTAGATGATAGCTACTGATATAATATATTCCTTACTGGGGATATAATCCTCACAAACCATTTTTATTGATTCTATTAATTCTTTATGTTTATGAATTAAATATGTTTATCAATATTTTTAATATTACATAGGTTATACCATGAAATATTCATATAAAATCCTCTTCTATTAAATTGTTTATGCTATGACATAATGTTAAAAATATTATAAAACTTGTATCCATTTTAATGGTTTTTATTTGATGATTTATTTTTTGTAACCAATATCATTTAACTAGTAATTTTATGATTACTGGTTTATGATCTTTTGCATCACAAAAATATTTTGTTTTATCTTGCTATTTGTCAGATCTAAATATCCTTCTAATGAATTATGTAAGGAATTATATCAAATGAGATAGAAAGAACTAGAATTGTGTATGAACCATATTAATTATGTTACATTGTTTGATATATTTTTATTGGGAGTAAATCTTGACTACTATGAAGGTTTGGGGAGGGAACCCATTCCATTATGATATTCTTAAAAATGATCATCGTCAAATATGGAAATAATTTTCTTATTTGTATTCCATAAATTTATGTATTATTCCAAAGTTATTCTCTCATAGATCATGTTCCTTGATTCACTTATGATACATGTCTTAATAACTACCAAACTCTCTTCCAGGACTCATGAATATCATCTTTGTTATGAAATGTATGGCCTTCAAATGTTTTAAACATGTTCTCATTCACTTATGTTAATGTTATGTTTACATATCACCGTTATTTACCCTTAATAAGAATGCGAGATAACTATTTATAATGATTTACTTCCCCATAATTTTTACGAAATATGTATGTAGTGTATGTTCATGATTAGTACTAATAGAGAATATATATTTTGGATAAATTGATGTTATTTCAAAAAATTAACAAACATTATGTTCCTAGAATATAAATGAACTAAATTATTATGGTCCTCTTTAATATTTTTGTGTAAGTTATTTAATAATATTTTTTTAAAATATGTAATATACATTATGAAATGTATATGTTTCTAAACATAAATCATTTACATTTCATAGGACCATTAATCTAATTTTTTTATTGAAATGCAGGAAAATGTTTCACAACATCATAGATATATAAATAACCATTTAATAGTAATCTATATAGTATACCAATATGTTCATCTCATAAAGTGGACTTAATGGGTATAATGTACTTATTAAAATCCTTTAAAAACTATGTAAATGAATCATAAACATGTAGGGATCTTATATGATCACAACCAAAATACATAAAATGTTATATATCATAGAATGAATATATGATGAATAAAATAGAAAGCAATAGTGATGACATGATAATTCTATATTAATAATAAAATTAGATTTAAAATAATCCATGTATATAAATTTTTTGAAAGTACTATATATACATCCAAAATTAATTTCACTATAATGAAATGCGTAATTCTATAAATTATAAAATATAACATCTGGTTCTCATGACAAATACATTTTAAATAAATTGTAATTTCTTTTCTAAATAACCAATATGTTTTCTATCATGAACCATTCTAATAGGTCGAGAATCTGTAAAATAAGAATTCCCATGTATCACTATGAATTTAAAACTCATTTCTCTTTAAAATAAACTACAGAACATAATAAATATTCTTTAATAATCAATAACCTTCAGTATTAAAAGTATTAACATATAGAATGTAAACACTTTCAAATGTCAAAAAAATCATGATATATAAATATGAAAATCATGGATGGTATTATTACATCCCAACATCATTAATAGGTCAGATTCGACAATGTATGTTGACATTGATGGAAAATATTTCAAAAAATATATTATTTTTCTCTGCGAAAATTTCCTTTTAATTTTGAACTATCTAATTTAAAATAAAAATTATTCAATAATTTAGTTTAAAACACTTTAATTTAAAATAAATATGGAATAATATAATAGAATATTCAAAAAAATATAGAAGTCATGATGATGGGAAATCCATAGATGACATAATTATTAAAAACAAGGTTTTTTAATAAAATTTGTAAAAAATGAATTTTAGAAAAAAAATATTAACATTATTTTAAAATCGTTTTATATAATTAAAACATAGGAAAAATGACTTTAATAAGTCTTTTAATAATATTAAAAAATTTTATGGGAACATTTTAAAGAACATATGGTCTTGAATATAAAATATTATTGATAGAGTAGAAGAAACATTTGGTTTGACATGAAAACATTAATTTGACCTCCAAAGTAAAAAAATAAATTAAAATTTAAGTAAAATAATTAATTTAAAAAAAATAGAAGATAAAAAAATAAATATTTTTTCTGATAGAAATATATATTATTCCCTTATTATAAACAATAAATTGATACAATCCTAAAAAGGGTTGTTATTATGAAATAAATAATTGTCATTTTTTTTCTCAAATAAAAATCCAATGAATGAAATAATTTTAATTTATACTTTAAATACCATTTTATTAGTGGTAATCATTATACAATACATCAATATGTAATTATAAACACAATATAAAAATTAATATTTTATAATATCAAACATATGTCTATGAGGTAATATTGTGATGAACAAACATTACCAGATGTTCGATTTTCCTCAAAAATGTTTTATTTTCATGTATAATAAATATTTAAATATGAAAAATATAATTATGAACCATGATAATATATATCATAACCTATATTTTCTACCTGTAGTATTTTTCCCCATTTATTATAAATTCGTCATTAAAATCACTATTCTGAATGATAATTGCTTTGATTTTCATGTGTATTTTGGTTCATTAGATTCTTTCCATGAATTAGGGTACTAGTTTCATCATATTAAAAATATGAACCATAATATATATTTTTCACATAGTAATTTGAAAAATTTAAACAATCATCATTTATATAAGGAGATGAAAAAGGAACCACCCTTCACCATGTATGTGGAATTCCTCATATACACACGACTATCATATTTTTTCTGACGATATGAAGGGTAACAAGTAAAATGATATATTTTTCCAAGAAAATAAATGTTTCCATCAATATCATATTTATTCATTAGTTCCATTTTAAAAACATTTTATAAAATTGGCTGTGAAAAAGTAAATACACAACTATGTGTAGACGGTGAGCCATACATTTTCATACACAATTTGTTTTATTTATTTCCTTGGGCGAACAGTAGTATGATTAATATAAAATTAAAAAATATATTTTAATTATTAGTGTAAAAATATTATTATTGGGAAATTGGATATAGAAAAATTAGAATATGAAATTAACTTCAATGACATGGTAAGGATAATTACCTCTTCTATGAGAGATATCATTTGTCTTACACATTAATCCTTAAATGGATGGTCTTCTGGAAATATAATATTTTATTGGATATGATGGCGGATTATTTGAATTTATTTCTTCCTTTATTTGTTGAGATATAAGTATCAATTTTTTGGTCTAATAGTGGAGATGTGGTTACATTTTATATGCGGGGAGAGGGTTAATCATGGAATTACATATTTTATTTATTAAATATAAAAAATATTTCATAATAATGTGAATCAAAAAGGATACATATAAAATTTATTATGATGATAAGTATAAATCATCTCATATATCAGTATTTTAAAATATTTATTAGATTTTTTTCGCTTATATATATGTATAAACCAATCATTAATCCATTTGACAATAATGTTCATATCAGTATTTTCATCCCTTTATGGTTTAATAACATGAAATTAAATGATCAAGTGACCCATAAATAGACCTAGGATAATATTTTAAACAATATTATATTAATATATATTTTCCTTAAATTTTAAATCATTAACTAAATTATTGATCATTAAAAAATATCATTAATTTCATTTATTGAACTACTAATTTATTTTGACATTATATTCATCGAGATAGAAAGGGAATTAAATAAAAAAATCACATATCCAATATTTTTTAAATTTAACTAAAAATCATGAAACCTAATAATTCATTATATTATATTACATGTTATATATTTAAAATCATATAATTTGTTTTTTCTATTAATTGAATAAAAATCGTGTCACATTTGTTTCATCGATTTAGGATAATTATTCAATAACTATAAATTAAAAAAATTACAATGGTAATATTAAATAATTTAGATTTAAAACTATATTTTTTGTTTGAGAATATGTTCTTTTATAAATGTTTAAAAAATAAATCATATTTAAATCACCAGAGTCATAATTTTGACTACATCCATTAAACAAACTATTATAAATTTCAAAATCACTAATATATAAAAAATGTATTATATTAAAGGTTTTGATGATTTTTTAAGAACTAGGATTATCCATTTTAGTTATTTCATTTGACATAATTGTATTTATTCCTATTGATATCAGTTTCTACCTTAATTAACACATTTTATATTTATAATGGTAATAAAAAATTGATTTGGTTAATATTCACATTGACTAAAATAATAATATTCCCTTATTACCTAATATTTTTTCTTCTGAATATATATATGGAATCCAGACTATCAAATTCAATTAATAGTGTTATTTGAATATAATTTAAAATTAAACCTACAAAGCATGTTCAAAAACGATTTTATGAAAAATATGATTTTTATGTATAATGGTTTTTCAAACATAATTCTATAATAATGAGGATTCTTGAAATATATGTTGTATTGTTTAATTTAAAATTCATATAATTAAATTTTAAATATATTAAGAAAATAAAATTTTGACATTAATTTTCATTAATTAAAATGATAGATTTTAATAAATTTTTTTATTTCACTATAAATTGAAAAAACAAGAAAAAATTAAAATTCTGAAACAAATAATCATAATAAAATTTATACAAGACGAATTAAATAATTATAGAACTTTTATAATTTTTTTAAAAAAATGAATAAATTAATTATAATATAAATCCATAAAAATTTAATAAAAACTAATTTGGGGGAAAATAATATTTTATAAATATAAAAATGACCTCCTTAAAAATTAATTGATTGTTTATAAATAGTTAATCTATAAATTTGTATTGAGAATGACAATATTATATTTGTATCAGAATTTCTGTATGGAATATTCATTCCCATCAATTTAATTAGTATGTTATAATGGCCACATTAAAATAATATTATATTTTCGTATAACAAAATTCATTTTAAAGCATGTTATAGATTGGTAAGAAAGCTATCAAATTTTTTATTTAATTAAACTAATATATAAAGGTATTATGGTTCCCATTAATGTCATAGATTATTATAGGATTAGGATTCTATTTTAGTGATCAAGTGAGTCGATTAGTATATTATATTTTTGGGGACATTGGTGTTATTCCATGTGTTTGGTGTGTATGTTATAAAAATATATTATTTGAGTAAACAATGAGATTTCAATGATATTTTGTTCCCATTATAATTTTTATATTGTTAGGGGGCCTTGGGGATATTCCGGGGTACATTGTTCCAGTTACAATTTTTATAATTTTATTGTAATATTATGTTTTCAATGAATTTATAGTTCTTATATATTTATATTCATGAAAAAAAAATTTGGATAGAGACATATGTTCGAGGATATAATAGGTATGGTTGATATCAGGTGTCAAGTTATACTATTGTGATAAAATGTTTTATTTATTTATATGATTTTCATTGAATATTTATTTATTGTAAATAGTATCTCACCAACTCAAATCAATAAATTTTCTAGTTGTGTATAGGATGAAATTCGTGGTTTCTTATTAAATTTTTTAATAACAGCCTCCCTGAATGTCCAATGGAATTGGGTAACTATGAAATAACGCATATTCAAATGATCATATTTGGTAGAGGCCCAATATTGGATAGATTGACCAGGATAACATGGATGGGTTTTAATAGAAGGATGAGGTAAGAATCAGGGAGGTCCTACATGATTGAGTTCTTATGTTTTCTATAATGAACTCATTATTTTTTCTCCAAATCCCAATATGATGGGGGGAATTATCATGATCATATGGTAGAACCAAGGAAGTGTTTTTCGGAGGTGTTGCAATATATTTCAATTCTCTCTATCTCTCAGACATTGATGCACCTCAACCTAGAAGGACATTCATAAAAGGTAGGATTTCACATTTTTCATCTAACCAAGATGATGTTGAGTATTGTGTTATGATTTATAGAATTTTGATTACTAAATATGATCTATTTCAAACAAAACTAGTTTATAGACATTTAATGATGTCACCAAAAGGACTATAGAGATTTGGGTATTTGATAATTAGAGAATGGATGCAATTGGAAAGGGATATTATCAAATAATTCATCACTCTTAATAATTCAAGAAAATTGAAAGATTATTTGGTAATATTCCCATGAGTCTTGAGATTCTAGGAATACATGAGTTGGATCGGAATGTTGATCATAATAATTTAATGAATTATCTTGATTAGATCAGTATTTTAATATTTTGATTGAATTTCATGTATTTGAATCTAATGATCCTATGATATATCACCTCTTCAAGTGCAATTATAATTCACATGGACAAGAAAACTGATAACCCAAGGTATGTGAAATATACAATGATGTTGGTTGATGATAATATGTCTGGTACTGTAGTATAAGATCTAGTTCATACTATTAGAGATGTTAGCATGATTAATTAAATAAAATAAAATAGGAATCCAACATTCTATATGAATTTCATGTTCGTTGATTATCAATATATTGAATGAAAAAGTTATAATGAGTGGACATATTGTAGGGTGGGAAGGAATGATGATACTTCTTATCTAGTGAATAAAGGAAATAAATAATTCTTGATTTTTGTATTTAAAATTACACGGTTTCATGGCCCTCCAATAGTGGTGTATCTGTAGATGGGAACCACTTCGTATTTCCCTATGAAGAGGGTGGTTGGATCCTTACACCCCATTCAGCTTAAGAAAACGAGGAACATAAGAATAACCCAATTTAATTCCTCATGATTTTATAATAGATGATGTAACTCAGTATCAGACTCCTTGAAATGGACATGACCATTTCTCTTACTCCAGACTTTTAACCTCTTCAGATGTGGGAGAAGTTATTGATATTTTTATTATGATCTCATATGATGAGCCACCTTCACTAGCCGCCCATGTAACATGAATTAATTCTTATGTGACACATGAGGTTTCATTTATTACTATATATGAGGGTCAATATAGGGTACCTAACATGGGTGTTTGTCATCATATTAATACTTTTTAAGGCCCTTTTGGTTCTTTATGCTCTGATGGACAAACTAGCAGGACCAAGACTCTATAATATTTGATTTCTAATGGTAGAGGCCATATACACACCACAATATTCACCATTCTAATGTATCATGTGACATATTTTTGGAAGAGATCATGTAACCTCTTGATGTTGTTGGGATTCCACATTTGGATAAAACCAATAATTTTTCAACCCTTTTTGATCGACATCCTTCCACTTATAAAAATTATTCATATATTATTAAACCATCAATTGAAAAATCATTAAATGAATAATATCAGACATATTTGAACAATTTTCACATTGTAGGTGATGTTTAATTTTCCATATATTCAACATAAAATGATTTTAGAAGAATGACCATCAATGAAAATATCATTTATCAAATTATTTCAAGTAAAAAATCACTCCATTTTGGGTAATTTTTCATGTTGAAGATAAGGATGATTCACAACATAATTGGAAGATTGGTCGTGATACAGTAATAGAATCAAATGAATGTGACCTAAATTTAGATCAATCCATTTTTCATGAATGGGCCAAAGGCCTTGTTTTTTTCTCTTGATAATCCACCTTTCATGTGGTGAGGTGGAACCCTTACAAGGCCCAGAGATTTAAGAGAAAATTACATGACCTTTAGGTCTTAAGGGAATTTCCACGAAAAGACAACTTGAAAGTGATCCTCCCTAGAAAATGTCCTAAAATCCACACTTCACCTTCACAAGGCTAGTCAGATAGCAATCCAATGCAGAGCTGCACCAGCCCAGTACTGATGGCAATGACAAACCCTCTCATTCTTCCTATTACATTTAGCTTTGATCTTGTAAAAGTGCCTTCACTAAATCCTCATCTGGAGCTCTGTCCCTTGTAATCTTCCTGGTACATCTTCATATTTTATGTGTCCTGAAGTCCTTGGTGTGTCCTAATTTCCTTGAGGTGGCACGAAGGCCTTGAGAGATAACTAGACCAAAGGCCTTGGGTGTCCCGAAAGCCATATTTGATGTAGGGACCCGAAGCTTATCGTACATGGACATTACATTACTTTTGCGGAATACTTAGTACATAACAAAAACACACACAAGGATCGTAATAGTTTAGTGTCTTTGGAAACTCGGAACGTAATCTTCTAATCGTGGTGAAAGATCTTCAATATCTCCCATAAAGATCTTCCTTTTTTTTACCTAAAAACCTTTCTTTATATCCTGGGGAAAAGAAAACATAAAAGGGTGAGCTCAAATGCTCAGTAAGGGTAAACAAAATAAATATCAATCACATCATATACATAAGAACATAGCTTTTGGAAATCTTAACCTGCAAAAGAGCTCATAATATCATAACATGGGATAAATTATAGAAGTGAAAATAAGATCCCCATAATCATAACATGAAACTTGAAACTTTGTGGCATGCACACATAATCATGGAAAATCATTTCTTGTTAGTCATGACTCATTGCCAAGACTATCTTAGTGGACAAAGTCCCTTTCTGAATCGAGTAACCCTCGTTTCAGTCCTGTTTCACTGAACCGGTATAACCTACCGTTCCAGCCATGTCTATCTCATGAGATATAAAATCTTTACCCAATGCATTGGAGGGATATATAGGTCCCACCCATCTTATAATGAATCCTTTCTTATGTGTTCCACATAATCATAAATCGTACTTCATCGCATAAAAATGGGATTCTTAAACAACATGACATCATAAAACAATTCATATAAGATAAAGGAATTCATAAAAAATAATTCCATCACAACATGATCAAATCAATTTAATAATAGGGATAAAAACAGAACCGTTTATTATCTTAGATGGAAAATAATTTTGATAAAACACTTGAACTGCATTCTTGAGGAAAATATCCTTTCTACTTCAAAAACATTTTTCCTTTCATAACATGTCATAAAACATTAAAATAAAAGAAGTTGATTAAAAATAAACTTGAAAACTTGTAATGGAAGCTTCTTGGAAATAATGTTTTAAAAATCCATTCATGCCGTATAAGTTAAAAAAAACATTCTTCGTATTTTTGTCGGAAAAGTCAAAAAGTACCTCGTATGAAAAAATGACAAAAGATTCCTTTCATACATATTACTAAAAACTCACCGAAGGGTAAAAATGGATTTAAACAATTGTAGGTGGATGGAAATAATATTACATATTGATGAAACATGGATGTGGATGATAAAATACACCCCAGTAAATACTTACGAATAAACAATCTCGGATAAAAATGAGATTGTGATATTTCCCTTACCTTAGGTCCGATTTTCTTCGTATGTGTCCGAACCTCCTGTATAATGATTTAAATAATGTCATTGACTTATTACAGAATCATATTCATTGTTATGATATCATATATGGTTCACTTATGACATTATATTACCCGTTCTTTTGTAAATTCCATGTTAAAGAAGCGTTTTGGGTAAAATCGTTTCATTTATCGTAAGTGTTTTGACTTGTTGTTCTTGACATCATTATTACTTATATCATGATTTACTTACTTCCAGAATAGAAAACATGATTTATATATCAAGTCTATATATATATAATAGATAGATAAATAAAATGAAAAACACCGTTCATGGAGACGGTAGTCCGTACGTACGCATGAACGCTGTTTTCCTTTCCTCATTGTCTTGAAATGGAAGTAAGTAGATGACATACATATATATATATATATATATATAAATCCAGTAGCTTTATATTGTCATATATTTCATTATTATTTCTTATATATACTTTATAATCATTCTTAAATGGTTAACATGGAGAATGAATCTCATCGCGTCGTGGAGACGGTAGTCCGTACGTACGCACGAGCGATGATATGATTTCTATAAATATTGAATTGAATTGGAGTGGATTATAAAATATATCAGAATCAATATGATGTTGTAATAACTATGTATAGTTATTCTTTACACCATTATACCCATCCATGTAAGGTGGTGGTGGAAAATAGATTACACCACGGCGTGGAGACGGTATTCCGTACGTACGCACGCGCGGTGATTTCTTTTTCCGTAGGATGGATAGATGGTGAAATAGGGTTGTTTCATACTTATAATAACATATCAGTATATTAGTGATACTGATGTTATTAATTCATAATGAAACAACCTAAGAAGAAGAAGTGGAAGAAGAAATAAAGATGAAAGAATTGGTAACGGTAATTACCTCTTCTTTGAAGCTCCTCTTTGAGACCTCCTCTTAGGGCACTAAAATTGGTCTTTGAGGAAGACCAGAACCTCTAGGATATTTCTAGGGAAGTGGAGAAAAGATTTTGGCAGGGGTTGGCCGAGCTTGAGTGCTCAAATTGGTGTGAGGAGGAGGGGGAGGAGGTGTCCTTTTATAAGGGAGGAGAGGGGCACCTTAGGAATACCTCAAAATATTATTTTATATTAATGTCAAAATCGGTTTATAATAGTTCCAAAGGGTCTTATTTCGAAGATAAAGTGGGGATGGGTCGAAATCCTATCAACCAATAAGATTTAGACAAGTTTAGTTTATTATTTTAACCTTATCAATTAGATTTAACTCTAAGTTAAATAATTTAACTTTTACCGTGTCTTTTTGTTTTCTTACATTATATGGTTAATAAACTTACTATAACATGCCAAACGAACCCCAAATTGTATATTATTAATACATATAACCTTATCTAAGTCATTTGGCCGAACATTAGATTTTTAGGAATAAAATAACAATTAATAATATAATATTTGATTTAAAAACTATTTTGTGTCAATTTTGAAACTATTTGATACATGATTTTTGTGAAAGTCATAACAGAATTATATGTTCGAACCAAGTTGATTAAATCAACACTAATATATCATAGTAACCTAGACAATTAGTGGAATTCAATAAAAGTCTTGAATTACATTTATTTTGGTATTTATATTATCAATTATGTCAATATTTCATTAATAAGATAATTGCTGCATCATCTTTGTGTCATAAATAAATTAAATTATTTGACTTCTAAAAATTACAAATAAAATACCATCATGTAGGAAATCTTTTTAGCTTTCTAATGAATATTTACAATCGAATTTATCTTATGTATAACCCCATATTAAAAATTATTTACTTCTTAAACATTGATTTTAACTATTTTAACCCTTCTTTAAATAAATTAATAATAAATGTCCTAATCTAATCCAAGTGGGCCTAAATGGTCATATTTTATTCCTAAGTTTGTTTTTGATCGAATTACACTTGTCCAATAGAATTAGGACATGTGTTATGGTAATATTAATATCATATTTACCCTTAGTTACCCTATTTACTATTAACCGCGGTAAAAAAAGTAAAAAGTTACTATTCACCAAAAAATTATTTTCATCTCATTGAACCACATTTTAGTCCTTGATATTAACCGTGTCTCTCGGATTTTCGAAATTCCATTCACAAAAGCGGTAAAATTATGTTTTATGCAAAATTCAGTTTTTAACCTACCACTTAGTGGTTTCACTATTCATCAAAAATTGAAAGTTTTCAGAAAAATACCAAAATTTCATCCTAAGCTATATTTCATATTCCGAATTCAAAAATGAAGTCTATTTTACCAAATTCATAACATAGAAATTGCATTAATTAATTTTATAATTAAATCCCGCTGTTAAAACAAATAGCGTGTTTTTAAGAAACAATATCTTATCAAAAGATTGACACTTGATTATGTCTGGTTTAAATGTGAAATTACATCCAATGACCAACATTGTATTAAATTGTAAAAATATATTCTAAATATACTTTAAAACCACTCAAATTAATGATTTATCACTATTAATTATTTCGATTAAAAAAGTTGTTTTTAATTATAATTTAGTATTTTTCACTATTCATCAGAATATGAAAGTTATCCGAAAAGTACCAAAATTTCACCCTAAGCTAATTTCGATATTACGAATCCAAAAATGAATTCCATTATGAAAAATAAAATTTACAAAATTTCAAAAATTTGTTATTACTATTCATAACGGCTAGTTTTAATAATATCTTAATAGCATATCGTTGTTTAGCGAAACTCGGTGTTGCATACAACACACGCTATCGTGGAAGGTCGCGATTGCGTAAAATTCAAGCCAGGTCAGAGATGTGTATTGTGAAAGCTCCTTTTGGTGTAGCGTATAACACAAGACATTAATAAAATTAAAAAGAATATTTTTCATAAGATCTCAGACTGTTACATTCTACCCCCCTTAAAATTAATTTCGCCCTCGAAATTCGTCGGGGTTATAAATGGTTTACTATTCGAAAGTTTCTTTAATAGAAACCCACATCGTAAAAAGGAATACCAAAACTTGTCTTTAAAAACTAAAGTATGAAATGTAACGATTACCCAAATAAACTAATCACTGGGTTTCCACATAGGTGAAAATATGGATATGGAAGAGAAATCTAACCATCATGTTCTGATGGAGAGTGGTAGAAAACATGGCTATGGAAAAGCCAGTAATCACAAATCCGTAAATTTGTGACGATCTAAGGTACCATCTAATTCATCACGTATAAGAGAACTATGACAACATTTTTGGTTTCCAAGATCATTTCCCTAAAGTTAAAGAATTTGAATTAGAATAAATACTTACTTTATTTTGGTACAATCTCACTGTTGTTCGTGCCTTTAACAATTTCCACTTCATCTCTTAAATAAATGAAGTTGAATTTGTTATTCGTAAAGTGTTAGCAGATCATGTGATAGAATGACGGGTCATTCCATCTGTCTCAAAAGGTTAGCAAAATTTATATACATAAGTCGATCTATAGTGGGATTAATCATATATGGTTCCTAAAATGGGCATATACTTAATATATCATACTGCTTAATATAATAACAATAGTTTCTACTAAACAGGGACTTCATGTAGGTCAGTGGTAGGCGATAAAGGCCAGTCGCACTTCGATTGTGGGTTCGATTCCTACAACCTTGTCCGAAGCGATGGGCTGTCGCCCGTCCTGCAGGTTGTCCTTTTTCTAAAACTACGTTACTATAACATCCCATAAATAATATCGAATATCTTCTATCCTTAAACAATTCTAACTTATGTCCAACATAATCCAGTCTAATCTTTAGGCTTATACATAATACTGCAGTCCACTCTCATAATATAGTGACAACGATTACCAGAGATTTAATACTGTCGCTGATCCCCACATATCATAAGATATGTCTTGTTGGTCACATTCCAAACAGTCAAAGTCCTTAATCGTGTATTCTCTTGAATACCTTAGTGAAAACATGAGTGCAGTTAAAAGTTAACACTTTCCACATACCAAAATCCTCAAAATTCTATATACTCAAACCATGATATCACTTAGTCCTTATATCAATCATGAGCTCATGAATACTATTAAACATTTCATTTTCTCGTCTTCATTATGCGCATATCATCTTATTTCCAAAAAATATCTCAATCACTTTGAATACCACATCAATAAATATTGCAATACTCAATGATACAACATTATTTTGGAATCCCATTACATAAACACTTAATCATTCCACCACATCATTGTCATATTCAACATTGCCAATAGTGATCGCATGTGATTTCCCTTTGTCATTTGCCTTCAGTGGTTGCTCATGTTGATCATCACTAACCCTTGGATTAGGGAAATTATTAGCATAATGCCCCATTTCCTTGCACTTGAAGCATTGAAGTGTTGGTGGTGCGTTCTCTGCAGTGTTTGCTTTTTTCACATCATTAGAAACACTTTTTCCATTACTTTGACACTCAGCTGCTCGATGACCTTCTTTTCCACACTTAAAACATTTTCTAGTCCCTTTAAGACAATCTCCACCATGCTTCTTTCCACACTTTATGCATAAGGAAACATTCATCTTCTTTTCACCATTATTCTGAGATTTCTCCTTGAACTCCATCATTCGTTTCTTGTCAAAACCATGAGATGGATATGTAACACCAACTTCCATTTCTACCTTGATAGCACAACGCACAATTTCTTCATTGCTACTGAAGTCTCTTATAGCTAATGCCCTTCGAAGACTTGGTTTTAAGCCACTGAAAAATCGATCAACTTTACTTTCAGGTTGGATGATAATACCAGAAGCATAACTTGCAAGTCTTGTAAAATTTTCTTCATAGGTACCAACAGATTCATCGTCCCTTTGCTTCAGTTCAAGAAACTCTTTCTCCATCTTTGTTCGAAGAATACGAGGGAAGTACTTACTGAAAAACAAGTTCTTGAACTCGTCCCATTCCATGGACTCAATTTCATCTCTTGGCCTCGTATTCTTGATAAGATTCCACCATTGATCAGCTTCACCTTCCAAACGATATACTGCTAAGATGACTTTATCATGTTCAGAACATTGAAGAACTGAAAATATCTTTTTAGTAGTACTGATCCATTGTTCAGCCACAAGTGGATCAGAAGACCCATTGAAAGAAGGTGGACGTTGCCTCATGAAGGACTCAATAGAATATTGTTCCCTTCTCTGCTAATTTGGAAGTCCAGAATGATTCATAGCTTGTGTAAGTATAGCAATAAGATTTTGCACTCCATCTCCCATAACATTTGTTTGTTCAGGAGGGCAATCATTGCATTGTCCATTGCATTGATCAACACGGTTCCTTCGGGTTCCAGCCATCGTCTAAAACCCAAAAAGAATAGTGTGAGAGGCAAAAATCATGTTAGGGAAAACAACATAATAAAGGGGGAGTACCTTCAATATCCAACATCTTAGGTTTAATTCTATGATCGTTAGCGTAATTCTATTACTATAACCTATACGTATACTTATCCCTAGGGACATCCCTAGACATACCTTAGAAATATCTCTAGGGATCTCACTAACGTTTTCGCATCCTAGTTTCCAAAGGTTGACTAAACCTCCCTCTGATACCAACTGTAGAGACCCGAATCTTATCGTACATGGACATTACATTACTTTTGCGGAATACATAGTACATAACAAAAAACACACAAAAGGATCGTAATAGTTTAGTGTCTTTGGAAACTCGGAACGTAATCTTCTAATCGTGGTGAAAGATCTTCAATATCTCCCATAAAGATCTTCCTTTTTTTTACCTAAAAACCTTTCTTTATATCCTGGGGAAAAGAAAACATAAAAGCGTGAGCCCAAATGCTCAGTAAGGGTAAACAAAATAAATATCAATCACATCATATACATAAGAACATAGCTTTTGGAAATCTTAACCTGCAAAAGAGCTCATAATATCATAACATGGGATAAATCATAGAAGTGAAAATAAGATCCCCATAATCATAACATGAAACTTGAATCTTTGTGGCATGCACACATAATCATGGAAAATCATTTCTTGTTAGTCATGACTCATTTCCAAGACTATCTTAGTGGACAAAGTCCCTTTCTGAATCGAGTAACCCTCGTTTCAGTCCTGTTTCACTGAACCGGTATAACCTACCGTTCCAGCCCTGTCTATCTCATGAGATATAAAATCTTTACCCAATGCATTGGAGGGATATATAGGTCCCACCCATCTTATAATGAATCCTTTCTTATTTGTGCCACATAATCATAAATCGTACTTCATCGCATAAAAATGGGATTCTTAAACAACATGACATCATAAAACAATTCATATAAGATAAAGGAATTCATAAAAAATAATTCCATAACAACATGATCAAATCAATTTAATAATAGGGATAAAAACATAACCGTTTATTATCTTAGATGGAAAATAATTTTGATAAAACACTTGAACTCCATTCTTGAGGAAAATATCCTTTCTATTTCAAAAACATTTTTCCTTTCATAACATTTCATAAAACTTTAAAATAAAAGAAGTTGATTAAAAATAAACTTGAAAACTTGTAAAGGAAGCTTCTTGGAAATAATGTTTTAAAAATCCATTCATGCCGTATAAGTTAAAAAAACATTCTTCGTACTTTTGTCGGAAAAGTCAAAAAGTACCTCGTATGAAAAAACGACAAAAGATTCCTTTCATACATATTACTAAAAACTCACCGAAGGGTAAAAATGGATTTAAAAAATTGTAGGTGGATGGAAATAATATTACATATTGATGAAACATGGATGTGGATGATAAAATACACCCCAGTAAATACTTACGAATAAACAATCTCGGATAAAAATGAGATTGTGATATTTCCCTTACCTTAGGTCCGATTTTCTTCGTATGTGTCCGAACCTCCTGTATAATGATTTAAATAATGTCATTGACTTATTACAGAATCATATTCATTGTTATGATATCATATATGGTTCACTTATGACATTATATTACCCGTTCTTTTGTAAATTCCATGTTAAAGAAGCGTTTTGGGTAAAATCGTTTCATTTATCGTAAGTGTTTTGACTTGTTGTTCTTGACATCATTATTACTTATATCATGATTTACTTACTTCCAGAATAGAAAACATGATTTATATATCAAGTATATATATATAATAGATAGATAAATAAAATGAAAAACACCGTTCATGGAGACGGTAGTCCGTACGTACGCATGAACGCTGTTTTCCTTTCCTCATTGTCTTGAAATGGAAGTAAGTAGATGACATACATATATATATATATATACATAAATCCAGTAGCTTTATATTGTCATATATTTCATTATTATTTCTTATATATACTTTATAATCATTCTTAAATGGTTAACATGGAGAATGAATCTCATCGCGTCGTGGAGACGGTAGTCCGTACGTACGCACGAGCGATGATATCATTTCTATAAATATTGAATTGAATTGGAGTGGATTATAAAATATATCAGAATCAATATGATGTTGTAATAACTATGTATAGTTATTCTTTACACCATTATACCCATCCATGTAAGGTGGTGGTGGAAAATAGATTACACCACGGCATGGAGACGGTATTCCGTACGTACGCACGCGCGGTGATTTCTTTTTCCGTAGGATGGATAGATGGTGAAATAGGGTTGTTTCATACTTATAACAACATATCAGTATATTAGTGATACTGATGTTATTAATTCATAATGAAACAACCTAAGAAGAAGAAGTGGAAGAAGAAATAAAGATGAAAGAATTGGTAACGGTAATTACCTCTTCTTTGAAGCGCCTCTTTGAGACCTCCTCTTAGGGCACTAAAATTGGTCTTTGAGGAAGACCAGAACCTCTAGGATATTTATAGGGAAGTGGAGAAGAGATTTTTTCAGGGGTTGGCCGAGCTTGAGTGCTCAAATTGGTGTGAGGAGGAGGGGGAGGAGGTGTCCTTTTATAAGGGAGGAGAGGGGCACCTTTGGAATACCTCAAAATATTATTTTATATTAATGTCAAAATCGGTTTATAATAGTTCCAAAGGGTCTTATTTCGAAGATAAAGTGGGGATGGGTCGAAATCCTATCAACAAATAAGATTTAGACAAGTTTAGTTTATTATTTTAACCTTATCAATTAGATTTAACTCTAAGTTAAATAATTTAACTTTTACCGTGTCTTTTTGTTTTCTTACATTATATGGTTAATAAACTTACTATAACATGCCAAACGAACCCCAAATTGTATATTATTAATACATATAACCTTATCTAAGTCATTTGGCCGAACCTTAGATTTTTAGGAATAAAATAACAATTAATAATATAATATTTGATTTAAAAACTCTTTTGTGTCAATTTTGAAACTATTTGATACATGATTTTTGTGAAAGTCATAACAGCATTATATGGTCGAACCAAGTTGATTAAATCAACACTAATATATCATAGTAACCTATACAATTAGTGGAATTCATAAAAAGTCTTGAATTACATTTATTTTGGTATTTATATTATCAATTATGTCAATATTTCATTAATAAGATAATTACTGCATTATCTTTGTGTCATAAATAAATTAAATTATTTGATTTCTAAAAATTACAAATAAAATACCATAATGTAGGAAATCTTTTTAGCTTTCTAATGAATATTTACAATCGAATTTATCTTATGTATAACCCCATATTAAAAATGATTTACTTCTTAAACTTTGATTTTAACTATTTTAACCCTTCTTTAAATAAATTAATAATAAATGTCCTAATCTAATCCAAGTGGGCCTAAATGGTCATATTTTATTCCTAAGATTGTTTTTGATCGAATTACACTTGTCCAATAGAATTAGGACATGTGTTAGGGTAATATTAATATCATATTTACCCTTAGTTACACTATTTACTATTAACCGCGGTAAAAAAAGTAAAAAGTTACTATTCACCAAAAAATTATTTTCATCTCATTGAACCACATTTTAGTCCTTGATATTAACCGTGTCTCTCAGATTTTCGAAATTCCATTCACAAAAGCGGTAAAATTATGTTTTATGCAAAATTCAGTTTTTAACCTACCACTTAGTGGTTTCACTATTCATCAAAAATTGAAAGTTTTCAGAAAAATGCCAAAATTTCATCCTAAGCTATATTTCATATTCCGAATTCAAAAATGAAGTCTATTTTACCAAATTCATAACATAGAAATTGCATTAATTAATTTTATAATTAAATCCCGCTGTTAAAACAAATAGCGTGTTTTTAAGAAACAATATCTTATCAAAAGATTGACACTTGATTATGTCTGGTTTAAATGTGAAATTACATCCAATGACCAACATTGTATTAAATTGTAAAAATATATTCTAAATATACTTTAAAACCACTCAAATTAATGATTTATCACTATTAATTATTTTGATTAAAAAAGTTGTTTTTAATTATAATTTAGTATTTTTAACTATTCATCAGAATATGAAAGTTATCCGAAAAGTACCAAAATTTCACCCTAAGCTAATTTCGATATTACGAATCCAAAAATGAATTCCATTTTGAAAAATAAAATTTACAAAATTTCAAAAATTTGTTATTACTATTCATAACGGCTAGTTTTAATAATATCTTAATAGCATATCGTTGTTTAGCGAAACTCGGTGTTGCATACAACACACGCTATCGTGGAAGGTCGCGATTGCGTAAAATTCAAGCCAGGTCAGAGATGTGTATTGTGAAAGCTCCTTTTGGTGTAGCGTATAACACAAGACATTAATAAAATTAAAAAGAATATTTTTCATAAGATCTCGGGCTGTTACATTTGACTCAAGGATTAAACAGGTGGCTCGAAGGGCTAGATTTATTAATTGTTCCAACTGCAACATGCTAAACATTGACTGCTACAATTCTTCTATAATGATGCTTCAGTGTCCTGGAAATATGTCTCCACACGGTTTTTGATCCTAGGACTCTTGGATGCACTTGATGAGTCCTCACCAACCGAGATGAGGCTCATGTGCATAGATCAATCCATTGTTGGGATAGAATTTCGTGAATATATTATCACAAGAAAAAACATCACCATGATGAAAGAATAAAATGAGTACAATGAAACAATATGCTCTATATAGATAAGAGAATAAATGATAGGTCTCGAAAAAGAGGATAATTCCTTTAACAATGAGGATTGTCTTTTGGGATTTTCAATAGGAAAGGAAATCCATAATAGAAAAATATGTTAGACATCCCATTATAGACTATAATCCCATGTTCATTTGAACCAATAAAATAATTTTTTTTTAAAATATGGAATGACTTAGACTTGTCCTCTAATGGATACATATTTGTGGATAAAAACATATATTATTCCATCATGGATCAATTATGGATGATCAATCATTAAATCATTCTACTCATCACAGGTAGTAAGATTGATCATTGATTCTCGTTATCTTTTAATACTTCATGTTAGAAATTTTCTTATTCTTTTCTTTATTCTTCCATATCATACATTAGAACATGGGTTCTATGTTTAGGTCTAGGATTTATATTTGAAGACACGTATCTTCAATAGATTTATATTGGGGATTTAAAAACGTTGATAAAGCTTGAAGATAGAATACACTATAGTTTTAGAAAAATTGTTGAATTGATGTTTTCATCGTGCAATAAAATGAATAATATTGTAGAGGACTCACTTGGTAAAGATATATTTACATGGAATTGTTACACCTTGAGTGGGAGATAAGAAATTAATGATGAAATGTGAATTATTAAAATTAATGATGGGAGTCGGCATATTGAGTATCATGTTTCACCCTCTTGAAGCATAATTTTGATAATAATCCCCTTATTGTGGAAATGTACAATTAGATCACAGGGTACCTCTTTTTACCTTTTCAAATATATAATTATTTTCTAGGCCCTACATGATGTAGGGTGGTCATTTTAGTGGCTTGGAACTCCATTATTGTAGGAATCCCTTTGCATGACCTTATGAGAAAATTAATTCCCACAAAAATAAATTCTAATGGATTAGTGTGGTAGAACATTCTCTAATCCTGATTTAAAAATTAAGGTTGTTGAAGATATGTTTTTACAATTCAATAGTAGGAATCAACGTCATATTTCCCTATATATAGATGAATTTCTAAATCACTCCATACATGGTGATCATCTTACTACAAAGGAAATGTTGGAGTGTATTTAGTTTAATTTAAAATTGTTGATAGAGGGTTATATAAATTTAATGTTATTTAATCAGTTACAAAAATAAATAAGAATACTGGCCTTGATTACTACAATATGCTTTTATGGGTGTTTGCACACCTTTGAGGATGTAATCTCAAAAGAATTTGCGGAATATTTTCAATGTTGTTACTCTGATGATAGAATGGACATCACATTAATTATTATTTTGAATATACCATTATTTAATGAAGAAAATAAAAATTAGCCACTAATTGTGTCACCTTAAAAGGATAAATTCATTGTGGAACACTTCTATCTGAATATGGATACCATAGATGGTCTGGATGGATTTTCAAAAAAATAATTATGTTTTAATGGGATGTACTCCAGGATGGTATACTTAGTGGAGTGAGTGATTTTTTCCAAAATCCTTCCTTTCCTTATAGAATAAATTCACATTTCATTGTCTTGATTCCAATGAATAAATTCCCATTTAAATGCCTTGATTTCAATTCAAAGGATGTATTTATCTTGATAATCATTTATTAATCATTTGAACAACATTCTCGACACTAAAAGATTATCCATCCTCTTTAATGGATAAAGCATGGGTTTCATTGAATGAAAAAGAGGTGTGAAACGTGGTGTTCCTCTTTCTGTGATACAGTTTTATATTTTTAATGATTATATGAGAATATTCATAATTTTTCATTATCAAATTGTCTTATATAATAGAATAAGGGTATGCAAAATTTATTTTACTCCAACACATATTTTGTATTCATATGAAACTATTATATTTTTTATGGTCTATAAAAACACCATATTGATTATTAATTCTCTCATTTCACATTATGGTGATTTGGATTAGTAGGGAATTAACTGGAAAAAATATTTTGATGTTTCTGCTTAAGGAGTATATATGGGAGTGAAAATGGATTTAGCAAAAATCTCTTTGTGAGGAAGGTATCCCTCACATTTATTTATCATTATATCCCACTATTCTAGGAAAACTGGAAGTTATAGTATATACAGAATATACAATCCATATAAATTAATCAACTATACTACTGGAAAGGGAAATATTTGTGTTTATCTAGATGAATATGTATTGTCAATATAGTGATTGGATCTATATTTTTTACTCCTTCTCCTTATATATATGTCCTTGATATTTTTTAATTAATTACATGGTATTATTAGAAATTTCTTATCTAATGAATCAGTATATTAATTGAAGTTAATAACTCTTTCATGGAAAGAGTGCATCAATCATTTATTAATGGAAGTACATGGAAATAATGACCTAATGATCATTAATTATGTACTAATTGGGAAATTCAAATGGGTCAATATAAGCTCTAATGAAAAACTATGTAACAATTTCTTAAATATGTTTAGGATGAAACTATTAAATTTTTTCTCACATCACCATTCATCTTCTGTCTAGAAATCTATTAAAAATTTCATTAATCATATAATAAAGATCACTTTTTGGATTGGTGTTGAATAGTCATTCCTTAATTGATGGATGTCCTATAGACTAAGAAGCCCTATAAATGACATTGTTTCTATTCTTTCAGAAAGGTACATGATGATTATTACTAATATTCTAATTTATTTTAATAATCATGACTATATTATTACTCCTAAAAATATGAAGGAAATCGAAAACTACTAATTTATGGATTTGGACACCTTGGTCTGGAAACCCAATTTTGATGGTAACATCAATGTGAATGACTTTTATAAGATGTAGCATAATTATTATAATCTTGAACACAAATATCTGGTAACATTTAGTGTTTATTGGCATAAGCACTGTAGATTTCTTCTTAACTAGAGGATATGGAAGAAAAGGTACCATCACTTGATCAATAAAGGGGAGATAATTTTTTTTGTCTCCGCGTGATACTTATTCATGAAGAATGTTGAAAATACTAAACACATCTATATTGAAGGGAACAATTCCTAGTGTATATTGAGGTATGTAGTTAATTTATTTGGGTTTAAACATTTCTGTAATCTGTTGGTGGAACAACACATTTTTTACATTGGTTATCTAGGCCTTCGGGAGTATGTTTCTAACCTACTTCATTTAGCAATGACCACTCGTTTTGATTTTATTTAAAAGGCTTGAAACACTATGGAATTTGATAATCATTCAACATCAATGTCCAATGTTATTAATTGAATTCAAAGGGACATTTTTTCTGATATTTGGATTAAAACTAGGGATATGAATAACACATTTGATCTAATGAACATTTAGGTATCGTCGTGTATAATGGGAAGATTCAGTCACCCCCTTGGGGTAAAATATGCTCGCTGGTTTCCTCCTATTAACATGTCGATTAAAATCAATGTCTGTGGTGCTACACTGGGTATGCCAGGTCTGTCAGGTAAAGGAGGTGTCTTTCACACCCACTATGTGATTATCAAATGTTGGTTTTATCATTTCATTTGGATTGGTTTTTCTTCTGAATCAATCCTATGATCCATTATCAATGCTATTAATTATGATGTCCAACAAAATTTAAATTACAAATGGTTTGAATCTGAATCTGATGTTTTAGTGGGGGATTTAAATAAATGAAATAGGGATGTTCCATGGAGGATCATACCTCATTGTATATAATGCATGTACCAGATGAAGCATCTCAACATGATTGTTTTGTATGTAAATAGTGAAGCTAACCTGGTTAAAGATGCCTTGTCATAGAAGCAGATCATATATATGAGAAGCATGTGGTTTTACTTGAACATTATTATTTTACGCATTTGGTGGAATCATATATGCATAGATTGAATCAATATTGTATTTTTATATCCCCTTATAAATCATGATTACCCTTCAAATTTAATTTATATTTCGGAGGACCATCATTTTACAGATTATGAGATTTCTGGTAAAATTATAGTATTTGGTTTATTTATTTATTATATATAATTTTACGATAAAACATTATTATTTTTTTATCAAAATTGGTTATTTATAATGTTATTTCTAATATAATATCAAGTTATAGTCTCCACATTGTCAAATCATTGACCCACAAAGGTAAAAAAAAGCCTCATCCATATAAGGAGGCATGCTTGGGGTAACATAATGACATAGTATTCCACTTACATATAGAGAACATGGTTAGAGATGTTAAATAGTGGTATCATAACATTCATTTTATTGTCTTTCTATTTTGGAATTTTGAATAAAGGAAATAAAGGAATGTGTCAGATATTGGGATATATATTATATGGTGCATCATAAACACCATTCTCGGTTATATAAATAGGTTAATTAATTCCTTGATTTTGTGATCATAATAATTATTGTTATGGTTGATTGGATTACCACATGTGATGAATATGATATTTGAATTTGTGATTTATTATCTACATTTTGGATATTTTACATATATTGAGAGGCGATTTATTCATATTTCGAATCTTGAAACATTGGATGAGGCATCTCGTTAACCATGGCTAACAAATAGGGTTCATGAGACATTTTCATTTATGTTATTATTATACAATACATATTCTTCTGATAACAATTCACATGGATTATATTGTGATATTAATATTAATAAAGATGGATTAATACCCTTTAAGGGGTGTTTGTTGACATTATTAGGTTTTTATTGAGAACTTGATATCATAGTAATAAATCCATAATGAGTTAATTTCACAACATAGTGGATTTATGGATTATAAAAATTATTATCACAGGGTAATTTCATTACTGGTCATGAAAACACTATAAAATAAAAGTTAATTAGTAAATGATAGATATTTTAATTTTTTATTGGGAGGTCATGTACATAGATTCCCAGTGAAAATCAGATTCTTAGGTATTCCGCCAACATGGTATGTAAATATTCCTACATAAATAATACTAGAGGCCCTATCATCGGATATTGAAAAAAAGACTTCATGGGTTTTTTGACAATGGAACAAAGATGTGATATGTGGTCGGTTTAATCTATGTGAGATCTGACTAATGGTCTTATGGTTAAAGATTAGTTCCTCAAAGTAGGATCATCATAATTTTGAGTTTTCGGGTTTTATTTGGATATGTGATGTTCTTATATCCATTTACATTGATGTAGTATATGATTGAATCCAGAGAGAAGGCTTTTCACAGGAATGTGATTGAGTTAATGGTAGTAATGAACAATGAAGTGATTAATGTAACTGGAATAGAATATAGGGAATTTAAGTAGTTATATAGAATTGTAATTCAATGTAAATATTGTTTTCAAAATTAATTTCACATTAATTTCTAGTGATTTGAAAATTGAAAAGATAATTTGAGTGTGGGATCATTTGATTATTTGATCCTATGTGCGTTTTCAACACCATCATAAGCATGATATAAGAATTTGTATATGGGATTTATTTCTTTAAATATTCATAGATCAATTTCTGGTCTGTTATTAGCAGTGGTATCGGTAAAATTCCGAATTTTAATGAGTATTTATAGAGTGTCTGGTTCATAATGATATAGATATCTTGTGTGTGATACTCGGTGAACTAGGAAGGTAGTCATATGATTAATAACATTATGACTTCTGAAAGTGTCAGTTGTATGATGAAATTGGGTTGTACTATATCATTTACTCGTCATGAATGAATAATATCTGGAAGGAGGATTCTCCTTTCATGTGGTACTCATTTAGGTATGAATGTTTGAGGGACTATGTACTAACCAATGACTACTGAAAATAGGGACAGTCTTTTGGGCCTGACATCCTAAGGTACAAATTGATTGATATTAAAAAGAATCTAATGTATGGTCAATCATTTTATGGTGGGAAAATATTTTTATACAAAGGGGAGTGTATCCTCTTTGATATAATGGAAATATGTATGACGTGGTTTAGGAATATGGAGCATGAATGCATGAATAAGGGGTAGAGACACATTTGAATCAATTGAAAATGAGAAGGATTTAATATGGAATAGTTATAAGTAATCACCATAGTTTGGAGTCTAACACAAGACACATAATAGAATGACCCCTACAGTAGGTAAATTTATAGCTGATTCTAATAAATACATTGTGTAATGTATAAGTGATGAGTAATTGACATTTTTGAGTAGTTCTCATTTATTTTTGGAATGATAATATATATTTCTTTTGTTTGGTGACTTAAAAATCATGGGTTCTATTGATCTATAATTTAGGTGGTTATAGTGACACAGAACATTATTTCATGTTTTGAGTAATATAATTATCATTGTAGTATGACCCTTGTGATAAAAGGGTCGTTAACCTTGAAAGAAAAGTCAATTGATGGTTGATAGAACCTTTACATGATGGTAAAATTGGAAAACTGACTAATCTGGTTTCATGTAAAAAAACATTAGAGATTTTGATTTATTATTAATGGAGATTTAGTAATGAAATTTCTAATTTGTTAAATTTTATTGATTCGATCACTCATCAATTTTATAATATGTCATTTATTGTTAAGGGAGCGTTGATATCATTGGGGATTGTGAAAGACCCCCATGTAAATGCCCTAGATATTGGATAATAATATTGATGTGTTATTTAAATAACCTCAAGAGTCCCTTGTGGTTATGTATTTAGGATAAATATTATTTATTTTTAATCATAATTTTTAGATGGGTGTTATAGAGAGGGCATTCTAATACGTTATGGATGACAATTATGTGAATAATTGGATGTAATATTTTTAAACTGTGTCTAGTTCATGGAATGGTATATAGTGAGAATGATCATAAGTTTGATATGTGTTTTTATAAAATAAAATAAAATCTTTAACATTATTCTTAAATATGGAGGTTCATCTAATTTTTTCAGAATCAATATACAAAGAAACACCAACCTTTCACCCTTTTTCTGAGAACCATTATGTTTCTTGATGTAGCGATGCCATTTAATGGTCAATTGGAACACATAAATGTGTTTTATTGGAAATTATGATCATGAGTAATATCATTGATCAAGGTATGCCACGTGGGAAAAGTCCAGTAGTGTTGAGAATCAAGTATTTGGGCATGTTTTGACTGAAGAAACTATCGTATCTCTGATTTGACAATAGTGGGTGAATGCTATAATGAGAATAGAGTATCATATAATTCTTTTACATCACTTTTCTAAGATAAACCACAAAAATAAAAAAATGTCATTATAACCCCATGTATTCATGGTTTATTATATTTAATGACTAGTTATATTGGAAAATTTTTTATCAATACTTTGGTTCATTCCTCTGAATTTTAACCACATGAGAACCTCTTCTAAGAACCTCAACCATTATTTTATAACATGGGAGAAGAAAAAATAATAATGAGTTGAGCTTTAATGATTTTTAGAATAATACATATTAATGTGTTCAAAATGGTATGACAATAAACATATGAGAAAATAAGAGTAAGTAAGGAATATATCTATAAATGTACACGGAACCTAATGAGTTCTTAATAAGTCATGCTAGAAATATATAAAATCTCAATAAAAATGTTATTATGCGGAAAAAAAGTGTTGAATCATGATATAATAAACTTGAGAATGAAAGAATAGAAATAAGAATATTTATTTGAAATTTAACATGACGTTTAAATATTTCATAACAATGAATCTCTTGATAAACATAAGAATTTAGAAATTCTAACATTGTGAACAATCACGATTTAAACCCTTTTAAATGGGTTTAGGTTTAAGTGATACATACACTATTTGAGGTAACCAATTTCAATTTTTTGACTCCAGATACCATCCACCCTGGTTATAGGGATGTGGCTAAAAATCACTATAATGTAATTACTTTTCTAATGTAATGGTGGCCTCACGGGGGTTATGTTTTATCAGTAATGGGGTGTGTATGGTGGGGATGTACATTAATATGTGTTATAGTTCTAGTTCCCCTTTTCAGTATTAGTTAGCATCCATGATATGATATAATGGGGTGGGTGGGGGGTATAAGTCATGGGTTATATGATACACATGAGGTGCGATGTGTGGGAATGCATGCCTAATTAGTATTGGAAAAGCTAGAATGGATGAAATACTTGCAACATTGTTATTATTTAATAATTGAACCAAATGAAGGTATGGTGGATGATTCACATGGATCACATAACCATTATAATGATACATGAACAAATAAACATTTAAAGGTCATGAGAATGGATCATTCCCCACACATGTTATCATTTTGATGTTATGGGGCTCCTTTGACAAGTATCCCTATTGTTATGAAGGTTTTTTTAACAGAATTGGATATTTTGTTGAGTCTAGAAGTCCCGATCCTAGGAATAATGACACTTTTGAATTGGTGGAAGCATAAAAATCATACATCCACCATTATAAAATGAAGGAGGAGAAATGCAGAAGCCTCATGTGTTGAAGGGTTGAGTTGATCATTATTCTATGTGCTCATGAAATTTTTAATACAACATGTATCTCCTAATTGCATGAAACATTATAATGCATGTTAATTTTTCTAGGGCACCTTGGTCACCTAAAAGACATTATAAATGTACATTCAGGCATATGATACCCGTAGGACTACAATAAATGGAAAGGGATATTCCATGACAATTCTGGCACATCATTGTGAGATCCATCACTGAGAATGTGATGCTTCATAGAACAGGAGACTAATTATCACTGTTTATTATGACATGATGTCATGATATCTCTAGTCCTATTAAAATAAATAAGGAAATAAAATGTGAAAAAATGGTAGCTTCTCATGAAGGTATGATATGATGGACTTTATGTGATTGGAGTAATACTCCCTATACAATAACCATTTTCCACATGAATCCCACTTGAATAGAAAATAGTATTGTTGGTCGGAGTGGTTTACTCAAGAGGGGGGTGAATTGAGTACAAATTAAAATTTCTGTAATTAAAAACACTATCATAAATACCCCCAAATAAAATAATAAATTAAACTGTAGTGAATTTATATTAAAGTAGAGGTTCTGTTAGATTCTCAAGGGATTGATTAATTCCCAGTTAATCAACACAGGAGTGTGTGATTATCTTTTGAAACTAACTTACTAATCTACACTTAACATAAACACTTGATAATTTAATTATCAAAGAAACTTTAAAAACAATATTGGATTTAAAGTGATTAGTAGCGGAATAAAACATTGAAAGAGATGGCACAACAAATGTAACCAAGAGGTTCAGTCTCAAGCCGAGACTTAGTCCTCTCAAAAGTTTATTTAAAAATGATCCACACCCTGGATCGGGGTTCAACAGTTTACAACTGTCCAGGTCCAAGACCTCTACCACTGTTCTTCGTGGGAAACAGTACAACAGCAACCAGCTGTCCAGGTCACACACGACCTCTACAACTGTTATTCGTGGGAAAGAAAGAATGAAAGAGTTTGGTAAGGATTTACAAATCCTCCAGTTTAAGTACATGAGACAGTGTATGTGTTAGATATAGAAGATAACACACATTGATCGAAAAGTATAATAATAAATCACAGAACAAGAGATGTAGAGTTTAGAAGTGGTTCTGGTGATTTCAGTGTAGCTCTGGACTCCTTTGGATTCGATCAGAAGTGAATCTGAGTCCTTTTCTCGTTTCTGTTTGAGAAAAAGAGTGTCGTATGCTCCAGGTTCACAGACAGTGAAAATGTAGTCGATGAAGCTCTTCGATATTGTTTTTTATGCACATAACTCTTCTTGAGTAGGCTTGATTGTATATGTGATTCTGTCTTGCTTGGTTCTTCTTGTATGCACAGAGCTCTTCTTGAGTATGTCGTATGTTTTCCTTGTTTCTGTGTGTGTTGTCTCTTTTCTCTTCAGCAGAGTCTTCTTGTATTTATGTCACGTGCAACAGGAGAGAGAAAAGATTTCCTTTCTGCAGGTACGAGGTACAGGTTCCTGATATCCGACAACCTTTATCAGATATTTGACAAATCATTAAAATGTACATGATATGACCGTTAGATAGATTAAATAAAGATAGGAAATAAAGAAATTCAAATAGTGAGTCGAGTGATCGGTAGGTAATCAGCATGGGTAGCTTGGACATCGGTAGCTCAATGTCATTAGTTGCTTTGACTCTATCGGTGGCTCTATGCGTCGGTTGGTACACGCTTGTATCAGTGACTTTGTTTATCGGTAGCTCCATGCATCGGTAGCTCCATGCGTCGGTAGCTCCATGCGTCGGTAGCTCCATGCGTCGGTAACTCCATGCGTCGGTAGCTCCATGCGTCGGTAGCTCCATGCGTCGGTATCAGTAGCTGTGAGTCTGTCAGTAGCTTCGTCCATCGGTGACTCTTATTCCATCGGTAGCTATTTATACTTACACCTGTAGCTCTATGTTTGTATCTGTAGCTGTCTCTAAGTCAGTAGATTACATTTATAAGTACATCGGTAGCTCTGTGTTAAGTATATTGGTAGCTCTGTGTTAAGTATATCAGTGACTCTGTCTGTCGGTAGACTAAGTCTATCGGTAGAATGGGTACCGGTAGCTCTTTATCAGTAGCTATAGGCAGATTACTTATCTGTGTTATGCAGAACACATCCAATTGTGTTAGAATGAATTTATAACTTGTATGAACATGGATAAATGAGGATTAACATATTCCCAAGACTATTTTAAAAATTATTATTAGTTTGATCACAGATTTGAAAGAATTAAAGTATAGATCAATGATACTTAAAAATATCATTGAGAATGAAAGCATAATTGGGATTTTCAACACATATGAATACATGATTGAGATTGTAAAAATAGGTGAGGTCAACAATATCCCCCTTTTTGATAATCACAATTTATGATATGGGCATTTTACATAGTGAAAATATAATAGTAAAGAGTATAATATTGAATTCAATTTTATCAGAGAAAACAGCATCATAGATAATAGAAATAGTATGATATAGACATAAGTTATCAGAGGTAACAATCATAAGGTACCGAAGGTAAAAAGAAACATAATAATATCAGAGATAAAATTGAAGAGAAGATTATTTGTGTCTCCATTTATTCCTTATTTTTCTCCATTGAAAATATTTCTCATTCTCTCATTTTGTTCTCCCATTTGTGATAATCAAAAAGTGGGAAAGCATATATAGGAGACAAATAAAACAAGAGAAGTAAAAGGAGTTCTTCTGTATTAGAGCAGTCAGAAAGTACAGAAACAGAATACAAATGAATTCCTATCAAAAATCCTGGCCACTGGATCAATCCACATCTTCCACGTGAGATTTTCCTTTGGGATCAGAAGAAGGATCATGTGGTGAGGATGCAGGTGAAGGTTTTGGAATGCCAGAAAGGATCAAAGGAGGCTGAGCTACTGACACAGATTCAGGCCTGTAGGTTGAAGATCTTTGGGTGATCATTGGTGTGAGGCTTCGAATAGCTTGAGCAGGAGTCACCTGGACTGTGGAAACAGCTGAGGCAGAAGCAGGCAAAGTAGGAGGTACGATGGCTGGTCTGGCATCAACATGCAAGAAGGGCAGCAACAGATTTCTAAAATCCATAATAATTCCTCCTCCTCTTTCCATAGCAGAGATGAAATCATCTTTGTTCTCCATTAATTTTTCCAAGGCTGGAGTCAATTGTCTTAGTTGGCTCACTTGTTCTCTAAAGCTTGAGTTACTAGAGGTAGCTTCATGTTTTCCAACATCAGCTTGAAGTGGTGTTCGAGTTGATGCTTGGTGAAAATTTTGTTGAAGTAGTAGTCCACTTTTCTCTTTAGGGCTTCCTGAGAGGCAGAGGCTTCTCTCATATAATCTTAAACAAACTTCATTATTTCTCTCGTAGAATCTCTTGTAGAAAGCACCACTCGGCTCAGCTCTGATGAGTCCACAGAGCCACTGGTTGAAATAGAACCAATATCCTCCTTCAACATTGCTCGAACTTGATTCAGGTCAACTAATAGTTTGGATGTGAGAGGGCCCAGAGGGAAGGAAACAGTTTCTTTGAAACTCTTAGACAAACCACTGATTAGGCTTTGAAATTGAGAGTCCTGTAATTGAACATGATCCTTCACTGAGGTTTTGAAACTTTCAAACACCGAGACAAACTGGCTTACTACACTCTTCACATAAGCTAGGTCCTTGTCAGCTTGAGACTTGGAGCTCATATAAGAATCCAAAGCAACAACTGTTGTCTTGAGAGCTTCAAGATCTGCTTCGATTCTAGAAGACTGAGTCTGGCACTCTTTCACTTCTTCCATAAGCTCAGACACAAAAGAAGATAAATTACAAGCCAGAGATAGCTTGAAGGATATCTCTAACATTTTCAATTCTTCATTAAAGCTTTGCTTCATCTCAGCAACTGATACACTGAATGATTCTTTCTGCTCATTCTTCATGGATTCAAGATCAGATTTAGAGACAAAATCATTAGGGACAACTGCAGCAGATCCCCTTGCTGAGGCCAAACTAACTACAGAATCAGTCATTATTGATTGAATTGAGGATGCAAGGGAGGTTTCCATTAACTTCACTTCTTCAACAAAACTGGTTTTGAGGTCCTCTTTCAGCTTATTCAGATCATGAAATCTGACCACATTATCAGGAAACAACTCAGAATCAAGATCATAATTGGTCTTTGATCTATTCACAGACATCTCATTGTCAGAATCCGGATAATCCAATCCACAGACTATAAACCCTGGGTCTTCTACCCAGTCTCCAAACTCAACAGCAACTGTAACATTTCCAAGAACAGATTGATGCTCCCCCTCAATGGGTGCATTCTCATGTATCACAACAGTATTCAGTGCTGGATTCTCTTCATCAAGATCTTCTACTACAAGTTCCATCGGTGCAGCATCTAGAAGATCTTCTGATACAGGTACAGCTTCTTCTGTATCTCTTTCTACTTCAGCAGTCGGCACAGCTGAGTTTCCAATCAAAGGACTCATTCCTAAACTACCAGAAGCAGGCGATTCAGATACATTCTCCTTTTCCTCTTCTTCTTGGTGAGGTACAGACTGGTCTTCCTCATAAGTAGACAAAATTTCTTATACCTTTCCTTTCCTAGAATAAACCAATTCTGCAACAGGACTTGGGGGCAAGTCTGGATCTCCTCCAACATCCATAGGAGTTTCTTCTTCTTCTTCTTCTGTTTCATCACTATAAACAGGTTCCTCTTCATCAGGTCTCAGACTTGGATCTCTCATATCCTTTGGTCTTGAGGGATGATCCACAGGATTAAACCTATCATATATCTTCTGATCATCACTGACCCATTCTCTCTTCCATGGGTTCCAGTTAATTTTCATGTACTTACAAATAGTCGAGGTGATGCAGAAATTGTTCCTGACTACAACTGTCTCATCCTGAGACTCAGCTATTCCTTTCACTTTTATCATTACTGAAATCAGCTTGGCAAAGAACAAACCATTAGTCTTTGACTTTGGTCTAATCATGTCTTCCATTTGAAGCATTAACAATCTGCACAGATTGATTTTTACACCATGTCTTAGCAAATGAAGAAGATAGATATCTTGATATCTCAGATTTACAAAATCTCCTCGCCTCGGTATCAACACATGCTGAACAAACTTGAATAGCAGTCGATTCTCTCCATCCATTTCAGTAGCAACCACTTGCCTTTGATTCTCATTACCAGTCAGCTCTTTTAAGGCGGTTTCATAATCAAAGATATCACTGCTAGGTATCATTGATCTTGATACATACCCAGATACACCATCATGTGGTACTTTCAAACACTCAGCCCACACTACTGAAGAAAAAGACATCTCTTTTCCATTTAAAAACGAGCTTACCCGATTCTCATTTTCAGACTTCTCGAAGCTTACAAACTCGTAGAACTGTTTTACTAACTTCGGGTAGTATGGGCCATTGTTATTCGAGAAACAATCCACCCATTTCTGGTCCTCCAGAATCACGAGTACTAACAATTTGCTAGGCAGTAGCCATTCCACGCACAGTTCCTTCTCGATTACTATGTCTCTATTCTGCCAGTGAGGATTCATTGGTCGCCTTCCCGATCTAGTTCTGACTTCACTAACATTGGCTTTATGCTGTGTCTTCAGCTTCTTAGATTTTGGTTCTACACTTTCATCTCTGAAGATAGGAAGATTAGTCTTTTCCATCGCGGGTTTAGGGTTCTTGGTCGATTTGGGAGCAAAGGTTCGAAGGTGAGAGATTTTGAGCTCGGTGAGGTAAGAAGTGGCTTAGATTTTGTTTTATCATTTAGGAATTCCAAATAAATGACTAAAATAGAGTAAGATAAAATAAAATAAAACGATTCGTATTCTTGGCGGCAGACAGAAGTTTTAAAATATATCATCGGTGAGAATTGTACATCAATGAGAATTTCACATCGGTGAGGATTTTCACATCGGTGAGAATTTTCACATCGGTGAGAATTTCACATCAGTGAGGATTTTCACATCAGTGAGAATTTTCACAACAGTGAGAATTTCACATCGGTGAGAATTTCACATCGGTGAGAATTTTCACATCAGTGAGAATTTTCACATCGGTTGTGATTAAACATTCCCAATTCGTGTCTTATGTAACTTAGCCTATCCGAACTTAAAGGTTTAGTGAAAATATCGGCCAATTGCTGTTCAGTGCCAATAAATTCAAGAGAAATATCACCTTTTTGATAGTGATCTCTTAGGAAATGGTGTCTTACATCAATGTGTTTGGTTCTAGAGTGAGATACCGGATTCTTAGAGATGTTTATTGCACTGGTGTTATCACAGTTGATTGAAACATGTTTAAAATCATATCCATAGTCCAAAAGAGTGTGTTTCATCCACAGAATTTGTGCACAGCAACTACCAGCAGCTATATATTCTGCTTCAGCAGTAGATAATGCAACTGAGTTCTGTTTCTTAATACACCAAGAAACTAAAGATTTTCCAAGCAAATGACATGTTCCTGATGTGCTTTTTCTATCTAACTTACAACTAGAAAATTCAGCTTCTGAATAACTCATTAACTCAAAGGATTGTCCTTTTGGGTAAAACAAACCTAAGTTAACCGTGTGTTTGAGATATTTAAAAATTCTTTTGACAGCAAGCAAATGAGATTCTTTCGGATTAGCTTGAAATCTAGCACACATACACACACTAAACATAATATCAGGTCGACTAGCAGTAAGATAAATTAAACTACCAATCATACCTCTGTAATTTGTTTGATCAACTGGTTTCCCAATTTCATCTGCGTCCAATTTACAGGTAGTACTCATAGGAGTTTGACATTCCTTGATACTATCCAGACCAAAACGTTTTAAAAGATCCTTTGTATATTTACTTTGATTCAAAATAATACCATTTTCATTTTGAAATACTTGAAATCCAAGAAAGTACTTAAGTTCTCCCATTAATCTCATTTCAAATTCATTTTGCATACTTTTTGAAAAATCAGTACATAAAGAGTGTTTAGAAGATCCAAAAATAATATCATCAACATATATTTGTACAACTAAAACATCTTTAGAAATACTTTTTTAATGAAAAGAGTTGGATCAGAAATCCCTTTAGTAAAACCATTTGAGATAAGTAAATTGGTAAGTCTATCATACCAAGCTCTTGGAGCTTGTTTCAAACCATACAAAACATTAGAAAGTTTAAAAACTTGATTTGGAAAATGGGGATTAGTAAATCCAGGTGGTTGTTCTACAAAAACATATTCAATTATAAAACCATTTAGAAATGAACTTTTCACATCCATTTGATATAACTTGAAATCCAGATGTGCAGCATATGCAAGTAAGATCCTAATGGCTTCTAGTTTAGCTACAGGTGCAAAAGTTTCCTCATAGTCTATACCTTCTTCTTGATTATATCCTTGTGCAACTAGTCTAGCTTTGTTTCTAACTATATTTCCAGATTCATCTACTTTATTTCTAAAAACCCATTTTGTGCCTATTGTCAAAGTGTCCTTAGGTCTGTCAACTAATTCCCAGACTTTGTTTCTTTCAAAATGATTTAATTCTTCCTGCATAGCCATTACCCAGAATTCATCATTGATAGAATCATTGACATTTTTGGGTTCTAGCTGTGAAAGAAAAGCTTGATGTTCAACCTGGTTTCTTAGAGAATCTCTAGTTTGTGTTCCTCTATCAAGATTACCAACAACACCTTCTAAAGGATGATTATTTAGAATCCTCGTTGATCTGTTAAAGGTTGGACTAGAAATTTCAGGTTCGTCTATAGGTTCGGGTTCAACAGAAGCAGATTCTGGAAAAAGTCCAGAACTGGATGTTTTGATAACAGGTTCTTTAGATTTATCATTAATGTCCAGAACAGATAAGTCTTCTTCAATATTTTCAAGAGAGGTTTTAGACTCATGTGGATCAGTTTCATCAAACTTGATGTGAACAGATTCTTCCACACATTTAGTTTTATTATTGAATACTCTATAGGCTTTACTTGAAATAGAGTATCCCAGAAAAATTCCTTCATCACTTTTGGAAGCAATCTTATCCATATTATCTTTAGTATTCAGAATAAATACTTTGCAACCAAAAACTTTAAAGTAATTAACCTTAGGCTTTCTATTGTTTCACAATTCATAAGGGGTTTTCTTAAGAACATGTCTAATTAAGACTCTATTAATAACATAACAAACTGTATTTACAGCTTCAGCCCAAAAAATAAAGAGGTAGGTCATATTTATTGAGCATGGTTCTAGCAATTTCTTGAAGGGTTCGGTTTCTTCTTTCTACTACACCGTTCTGTTGGGGTGTTCTAGGGGCAGAAAAGTTATGAGTATATCCATTGTGTGAGGAATAAGATTCAAAATATTGATTTTCAAACTCATGACCATGATCACTTCTCAAAGATTTAATCTTAAGTCCACTAAGGTTCTCTACAGATTTAGAGTATTTAACAAAAGAAGAACAAGCTTCACTTTTGTGAGCTAGAAAATATAACCAAGTATATCTAGAAAAATCATCTACAAGAATATAAACATAGTGCTTCCCATTTAAACTAGAAACTCTTGATGGTCCAAACAAATCCATGTGAACCAATTCAAGTGGTTGAGAAGTCGAAACTTCTTTCTTTGATTTAAAAGAAACTTTGTGTTGTTTTCCCTTTTGATAGGGGTTACACACTCTATCATTTGGGAATTCTAATTTGGGTAGGTCTCTAAATAGGTTTTTTCTAGAGAGTTTTCTATGTGAGTGAATGTTGCAATGTCCCAATCTTCTGTTCCATAGCCAAGATTCACTATGAAAATCATTCAAACATGTAATATTCTTCTTAGCTAAAGAATTCAGATTAACAGCATAAACATTTTCATTTCTTAAGGAAGAAAATACCAACACATTCTTAGAATTAAAAACTTTTCCAGAATAATATTCAAATTTAACATGAAAACCATCATCACATAACTGATAAATACTTAATAAATTGTATTTAAGGCCATCAACAAATAAAACTTTAGAAATCAAAATTGAATCAGTGTTACCAATCTGGCCTAGGCCGATGATTTTTCCTTTAGAGATGTCACCAAAGGTGACAAAGCCTCCATCAACTTTTATTAAACTCTTAAAACAAGAGAAGTCTCCTGACATATGTCTTGAACATCCACTTTACAAATACCAGGTCTCTTTACAGGAGCTCTTTAAGCAAGTTCCCTACAAAACAGATTCAGATGGGAGATGATTTTGGTACCCAGATTTTCTTGGGTCCAGACAGGTTAGCCAATAACACTTTAGGTACCCATATTTGTCTAATGGGTCTCATATAATTTGTAGAATTGACATGCTTTGAAAGATAAACATTATTAGATCCATAGCTATGTATATAACTGGTTGAAGCATATGAAGTTCCAGAATTACCTTCATTCTGTCCAGATTTAGAAATGAATCTAGTTTTGGAAATTTTCCTTTCTCCAGGTTGGTATCCTATACCAGTAGTATATTTAGGTGCTATTTGCTTTCCTGGAATCTGTGTTAATGTATTTTTGCCATTGGTTAACTTCTCTAAGTCTTTCTTGAGTTTCTCATTAGATAGTTTCAGTTCAGTGTTTTCTTTTAACAGTTGAGCATTTTTCTCTTTTTCAATATTGAGTTCGGTTTTAGCTGTAGTGGTGAGAGCATGCTATTTCTTTAATGACTTGTATTTATCCTTAAGTTCATTACATGTCTCTTCCAGCATATCACAGTACTCAAACAATTCATTTTTAGACATTGTTCTAGAATCAGAATCAGATTCTGCATTATCTCCAGTGTAAAAATAATTTAAAGCAGGAGTTTCAGCAGTTACCTGAGAAGTGTTTGTCATAAAGCACATGTTTGCCTTATTTTTGTGTTCAGTTTCAGAGCTTTCAGATTTAGTAGAGCTATCCTCAGAAGCACTCCAAGTAGCCTTCATGGCTTTCTTAAACATATTGTCCTTATATTCATATTTCTTTTTATACTTCAGCTTTGGACAGTCATCTTTAATGTGTCCTTTTCTCTTGCACTCATAGCAGACAACATCATCTGATTTGTCATTCTTCTTCCAATCCTTTTTCCATTTACCTTGGTGATCATACTTACCCTTATAATTTGTTTTTCTGAAAAACTTCTTTTTCCTATAAAATTTCTTAAATCTTCTAGCAATGTGAGCCATCTCAGCATCACTGTTAGAATCACTTTCACTGTCTTCACAGCTTGAACATTCAACTAGAGCTTGAAGGTTTTCTTTGTCCTTATTCTTTGAAGTTGAAGATTTGAAAGAGACATACTTTCTTGGAGGTTCATTTTCTTCCTCTTTATTCACTTTAAGTTCTTCTTCATACATCATCAGCTTGCCAATTAGTTCCTTGACAGGTAGAGCAGCAATGTCACATGATTCTCTGATTGAGACAGATGTGCCTCTCCATCTATCAGGTAGACATCTCAAAATTCTCATAATTTTGTCCTTCGATGAGACATCCTTTCCCAGCGAGATCATTGTATTGACAATTTCATTGAACCTGAGATACATGTCAGAAATGGGTTCGTCAGGCTTCATTTTAAAATTATCATACTTGATAGTATAAGTGTTCAATCTCATTTCTTTAACATTCGTTGTTCCTTCATGAGAAACAGCTAAGGTATCCCAAATTTCATATGCAGTTTTACAAGAAGAAATTCTATTAAACTCTTCATATCCTAGAGCATAGTACAAGGCATTCATAGCTTTACAGTTGTTATTGTAAGCATTCTTTATAGGTTCATCCCAAGTAGATCTAGCAGTAGTGGGAATTTTGTATTCAGATTCAATAGCAGTCCAAATATCAAAACCTATGCTTTCTAGATGAATTTTCATTTTCAGTTTCCACTGAGCATAATTAGTTCCATTGAAGATAGGTGGCCGGTTAGTAGCAGCACCCTCATGTCTATTTTCCATGATGAGAATATTTTAAAGAGATAAAAATTTAGATATAACAGAAATTTTAAGAACTTTAAAATACAACTAAAATCACAGTTCAAAAGCAGAGTACTTTTAGAATATATTTTCAATCCTCTGATACCAAGTGTTGGTCGGAGTGGTTTACTCAAGAGGGGGGGTGAATTGAGTAACAATTAAAATTTCTGTAATTAAAAACACTATCTTAAAGACCCCGAAATAAAATAATAAATTAAACTATAGTGAATTTATATTAAAGTAGAGGTTCTGTTAGATTCTCAAGGGATTGATTAATTCCCAGTTAATCAACACAGGAGTGTGTGATTATCTTTTGAAACTAACTTACTAATCTACACTTAACATAAACACTTGCTAATTTAATTATCAAAGTAACTTTAAAAACAGTATTGGTTTTAAAGTGATTAGCAGCGGAATATAACTTTGAAAGAGATGGCACAACAAATGTAACCAAGAGGTTCAGTCTCAAGCCGAGACTTAGTCCTCTCAAAAGTTTATTTAAAAATGATCCACACCCTGGATTTGGGTTCAACAGTTTACAACTGTCCAGGTCCAAGACCTCTAGCACTGTTCTTCGTGGGAAACACTACAACAGCAACCAGCTGTCCAGGTCACACACGACCTCTACCACTGTTATTCGTGGGAAAGAAAGAATGAAAGAGTTTGGTAAGGATTTACAAATCCTCCAGTTTATGTTCAGGAGACACTGTATGTGTTAGATACAGCAGATAACACACACTGCTCGAAAATTATAATAATAAATCACAAAACAAGAGATGTAGAGTTTAGAAGTGGTTCTGGTGATTTCAGTGTAGCTCTGGACTCCTTTGGATTCGATCAGAAGTGAATCTGAGTCCTTTTCACGTTTCTGTTTGAGAAACAGAGTGTCGTATGCTCCAGGTTCACAGACAGTGAAAATGTAGTCGATGAAGATCTTCGATATTCTTTTGTATGCACAGAAGTTTTCTTGAGTAGGCTTGATTGTATATGTGATTCTGTCTTGCTTGGTTCTTCATGAATGCACAGAGCTCTTCTTGAGTATGTCTTATGTTTTCCTTGTTTCTGTGTGTGTTGTCTCTTTTCTCTTCAGCAGAGTCTTCTTGTATTTATGTCACGTGAAACAGGAGACAGAAAAGATTTCCTTTCTGCAGGTACGAGGTACGGGTTCCTGACATCCGACAACCTTTATCAGATATTTGACAAATCATTAAAATGTTCATGATATGACCGTTAGATAGATTAAATAAAGATAGGAAATAAAGAAATTCATACAGTGAGTCGAGTGATCGGTAGGTAATCAGCATCGGTAGCTTGGACATCGGTAGCTCAATGTCATTAGTTGCTTTGACTCTATCGGTGGCTCTATGCGTCAGTTGGTACATGCTTGTATTGGTGACTTTGTTTATCGGTAGCTCCATGCATCGGTAGCTCCATGTGTCGGTAGCTCCATGTGTCGGTAGCTCCATGCGTCGGTAGCTCCATGCATCGGTAGCTCCATGCATCGGTAGCTCCATGCGTCGGTATCAGTAGCTGTGAGTCTGTCAGTAGCTTCGTCCATCGGTGACTCTTATTCCATCAGTAGCTATTTATACTTACACCGGTAGCTCTATGTTTGTATCGGTAGCTGTCTGTAAGTCAGTAGCTTACATTTATAAGTACATCGGTAGCTCTGTGTTAATAATATCAGTAGCTCTGTGTTAAGTATATCGGTGACTCTGTCTGTCGGTAGACTAAGTCTATCGGTAGACTGGGTACCGGTAGCTCTTTATCAGTAGCTATAGGCATATTACTTATCTGTTTTATGCAGAACACATCCGATTGTGTTAGAATCAATTTAGAACTTGTATGAACATGGATAAATGAGGATTAACATATTCCAAAGACTATTTTAAAAATTATTATTGGTTTGATCACAGATTTGAAAGAATTAAAGTATAGATCAATGATACTTAAAAATATCATAGAGAATGAAAACATAATTGGGATTTTCAACACATATGAATACATGATTGAGATTATCAAAACAGGTGAGGTCAACAAGTACCCTCAAGGGGACATATACATGTTGTCATGATCTATTAAAGGCACCCCAGGCAATCCACCTTGGCCCCATAAAGGGCCTCGTACATTAGTCTTCCATCATTATAAATACATCTAATATTCATTATGATTTTGTGATGACCTATAAATATTCCTTCCTTACCCTGTGAAAGCTAATTGATATATCCACATGGATAGGAAAAATATATTTGATTAGACAGGGTCTACAAAACATATTAATGGAATAACATTCAAATTATCACTCTTATCATGTGGAGACGCTGATGAGACACATCTAGATCACGCGGTGGAAATGATACCAAGCTCTCTCAACTGAAACAAGATAATATTTTGATGATATGTTCCATTAATGATTGTGTATAACCAACGCATAGAGACACATAACTCCATATCCCTCATCATAGAAATTATGTTTTATGGGTTACATATACACAAGAGCATAGGACCAGACATCTCATAGTGGCGGGCTACACTATCACAAGAGGTACTCCACCAGGTAAAATCTCTTGAATTACCAAAGGGATCATGTTGTATGAATATTTTTTTTTCATGTGATAAATAGATATATCACAAAAAAGTCTTCCAGGATATCTTGTAGATTACATGAAGCAGTTCTTGCATACCTACTGGGTTACAAGAAACTGAAAATGATATAAATCATGACTATACTTGAGGCACATATGCAATAATGTATGGAAGAAGAATAAAAAATATCAATGTAGTCTGTGAAAAATATTATTCTAGTCTTGATGCACTTCATGTTCCCTACATCAATAATGTTATATCACCGAAGAATGATTCCAAATTCATGTGAATCCAACCTAAAAATTGCTTTTAGAGATTGTGATACCCCGTGGACATGTCAAAAATTCGTGCGATGACCACTGAACATGCCAACCATGTCTTGTTACATCCCCTTTCTTGTTGAGCCAAATCTAGTAATATCATTTAGGCATGTCTCCCATGATATGTGACAAAACTATGGAATTCCATCCATGTCTCACAATTTCAACCATAATGTCATCATGATTATGTGATTTCCTCCAAAAATTTCTTGAATGTCTTGTGATTCCCTTTGGGAATGACAGTCAAGACAGAAAATGAATCCACGAAATTTCATGAAGTTCTCATGATTTACCCTATTCAAGTCATCTATATCACATGATATCCTCCAAAAATATCATAAATGGTGGCTGTCATCCTCGTAGAATGTCACCGACATCTAGTTATGTCCACTAAAAAAGTCATACAGATCATGTGATGTCCTAGAAATATGTCATCTAGTACATGTGACTGCATCCATATATGTCATCATTGATAAAGGGATTCTCTCCAGAAATTCCATTCAAATTATGAGACATTTATTGGAAAAGTTAACTAGATTATGCGATTGGAATTGTACATGCCATAAAAACACCCTCAACATGTGAGGTGGACATCTAGGATATGTCTAGTAGAAAATCAGGTCATCTTAGGATGGAATATCGAGATAGAACAGCCTTGTATAGTGTGGTATATTCCCAAATAAACTAAAAGAACATGAATTCCTTCCATAGATCGGTTATATAAGACTCCTTCATAAGGCTTCGGCTAAAATAGTGACACACCTCAGTATCAGTTTCTTTATGTACCTAGCATTCTAACTATCATTAAACAATATCACCCATGGGGTTATAATTCTTACTTATCCCTTATATGATTAAATAGCCTGTAGGAATATGATAACACTAATTACTTCTATAATCCAAATATATGGATTGCCTTCCAGTGTCCATATATATATATCAAACAACCCAAAAGGTTAGGCCTAATGTGTATGTCTCGTATCCATATGAAATGAGTTTCTTCAGTTAATATTCATTTTTTCTGAATCATATTATGGATATCATGTGCTTTGGGACATGAAATGGTCACATCACTAGAATCATGAATATCTCCCATATAGTGAAACCGCAATGTGTATTTCCTATTAACTATCATCTATGCTTTCCCCATACAGGGGCATTTAGCGAAGTGCAATTCATGGATGTGTGATCAAACTATGATGAATCTGATTCGTATCATAACAATGATATAGAAGACTCCTGCCTAAGTCTTGAACATTATATCCAGTTCCCATGTGACTTAATATATTTCTTTTCCATGTGACTTCAACCTGCTTTATTTTAATAAACTATGTGGGTTTTGATTCCAATTATAAATGGGTTATGTTAGATTCCTCATCATGTTTCAATCCCATCTTTATGATATTAGTTACATCCCTAGTTTTAAGTAGACTCTATAGTGACTTTTTATATGGATTTGGAATAAAATATATTATAATGTTCTAATAGTTAACTAAGAATGTATGGAGAAACTCAAAAACATATATATGAATTCATCAAGAAATCCCTTTTAAACCTAGAAGGAATCAATAAATGATAATTTTGTTAGGGTAAATAGTGATGTATAGTTGTTAAGAAGGGATTCTCAAGCATATAATAATTATTTAAGGGAGTTCTAGAGTAGGAAAAAATCCACCCTATAAGGGTGTGATGAGCCTAATATCACATCCTCTCGAACAATATATGTTACTAAGTGTCATTGGGTCTAAAAACCAATTATGCCTCATTCTATTTGATGATCAGTCTCTATGAAGATATGGTACTAGGAAAAATATAGATCTTCTATTAAATAATTTAATATCTAACAGAAATAATTGAATAAGAAATTAACCCCCCAATAATCATCTTTCAGGATAAAAATCATGTAGTTTTTTTCTTCAAAATACATAATGTTGAACATAATATTAATAATTGTACAAGATAGTGAACCCAAAAAATAATCCATCGGGAGAAAATAAATGATATTATTCATCAAATGAAAATTTGACGAACCCAATGTTAATTATATTAAAAGATATTTACCCCCCCCCCCCACAATAAAATTATAGTAGAACCCACATATTTGTTTCTTCAGAAAAAATGGTGAACCTAACATAAATAAATGATATAATATAAATGATCATTTTAACATGAATGAAGAGATATAATTTTTCACCTCCAATAGAAACCAATACCACACACACATTTTACAATCCTATGTAATTGGAATTCTCAGCAAATAATATATTCTTACAGTGAAAATTGCATTCATGAAAACTAGAAAAACTAAAAATATATAAGGAATATTGTGTTACCTAAGTAGATATGATTGAGCATGTGTAATTACTATTATAATGAACTGACTGGTGACCTTGTTCATCATTGTCTTCGTCAATGAATATAAATCTCTCACAAACAACACCCTTAAGTGGGATGGTGTCATTATTCTGTTAATATTCTAGAGAATCAGTTCTGGTTACAAACCCTATGAGTAAGAGAATGACCTCATACTCCCTAAATCATTACCATCATGAGAAAATTAAACGGTCTAGAAAAACCACTCACATTGTATGATATAAAAACATGGGGCTACAAGAAAGCGTATCCATACGATGAATATTAGAAAAAACATCATCTAACAAGATGTACAGAATCCACGGGTAGTCATTACAATGTCCAATAACATCAGAGGATTGTCCCTAGAGTTCAAAAATAAACACATTCAATATTATATTATGGTTGGTTAAGGATTGAAATATAGATGTATTCTAGTATTGGATCTATTGTAGAGGGAACATTTCAACAACTATTAGCTACATCATCCCACAGGTTCCCCAATATCACCTATAGAGGGAACCACAGTACACATTAACACCGCTAAAACACATGAAGTGGAAAAAAGATTATCATATCGGGGGTAGATATCTCTTGAAAACTATGATTGGTCCAATATATACACTTCCTCTGCTAAATCTCACATACATATTTTGGAATTAGGTAGTGAGCAGGCTCATATCCCACATCACATGGATATAATTTATGGATATATTCCTACATCAAACATGAAGGTGAATATCCATACCCCCATGCAAAAATCCCATCTGAATATATAGATGGATCACGAAGGAAATGATATGAATTATTTATACATTAATCCATGATATCTTCATATAAATATTAGAGTAATAAAAATTTTAACCCATCATTCTTGTAAACACTTTTTTAAATGCCACATAATTCTTCTAGTAGTATAAAAATATGCAGACATTTACATTAACTGATACATATACATGAATAAAAACATAATCATATGCATATAGTAAGGTTATAATAACCAACATATTAGCATAAAAATATTCTCATCCAGGGCAAGCTTACATTATTACTATAGTCTAGGAGGATTTTCATTACATTCCAGTAAAGTATAATGTTTGGGATAAATATCATTTTCCCATTCCTACTAGGTGTCACCAATTGATATTAGAACATTCCACAATATAAGCTGACATTATTTTTGAGAAACATATGTGGAATAATCCAAAGGCACCAAAAGACATTCATATTCATGTTCTAGTTGGGGATCCCCAAATGAGAGCATCACATACATGAAGATAAGATCATATTCCTATTAGAAATGTCTAGTGGAATACTCAAAATTGATGAGGTCATGTGAATATCGCAACCCCAACAGTGTCCCACAAGGTGATAGTGGATCATGTATCATGACATAATCATATTCATATCGGTGAATCAATATTCAATATTTCAACACTTCACATATGCCAACATAATACCACTGATTCCTTTGAAAAATGACTACAAAAACATCCATTAATGGTTATAATAGATGTTTATTATATCCATTACCATATTCTATTAGTCAATTAACATAATATGATGGGGAACATCTATTTATTATAGGATCATATCACCTCTTCATCAATATTTGGATGACATGCTCTGCAAACCACACACAAGAAGGATCATATTCCCTTCGACAATATAGAATATCTCTAATATAACCATGAATATTCATAGAGGTGGCTCATAATACTATTGCACTATACGATAATCATCATATTCTAGTAGCAATCATACAACATACTCATATCCCTGCAAAACCCGAAAGGCAAGTACACATATTCCATCCAAAAAGTATAAAAAGGATCATAAACATGACTTACTGAATGCTAGTGTTCATCAGTCTATTTGATGCTTTTCTACACAACCATTAGTGTCCAACGACGCTTTAGGTGTAGTTGATGAAGATAATTACCATAATAGTCCTCATTTGGATACTATTAATATATAGTTCATTGACTCTAATGATAAAATCTATGAAGTTCAACAGTCACATGATAATATCTACCCTAACAAGTAAATAATCACATTCCCATAACACCTCCATATATATAGGTTCTCAAAAATATTATTCCTTCATATATAGATGATATCAAATCATAGGAGTCGACCATATATAGTTACATGTCTTCTTCTAGAATCCCATCACCACGATCAATAGATTACCATGGAAAATATCTTCAATAGTCTGATTGTGTGGAATCATGTATGAATAATTATGAACAATATAAAATTGATATATGGATAATGTTTGTAAAATTACCTTTGAACTATGTTATGTCCCATAACCACTTCTGTATATAAGATCATGGATTAGGAAGATAAGGAGTGCAAGACTTACTTTGGAAACAATATGTGGGAAACTCATAAATGGTTAAATTCTAGATACATTCCTTGTCTAGGTTATGAAGATCTAATTAAGAGAATCGATATTGTTTAATATAATCTAGCAAATGCTTCTATCTCTATGGAACAGGTCCCAAAAACTGAAAATAACAATGGAAATCTACAAGATACTTGATGGCATTGCCTAAAAACACATTGGAATCTAATATCAGAATCCTCATCAGGTATCAATATTTGGTGATGTGGAATGTATGGAGAGTTGTTGCTCACCACATACCTAGAACATCTTATCCCTACAGATATGGAATCTTGTAATTAAATATCATCTAGAGAAATCAGGGTATTGGATTATGCAAAAGATAGCTAGTCACTATAAAAAAATTATCCAAGTTTAATTAAGAAAGGACATCTGAAATGGAGGGAGATGTTGTCCAAATTTTATTTGAATATGGCCCATAAAAACAATGTGAATTCATTTTATACAAAAAATCCATATTTGTGCCCAACCTAAAAACATGAAATAGAAAATGAAATCCATCATGGGCTACTAGTTCACACATCTTATAAATCATCACATCTTCACAAAATTAAATGGGTCGTACTATGTGATTTTATAGCATTCAACCTTGAGATAACACATCCCACTATTCTAGAGGAATATTTACCACCCCTTGACTCCTTGAATCCTCAATCACTCATAGGATTCACGTCATATAATTAAAAATTGCATCTTAGTCCAAGTCCACTGGGATGAGGGTATTTTTTATCTCCATCTCGATGACAATGTTCATCAAAATCTATGATGGTCCAAGAGAAATCGAAGATTATTGAAAATAAACACTATACCATATAATGAGGGAATTTATATCCCAATACACATACCAAGAGTCATAAATTAATCCATCAGAATCACTAATACTAAACAAATAGATCACAAAGATCCAATGAGGCCTCGAATAGTCCCAAACCCACCAGTATGGAGAAATTTCATCTTCATCATCAACGTTGAATGATTAAATCTTATTTAGGCATGGAGGAAAATATTGAAAAATAATATCCCATACATTCATCATGTTACAAGATGAACATGATCTATATAGGGCCTGTTTAGAAAACAAGAGAGAAAAAACCCTCAGTGTCACTACACATAGGACGAGAATAATGGAATGTACAGAAGTGGAAATAAAAAACTAGAAGGATACTAAGTTAAATAATTTCAAACATCTCCAAGGGTTTGAGAGACAAATATGTTCCATACAGTGAAAAATATCACAATTTCGTATCGAGTAATTTTGTTTCTACTGTTTCATCATATACATCTCGTAATATACTCACCTTAAATACATTAGATATTGTGGATCACGAAAAAAATGAAAATGGACCCAATAAAAAAATAAACCTAGATAGGTTAATTCATTGGATACCAAAATTAATGATGTACAAAAAAATAATTAGTGGAGAATCTCAAACCTAGAACCTCTAGATATTGAGTTGAAACCTCTATAATGGAACAATTACATGGATAATGATAAATAAGTTTTTATATCTCACTCTTCACCAAGAAGAGTCAATTTTCCTTCCACGGAGGATTAGTTTGAATAGTATAAGGATGCGATCAATGAATTTTGAAAACTAATTGAGGATCTACCTAAGGAAAACATTCAAAATGGGTATCTATTTTTGAATTGGATGAATATCACACATCCTATACATTAGTAAAGACTTGATCAACCTATATGAGGGGAATATGATAATCATATCAACATCAGATCTAGGAAGCCACAATACAAACATAATGATGTCAATGATGATCATTTCATCCCTCCATTGTGGTGATATCCACTCCCCCAATTGGGTGATGATTCAGATTTTGAACATATTGAGAGTCAATGGAAGATGAAAATATGAATTTCACATCAAGCCTCGCCTCCTCGTAGTTACGTTAAAAAGATCAATAAATTTTTCCTCAAGAAGTAATGAATTTAATTGAGACCATGTCTACTCGAATAGAACCCATGGAAGGGTGATATGCAACTATGAGGCCTGATGAGAAGCCATATCCTAAATTGGTGGAATAAACAATACCGACACCCAAATTTTCCAATCATACCTTCTCTATCATTGACATTATAGTAGATTTAGAAAAACATCTAACATACTTTGTGTCCCAATGTTGTGTGATGATGGGACTTAGAGACTATAAAGATGTCACCAAATATGAGGTTTTTTTGTACATTCTCTAATAGTTCCATATCTGTTTGGTACATTATCCATCTTTCATGATCTATTGTATTATGGGACGAATTTATATAACATTTCCATTAACAGTTCATCTCTACCCTCAGGAAAATGTTAATTGTCTACCTGAAAAAGAGATTGAATGAAAAAAATTGAGGGTTCATGAATTCTAATCTATATAGAATGTGTCAACATATTCCATCGGAAGCCCTCTCCTGAAGGACCAATAAGGATAAACTTATGATGAAAATATAAAGGATAAGATAAACACACCATTGATCTTGATGAAATATCCTAGATGTTTTAATGAATTTGTTTAAATGGATTATCATTTAGATGACTCCTATTAGTGGAATTCCGATTATTCTCAACCCTTACCCACATCATAGAGGAAAAGGCTATGTAAGGTAAAACTACCACTATTACCCATAATGTACAGGTCGTTCCCATTTAAAAACATAGTAAGGTCTTGAACTACCCACCACCTACTATTGGTCCAATGCTAAAAAGTCTCCATCATGGAAATGGAAAAAGATATCAGTATCCCACATGATTTTTTAAATTGGTGGATAAAAATTTCATAATTTGAAATGAGTACGACCTCAGTAATTTCATTAACCCCATGGAAATTAATCTATTCAATCTCCCACATCCTAGGAAATGAAATGTTTTCAACAACAATGATCACCCTGACTACGATAGTCTCCATAGAATGATGGGAAATAGTTTCCAAGATTTCATCATCATTAATGAAATCATGAAAATCACATTTGATTCCATAAAGGCGATGATTGATAAATCCCCAATATTGGAAAGTTGTGTGTTAGTTTACTACAATGAAGAAGCATATGATTAACTACTTTTTTTCTAGGCATTGTTTCACATTCAACAAATGATTGATTCGAAAGACAATCACCTGATATTAAGCCACCCTAAGGGAAAATATTTGAAAATCCCTAATTGTTCATTCATTTGTGTAGGTGACATAAAATAAACCACCAATTGGTGGTCATAATCATCATAAAATAAATATATGGAAGATGATGATTCATATCCAACTCTGATTCAATCCTTGACTACTTTGGATGCCTATCATATAATGTTCCTTGCACAGGCATAACACCACAAAAAACCCCCATTTAATGAAGAGATAATAATTTTGTAATTTAATGTAATATACACGGAAGAAACAATATCTAATTGTGAATATTAATCTGATTATGAGTTCCCCATAACTGATCAAGGAGTTTAAGGTTGAACGAACATGTTTTGTGGATATAGTGACAATATATGTTTCGTTAAACCCAATATCAAGGCCATATCCAAACATAAGAAATATAATAAGAGGATAACAAAGGTAATGAACTAAAATTTTCTCAATAGAGGCAATTATGTGTTTACTCACTAACCATCTATCGTCTATTCCCAATATTCTTATATGAACATATGGAATGGGAGTTATTTTTTTATCATCCCTGACAAATGGGAATTCCAGGACATCCTATGCCACTTGCAACACATTCCTACTTATCCAATGAAAATGACGTACTATCTACTGAAAATTAATCTTATCATGAATCCCATAATAATTATAAACCATCTATATCACTCACCAACCTTTTTCCAAAAGAACGACATCATGAAAAAGTTGGTACATATACATAATAATTTCTCAAAGCTAGATGTTATACATCTTTCATAATTACATACAGAGACACTAGTTGATGCACTCTTGAACCAATTAGACATCATGGATTTTTTATATACATTATATATCTATCAGTTAGATAATGTACCATAATAATTCCATTTTTGAATCTTGTATATAGAGCAGGATACATAAGAGGCCATTCATGGATGCATCAGTCCCCATAAGTTTTAGGAAGACTCAATAATGACGACATCTAACAGGGTCATAATAAAAATGGTTTTGAAATCATCCTACTTGTTATTATAACCCATATAATTTTGGTATAAAAGATGGTAGTTGTATCTACTACAATGAAAACCATTAAAGTTTATGATTAGAGAGATAAATGGCTCCCAAAAAGATCAATCCCAACGCATAGTTTGAAGAAATAATATCTAAAATGGTGTTCATGGTTATCCAACAAGACATAGAATATAATATTCTTCTCAAAATACCATGTATTCATATGAAAATGGTAGGACCTTTAACATTTTATCATTTATTGAAATATTCCATTGATGGAAAGTCATTATAATATATAATGACTATTCTCACATTGAGTCTTGAGATTCCACATATGTAGAGACATGTTTAAATAAAAGAGAGTGACTGAAAGAAATAAATAATTAAAATATATAGATTTCAGTACTAAAATGTATTTTGGAGAACCCCTAAATATCTATAGTATATGATTTTTTGTAATTATATGATAATAATAAAAAATATTCGGAAAATAGACTTTATCTTGGATGTTTAGTATCAATGAGTCGTTATTGAGAGTATGAAAAAAAATCAGTGTTGGAATCACTCAAAAAAGACTCATACAGTAGTGGGTGATAGTGTCTCTTACCATGGAACCTCTCATCATGATAATGATAGATAATTCTTATATTTACATCATGGTATGAAAATGTTTACATGGTATAGGAGATGGAATGATAATAGGGTGATATCCAGAACACACCACCCATATTTGTGGAAGGAATCCGAATCACCATTGATGTGATAATGCACATAAATGTAGGAATGAATGATGAAAAACATAATACATTTTTCAGAACCTCAAGTCCTCTTGAATATGAAGAGATGTATATAGAATTTCTAAAGCAACATCTATATGTGTTTTCATAGATTTATATAGATATTTATGGAATGAACCCTGATGTGGTCACAGACCATATCATTTTACCTAATGGACATCATTTACTGAACCAAGTTTGCAAGAGGATACAACCATTTAATTCTACTAATATAGTGCTAGATGTTTAAAAAATAATGAAATAAGATTTTCTAGGGAATTGAAATACCCATGATGGCTCAACATCATCATCCATGTCATGAATGATATATGGGAATATTAGAGACTGTATAGATTTCAGTTAATAAAATTGATATCTTCCAAAGGATAATTTGTTTACCTATCTCATAAATAATTATAGATGAAACTATTGGATTCCAATCCCATTCCTTCATGGATATGGACTAAGGGTTTAAGAAAATAAAATTTGACCTTTATGACATGGCATTCAACACCTTTAGAGAACCTTAAGGATCTTTTTCAATTTTCTACATGCCCTTTGAACATAAAAAATCCTATTTTACCCATAAATGTATTTTGAATCATTTCAATATTACATTATTGAGAGAAATTGTAGAATGTTATGTCGATGATATAGTGTTAAAATCCCAATAGGGATGAGATCACCTCACAAATCTTCAACAAATCATTAACATGTTGTGACATCCTAGCATGATGATGAATCCGTTAAATTTTTCAATTGGGCTAAATTATATTAAATTATATGGATTTTTGTTTCTAAATCATGGTATTGAGTTTGAACCAAAAAAATATAAGATTAAATCTTGCATAGTCACCCATTAAAATTTCCAAGAGCATTGGGACCTCAACGGGAACCTCTCTTACAATCGTAAATTCTCTTCCAACATGTCCCAAAAATATCTCATCATATCCATGCTAGTGTAGAATTGATTCTCCTAATGATGGGATGAGGTCATCCAAGAGGGATTTGAGAGGCTCAGGAAATACTTGGTGCACCCACATGTCATATTCCACTCATCAGTTTTATTTTAAAATTATACGATTATGTTCGATAGAGTATATGAATCACATCACAGAGGAAAAAAACCGTGAAATATATAATATAAATATAGTTACTATTTCATAGAATTTGAATTGATATGTATTAATAGGATATTCATGATTTTTATATTTATATAGGTTCTAAGAAATAAAATGTATTTATAATAATTACTCAAATATTACTATGGTCAATTTATACATCAAAAAATGATGTTTTTTCTAAAAGAGATTTATACAACATTTAATGATAAAATAAATAAATATTTATTTATAATATCATAAATTAATTTTGATAAAATTAATACTATATTTCAAATTAAGATATAATTATTATCTTAGCGTGAAATCATGAATTGTTTCTAAAAATGGTGAATTTTTAGTGAATATTGAAAAATAACTATTTTTTAATATGATTTATTCTAAATAAATTATTTAATATAAATTTCCCAACATGAACTACATTTCATTTCAATGTAAAAAATATATATTTAGTGATATTTTTAAATATTAATTTCGTTTATATCATTTTAACTTTATTATGTTATATGTTTACTTTTAGGCTTAAAATCATATTTTTCAAAAATAAAATATCTCTAAATTAAGAATGATCCTCCTTTATAATTAATTAAAATAATCACTAATGATGAATAATATGAATAAACTTTATTTATTATATATCTAAATATATAAATTTATATATCTCACTGTGATTACTACTTATATAGCTAATATAAGATCATAAAATGCTTGAAAAATGCATTTCTTGTAAACTAATTTTTTGACATATTGGGTGGTTTAATATAAAATTTTATTGATCCAATTAATTGAATTTTATTTATAATAATTGATTAAATAGTTTTATACATAATATTTCATTTTATATAATATGTTTGGGAAAATTATTTTTATAATTAATTTATAATACAATAAAAATAGTTTTCTATAGTTAGGGTGATAATTAGTCTACCCAGTGTCAAAATAAGATTATAAATGTTAACTAAATAGAGAAATAACATATATCCTATTTTTTATCCATATTTTTTCCGTATATCACTTATATATTATAATGGACCATTTTAGAGCCACATTTCATAGTTAAGATCTGGCATGGAATATTCTTTTAAGAAATTACATGTGTGTCATCCTAAAAATTTATAAAATTAAACTCCCTAACCCAACGAATTTACACATCTCAATATATTTTCTGTGAAAAACCCATGAAAAATCTATCCTTAAAATACCATGTCAAATTCAAGAGTTTTCATTTTCTCAATTGTCCAACAATGTGGTCCTAATTAAGAGATGCATTGGTTGTTTTTCTAAGAGAATGAAATTATCTTCACTAAAATCATTGTTTTTAATTATTTTCTACCACATTGAATTAATTAATAACAAAATCAAAACAATAATAGGAAATATATCTAATATATTAATATTTTACTATGTTCATTTAATAATTTTCTTCCATGTCCACCTCTATCAAATTATAAACAAATCCATCACTCATGTGTATATCGGACTACCTTCTAGAGAACTGATGTAATTTTTTTCCATAACTAAATGACATGTATTATAATAATGATGGAAATAATAAATATATATAAAAAATAATACGTAATAATAATTCATTAAACTTAATATAAACATCAATAGCTTTTAACTTGTTATGTAAATGATGTCTTCGCTCCTGCGTAGGGATAACCTACCATCTCCATGATATGATGATACTTATTTTTAATGTAAAACATTCATATATTTTTTTAAAAAATGAATCGAATAATTTAATATTATATTTTTATAATTAATATATTTATGGAAATGACTGCTATAAATCCTTCAGATAAAAACCAAAATATTCAGGAAAAAATATTCATGGCCTCATAAAGAGATCAACACCTGAATCCATAATAATAATAAATGACTGTAAATGATTGAGAAGTAAGATTAAATAAGATGATAATATATGCAATTATGAATATTAGTATGCTTTTTAATAAATTATTAATATTATTAAGACCATAATATAGTATTTTATATTGTGTTCCACCAAAAGGACATATGAGGTAAGAGATTCTGTCTCAATTTCCATTCATAGAGGGTAAATGAATTATTATGAACCTAATTTCATATTATTTTTATATAGTACACATTTTTTTAATATCTTAAATATTTAATACAAAATTTTATTTTAAATTAATATATAAATTATTTCTTCCTTGGAGATTTTACGTGAAAATTTCGAAGTGGTAATGAATTCACTAACTCTGTTTATTTTCATCCGGATATATTACTTCATCATTTTCATTGATATTATAAAAATATGCTTCAAATGAAATGGTTATATGATTAAAAATTTTTATTCTTATTTTAATATGATATATATAATCAATTAATTGATTAATTATCAAATCAATGGTATGATAAATATAAGGGTTTCTCTTCTCAAATTTTCTTATTTGGGATATATGACATGTTATAGATATTTTTTTTAATGAGGATCATATAATACAACTATAATATTTTATATATTGAATATATTTATTTTTATGGAATTTATTGGCTCACTTTAATTTATTCTATTGAAGGTAAATAAAATTTAAATGTTACTAATGTGGTATGTGATTTCTGTTTCAATATAAAATTCCTACAGACATTTTATACAAGAATTTCTTGTTAGAGTGATTTTTTTATTCCTTATATAATAAAATTTTATTTTTTTCATCTATTCTAGTTATACATGTTGATCTCATATAATAGTACTATTTCCCTCACTTTTGAAATTTAAATGACCAAGAAACTATTGTTAATAAAATTTAACATCATTTCACTCTTCATTCGAGAGTCTACGTTTTTCAAATACATGTTGTCTAAAATTGTTTTCAAATTATTTTATTTATTTGGTTTAGAGTCATTTTAAACCATAATTAGATTTGTATTTTTTAATGTAATATTCTAATCATTTCCGGAATAAGGTATTATGGAAATGATTTATAAAAAAATATTGGAATTTTTTTTAATGAACATGATATGAATGTAACCATCCGACCAAAATGGCCACGCATCTCTCTGAAGCATCATTTTGAAGGATAAAATTTTATTTTTAAATAAAATGGTTTTTGTATTTTTTTTTCAAATTCATTGTTTTAGTAATGATTTTTAAAGTGAAAGTTATATTTTACACAAAGATTTTTGTTATATGTTTTGGGTATTTGTAATCATAGAAGAAATAACCCTTTATTTTATATCTGATCCACTTGGAAGATGTCAATCAAATAAAACCCATATTATTTTTTCTAAATAGATTATTATCAATTTTACGAAGTAAGGTACTGATAATCTCTTCCCTGATTTACTTTTTTAGCCAATAACACTCCCTAAACAATATTTATTTACCTGTGATCATTAGATATTAAATTTCCCATAAATATTAAAATTATTTATTATATACATTTTTGTTACATAAAAAATATATAATTTATACATATAGTTTTTTATATTGAAATTTTTATTATTTAATGTGAACATTTTGGGATTCTACCATATGTATTCAATACAAACAATTATTGATATAGATTATTGTTGATGAATAAAATTGATAATTCTATATATGTTGATTTAATTGGGAATGTATTGATGAGTTGGGATAAATAAAAATAGTATATACCATAGAGAGAAGAACAGTCACATGACGTTATTCAATAAGAGAAAATTAATTGGGGTTTACCCATATATTTAAACATTCTAATGAATGGTTTTAAGGGTATAATTATTAGTATATATAAGTTGATGACATTTAATATTATACATTAACATAAGTAAGAATTTATATACTACTATCTATGTGTTTATTGAATTGATATTATACATGAATATTTTTTTTCTCATGTTATTGATTTAATTGGACATTTGTTTGGTTATTTACATTTAAATAATGGTTTTTTAGATAACAATTATACTCTTGAAATTGATTAAATGGAATATTCATTTCGATATATAGTTTAACATAATGAATAATCCGAAATTAATTGTTGTCTATTAAGTCATTATAACTTCCACATTATGTAACTCTCATTATGAATATTAGATCATATTTATTTTGATTCATTTTTCTTTGACTTGAATATGAAATTGATAAATAAGTACAAGGATAAGGAATTATTTGTCAATATATTATATTTAATATTTTTACATGCAATGTGAGATTCAGGTATGTGTGAAATTTATCATGGCATCTAAACTAATCACTTCCTTTTTGAGGTAATAACTAATACCTAGATACAATTTAATAATATAACCACCCATTTTGGGATAATGGGGATATGTTATTTATAGTGGAAATGAAATATCATATAAAATATTAATATGCAATATTAACACATATTAATTGTGTTTATTCTAAAGCTAATAACTTTGGACGGGATAGAATATAACTATTAATTATTGATTTATGAATAGTATTATTATAATATTTTTTGGTACATTTAAATTCAGAATATGGTGTAATAAATGTTATAGTTAAGATAATATTTTTAAAATAATTTTATTTGGGTTGTTACATTCTCTATGTTATCAACAAAATTTTACTCAAAATTTATATAATTCCTTACCAATAGAAGAAATTGATAAGGATATACATAATGTAGTCATAACCCAATGATTGATTCCTAAAAAAATGTGGAAACGAAATTAACAAAAATAATACTAGGAAATCCATCAACTTCCATATAATAGATATTTTAAAATAATGGATTTCTTCAAAACCATTTCTGGTATACATCCCTAATTATTTTGTATCATTACACTTATAGTGAAATTAATTTAACAAAATAGATAATATCCCTATTATGATTTGAATAATACCATAGGTTGATATAAAATGTTTATTTTATTTAAATAAATATTTTTTCCTTATGAATTAAAAAAACATTTCAATTGGAAAATTTCATTAATTTTGTGAAAATATTGAATAATATGATTTAGACGGGGTGCATTACTATAAGATTAAATATTTTTAAAAATAATCATAGCAATAAAATATTTATTTGAAAATAAAATAATAATGTGGTATTTAGTTATCTTGTTAATGTTCATAGATGTTATATAGATTCTATGGTAAAATTACATGAAATTATCTATATCTCGGAATTGGATGGTTCATATACAATAAATATCAGGATCCAAATTTACAGTAGTTATTACACAGAAATTCTATTGACTAATTTTTATTAGAGTTTAAGGATTATCATCTTCATGTTTAGTCCATGCATTATTGAATTGAAAAGGATAATTCTTACATTTCTCAAAATTAAAAATTGATATATTCATGTAATTATTGGATGATGTATATTTGTATCAATCATGTTCATAGAACACTTTATTTTTTTGATTAATTAGTAATGCTCAATGACACATTATTAAATAAGTAATTAATATTCCAAATAGCATGAATTAATTCACATGGAGATTCATTCCACTTTTTTAATATATAGTAAATTGATAAATCATTCCATTATCATCATCATTAGTTGTTCTTTTATGATAATACATATTTCTCTTATTTGGGTTGATTGGGTCATCGATTATGTTCAGAGTAATAGTCAAAATTTATGATATTTGGTTAGTATTAATCCAATTGATCCACACACTTGGCCCAATTTTTATAGGTTGTTCATTACAGAAAAAAATACATTGTAACTCTAACGCATGTTTCCATCAGTATCAACCATTACCAAAACTAAATTCTATTACCGGAGTTATGAAACATGTTAAAATTTTTGTCAATTATAATTCTTATAAAAATAATTCAACATTAAAATATATTTCTATATTTTTTATCATGTCAGAATATAATTCCATTAGATTATCATTTATTGAATCACGGTATCATTATGTTGGATTATATTATTCTTTTGAACATATTCGATCAAAGTAATAATAAAATTAATCAGTTATAATTGATTGTAATGAGTATAAGACCATTTATATAATATCCCCCCAATACTAATACATGTGTGGAGTCTTAGTCCCTCTCATTCTTCATCAATGTGATTATCAATTCAATACTAAACCATCCCATTTTTTGGGTGATTTAACCGTGGTATATCTATTCAATAGTTGTATTAATTATCCTATATTCAAACATTGGTATGTTAGTATAAAAACATAATTACCTAGTATTTACATATATAGTTGGATATATCCAATAAAAGTTACATCTCTATGGTTTTCAAAATGGTTATCTAATCTAAATACACAATTTAACTAAACCAATATTCAAAAAAGAAATAAAATAATAATAAAAATAACTAAATCCTTATGTTACACCATTAATAATATATGAATCCAAACATATCCATATTTTACATAATTTACCAAGTATTTAATACACATTTTACAATATAACCATTAAATTACAAGAACAAAATTTTTAGTTACCTTATAGATGACATATATATTAGTCATATTTTATGATAGTTTTTATATTTTCTCTAGAAGTTTTCTACAGTAAATGTAATTATAGAAAAAATCTAGTTTATTCTCATCTTCACCACATGGAGAATGATAACATAAGCATCGGGGGGTCTTGGAAACTCAATTAGGGAAAACATTTCAACATATTATTAATTGTAAGATACTAAGAATATGAGAAAATATGATCATGGGAGGAATACTTTTTTACAAGAGAATGGAATAATATAACCTTTTTCATACATCATGATAAAATGAGATGAAATCTAAATTAAGAAAATATATAACAAATAAATATCATTCAATAAAGTGATATAAAATTTGATCTATGGATATTAATCCTGATAATATGACACTATACATTTCTTAATATATTTTCTTTAAACTAGAATTCACAAATATTCATTCCTTTGGATCTTTTATGGATTATAATTTTTTGGGAATTAGGTCATAACTCTTATATGAATATTATATATATTAAAATGTGAAAACTTCTACCCAATTTCCAATTTTCCCAAAAAAAAACTAAAAATAGTTTTCGATTCATGAATAATCCTCACAAATTTAATATTGAATTATCCTTCTTCCTCTCCCATCCATAAGCCCAGTGAATAACATTGGAAAATATTTAATGTGGAAAATAACTCAGTAAGAGACATAAAAAGAATAAATCCATTAGTCTAGTGTAAAAAAAATAATACCATTGAATACTTATTCCTCAAAATCATTACATTAAACCTATAAATAGAATAAATTTTCCACTAAAAGTATCTTTATTTTAATTTTGAAGCCATATTATTTATAATAAAATTCATTAGAATTCATAGAAAATTAATGTTGGTACCTTGGGACGTCATCATCACTGAAACCATTCAATTTTAATAATTGTATAAATTTTCTCATGTATAATTCATTGAATACATAAACATTTCCCAGTTAATTTTATGGATATCTAATTAAACCCATCATATATGACATATTGAGGGAACACATGAAATATAATGGGTGTTGAACCTTTATATAAGCTATCTCAGGATTAACCAAGATCGATAATTTTTCTCAACTAATTGTACAATCTTCCCAATAATCATATAATGAAAGAAAAAAATTAGAAGACTCATTTATAGCAATGGTAAATAAAATTTTAGATATCAAATTACACTATTATATTAAAGCACCATATTCAATAACAAAATTTCAAAGATTAATATTTATTATATATTGATATCACAACATTGTAAATGGTTATTCAGTACATAACATAACGATCCAAGATATATTTTTTTAGTTTGAGTGTCTTTAGAAATAAGAATACTTATAAAACTATTTTATAAGTGAGCTAATTCATATCCACATATGTTCTTCATAACTACAACCCTTATTATATGTATCATACATAACACATTTTTTCATATACTAGGGAAAGAAAAAATAACAATGGGTTATCTCAAATAACCAACATGTGTAAACAATTGAGATATTAACATAACATGGGTAAACTGGTAATTGAGCATTGAAATTAAATTTTTAAAACATACCATGTTTATCATATATCTTAAACATTATTCATGGAAGAAATCATGGAATCTCATATGATAAGAATCAAAATGGTATCAAAGAACATGATTCATGGTAGGAAAAAATTAAAAAAATATGTAAATTTCTTCCAGACACATAATGATATGAAATATTATGTTCAAGTTGACCACCAAGACATTCATTAAATTTTATTCCTGGTATAACAACACATGTACCTACTTTGGACCTGGTATCACTACCCATGTACTCTTTTTTAGGCTTATGATAAGCTCGTGTGCTTGTTATTTTAGTAATGTGAAAACCACTTCTGTGCATAATTTTAGGATTGAGATAATATCCCTTATAAAATTTGTTCCCATATATAACTAACCATTACCCAATGAAATATATAAAGAGATTTTTTTCAAAAACATGAAATCTAGTTTTTTTACATGACCAAAAATGTACCATCATATCATAAACAATATAGTGGAAGGTATAATCATAAAAAAAATTAAATATATCCAAACCCATATAAAGGTAGTATGTTTTAGAGTAACATTATCAATCCATTATAGAATTACATAGGAAAAATAATTATATTAATAAAAAAACTTCACCATAATCATTGATATAAATAGTACACATAGATAATATGGTTGGTACCATTATATTATAACCCTTCTAAAACATTACAAACACCAAAGGATTTTTTCATTAGTGAATAGAATTTTAAAAAAGAGTTTATTAAAATAATTTTTGGAAAAATATTCTTTATATTTAAAATAAATTAATTAAAATCTAATTGTTTTCCAAATATTAATGAAAAACATTTATTTGAAATAATCAATGATTTCAATTAATGTAATGATAAAATAATTTATTTTTAATAATAGTGGGAATTTGTATTCAATATGTACATATAAAAAATTATTTGATTCACATTAACCAAAAAACAGAACATTTTATAGAAAAAAAGTTTCCTTTTAAAAAAATTATTAAATTTCAAACATATGTAAATATTTCTATAAATATGCCCATGTGTTATGTTAAAATCATTCTATAAAAAAATTAGAAATCTTTGACATTTAAGAAAAAGTTTTTTTGAACGAAGAGGGAAATAATGATATCTTACCATAATTTTTTTTTGTAATTATGACTACATAAATATAGTAAAATGAAGGTGAAACCATTATTTTTATTTAATAAACCAATAATAATTAAATTCATGTATTTCATATGTTATTGATCATATTATCTCATCATTAAAAACATAATAACAAACAATCCTGAGAAATATTTAGATTGTAACATTACCCTCTTTCTATATTGGTATCATTTATGTTATAATAAATATAAAACAAATAAACATATATTGAAATTTTAATCTATATAAATTTAGTAAGAAGAATCATAAAATAATTTCATGTGGACTCTATACACCACAGAAAAGAAATATGTGGTGAATATATCATCCCTCTCACAGAAACATAGGTAAGACAAAAATACCATAACACTTAAGGAATATTTGATTCATAATGCCCAATGAAGTAAAACATCAATTGAAACTTATAATATCATGAAAATATGGATACTCATGATATTAAATTCCTTGGTTTTTTATATAAACCACACAAAATATATTATAGGTGAATATGGTAGATGTCTCATCGAAATAAAAACTAGAGAATACATATCCTTTAAATTTAATATGTAAATTACTCATACATGAGTGATCCACCTATTAAATATGTATATGGTTAATTTAAATTATTTATATAAACATAATTATATATATAATAAAATATATGAATTACATATGACATTTTTTTGACAATTTATTAAAAATTCATTATGAAAATTCACTATAGAGTAATAACTACTTTGTATTTCATATATGTCTTGATTCAGCATCTTAATTCCATTTACATTTATAATTAATCCATTATATAAATTATTTTAAAAATAATATTAATATCATGTATATTAATTATGTAAATATTTATATTCATCTATAAATGTTACTGATAGACAAATAGATTATTCCATTTTTGGAGAAGGTATGACATACTTATGCACAAACAATATTTCCATTTTCCCAAAGAATTGAACAATGTAATGGTAATTAATTTTTAAAATTTAATATTTCAAATATTATAATTATATATATTTAATTTATCCTTTTTAGCTTTAATTTAATGAGTATGTGAAAAAAATAGTCCCTTTTCCAGACAATAATCTCCTAGACACACGAGTGAAGTTATCATATTCTCGTGAAATGGAATGTTATAAGGTATATGTGATACCATAGTTTATATAGGTGTAATTATTTCATTAATATAATATATTGACATTTAATCCAAAATTATATCATTCCTTGAGTGGTGTTTATGGAATAAGAATTACATCAATTTGTGAGGTGGTAGTCTTCCATACACATGGTTGACGATTTCTTCCCACTCCATCAAAAATGATATAAATATATGTTATAAAACTCAGATGATAACAAATATATATATTTTACATACTTAATTTATTATTCCATATTTTTTAAAAGAGTATTTTTTTATTTATTTAATGAAATAAATTGGATGTGAAATTTTAAGGATTATAACTCTTCATCAGAGAACTAAGATAGTTATACAATGAAAACATTATTAGGAGGGTTTAATAATTAAAATAAGGACTAAAAAATATGGTGAAATTCTAAAGGAATATATTTTGGTATGTATTTTCTTCTATGAAAGTTTATGGAAGTTTTTAGTGGAGAAGATTGGGTGTTCCCTATAATATGTTGGGGAGAGGAAACATTTGGATTTTTCACTGAAAAGGTTGTACCCATGTTTTAAACAATAAAAAGGACTCCAACATGGATCATTATAAACCCTTATGTTTGATATGGTCAAAATATGTCTAGAAAAATCTATTTGGACATATTTTTATGTCATTCTACCCAATATATTTTTTAGTTTTACTTCTTGTATAACTGTTATAATGTTATCCTTAGTAAATAATTATTATTATATTCATTACTGATTTTTAACAAAAATAATGTTGATCATATTATAAAAGAATAAATATTATTTTTCTAAATATGGAAATCATTTTTTAAAATTCAATTCACATAAGTTGAAAATTTTAATTTTAAATTAATCCCATTGAAGCGATGAAAAAATAATTTTCCAAACATGACATTTTTAGAAGTATATAATATTTTAATATTATATATAAATTATAAATTTATTAAAATCACATATATAGGATTACTAAATATAAAAATTATCATATTTCAAGATTAAAATAATCACAAAAAACAGATCTTTTAAATTATATAAAGAATGAGGTTTTTTTAAATAAAATCTAGTAATTTTATTACTATTCTTATAATAAAATCATTATATGTATTAATAATAAAATCACTCAATATATTATTTTAATGTATATTTCAAAAATGAATTTGAATTTTTAAAATAAATTCTAAAATGTCTTAAAAAATTTATAAATAATATTTTTTCACAGAAAAAATGAAAAAAAAATTTCCCATAATATTATTTTCAAAATAGATAAATAAATTAATAAAAATTAAGTACATTTTTATAAATATTATTTCATTATATAATTCCATTAAATATAATTTTTAAATTTGTTTAATTTTATTCATACAACCACCATTAATGAATAATTTATAATAGTTATTTTAAAATAATAATATAAATAATATATTCTAATTTTTTTATACATTGTGTTTCAAGTATCATATTTCATCAAAAAAATTAATGTTATACAAAAAATAGATTTCAAAAAAACTCTTTATGAAATATATTAAAAACCAACGTATAATTTATTGCAGAAATATATCCAAACTGATACAAAAAAAATGAGGATACTTCTACTTCATAAAATCCTCAAGTTTCCACATACATACATTGAAATTGTTGTTTCGAGACAACAATTTAATGAGGTGAAGGGAATTATTTTGTAGCACATTATCTATATTGTTGTACCTCTCGTACCCCTCGTGGTTTGATTTTCATGATCACAATCACTCACTTTTTTATCTAATCCTCTTTAAAGTGTTTTTGTATGATAGGAATCATTTCAGGTGGCCAAGGATTGGGCCAAGAAAGCAAGAAGCCGAAGTGGACTGATTTTCAGTCCACCGGCCAACCGATGGAAGAGCACCAGCCAGCCGATGGAGGCCTGGACAGAAAGCATTCCTCTGTCCAGACCACCGGCCAACCAGTGGCTTCCTCACCGGCCAGCCGCTGGCACCCAGACAGAATGCTGAGCCACTGCCTCAGCACCGGCCAACCGGTGGCCTCAGCACCGGCCAGCCGGTGGCACCCAGACAGCACAATGTTTGCTACTGCCTCAGCACCGGCTAACCGGTGGCCTCCTCACCGGCCAGCCGGTGGAGCCTGAGCCCGAGCCCTCCTCCATTTTGCACACACCGGCCAACCGGTGGCCCTGTACCGGTCAGCCGGTGGAGGCAGTCAAACTAGCCGTTGGGCTTTTGACCAGCCTGTCCACTTGGCCTCCAACGTCTCCGAAAGCCTCTCCAACGGCTCCAAAGGCCTCTAATGGACATATGAGGGTTCCCCCTCTATAAATAAAGGACTAGGAAGCCAAGGATTCATACCGGAACCATAATCAAGCAACAGAAGCTCACGGGACACATTGTTGATCATTTGGTGAACCTCCGGCAGATTCCTCCAAGGAACCCCAACTGCTCCAATCCAATTCCACATCCAAGGAGCACCACCATAGAAGCTTGGGAGTGCATGTCTTCAACTCCAATCATCCATTGGTGCCCAAGGCTTCTCCACAATTACGGTTTTTATTGTTTTATTTATTCTGAGCATCAAATTGGGTTTGTGCCTACAAACCCCCATCTCTTTCATTTCTCTCTTCATTTGGGTTTTCAAACCACCTTTAAGGTGTGAAGAGGTTAGTCAATCCTTTCCTTTTAAAAGGCTTGAGTCATCGGTGAGCTAGCCTTCACCCGTTAAAAAGGCTAGTGGGTTTCTTGCTCAAACCATTAAAAAGCAAGCTGTAATAGGTGAGCTAGCCTTCACCTGTAAAAAGGCTAGTGGGTTTCTTTCTACAACCATTGAAAAGCAAGCGGTAGTAAATCTCTCAACGGTTGAGTTGGGTGCGGAGACGTAGGTCGGGTTTTAGGCCGAACTCCGTTATCAATTTTGTGTCTTGCCTCTTTTATTTCCGCTGCACTTTCAACTTTGTTTTTAAATTGTTATTTATTTTTAAAAGGCAATTCACCCCACCTCTTGCCATCACTCCTTTCTTTCTCCGCCCAACAATTGGTATCAGAGGGTAATTTGAGTAATACCTTAACCGGTTTCAAATTCAAAGATCCATTGTGATGGCTTCAACCTCTTTCACCCCCGAAGGCTATTCTTTGGGTCGTGCTCCATTTTTTGAAGGAACCGACTACACCTATTGGAAAACCCGCATGACCACATTTCTTAGAAGCATAGGATATCCAATTTATAAAATTGTCATGCATGGTTATTCTCTCTCTTCCCCCGATGAATCCAAATGGACTCAAGCCGACATAAAAAATTTCGAGCTTGATGGCAAAGCCATGAACGCTCTTCATTGCGGCTTTGATCGTAATGAGTTCAATCGAGTTTCCACATGCACCTCATCACATGAAATCTGGATACTTTTGGAGGTTACCCATGAGGGGACCAACAAAGTCAAGGATACTCGATTGGATATGTTTCGTCAAGATTTTGAGTCATTTACTATTCACCCAAAAGAATCTATTTCTGATATGTTTACACGTTTTACTGACGTTTGCAATGGTAGAAAATCTCTAGGAGATAATATTTCTGCAGAAAAAATGGTCAAGAAGATCTTATGGATCCTACCAAGCTCATGGGCACCAAAGGTCACGACAATCCAAGAAGCAAAGGACATCAAGAACATGCCGGTCGACGAGCTCATCGGATCCCTCATGACATATGAGATCACAATGAAGAGGCAAGCTGAAAAAGAAGGCAAACCGATCAAAACTCCAAAGAACATCGCCTTCAAAGTTCAACAAGAAGAAAGCTCCTCCTCCTCCTCATCTTCCTCTTCAAGCGGCGATTCAGAAATGGAGAATCTTGCCCGCAAGATGCACATGTTCATGAAGAAGCACAAGAAGAAGAAATCTCGCAAGGCTCAACCCAACGAAAAATCCGAGCCCGAGGTTAAATGTTATGGGTGTGGCAAGAAAGGCCATTACAAGCCTGATTGCCCACTCAAAAAGAAAAAGTCCAAGCAAAAGGAGAAGAAGAAGGCTTTCAAGGCCACATGGAGTGATACCTCCTCCTCCTCCTCCTGCTCGAGTGACAACGGTACAAAATGCCTGATGGAACTTCATGAGGTAACATCTTCCGACTCCTCATCCTCTAGTTCTTCAAATTAAAATTCTTTCAATCATTTATCCTATGAGGATCTCCAATTTGCTAGAGATCAATTGGAGGAAGGTTTTCATGAACTTTCTTCCAAATTTGTTGCTTTGAAAAAGAATTTCAAAAAACTCTCTTCCGAAAAAGAACAACTTCTCAAAGAGAAGGAGGAGTTGTCCCTCAAAGTCCAAAACTTTCACGATGTTGATTCCATGGAATCAACTATCAAAGATTTAAGGGAATCCCTAGCCAAGTTCACCAATGGGGAACAAAATTTGACCAAACTCCTAGGTTCCCAACGCATTTCTAGAACAACCCAAGGGCTTGTTTATTCCAAGCAAGCTTCCTCTTCCCATGCACCTACTTTTTTTGTTAGGGGGAGCTCTCAATTTATATTTTGCAATTATTGTAAAAAACCCGGGCACTTAATCTATGAGTGCGATTGCAAAAAGGCCCTGTATGGTAGGCCCAAAACCATTTCTTTCAATGATGAATTTTTTAGGAGAAGACCCGCCATAAGACAAGTGTGGATTGAAAAATCCCTCTTAGCGAGTCTCTCCGGGCCAAAATTTTTCTCGGTTTCAAAAACCTATCCCTGGTAAGTTTTTGTTTTTATTTAGGCGGAGTTAGGATTGTTTAAGTCTTTTTGCTTTATTTTCAACACTTGGTATCAAAATTTATTTTCAAACTTTCAATTCAATTTTCTTCAAAACTTTCAATTCAAACTGTTATTCAAATTTTCATTTCAAAACTTTCAAATCAAAATTTTCGATTCAAAACTTTCAATTCAAATTTCAAAAATTTCAATTGGGGGAAAAATCTTTTAAAGCATGTCTTTCATTTCATTTTTACATTGTTTGTTTTAGTGATTGTGATCATCAAAATAGGGGGAGATTGTTGTACCTCTCGTACCCCTCGTGGTTTGATTTTCATGATCACAATCACTCACTTTTTTATCTAATCCTCTTTCAAGTGTTTTTGGATGATAGGAATCATTTCAGGTGGCCAAGAGAGAGAATAAAAAAATATTATTTGAGAATATTGAATTATGCAGTCTTTGTAAGGAAATCACTTAAAAATCCATATTGCATTATACGCTTTATATATTGTTTGGGAGTCTGAAAACAAAATCCATTATCATTTTTATCATTTTCATTAAAATTATGTGTATTTTTTGTGATATTCCCTTATATTTTTTTTCTCTCATCTCTAGCGTGTTAATATATTAATAACTGAGAAACTAATTCTACTAAATCACTCTTCGTTCCACCCCCACCCACAAAAAAATATTCAAGATTATTTTACATCTAATCCCCTCATGAGTGATTAGATAATGATGAACCATGATCTTTCACTAATAGATAATTCAATAAATCATTTATTGAATGAAATAATACATTGTTCATGAAACATGTCATTTCATAAAATTTAATGTTAATTTCAAGATCATTTCTGAACATCATCAATAGTTTTACATCGTCCTGCTACACCTTATTAATCTTCACTTGGATAGATGGAATAAATTTTATTTGGGAAAGGTAGGATTTCCATACTCTCTTTAATATTTCTAGACTTATCCATTTTATATTAAGAAATATTGAATATTTTTTATCCATATCATGTCTAAGTTATAATGATACTTTTTAATCATAGAATATTACCCCTTATAAGCTTTCTTAGGTTAGTACTGTATTTAACAGAAATAATCACTAGACTATTATAATAGTCCTTTCTAGTGGATATACAACTCCTTCTATTTGAATATATAATTTATCCTTTTCTGATCACTATAAATATCACAAAATTCACTATAATGATAATATTTATATATCATTAATGTAATAAATTTACGTAGATGGTTTTGATTCAATAGTTTTGTATTTTTTCATGTGAACCATAATGTTTCATGAGGCATATGAAATCACCATATAATTTATAAATCTCACTATTATGCCTTTAATAAAAGATATTTTACCAAAATAAAATAAATCATTAACCTTTAAATTATATATAATAATTCCTGTGTAATAATTATATCACATAGGCCAGTGGTAGTCATTTCCCACTCATCAACCCACAGTTGTCGATTCAAGACTCACAACCTTTCCAGATGTGAAAAGTATTCCTTTTTAATAATAATTTATTATTATATATATTTTATCATCCAAGGGAATATGATAAGCATACATAATCATGAATATTCAGATGTGACGTCATGATTATCCATTACATTAAATGTCTTAAAAGATCATTCGTCTTAAAATAATTATACATGTTGCCATACGAGGTACAAATACCATTTTCTAATTAAATGTCTCCAAAAATTTCATTAAGAATAAAAAAATAAAAAAATGGGGTTACTTAAACGTAGAACATATGATCAACCATAATCCCATATACCATGTATGATATATTTTATAGTTAAGATAATCTTAGATGAAGTGATATATTTATCAAATTTTATCACAAACATTATATGTTTAATGAATATACTAAATAAAATATCCTTTATAGTTATACTTCTACCACTTGTTTATTGATTTTTAATATTAAAAATAAATCAATCATTACACTTCATTGGGTTCATAAAACATAATCCATTTCTTGTTCTAGTGTTTAACCCTTGTTTTAGGGAACATAATTGGATAATGACCATATTCCCCTTATATAATGCATAAAATTCCCTGGAAACTCATTGTTATATGGCCTTTATTTCTACATAGAAATCACAATCCAATCCATTTTTTGATATTCTTTTATGGGATTATTCCCACCTCTTTCGCATATGGGATCTCATATATTCATTCCTTTATTCTCATCACCAAATGAATATTAATAATTTTCCATATTACATTTATTATATGCATTAATAAAATCATTTATCTAAATGTTGTAAATATTGTACCATTAAAACTGATTATTAATAATCAAAATATATTTCTCTCCTATTATCATCACATTTGGTTTCTCATAATCAATTTTGGTTTTATAAAATTTGGTGTTAATATGATTCGTCATGGTCCTAACCATTGACTCAAACCAAAAAGAATTGTGGGAGAAGAGAATATCATAGTAGAAAACCTTATATTCATGAAAAATATATCATAGGATGTGTATATCTTGAATACTTTTTCAATCAATGAAATAATATGTTAAAAAATTTTCATTTATGATAATAATATATTCCAATCATTAATTATGTATCTGAAATAGTTTTTTATTTTCAAGTCTTATCCCCTAGGATTGTCAAACATGTATTGCGAAAAGCCTATTTTCACGCACCTGGCGGGGAATGATTCTGGATCAATATGAAAAATCAATTTAGTTAATCATATTTATAACTATTCCAAATACACATCCCCTTGTAGTATCCATACAGTGATATCATTTATCCAAATACTACCCAGTATTTCCTTTACAAAACTTCATTGATATTTTTCATTAATTAGAATTATACTTATGGTTATTTCTAATGTTTTCTCTTCATAGATTCCAATGAATTAAATAAACCATATGATGATACCAAATTAAAAGACTTAGTCTTCTAATATATATATATATATATATATATATATCACTTCTTGATATATGATTATTCATTACGTATCAAAATGATTAATGCTAGAATCATTTAGATCTAATGCCTTTAAAATCATTAATATATATAGAAATGATACATTAGTGCATAACATTGGTGTAAGATTAAAATTTAGTATATACACATAAGAATATTAATTGTTTTTTCAGGGATTTAACCAAGAAAATTGAAACATGTTAATCATATACTAACAACCCCTGTTCCTCCTTCGTGTATGGGATCACCTCCTGTTTACCCTAATTTTTTGTATGGATGACCTATTCTATAATATCTTTTGAAAGTAGGATAACATAACGTATACCATATTTTGGGGTTTGTATAACCTCACGTGTTCCTGTTTACCTCATAGAAGATTAATCATTAATGTTGGAATCCTCATGTATTAATCATGTTTTAATGATCACAAATCATATTCAACCTAGTAAACTCCTAGCAATTATATCAAATCACATGTATTAATGTTTAAAGTATTATCATGCTCTAAGGAGATCCATTCAAGATCTTAATTTCTCTATATTTAGTTTACTTACATTATTCTATCTTTGATATACTCCCATAATACCTTCTTTGAAAAATGCTTAAGTCTAATCTATTATATTATCATCATTTCATAAGTATGAACACAACTACATTGAAAAGTCTGAGACACCATGAGACTACCACAGGTTATGTATTTCTATCTCCATGAAACAAGACATCATGAAGCAGACACTGTGAAGCCGACATTGTGAAGCAGACACCATCAGCAAGACAATATGAAGCAAGACCTCGTGAAGAAGAAACTGTGAATAGGACACTGTGAAAAAGACATTGTGAACAAGAAACCATGACCACTAGACATCGTGAACAAGACACTTTGACCACGAGACACCGTGAACAAGACAACGTGACCATGACACACTGTGACACTCAATAACTGTGATCAATAAACACACCATTTGATGGAGACATTGTTTCCATGACTTATTGTAACACCATTTCTTAAAATATTTTGTTGTATTTAAATTTAATTTCTAACGGTCATATTTGAATATTTTAATGCATTGACATAATAAATATTTATTTGTAGACATATCATCAGACTGTACGAGGTACGAGGTGCAGAATACATGCACCATGCCGTCCCCAACACATGAATTCTATGATAAAAGAGAACTGTGGCCAAGAATCAATGTGCGTGATAAAAAACAAAAATCATTGTCATGATCACCATAACGAAGAACACACGTAGAGCATTTTTCAAAAGAAAGGCCCACTATATGCAACTAGACACTACTGAAGAACAGATCGTGACACTCTATTTTAGAGAAAAAGACTTGAGATCTACATCTGATTCATCTCAATAAGTCCAAAACTGGAAATTCTATCACTCAGAGCACATCTAAACCCATCTCCATATTTCTGCTCTGTTGTGTATCTGTTTATTAGATTTCAAGTAGGCTACGTACCTTTAGAACAACACTCTCTATCTCAAGAATTAAACTAAATGATACAAGATATCCTTTCTCAAACATTCTTTTACTCTTGTGTATAACCACTGATAAGTGTGGAAGAAGTCCATGTGTGGCCTAGTATTTTGACCCCATGAAAATTGTGGAAGAGATCCAAGTGTGACACAGACTATCTATGTACTATTGTTAACCCTGATCCATGGTGTGGATCAATGTTTATTTATATAAACTATTTGGTGTCAGGTGATCACCAAGTGGAGTGTATTAGGTCTCGGTTTGATACTGAACCACTTGTTTAATATTTATTGTGCTTCTTAATTTAGATTTCTCTGTTTTATTGATTTACTTTATGATCTAGAAATAACTTATTTCACCTTGATAGTTTTTCTTCGAATGAAGTTATAACTATCTTGTCTTAGTAGAATAACTTCAAATGTAATATTAATAACAATAATTATGATTACTGAGAATTAATAAATCGTCTAAGAAGTTACTTAAATATTCAATCTCTTATAACAGTATAACCTTGATTAATTGGGTTGTATTTAATAAATGGGGAAACCTTTTCAGAAATACTTTTTACAGAAATCATTATAGTTACTCAATTCACCCCTCCCCTCCTGAGTAATCTACTCCCACAAAAATATGGTATCAGAGGATGTTTATTAGTAATCTGTGTAATCTTATTCAACTATGATTGTTGTTGATCCTTAACGATCTGTAAATCTTTGTTAATTATAAATTTCTATCTCTTTTAAAGTAATTATTTATTAGGGATAATAGATTGGATGGTGCATCAACCAACAAAACACCATTATTTAATGGAACCAATTATTCCAAATGGAATATTAAAATTAAAATGTATTTAGAGAGAATGAGTTTTGAAATTTTTTCATCCATTATAGATGAATATAGAATTTCACGCTACTAATAGAATTTCTTCTTGCAAAACTGCCCATGAAATTTGGGATACCCTATCTGTCTCACATGAAGGAACATCAAGAGTAAAAAGATGAGACATAATACTTATACTATCGAATATGATAATTTTAAAATAAAACCTTATGAGCCTATTTATGATATGTATCTTAGATTTATGAGATTGTTAACACAATGATTTCTCTTAGAAGAGAAGTCACTTCCAAGGAACGGATAATGAGAATCCTTAGATGTCTACATAAAAGATACAGGGGAACCTCTGTCTCTATTAGATAATCATGTGGAATCATCTAACTACCTGTAAAAGAACTCATTGGAAAACTGATGATGTATGAGGAAGAGTTGAAGGTCAATAAAGAGGAGGATGAACGAAAGAGGAAATCTGTTGGATTCGAGACCACCACCTCTATGAACAAAGACAAAGGGAAACTAAAAGTTTCTGTAGAAAGCTCCACCAATGAACAATCATCATATAATAGTGATGAAGAGATGTCTCAACTAGCCAGATGATTTAAATTGTTCTACAAAAAGATGAAATTTACCGAAAGCCTAACTTCAGGTGAAAATATGACCAAAAAGGAAACTCGAAGAAGTAATGGAAAAGAAGTGACAAAACTAGAGGAAATTTCCGGCTATGAATGTAAGCACAATGGAAATATAAAGGCTGACTATATAAAGCTCAAGTACAAAAAGAAATATGAGGACAAGGATAGGAAGTACAAAATGAAAATAAAAGCAACATGGGGTGATTCTGGGGATAGTTCATGAGACTCAAGGACATCACATGATTAACAGGCTAACAATCCAAATATGTGTTTTATGACAAACACATCTAAAGTAACACTGGACTCTACTGTACATAATTCATATTATTCTGAATAGGAGAGTGACTATTAAAATATGACTAATGAAGAAATGTTTGAATACTATAACATGATTGATTAATCATGAAATAAACTAAAAGAAAAATATAAATCATTAATGAAAAAATATTCTCGTAACATAACTATTAAATCTGAGCTCACAACTGAAAAGGAGAAAAATGATCAACTGCTCAAAGAAAACAATGAATTAATAATATATAATGAGGAATTAAAGAGTGACCTAAAAAAGTTTACTAATGGGAAAAATACCCTTAACCAAATGCTAGTAAATCAAATTTCCCCTAAATACAACACATGCATTTGTTATCAACTATGTAAAAGAAACCTTAGTAGAAAAAATTTTGTTCCAAAATCTAGGACATACAGTTTTACTCCCAGTTCTGGACTCAAATCAACTAATTCAATCCATCATACATATTCTATAGTTTCATGATTTTGTGGGACAAATACAGTTTATTTTTCAAACAGTTTCCACAATTCTTATAGGATAACTATGAGGAAAATATGGGATCTTAAATAAATTATATCTAATATTACCAGACCCAAACAATTATGGGTACCAAAATCATAATTTTCTTAATCATATGGAAGGAATGCTGCGTAAAGAGATCCTGCAAAAGACTATGGTACTTGGACAGTGGATGTTCAAGTCAAATGACATGAGACTAGTCGTGCTTTAAGAACCTGGTAAATGTATATGGAGGACATATCACATTTGGTGACATGGCCAAGGGAATGATTATTGGCCTCATCCAAATCGGTATCTCTATCTTAGTTTTAATTTCTAATGTACTTTTGTTGATTGTTTAAAATATAAAATGCATATTATTTCACAATTATGTGTGATGATGTATTTCCTGTTAGATTTTAAAATGATTCTTCTAATGTCTTTAATTGTAAAGATAAATTAGTATTTTCTACATTAAGAAATGACAATATTTATTTTGTTAATTTAGATTCTTTAGCTTCTCAAAATCCTACATGATTAACTGTATTTCATAAAGAATATTGGCTATGTAATAAGAGACTAGGACATTGTAATGTTCACTCCCTTAGATAACTAACAAGAAAAGGCCAAGTAAATGACTTAAACATACTTTTGTTTCCAATTGAAAAAGTGTGTAATCCCTGTCAAAAGTGAAAACAATACAAAGTTTACTTCAAACCAAAGAAAGAACTGTCAACTTCTCATCCTCTCAAACTAGTTCACATGGATTTTTTTGGACCATCTAGAGTTTGTAGTTTTAATGGGAAGAACTATTTTTATGTTCTTTTAGATGAATTTTTTTGATATATGTGGACCTTCTTTAGGGCTCACAAAAGTGAAACCTGCTCTTACTTTACCAAATATGCCAAGTCTATAGAAAATCTTTGTGGACTTAGAATTAAATCATTAAGATGTGATCATGGTCGTGAGTATGAAAATCAAGAGTTTGAATCCTTTTGCTCACAAAATGGTTATAGTCAGAATTTCTCTACCCCTAGAACATCTCAACATAATGGAGTAGTAGAGAGAATAAATATAATCTTGCAAGAAATTGCTAGGACAATGCTTAGTGAATATGAACTACATATTTATTTTCGGCTGAAGCTATCAATACAACATTCTACTTAATTAATATAGTGTTGATCATACCTATTCTTAATAGGAATCCTAAAAAATTACGGAACAATAGAAAACCCAAGGTTAGCTACTTCAATGTTTTTGTTTCGAAGTATATATTCTTAATACCAGGGACAATCATGACATATTTACATCCAAAAGTGATGAAGGTATATTTTTAGGACATTCCATATCTAGTATGGACTGTAGAGTGTTCAATAAAAGAACTAAATGTGTGGAAAAATCATTTCATGTAAATTTGATTAAACTGATCCAAATGTGCCTAAAACCATCTGAGAGAATCTGGAGGATGATGTATCAAATCTGAACATTAATTCAAAATCCTTAAATTCCTGTGTGAAAGAATCTGTGTAAACTCCCAACTCTGGGAATTCTTCAGAATCATGTCACAATGAACCTAAATTTGTTGATGAACCTGAAATTACCTGTCCCTCTTTTTCTAGATCTTTTATAACCCATAAAAACCATCCATTAGATGTTGTTGTAGGAGACTTAGACAAAAGAAATCAAACTAGATCATCTCTTAGAAATCAGGTTGAACATCAAGTCTTCTTGTCACAACTTGAACCTAAAAACATCAATGATGATATCAATGATGAATTTTTGGTGATGGTTATACAAGAAAAACATAATCAGTTTTAAAGGAACAATATTTGGAAACATGTTGAAAGTCCCAAGGACACATTCACCGTAGGCACAAAATGGATATTTTGAAACAAGGAAGATAAAGCTGGTAACAGAGATAGAAACAATGCTAGATTAATTGCCCAAGGCTATATTCAAGATGAAGCAATTGACTATGTGAAAACCATTTCACCAGTAGCCACATATGAATCCATTAGAATCCTGCTTGCCTATTCTGCACATATGAATTTCAAACTATATCAAATGGATGTTAAGAGTGCATTCTTTAATGGGTATATACCTGAGGATGTTATTGTTGAACAACCCCCAGGATTTACAAAACCCCATTTTCCAAATCATATTTTTAAACTATCAAAATCGTTATAAGGTTTAAAGCAAGCTCCAAGAGCATGGTATGATAGATTGATTACTTTTCATATTTCGAATTGTTTTACAAAAGGAATAATGCATCCTACCCTTTTTGTAAAATGAACATCTAATGATTTTTTAGTTGTTCAAATCTATGTGGATGACATTATTTTTGGCTCTTCGAAGAATTATTTATTTTTTGATTTCTATAAAATGATGTAAAACGAATATGAAATAAGTGTAATGGGTGAATTAAAATTCATTCTTTGATTTGAAATAATTCAAAATAAGGATGGGATTATTTTATCCCAATGTAAATATTCTATATATAATCAAAAATGTTTTGGATTGGACAACACTAAGAGTAGTGACACTCCCATGAGTACCACTTGTATTTTGGATCTTAATGAAGATGACAAATCTGTTGATCAACCCACTTATAGATGAATGATTATATGTTTAATCTACTTAACTGGTAGTCATATGGACATTATGTTTAGTGTGTGTATGTGTGATTGTTTTCAAGAATACCCTATGGAATCTCACTTAGATTTTGTAAAGTGAATTTTCAAATACCTCAAGCATAAACCCAATCTAGGACTGATTTATCCTAAAGGAAAATCATTTGAATTATTTAGTTATTCTGATTTTGAATTCGGTGGCTGTAAGTCTGATAAAAAAATAACTTCTAGAACATTTCACCTTTTAGGCATGTTACTAGTTTCATGGTGTAGTGGGAAATAAAATAATGTTTCAGTATCTCCTACTAAAGTTGAATACATCATACATGGAAATTGTTGTGCATAAATTTTGTGGATGAAAAACACATTAATAGATTATGGATATCAATTCAGACATGAACCAATAAATTTTTACAACACAAGTGCTATTAACATCTGAAAAAATATTTTTTCACATTCTAGGACAAAGCACATTGATGTAAGACATCACTTTTTGAGAGATCATTATCAAAAATGTAATATCACTTTGGAATTCATTGGTACTGAATATCAACATGCTGATATATTCACTAAACCCTTAAATTATGAGAGAATAGATTACATAACACATGATCTTGGCATGAAAAATATCAAATAGATACCTAACTTGTTACTATTTCAGGTCTTACTATTCGATATCTTAATATTTCATACATTACTGTTTCATGATTGCAGTTTCTCAGCAAGGGTTTCATATTACTATCTCACCGTAATTCTTAGTTATTGTCTCTCATGTTTACTATCTCACCGTAAAGTTCATGTTTATGGTCTCACTGTTAGTGATCTATGATTACTGTCTAACAGTAATTGTCTCACCGAAACGCAGACTAAGAAGTTTGTTCACTGTATCACCCCGATGTTTATTCACTGTCTCACAGTAACATGTGTTTATTGTCTCACCGTAATTACAAGACGTGGTCTCAACATAAAAATTCTTTATAATATTTTTGTAAAACTCAATATCTCGGTAATTATTCTTTTCCCTTCCTTAATTTCATGTGTTTTTATTTGTTTGATGTTTGGTATTTTGTTATTGATAATATAAAGAAAGAATCACTCAATTCTTCAGTCAAGGTTTCTTCTACTTAATCATATCGAACCCTTATTCATCCCTACAACCCTTCTCTCTCTTGAACCTTCAGTGAATGCTAATAATGAGATGTCTTTCATCGTCGACACATTGGAAGTGCAGCTCGAAGAAGAAAAAGATTTCACCTAAGCTAAGACCCGAAGGACATTTAAATATAAATCTCGTAAACTTCGTTGTTGTACCTAAGAATGATATTTGCCCCAAATGTCTTATATATAGTAAGTCTCTAGTATTGAAGCTGTTATAAGAACAAGGCTGGTTGGAGTGGTTCTCGAAGGAGGTAGACCCATATACCATAAGTTAGTGGTTAAGTTTTACAAGTATGTACAGTTCTCTTTCAATTCTGGTGATAGTTATGTAGTAAGAAGTTCGGTCGATGGCCATAGATTCTCACTCTCTTCGAGGTTATGGTCTTCATGCCTTAGGAAACCTCATGAAGGCATATTTGAGGATTATCAAAGAGGACTTCCACCTTCAACTAAATTATTTGTTTTAGAAGATTCCCTGATATACTTAACTAGAAATGGCACCCATAGGAGATCTATTGCTACTGTATTAGATGGAGAATCAAGGATTCTATTCATGTTAATACAGAATTTGGTTAGTACCAAAAAAGGTGATTTGGTTGTTTTGTAATATCAAGATGTGTTTTTGTTTCCCCTTATGAAAACTGGGAATAAGATTAACTTGTGTAAGTATATCATAAATCATATGTGTGAACTTCTCAAAGTCACATCAAAGTCATCTTACATGTTTTACTTTTGGCTAATCTCATCCAGGATTCTTGCCAAAGGCCTGGTTGGACCCAATGAGGATGTGATTAAGGATTGTGGTTTTTATCTCTCAAAATCCACTATCAAAATAATGATGATAGAATGGAATCCTTGCAAAAAGTAATGGGAGGAAGATAATGAGAAAATTTATGAGAAATTAAATCTGATGGATTATCCCTCAAGACCAATAAATATATCTGATCCTGGTTTAGAAACACATGAGATTGTTGTGTATCCTGAAGAAGAGGATAATAGTAAGAAGTGTCACCTAGGGAAGCTATTATTGATGAGGAATATATGACTAATGTTCCTAATGAAGTTGTTGAAGAAGTCACTACTCCTAAAGAAGATGTTAATCTAGAAACTAAAACCCAAGCTAAAACAGAATCAGTTGTCAAAGAATCTGAAATGCATGCCATGGAAGAGCCTATAGAGGAAGAGACACCTATTTTCAAGAAGTAAATCTTGAGGAACTCGCAGTGTAACAACCTGTTCTTGAAATCATCCCTTCATCTGAAGAATGGATGGAGCTAGATTTTCAGCTGGCTAGACAAGAAATGAGTGATGAAATAGAAATTAGTCTATGGAATTAGACTAAGATCCTAAGCCTCTCATTCCGAAGATAGAGGTACCTGTTGATGGGGAGCCGAGCATAAATCATGAGTCTATTGAAGATTCAAATCCAACTGAGTCAAGTATTGTAGACACTCAGTATATGTTTAACTGTTTCTATGATGTGGATGACTCTCAATAGCTTACATCAACTGGACCTGATCTTTCCTCTATATTCCAGTTAAAATATGTCTCTAATATCGCACATGAGAAGGAACCTGAGCCTGTACAAGTCCTTATTCTTGAACAATTATATGAGTAACCATATTTCATATGTAAGGATGATCTGAAAGAATTTGGTACCACCATCCTATCTGGAGTCAAGAAACTCATGAATACCCAACCTCTTCCTATGACCAATTTAAGTGAGGGAGATGCCTCACTATTATTTTAGAAATTTATTTAGCAAATAAAACCTAAAATTCTTCATGAGATTCTAGTAGTAAGAGTTGAAAATAATCTACTCAGCAATGATGTGAATACCCTAAGAAGTATGGTTGAAGACATGCAGAGAGAGATGCATTCGAGATCTAAGCATGTTGATCCTCCTATAGAAACTATTCTTCCTCAAATCCCACAGGTTTTTGTGTCTAAAATTCAACCATATCTAGCTTCCATAGATGAAAAGGTCACTGAAAGGAACAAAAAAATTGTGAAGGAAAAGAGATATCTTGTTGCCAATCTTAACAAACTCACTGATGAGTATACAAGGTGTCTTCAATAGGTGTTGAATAAACTCAAATATCTGATCACAACTACCAATTCCTCTAAAGCATCTAGTCAAACCTCTAAACCCACCTTAGAGAGTGATCTACTAAAAATTGTAGTCAAAGAATAGCTTTAGAATGAACTCAGTGGTTTTAATACGACATCTCTATCTGAAGTTTTCAAGAACAGTGACAGAGTTCTTGACCTAGTAAAAATCTACTCCAAAATTGCTAATGATGATTAGCAAAATATTTCCAAGAATGTGTATTTCTACTTCAAAATAATCTTCTCCAATATCGATATGACAAACCATTTCATGTATCTTGTAGAAAATCTGTGGATTCCTCCTCTCACTCAAGCTTTCATGATTGAAGTCCAAAAACTCGCAGAGTTTACTCGATTGTTGGACATTTTTATGGAGAACAAGGATGATTTTGAGAAAAGACATGAAGTATGATGGAGAGATCATTACAGATTTCATCAAACTCCTGAGGCCCTATCTTCATGTCCAGAGTACACCCATTGTTGCTCCAGCGGCTGCACCTCTATGACCTAGGCTGCCTACCTTCACCTCTTCCCTAGCCTCAACGACTATGTCTATCGGCCAAGAACTAAGTCAAATCAAGCCAATGATTCTCAGTCAACAACTGTCTAGATTTTATACTAATTTTACTTTGGCTCCATCAGTCTTTGAAGGCCCTCCATTACCCTTTTTATAAACCACATCACTACCTTCTTCTACCTCGACCTCTGCCCTATGGCATCCTCTTCTGCCACTACAGCTAAAGGAAAAGAGAAGTCCATCCCATGAAGAAGATCTATGATTACTCTTTTTTGATAGGGATTATATTTATTTTGTATTGATTTTTTTGTACTAAACCATATTTGATAATAATGAGATGTGCATTTTTTACTTCTCTTATTCCATATTTTTTATAATCCCAAAATGGGGAGAATTTTCAATATGTTTGCCATCTATATCTATTGTTGAATCCAATATACAGTTTATCTTTACCTGACTTGTGATTATCAAAAATGGAGTGATTGTTGGACTCATAATTTATTAATCATGTTTTAATGGTCACCAATATTATTCAACCTAGTTAACTCCTGCCAATTATATCAAATCATGTGTATTAATGTTTAAAGTATTCTCATTCTTTAAAGAGATCCATTCGAGATCTTAATTTCTCTATATTTAGTTTACTTACATTATACTATCATCGATCTACTCTCATAATACCTTCATTGACAAATGCTTTAGTCTAATCCATTATATTATCATCATTTCTTAAGTATGGACATAGTTACATTGAAAAGTCTGAGACACCGTGATTCTAGCACTTGTTATTTCTTTCTAGCATTGTGAAACAAGACACCTTGATGCAGACACGGTGAAATAGACACTGTAAATCAAACACTGTGAAGCAAGACACTGTGAAGCAAGACACCGTGAAGCAGACACCATGAGCAATACATCGTGAACCATAAACCGTGAACATGAGACACCGTGAACAAGACAATGTGAACAAGACACTGTGACCACGATACATAGTGAACACGACACTGTGAACAAGACATAGTTTCCATGAGACACCGTAACACATATACATCATGTTAAATATAGACACCATGTGAAGGAGCCACCATTTCCAGGACTTAATGTGACACCATTTATTAAACTATTTTGTCACCTTTCAATTTAATTTCAAACAGTAATATTTGATGATTTTAATGCACTGAAATAATTAATGTTTCTTTATAGACATATCATCGGATAGTACGAAGTATGAGGTGCAGAATACATGCAACATGTCAGCTCCAACACATGCATTCCATGATAAAAGAGAAGTGTGGCCAAGAATCAATGTGTGTGATAAAAAAAGGTCGTGAGCACCCTAATGAAGAACCCACTTAGAGAAACATTTAAAAGAAAGGCCTTTTGTATGAAACTCGACACTACTGAAAAACACATGAATCATATTGGATGCTTAGAGAACATCTTCGCTCTGTTGAACCTCATGACGAACAAATGTTGAATAGTGACACTCTGTTTTATAGACGAGGACTTGAGATCTGTATCTGCTTTACGTCAAGAAGTCCAAAGCTGAAAAGACTAAAACTCAGAGCACTTCTAAAACCATCTTCATATTTCTTCTCTGTTGTGTCTCTGTTTATTACCTTTCAAGAAGAGTGTGTTCCTGTTGAACAACTCACATTGTCTCCTTCATAAAACTGAAGGATAAAAGATATCCTTACTCAACCATTCTTTTACTATTGTGTATACCCACTGATAAGTGTGAAAGAGGTCCTTGTGTGGCCTGCTATATTGTCCCCACGAAAACTATGGAAGAGGTCCCTGTGTGACCTATACAGTCTGTGTACTATTATTAGCCCTGATCCAGGGTGTGGATCAATGTTTATTTATATAAACTTCTTGGTTCCAGGTAATCACCATGTGATTTGGATTAGGTATCGTCTTGAGACTCAATAACTTGTTTCAGATCCACTGTGCTACTTAATTTAGTTTTCTCTATTTTAATTTTTTACTGTATAATCCAAAAAACACTAATTTCACTTTGATAGTTATTCTTGGAAAGAAGTTATAACTGGCTTGTATTAGTAGAATAACTTCAAAGGTAATATTAATAACACAAATTATGATTACCGAGAATTATTCAAACTTCTATGAAGATACTTAAATAGTCAAAATCTTATAATAGTATAATGTTGATTAACTGGGATGTATTTAATCTTTGGGGAAACCTTTTTAGAAATACTTTTTACAGAAATTTTTATATTTACTCAATTAACACATCCCCTCTTGAGTAATCTACGTCGACCAACATTTACATTATGAATTAAAAAGTGATATAAGCCCCACACAATACATTATACACAAATTTATGTCCCCCCAAATCACTTAATATTAATTATATCATTAATAATACAAATTATATGAGTTTCATAAACATTTTCTAATTGAATAATCTATATAAATTAACTGCTTCATAATAATTCCATCAATTCATCAATGTATAACCAGTTGGAAAAAGAAAAACATTGATAAACATATCATGTTCATTTTCATAAACATATTCCATCATCAAAATAAATCAGGATGGTTCCAATAGATCATATCCCCATAAAAACATAAGAAACATTAATTTATTTTACATTTATTATATTAAATTCTATAAAAATGTCACTAATCCAATATTGAAGAAAATATCATCCACATTGGATGGAAAATCATTAAAATCTAAAAATTTCAAAAATATTATAGAAAAATATAAGTCCAAAAAAATTAAATATTATAAAGGAATCATATATTAAATCTTCTGTTGTGATGGGGGAATATTCTATTCATTTTATACACAAAAAAAGATTACTTTATCATTTTTTATAAAATGTAAAAATAATCTTATTTCTAAAATGACTTGTCAATTATATTTTTAATAAAGATAAAAAAATTTAAAAATTTAGTTTAAAAATAATTATATAATTCAGAAAACAATAAGTTTTTTTTAAAACATGGAAATGGGAGAGAAATTATTTTCCACCGAAGAGACAAAAAAAGTCGAGTTTCATGGAAAATTTACTTTTGGACTAGTGATTACAAAAAGAGTAAAAAATTAAAGGAAAGTTTAATTATCCCAATGTAACCATTAGGGAATAAAATTCATCTGTTTCCTCAATGTTATATCATAATATATCATCATTTTATTCATAATCATAATCAATGCTAATAAATAATGATATTTTTATATTTAACAATAAAAACATTTTTATAATTTGAATTATAATATGAATGGATGAAATAACCTTGTATATAAATTTAAATACATGTAATCTTCAGAGGAAATATAATAAGATAAATTTATCATTATTATATTCATTACAAAAAAACAAACAAGTGGTGAATATGGAATGTGTCTCATGGAAATAAAAGTGAATAAAAACCAATACAAATATGGAAACACATGAATTATAAGACCCATTAAATTATATCATCAAAAAAATGAAAATTACAATAAAAATAAGGATAATAATGATATATCATATCTATGGGATAATATATACTTCACTCAAATGAAATGGTTGGTGAATATGGAAAATTTCTCCAAAAAATAGTAGAGATACTAGAAATGTATCACTTTATAAATTGGATAAATTAATATAAATTTTAAACTCATTAAAATTAAATATAGAATTATTATAAATACATTATCGAAGAATATTTAAAAATATATTAAAATATATGAAATAATTGTGATCTTATATTTATCTGTTACTTATAAATTCTATTTTAAAATCATGTTTCGAGTAATAACTACTTTGTTTTCATATATGATTTTATTTGGTAACATCATTCGTTGTACATTGATAAAATTTAAATTATATCAAAAATTATAAACATGGTATTAATTTTATATATATTCAAGATTTAAAAATTAAAATCACCAATAAAATTTATTTATTTGAAAAAGTATTACACCATTAATGGAGACGGTAGACCGAATATTTTAATGGACATTGATTCGACTTCCTAGGATGGAATGAAATGAATTAAAATAATATATAAAAAATATAGATACATTTTTATTTCATATATATCACAAATATTTATTAAATTTATGGTTATTACATATCGTGAAATGTTTAAATGAAAAACAAATAACATCAGACTACGAGCTGTGAATATTCTGTACACACGAGTGACATTATCATATTCCCCTCAAATAGAATGTATAAGGGTTTAAGGAATATAATAATTCAATAAGTATATTTAGTAAATAAATATTATATATAATTATTAAATCCCTAAATATCATCATTCATTATAGGCAGTGATTGAAAAAAACATACATCTTCGTGTGAGGTGGTCATACGCCAAACACACGATTGACAATTTTGTTTCCCAAATCAGGTAAAAGGAGACAGATAGAAAAAAAATTACAATAATAATATAATAGTATATTGGAGATAATTATTTTCTGATATATTCCTAGATTAAGATTATTTTATGGAGTTATATGAATAAATAAAATAATAATACATGGTTATTGATAACACACTCTTCTTCAGTGAACACCTTTAGAAATAGACATAAAAATGTATATTTGGGGTTCAAAACTCAAACTAATTCCTTTTAGATGTATTTACAGAAGTAAAAATTGATTACTGATGTTATTTTTCTGATCCAAAGGGATGCGCAGTGCGCTGTGGAGATAAGATTTGGTTCCCATTTATAAGTGGGGGAGAAGAGACAGTTGGAATTGTATAAATAAAAAATGATTACCCACCATTTAATAATTCCAAATTACTTCAAAATGTCACATTATAGAACCTTATATGTGATAAAGACTATATATGTCCATCCATTAATATTTTTATAATTTTACAGGTAATATTACCCCGAAACTATATAGCATTATCCCCTTTAACGCCTTTTCAACCTTATCCATGGTAATTAAATATAATATCTTCCATATTAATTTTTGAAAAATTTTGTTAAAATTTTTATATTAAATAAATTATTTTGAATCGATTTATGGAATATATTTTTAAAAATTTATTTCAAATATGTGAAAATTTATAATTTAAATTTAACCACCACATACCATTAAAAAGTTATTTTATGGATAGAATCATTTCATACATATAGAAAGTATCATTTTCATTATACAATATTAGGATTATTAATATATCCAAAATTGTTTTTATTAATATGTAATTGATCTAATTTTAAATAAAAAATAATAATAAACATTGGATCTTGTAAATTCATTAATGAAAAGTTAGTTTTCAATAAAAATTAGTATTTTTTCTACTCCGCAAAAAAATTAATCATTAATGAGTAATATTAGAAAATTACCTTAAAGATAAATTTAAAATTTATATTTCATAAATAAAATTTATTATTTCATATATATTTTCTAAAATTTGGTAATTTTATTTAATTAATGATTGAAAAATAAAATGAATATATTTTCCAATAAAATAACATTTTCCAATCATATATCATCTTTAAAAAAATTACGCACTTTGTTATCAGGATGATTTAATTATATAAAACCCATACGATGTATTTATGAAACTATTAAATTCATATTCATACCTCCATGTTTAATTTATAGGTTATAATAGCCAATTTTAATTAATAATATTAATATTTTTATACTGTTTGATATAACTCAAAGTTGCCTATAATTCCTTTAATTGAAGAAATTAAATTTAATCGGAAAAAAAATTAAAAATACAAAGGTAGTTAAAAAAACGATAAAATAAGGAATTAAGGTTTTTAATAAATAAATATTTAATAAATTTAAATGATTCCAAAAAAAGAAAAATTTATGATGTTCTGAAAATTCATTTTCACTGTATATGTCAAAATAGAACAATCCTTTTGAATTTTATAATCAAAATAAAAAATTATATGATATGATTCCATTTTCAAACCATTACATGACATAAAATTTGTTATATATTACATATATTCCAATTCAAATATATTTACAAAATAATTTAGAAATTAGGGAACAATATAAAAAGGATAATGACTTTATGATTATGTTTTGAGATAAAGTGACATTTAAATCATGTCAGAATCATCCAATTTATACTATATCATCATGAATAAAAAAATTGTTAATTTATATACTTCATGAAAATAATTTTCAATGTCAATTATTATCATTGATTTTTAACACAATGTTACACAAAACTACTTGATCAATTAAACATATCTTATAAATTTTGATGATATTCTTTTATTAATTCCAAAATATCTTCGGTAGGCTGACTATAGTCAATGAATAAATTATGAAATCGTAAATATTATTATAATAATACATTTATTATAATATATATACATAAATTATAATCATAAAACCAATAATGATTAATTTTTATGAAAAATAGACTCATTAGAATCATAGTGATGGTGGGTCTTACATACTCATAAGTAACATTTCATTTTTTTAATAATAATTACATAATAAATTTAGGTATTATTATATATTTTCAATGATAAAATAATATCACAAATATATTATAATTTAACTTAATAAGCTTATATATATCATCCATATTATTTTGTTTTAAAAAAACAAATCACATCATTTTGTAGAGGTCATAGTCAGCATGTATGAGAAACCAATATTATCATTTTTTAATGAATAGAAGGGAAATAAATTAATTTATGAATAATATTTTTATTATGGTAAATAATTGATTAATATCATGTATATATAGAATAATTCCGTCATTATAAACATTTTCAATAGATGGTTATGAAAAAAAATTACATCGGTTCACGAGATGCAATTCTCCCATGTACATGAACAATAGATCAATTTCACATTTGATTGTATAAGAGGTGGATATAGGAAGTTCCATATACGTAACAATATATCACTATATGTATTTTTCTAATATTATTATAATATTACGGATAATTATAATTTTATGTAGGAAGAAGACTAAATAAAATAAAACAACTTGGTCAAATGAAACACCACTTATCCATAAAATAGATAAAGGTTTGTGAAATAGTAATTTCTAGGATAGTTTAATGAAAAAAAATTCTAAAATGATATATGGGTTTTATGGGATTAATTATGATAGGTATTGGATTTAAAAGGGTTTTTATGTGAGAATAAATTAAAATAAGAGGTTCCCTTTAATAAGTGAGGAGGGGTACTCTTTTAATTTTATCTAAATTCAATTTAATATAAATAATTTCGTATCCCAAAAATTATCCAAAATGATAAAATTTGAATCTGCTATGGTAATAATTCTAAATCATATCAACTAATTAAAATTATAAATGTTTGGAATACAGTTTTAGAATTTTCATTTTATTTTAACACCATGTTAACCATTTTCAAATACACTATGATAATTAGTTTTTTACACCATGAGGTTCAATATAGTTATCCTAAGTGGAATAAAATCCCATAAATAGACCCTGATTGATATTTTTATTAATATAATAATATTTTGGGTAATGATTTTATTTCTTCAAATTTTTCATCATTTAATGAAATATTTTTTCAGAAAATTTTAATAATTTCATGCAGAAAGCTGTGAATTTACTTTGAATTTTAAAAAACTAAAAAAAAATATTAATTTTAAATATAAAAAATCAATAAAGCCATATAATTTTGTTTTAATGTATATAATTTATACGTTACATTAATTATTTTATATTATTGTACTTCTGGTATTTTTAATATCATTATTTTTTAATGAATTAATAAAATAATTAACGTGTCAAACTAAACATTAAAAATAACTTAAATAATGAAGGTAAATAATTTCAAAATATGAAAACAATATAAAACTGAAAAAATACAACGTTTCATCCCAATTTTACAATTTTATTTATATTAAAAACAATATTGGGTCATTTTTTACTTTTCATTACAAAAAATATTGTAAAACTCATAACCAATGAAATTGGAAAATAATATTCCATATATTCGACCATTGGATGATTAAAAATGATAAATTATTGTCTAAAAATCATATTCCGGACATATGGTTTATTTTAGAGTCCTAATAAATATATTTTTATAATCAAATATAGGATTTTTGCTTTATTGTGGTAAAAAATAACTATGGTAAATAATCATATTGACCATAATTAAAAGGTTCATATTTAATTAATATTTATGCACTAATTCAAAATATAGAGTATGTATTAATTATTCAATTGTTGTCAAATTTAAAATTTATATCATCTTGGAAGAACGTAATGAATAACATTTTTTTAAATTGTCCCTTTAAAAATAAAAATTGTTTACTGACAAAATTAATATATAAAATTCATTAAAAATATATGAAATGTATTATTTTATATTAAAATGATAAATTAAATTTTAAAAATATACTGAAATATAATTTTAATTAATCAATAAATTAATTTAAAAAACATATTTCGATGAGAATTAGTATTTTCATTATTCGTTGAGAAGGTAAATTTTTCAAAAATATGAAAAAAAATTCTATAATAATATGAAAATATTAATTCATAAAAAGATGAATATTTTTTTCACATAAATTTCTATAGTTTTTAAATCATGGTTTTAAATAAAGGCATATTAATATTGATAAAATGTATTTATTAGAAATGATATTTTATTTCTTTTAATTTTTAAATTTCATAATATAATTATAAATAATATATCTCAATAAATATTAATGATGACTATATATAATAAAGTATAATGATTTATCATTAAATATACTATATTGTTTCATTATTCCTGCTTTCAAGAATTCCAATTATCACAATTTTATAACTTTTTAAATATGTTTGCATATCATTCCTTCGTATAATTTTCAGGCATCCATATTTTTTCATAAAAAATATAATTTTACCACAACATCCTAACATATTGAATCACCATATAATGGAAAACATAATCTATGTGGTCAGGGATATTGGAATTATATATCTCATATCTAATGTTGTCATCTATGTAAACTACATTAGGGATAATAATGGGTTAAATATAGAAAATATTTCTTAACATCTTGAAATAAAGAACAATGTCTAATTGGGATAAGCTCGAAGTAAAAGCTACTTGGTATGTAAATTATCAATCGTTATCATTTATTTATGGCATTTTAATGATAAAAAATTAACATAATTACTTAAAATTATCCTAACTCTTGTCCACATAGATCCACTATGAAAAACCTGATCACTTACCTCAAAAGAATGATATTTTCTTCTGCTATCCACCTAATTTTTTTGATATCATTGTTCCTTTCTCAGGAACTGCTAATTTATCATGAAATTATCATACATTAACTATACCATCTTTGGTTCCATTATCTTTGTCTATACATCATCTCAAAAAAATGATTCCAACACCACTTTCCATATAATGCCTCAAAAGGTGCCGACATTATACTGGAAAGGAAACTATTAATATATAAAAAAACAAATAAATATTGACATTTATCCCTACATAGATGAAATACTATTGAAAAATAAAGAATCATATATTTAAAGTTTTGAAGGGATCTCTCAATCTATTTATCATATTGAGGATTAAAATATGTACAGAAATTTAATTTTGTACTCAATGACTTCATATTTTTTTAAAATCCTTAAAGATAAACTAGGATCACTGTCAAATAAAATTTTTATAGGAATTTCTTGAATAGTGAATATCTTCTATTGATATATAAAATAAATATAATATATTGACATTTTATCTGAATTGGTGAAAAATACATATATTCATTTAATTAATAAATAATATCTCGAATAACATTATTACATCTAGAAGACTTTGGAAATCCAATTCTGAAATCAATGAATATTTATTCACATTTCCACTACAAAACAAAAAAATGATGAAGAATGCATTTTTATATTTTTCATTCTATGTTATCATGATTAGAAGATTGAAATTTCATAGTAAAATCATAATTATATATTCTCATTCAGTCAAACATTTAATAATCCAACATATCTCACTACAATTTAGTACATTTTTTATGAACAGATAATAAGTAACTATGTTCTTTACTCAATAATTTTTTATTTATATAATAATCATTAGAACACATAATGTACTACCAAATATCAAGACTAATTTTTAATTAACATTATATTTATAAAACATACACTTTGTAACCAATTCTTAATTTTACTATAAATAAAATTCTTCTGTATTATCTAATATAATTCTTTCTGACTGAGATAATTGAGAAGAAACCTGAAATAAAATAAATGAAGTTCATATATCCAAAATTTCATAGAAAACATCCTCATATAAATTTTCTAAGAAACATTTTCCAATCAAAATAGGGAAACTATTGCATTTTTTAACTCAATGAATCAACTACATTATTTTCTTTTCCATGATGAAAAAGAATATGAAATAATATTCCATGATCCTTACTAGACATATTCTATTTGTCATTTTAAACACTTTCTTAGTGAATAAATAATTGAAATTTTTATGATCAGTATGAATTTCACAACTGGATATATTTAAATTAATCCAGAAAATTTATAAATAAAGGCAACTACAACTAGTTGTAAATGATGTGTATGATAATTTTACTCATGAGGTTATTGTTAATGTGATGTAAAACAAATTATCATATCATTATTCATCATGAAACCACTTGTTCATTAAATAAATCATCCCTTTAGTTAAAAAATACACCATTTATAGAGTATAAAGAAAAAGTATGGAATTATAAAATCTTATTTTATTTCCTAAAAATAATCATCAGGCAATTTTGTCTAGATGAGTTTAACTAGGTCTCATGTTAGCATATTTAGTCATCATGAAAAAAGAGAAATGTTTTAAAAAAACATCCTATAATAACCTCTTAAAATAAAAAATCATAAAATATATTTGACATTGGTAGGATATGGAAACTCTTCATCAACATTAGTCTAAGTATGTTCAATAGTTATTCTATTTTAAGGAATATATTTCCATGTAATTAAATAGTATTCAAAAAAAATTCACTCTTTCGAAATTTTCAATATAGAATAATATCTGTTAACTATTAAAAAACAACCATTATGTCCCATTCATGATACTCATGATGTTTTTAAAATAAAAATATGTCATGAAAAAAAATTAAAAAACATTTATAAATAGTCCTAAAAAATGACATTCATAATATCCATAAATACAATATTTATATTAGACAATATAAACGTAAATACTATAAACACATTATTCCTATATCTATTCTAACACATAGTCTTTAGAATATTTATATCCTTCTCCTTCAATTAATTTTACCCTAACCTATAATCAATTTGAAAATATATATTATCCCTATAGTAGGTTAAGTAAATTATAAATATGAGGAAAAGGGTAAAATATATTAATAATGATGTTATTCAAATTTCTATAATCAATTGAATGAATAATTTTAATAGAATTAATCTTTACCAGACAAACTCCAACCAAATTTTAATTTCCTAGATGAATGAATCCTTTATTTATAAACTCGTGAAAATCTCTTTTCAATTATATAATTTTTAATTGATCTATTATTCTTGGGGGTTTTAAATTGGATTCGCATCAGTTACTATGTCAACTATAATCTCAAACTCTTAGTTGTGATTTAAACCGAGAAAGTCATCATAAAATACCGAAACATATTCTTCTACTAATATCACATAACTAATTTAAAAAATTTATATCCTTTGAACAACATGATATAGAAAACATACCCATCTACCTCAAAAATAATTTATCAGCTTAATTTTAGAATATCAAATGTATGGAATCATTAAAAATAACATTCAGATCATTGAAATATATATATTCCTGATAATCTAAAATATATTCCTATACAAAAATTATATTAAACTATAAAATTTATTTATCTGACAAGATTTAATAAAAACACCATACCATTAATTCTAATAATCATGTAATACACATGTCACCACAAAATTAGTTAAACCTAAATCAACATTAGTAGTATAAAATGCCATGATGTATATTTTACTGATCTTTATGGCTTCCAAATCTAGTGATAAACTTCGGACACAGGTTTTCATAATGTTACAATTTATTTCAATTAAAAATAATTAATACTTGGTTTCATCCTATTAACCCATTAATAGAATGTTTTGATCCATTTTCACTATAGTCAAGAACAATATTTTCAAAATAGTAAAAATTGGTAACACGTTTATCATCATCTCAAAATTTTCCTAAAATGGATTTTACCACACATGGATCATTTTGGGTCTTACCTATACCAATCTTAGTTTTTTATCTTTCTTTTTTCCATATTGAACATTTAATACATTTTTCACCTAAGGGAAAATAGCTATTAGAAAACTCCTTCTAAACATTCTCATCCCAATAAACAATATTAACACAAATTTTTAATTATCTATCATCCAATTATCATCATTATCATGGTTTTATTCCAGAGTAGAACAGATTAATATTACTATCAATGTCCTGATAAAAATATTCTATATACCTGGACAACCATGTAAAATTTTCGTCATATATAGCAACTAAATTATCATCTTTATTATTTAATTATATTTATAGTTTTTAGATATTGTATTGAAAAATATTAGGCTTTCATTTATCAAGGAAAAAATTCATTAATGTGTCCCATTACAAGGTATCAAAATCATTATTTTCTCTAATATTTGTAACCATAAACAACAATCTTTTAGTCTCACCTTCAAAAAAATAAATGAAAATAGAAACCATTTGATATAATAAATACAATGTGATTCCAAATATCATCACTAAGGTATTGATCATTTATTCAACTACTACTGTGCTAGAAGATCCCCTCATTACTGGGGGATAATGCCTCATTAAATGATTTACTATATTCATGTTCCTCTATAATAGATCTAGATACTGTCTACCATGATACACAACACCACATATATAATGTTTCAACTAATATATAAATGTCTAAAATTTATCATTTCTAATTACAATCATTAAAGGATTCTATTTTGGAAAGATATTGTCCACCTATTTCCTTACTACATCACCATCCTTGTTTTTCCTATGGGAAACCATTCTAAATACGCATAGTTTTAGTTGATGTAAAAAGGTGATCGCCAAATTCAATATAATTTAGAAAAAACACAAAATAAAATATTTTTAATGGTATTCTATTAACTGTAACAGATAACCTAATGTTATCTAATCCCTGCCTATAATAGAAACTTTAAGGACATGATTTTTAATATTACTTGTCCTGATTTCTATACTCCAGATTAAAATACTTTCATTCATTATGATCATTTGAGGTTTAGATTTTTATGGAATTGCGATAGAAAAGTTACAAAACAATACTATATCTTGTAAATTGGGAACATCTAATTAGTATTGATTATTACTGAATAATTGATCATTTAAAATATAACATTTTTTATTTTTATAACATATATTCATGATATTGAACATAAATTATAGCTTCCTCATACAAATCATTAAACCATATAAAAACAATTTCAATTATTGGATAAGCATTAATTCCTTACTAAGGGATATATAAAAGAATATATACATTATTGTAGTGAAAAAAGCATAAAACCATTGAGAAAGTATTTCATGAAAAACATAAATTTTTACCTTAATGGAGAATCATATTATGTTTAAAAACATCATTAAATTACATTTTGATTTCAAAAATTTCAATGAAATCAAATTATAATGAATATAAAATTCATGTTTGTTCTTTGGGACATCATCCTCAATGATCCCCTAAATAACCCACATAACCAGAATAACCATACGATTGACTTCCAATATAACCATCTAGAGAACATAATCATTACATAATATATTAATGTGAAATATTTTTTGACACATCATATAATATATATAGAGATCACCCAAGAACTATATTGTGTCTCAATAATATTTATAACATATATCGGTCTCACCGATGAGCTACTAGAAGGAATAATCTTAGGTAAACATTTTTAAAGGATCTTAGCATTAATAAAACCATTGAAAAACATTTTTTACCCATTAAAAACACTTTAGGATATCAAAGAAATGATTTATATTAAAAATAATTAATGAATCCAAAATAACATGAAAAATAGAATGTAGGGTATTCGATGAAGAAAAAATGAAATCATGTAATGAAAGTAAGAATTTTAATAATTGTTATGGTGGCTTTAAATGTTTTTAACACTGTATATTTTAAAATATAACATTTCATTTTAATTTTTTTTTAAAATGAGAATAACTTTATACTAATTTTACTTTTATTAATCCATTGAATGAATGTGGCATAAAATTCCCTTTACAGTTATCTTTTATCTATTAAAAATTATTCAACAAATATATATAAAAGCATAAAATTTTATGAAAAATATTATAACATTTAAAATGATGTTATGTGTTAATGGTCCCCTTTCCATGAGTTGGACATGTCAAAAGAGAAATTATATCACTAAATATAAAAAGTATGTAAATTTAATTATATGATTAAGAACCTTGTAAATTTTTATTACACTTTTTATATTATTTAATATAATTTTATATTCAATTACTGAATCATATAGGTAAATATCAGATGTATTTTTTGATATTTGTTTCATAAGTAAAAAATGAATCTTTTAAGGTGACTATCATACTAGAGGTCATTATGTAGTCATCTATATTATAATATTCATAACATAATTAAAATTTCATAAATCAATTATAATATTAAAACAAAATATGATTTATATTTATGAAAAATGATCAGCGATACAATCATGTTGATTGTAGGTAATACTTATTCATGAGTAACGTTTCAATTTGCCAATGATAATTATATTAAAAAGTTATATATTATTGTATAATTCTATAATGATAATAATATAAAAAATATCATATTATTTCATTGAATATACTTATATATATTATTATTTTTATGTCATGTTGAAAAATTAATCATAACACAACGTGGAGGTGGTAGTCCAGACAAATGCACAAAAAAAGTTATAATTTTCCATGTAATATTATGGTATGAAAGAAAATAATATATATTATTGTAAAAATATAAAATCTTTCATAAATAATATATATATATATTACATAATTCTATCATTATAAAACTCTATGAGATGTGGTGATGGTAAAAAAATAATTATATCGATTTGTGAGGCTTAGTACAATGTACACACAAATGATGGATTGTTCCCATTGGATAAAATATTAGAAAAATATATGTTGTTACATTAAAATAAAATCATATTGGTGATAATATTTCATCATTATTAGAGATTATTTGAATTAGTTCCATTAAGAAATAAATCTAAAAAACTTTTTATGGAATGGTAGAACTATTTCATGAAATCTATTAAATATTAATCTATAGGATTTTTGATGATGGTATTATGAAGAAAATATATTAGATATATGTTGGTATGAGAGTAATGATATTATGTAGTAATTTTCTAATATATATGTCTTATAATGAGTTATTAAATATGAATAAATACATCGCTTTTATAAGAGATACGAGGGGAACTATTTCGATATTATAAAAATTTTATTTAATATAAATTAATTTTCAATCCCAAATGTATCTATATTTTTAATATTATAATTCAAGATTATTATGATATTAAATACTCTCATAAAATAATCGTTTCATTTTTGGGTAACATTTTCATCCTTATCTTTTTGTATCATCCCCCAGTTAACATTTTTCACACATATATTGATAATAATTGTTTTTACACCATATGGGTGATGATAGTTACCATATATTAAAGTACATTCAATTAACTGATCATGGTTTATTTTTTATGATATATCATTATCACTCTAATGAATGTAATATTTATTGTTGAATTTTATATCATTCCAATTAGTATTAATATTATAATATATTACGAATATCAATATTATGACTGCTCAATAAATTTTACACTTATAATAGCATGAAGACAAATTAAATTAAATTAAACTAACTTAATACTTTCATAACCTATTAAATTTTTATATTAAATTACTGGTTTACATTAATAATTTAATATTATATTAAATTTTTTCCGATTTCATTTATTTGGATTTCTTAATGATTGAATAATGGTTGCTTCAGTGTTGTGTATGGATCTAAGGAAATTATTTTTTAACTAGAAATAAAAAATTAATTATCAAGGAGGATTTTCTTGTCCTTCTACTAGACATAGTTCGAAGCATGAAAGAGATGTTTTATCTCGTACATGAGAGGATTAAAGAAGATTAGGATTAGAATAAGTTGTATTCAAATCATAGGAGGAGAATCTTGGTGTTCGAGGTTGTGGACCATGTGTTTCTGAATGATTCCCCTCGACATGGGTAGAAGAGGTTTGGTATAGGGAGAAACATCCCTGCTAGGTTCTTCAGACCATTGAATGAGTTGGGATGAGTTTGTGTGTTGGAATATCCGCTAGAATTGGCATCACAGTTAGAGAGGATCCAAACTTCATACATTTCTCTAAGAATCTTTGGTGTCTACATGATGATTCCCATGTCATCGACTAGGGAGTGTTGGATATCGAGGGAGATGTGATGTTCATGGATTGGTTAGTGGAGATCCAGAAATATCGGGAGAAGGTTCTTCATGGATAGACCATTCCGTTTGTTCATGTTTTGTGGTGGTATGGTGGCCTTTAAGAGATTATATGGTTGCAAGAGGTATAAATGTGTGCCTAGTAACTATAATTATTCTGAATTTTTATGTAAATTTTTAATTATGACTTCTTTATGTTGTAATTCTTGAACTTGTTGCTATGAAATAAATTGTTTCCCTTTATCTAGTGTGTGAGACGTAATAACATGTGGGGATGGGAGACATAATTAATAATCAAGACACACTAATGAGGACACGATTAAACCCATGTGGGCAAGTCAGTACTACCCATAGAGAATAATATCTTGACATGTAGGAAGGACCTCCCTAATCCATGTGTTGGGAAATTGTAAGATTTGGGGTTAGCGTGGATATTTGGTGATGTAATAATCAAAAAGGTTTTCATGATTTTTGAGGTTTTCACTCCATCATTCAAACAACACAAGGTGGTTTATCCATGAGAGGTATCTTATAGGGTGGTATTTTGGTTCACTTTTCATCTAGGTTTGGTTTTAAATTATCAAGGAAGATATTGGTTCGAGTGGAACCTGAGGTAATGTATCGGACCTTTATGGTCCATCATTTTGTGAAAATAATATGTTTTTGTTCTCTCGAGGGGTATCGAAGAATCATTCCCAGATACTTCCAGCAAATGTTTTTTTTGTCGGCATGTCATTTTGAACTATTAGTGTCAGTGAATCATTATTGAACAGTCGGAGTCACTGAGTCATTTTTTAACTATCTGTGATAAATATTCATTCTGGAACAATTTGTTTTGGTGATTTGTATTTTTATTTTTAGGGTCAGCAATTCATTTTTGTACTGCTGGTTTCGACGATTCATTTCGATGTATCGATGTCGGAGAGTCAGGGAGTCGGTGTCGGTGACTCAGGATGTCAGTGTTGGTGAGTTGGGGCATCGATGTCAGTGTCGATGTGTCGTTTTATCTATGTCAGTGAGTAAAGTCATTAATGTTGGTTAGTCAAGGATTTTCAGTTGCTCAGCATCGGTGACTCACCCATCATTTACTCATTCCATGTTTTCCCAGTTTTTGTAGTATCACCCCTCTTATGATATATTTGACATAAAATCAAATTTAAATCCTTATTTCGAAATTTCAATGGATATTAATTACATATTTATTTTCCTAAAGCTTTAGGATCTTTAAAATATTCTAAACTCGCAATATTGATCATGATCCCGTATTAATAACTTTTGAAATCATTTCATGTTCCATTGATATTGGATCTGGATTTATTTTTCTAAAGTTGATGCCCTCTCATATGTTTTCTATTGGTGCATGGAGAATCTTTCTTCCCCATAGGGATCATGCGCCAGTGGTAGATTCTTTTCCTAACCAGGTTTAATTGGAGTTTCTTACATCTCACGAGACCCACTTTTTAGTGCGAGGAGGAGGTTTGGTCACCTCTTATTCTATGTAGGTATTTTCCTTCATCTATATTTAACTGTGCATCATGTGGGTTGGTTGTAGTAATTCATCTTGGGAGAGAATTACTGAATTATTTATTTAACAATTGTAAAAAATGATGGAGATCAGATTATTATAAATAGGAAATGATGAATGTTTTGAATGCGGACATGGGATTAAAGATGAATGAATGATGAGTGTTGTTTTATTTTGTTTTCTTTTTTTCCTATTATAAATTTGTTGGGAGATTAAGGCCTTCTAAAAATCATGGTTTTTGTTGAATTATTCATGTGCATTGGTAACATTATGGTTCTCTCTGTTGACACACTATAGATATTTGAAAATATCAATCAATTTAAAATTGCACACATGGTTAAATAAATGGATTCAAAATGATCAAACTTATTCTATGATCACCCCAATTATTTAATTTGAATTAGAGAACCCATCCTGTTAAGACTAAATATGGTTGGATTAATTGTGTGGTTCTGTACAATGATTTGTTGGGTTTTTTTACATCATTGGGGTGGTGTGATTTTATTATTTTTAGCCTTGTTATAGGTTCAAGGGTGGACAAAGGGAATGACATAATTTTTTGGGTAAGGCATGTTTATCCAGCGGGGCTGTTTTTTAGTGATGTTTTGTTGTGGGATTTGTGTATGTGATGGTACATGAGGTTTGAAGGAATCTAAGGTTGACATATTTTTTTTGGAATAGATGAACTTGTAGGTAGTGGGACTACCTTTGATTGCATTGTGACCATCAACAAACATTCTGTAGTGGGATTACAATGTGTTTTAGTGTATTTTGTGAAGTGGGGTTGTAACTGGACTTCTTGTGTGGTTATTAACTGTTGTGGGTAGTAGTTTTCTAGGTAATGATGGAATCTATTATAATGAACTCTTTAGTAATGACTTAACAATGATTAAATGAAAAAAAATATTTGGGTTTATGCTTTAGATGTGGTAGTTATATGGTTGTACATATATGGGTAGCGGAATTGGGGGTTATATGTAGGCAAGTGGTTTGTTTGAAACCCCTAGGTTGGGCTGAGAGGTTTTTTACCTATATATATAAATTTTAGTTCCCTTGAATTTTCAACACACATCCCACCCATATTGAAAACTACATTCCTATACCCCCCCCATTTCATGGGAGAGGGTGTCTTTCCCAACATCTAGGTGGGATGATAGATGTATGGTTACTAAATTTCTTCCACACACCCTCTACCGAGTTCTTACTACTCGATATTATATAGGAATGTTGTAAAAAGTTTATTTTTACTATTAGATCATGACATTTTAGGCATGTTTTGTTGTGGACGGGGTGCCAAGGTGTATATAGGCCCATTTTTGTTTTCAAGTGTCTTCGTGATGAGAACTAGGTGTGTTTGGGCGAGAGGTGTGGTTGTTGTGTCCCATGTGTAAGCGGTTAGGGTATATGTGGTTTTTGGCACATGTGTTTTTGGGAAGTTGTTTAGTGGGATGACATTGGGAGAAAGGCGGTAGTTTCAATATGTTATCTTTTAGGAATGAGTAATTAACCAATGGGAAAAGTGTTGTGGGATACTCAAATTGTCGATGTTCTAATGTTATTACCATACATAACTTGTGTTATTTGGTGAGATCCCCATGGTGAGAATGGCCTAGTGAGTATTTTTCATTGGTAGGTGTAGTTGGTTTCGAATATTTCATAGGTGAATTAGTATGCTTGTCCCACTTATGCATGACTGACTTAGGTCCCCCTACTGAGTGTACTTGTATACTCACCATGCATTATAAAACTATTTTGAGGTTTCCAAGATGAAAATTGAGGACTGTACTAGACTTTTCCATTTTGGGTGTTGATATAGTTTATGTGTTGATTATTAGTCTCTTTATTTTTGTACTTTCATTGGTAATTTGGTTTTAATTTTGTCGGATTTTACATTTAAATAATTCATGAGTTGGATTCTGGTTTCCATTATATAAATAATTAGTGTTGTTTGGGATTTTTACCATATAATATAATAATCCTATTTTCAATAAAAATAGTAATGAATTCCATTTTCTATGAGATTCAATACCCTTGTTGATTGAAGGTGGGACTCAGGGGGTCATTCTCTCTCCTTCAACTTGAAGACGGACGGGTGTGGCACATTGTTGTCTCCTCCCTCATCTTTAATAAGGAGGGTCATGACAACCTAGGGGGAAATATTTTGACTCAATTAGAAAATAATTTCCAATAAATTTTTTACCACATGCATCTGGATATCTGAACCAAATACAACAATTATTCTATAAAACTCCCAAGAATTGGAAGAGAAAATTATAAGATATAAAATAAAAGATAAAAATACCTCAAAATAAAACCATGAATGTGAATCTTTTTATTAGCTCAAGAATACAAAATGTTTTATTTGATTTATGTTATATAAATTCCCTTTTCTATTTCATGCTTACTAGAGATTTTGAATCATATACATGATTCCTTGATTTAGAAAATTAAATAAAATCACATATTGGTATGATCAACTCAACCCATGAATTGGATACCCCTCAAATATGCTTTTGTGGGAGGATTCAACATTTGAATCTCATAATTCCTTTCCTCGTGTAATTTGAAAATATAATTAGCATGTACTGGAAAAATGTTTTGTATTTGATGTAAATTTTCATTATAAGAAAAATTATTTTGATATTTTCAACAATCCCATTCCCTCTAAAAATACATATAAAATCAAGAATCACTATTTCAAAATATGTCAAAAGTGTGTGCATTGATACTCCATATAACATTCCAAAATGGTGGATTTGAATGGATGTATCATCCTTTGGAGAATTCCCATTGTATAATAATATATAAATGTTTTTATCAATGAGTTTCATGGACTTCACCTTGATCATGTATGGGATTTATCAACAGATATCATACATAGATCCCATCCTATAACTAAATTCTCATTTATACAGGACCAAATAAAAATAAATGAGTTAAATAAGAACTTACATTTTTTTGGAACAAGGGGTCATGCACTGTAGCTAAGTACTAGTTTTATTGAAAATGAATCGCTAAATTTGAAAATTTATTTATTACAAGGAGATAATGTAGATATCAATAAAGAAATAGTATACCCTACCAAGTATTGTTGACTCATTTTATCAACTATGTATATCTCACAACTATTCGACATTGTATCTCCATTCAAGTTATCACTAGTGAATGGTGAAGAAGAAATATATTTACATGATTTACTTCTATATAAGGTATAAAAAATATTATTTCATATTGATTCCATTCATACACCATAGTTCTCTTAATGTAGTTATGGATTTCGTAAATATTGACTATAGATACTACATATAATGTTATTTGTGCTTTTCTAAATTTATGATATTATAGTTTTATGAAACAGAAATGTGGAAAATGAATTGAATATGATGATCATTTTTGCGACATCAATATAGAAGAAAATGAATGCAACACTTAGAATGTGATCTCTTTGGATTCATCAAGTAACATTCAAGGAACATCTGATGATAGTAATGTGAATTTATATAGAACCTCCATTGTCAATGAAAATTGAGTACTAGGAAACACCATCATGTGTCATGGAAATATATAGTTTTCATGGATAATCTATGTACTATTTAATTGTTATGAGAAATTTTCCTTGATTCTATATCTTTCGTGATATATTAATATGGAAAGGAGAATTATATTCTTTCAAGGAAATATGTGTGGAAATCTGTAAGGAGACCAGGGAAAAGCTAATCACTGTCATTTTACTCAGAAAACCATTTTTTGGAGATGATTTTGGGATATACTGTGATGATTATAAGATTTAATTTTCTATTATACTCATAAAAAATTAAAACATAATAACCCAGGCCTCATGACAGTTGATGATCCAGAAGAAAAACACCAGAATCATAATATAAATTAATCAACTATGATATCAGGATTGAGGATTTATTTTCACTAACACTATGGTCGGAGGCTTAACATATAAACAGACCACAACATTTTAATTTAAATACTCACAAATAAATATATCAGGATACATCAATGGATATAGAAATACCTGATCAAACACTATGATTTATTTATTCACTTGCATACTGATAATGGAAAAGAATATAGATGTTTCTATTAGAAGGAAATAAACTATTACAATATCAATGGTCTGAATTGTGAAAAAAACTATCTTCAATGATATAAAAAGGATAGAATTGAAAATTATAAATAATGATAATACATCCTAACTTATCCAATTAATTGAATAACCATATTTCCCAGAGAAGATAAATGTAGCACAAAGGAGTGACCTAATTCTTCCAAATAATGTATATATAGTGATAGAGAGGAAGAATGTTGGATTCCACATTGATTAAGATTATGTTATTTGGTTTATAACAAGATATTGTGTGCCAAACTCACTTAGGATAAATAATGGATTGTTGTACAATGCAAATATCTAATATTTATCGACCCATCATCAATTTAAAATGATGTATCATAATATTCCAGATCACTTCATATTAAGAAACATAAAGAATGACATCCCATATTACATATCAATATGATTTGTATTTCAGAAAGTATAAAGCTGAGAAACATAAGATCAAGGAGATTATTAATCTATTTCCCATACACACCTGGAAATGGGATAAAATTTATTATACATTGTAAATAGAATCCTGATTTCATATGAAGGAATATATTAGATATATAATTTCATGGATGACCTAATTAGTACTACAGACATCATCAATCTTCATGAATATTTCTCACATGAATATATATATATATATATAATATATTTAATATTGTGGTGAGGAAACATTGGGAACCACCTTCCATCATTTTTTTTCAATACCCATGTTTTACTTATACATTTTTTAAAATTCATTAACATGATCTGAATACATAAATGAATATCATTATTGGTTATCACCACTAAACTGATATGAAATATAAATAGACTGTTCAAATACTCGACATCATGTTGAGAACCTACTAAATTAAATTTCATGGTAGAGTACAGTATAATATCTTAGTGTGTATTTTTTCACACAAATAACATTTATATGATAATTAAAATTGATCTACATGATGATTAGTATGGTATGTAAAGATAAACTCATATTTTTTAGAATTATGTACGTGAAAGAAAGCTATATGCACCCAATTATATATATATGATGACAGTGAATGATCAATCCAACCAACAACTTATAAAATATTTATAGATTTGGAGGAATATATATTAATAGAACCTTTGAATTAACACGGAGTTATGTTTGGTGAAAATGTGTTCCTTCAACTATTCACATGGAAGAGTTTCAGGAAATTTTGATAAAATGGGATGTTTTTCAGTAGCTAAATTTTATCCTATGAGATACTTGATCACATAGGATCAGGGAACTATTAGTTATCACTTCCAAAAAACATTGATCAAGATGATGATGTGTTTCAGGTATCTGTCTTGGGGAATTAAATTCCTAATCCTTATCGTGTCCTAAATACAATGTGGTTAAAAATATTTCATGAACACTTTTATGAGGGGAAGATAGTAAAGATCATGGAATACAGTTTCAGGGGTACATGAAATGAGTAAACTCACTATTTTATTATGTTTTATATAAACTATATGTATGATGAGGCCACATGGGAATAGGTGGAAGAAATAACATATAAGTACCCTAATTAATTTTCAATTGAGAATATGAGTTAAAATTTCAATGTGGAAATTTCTAGATGGAGAAATATAGTGAACCAGTTTTTATATGTGATAAAGTTTTCCAAATAATATTTTTAGGATTTTATTATTTACTATTATATACATACTGCTCATAATGAAACCCAGAACACATTATTCCTTTTATAATGTTCATTTTATTTTTTGATATTTGTGTCAATGTACTATTTTAATATTAATGAAATTTTTGATTTATTTCTATTTAGGTGGGACCCCTTACATATCACATAATCCCCATGTTATTTTTCCCATGATCATGTACCCATATACTTGGGGTTTGAAATCCCTAAATCGGAGCTTAAAAACTGATTTTTGCACAAAAGGCCCCATTAGTGAATAATATTGATTGAATGCCTCTTATATTTCCACTGATGCTATAGTTTTTGAAAAAATACTCACCATTTCTATAGTGCTTAAACTAATATAGATCCACCACATCTATAACAAAAGTATTATGTCCATATATAGTTTTCTATAGTATAATTTCAAATCATCTCTTCGCAATTATGATCATGTGTGATTTAGATATAAGATTATAGTTTTTCCACTTAGGTACAACCCCAAAATGAAATATAAATAATTACATTAGTCAAAAGTTAACATATTAAAATTCCAAGCATTAAAATGGTATAAATATTAGAGAATTTTATTTTTTGGATGGGAATAACTTTATCACTCAATTATTGTCGAATCAGATCCCCAACGAACCATATCTTTGAAAATAATTTAATTACTAGTTAACAAATTGAAATCATAGAAAAATAAAAATATGGAAACGTGGGTGTAATTTTATTTAATGATGGATTATCAAATAGAGTGGTATTTATAAGAGGTAATATAACCGTTATAATAGTAATGTTATTATTTGAATAATATTAAGACCATAGATAATATTAACCATGACATTGGGCATACTAACATTACCGTTACATTAGAAATTTGTCCTCAAAAGAAGAAAATTAAATATTAATGATATTCATTATTATAATTTTAGAAAATATAAATAATATAATTCCATATAATAAATATCAAGACTTATAACTCAAATATAATAATATAATATTTTTAATCTTTATCATATTATTTTATTCCATAAAACCCATCAATATTTATAAGAAAAATAAAATTACGTATTTTAGACAATAATTTTTATAAAAATAATTCCATTTTTATATTCATCACATTGAGAATATCTATGTGTTTTTCTTAATTTTATGAAATACTTAAATGTTTATGTGAATATAAAGATTACTTTATTTTCATAACAAATTTATTTTAAATCACTCCATTACGAACTTATTAATACAAAATATTTTCTATAAATGTGTGATGGAAAAAATATTTAGTTTGATAAATGAGTATTTGAAATAATTAAACATTTTTCCAAACCTAAAAATTAAATTCCAAACTGTAATACTTAATGTATTTAGTTAAAATAATAGTTTGACATTTTTTTAGCGTTGATTTTTATTAAATAAATAATTATTGATTATAATGAGTTTGAAGGTTTTCAATTCATGTAATTTATTAAATAAATTCATAATTTCAATAATATAACAAAAAATTAGCGTATCATGGATATGATATTTTATTTAATGTATAGCTTAAAAATACCCCTCTCCAGGTATAAATATCCAATCACCCATCACTTGGAAAACCACTATGACACATAACAAGGACAATTTTTTTACCAGATAACCTCTCTCAATACACTTAGAATCCATTGAGACATTGTACAATAATTAAACGCAATTATATTAAATTTTAAGGGTTGTGGAAGAGTATGACCTATAATAAATATGAAATATGATTTTATTATATTGTTTTCTTTTCCATTTCTAAATTTTTATCCCCATTTTATTTTCTAATATGATTATTCTGAATCATATTTAAATGTACATTAACATAGTCTGAATATATTTTTTTCATATACATATTTTTTTTAATAAAATCACATATTGTGTATGTCATACCTTCTAATTGGAAAATGTCTCGTCAATAATTATTTAATCGCCGGTGAAGTAATTTCATATATTTTTCATATCACTACCCTCAAGGATGATTAAAATAAATTTTTTAAAATTTAAATTTAATATATATTTTTATTTCTAGGATATTATATTTTTTCCTAATAATTTATGCAAAAAATAATCAATATCAATAAGTCAATGAAAAATCAACATATTTTTAGTAAAAATGACATCAAAAAGTTTCACCATCAATAAGGTGAGTTAAGGAATGTGTTACATTGATTATAATTGATTATGAGTGAAAGAAAATATCATATTCACTACTGGTTAAATGTTTAAATTAACTAATTTTTATTATTTTAGAGGTGGAAAAGTGAAAAATAAAAAAGGAGTTAAGGGAGGGGTTTCTCATTCCAAAAACATTCTTTTGGGAAATCTTACATTTCACATTTGTATTTGTATGGATACTCCTCAAATATTAATCTAATTTACATTCAATAATCATTTGGATCTATTTTGGGTGATATACTTGTTTTCCTGTTAATTACATGAATTCTAATCCAAATACAGTGAATTTTAAAATACTATATTTTCCAAAATAACATATTGACTCCTCTAAGTGATATCTCCAACACTAATGAATGATGATTTTTATGAAATAATATGATTTCCCTTATTCGTTAGGGAATAAAAAATGGGGTTTCATGATTTTATTTATTTCAAATCTATTATGAATTCCATTACATTATTTTTCTGTAATTCATGACTACGATTGTTCTCATTCCACGTCTCTTGAAAGAATATTAGAATATTGTGATTTGATGGGTGGAAATGGAATTATATAACCTTGTAATGTGTGTGTTAATGTGATATATCATTCTATATTATGTTTATTAGGAATTATAATGAGTATATATATTTTTACCTTTATGATTTAGTGATTTATTCAAATAAGTTTTGTTCAAACACATTTTTAACATTATTCCCATATTTGTTGGTATTTGAAAACTATATAATATTGTTTCATTATTATTAATATTCCAAATTCCAACCACTATCAAATGTTTCCATCCTGATTATGTGAATTTTCATATTTGTATGATAATATGATATTCATTATTAGGATTATTATTTCCCATTTATTACTTATCGATGTACATTAATCATCCCTTCATATTAATTCCCTACCAATGATTTCATCTCACCAATTTCATGGATTTTTATCATCATTAGATCACATATACAATGTAGAATGTCAACACAGTAAAGAGGATAAATTTTTACTATTTCAAAAATGATTATATTTTATTATGTGTAAGTTGTTCATGAGACGAATTTTTATAAGATAATAATATTTTGGTTCATTGATTTTATCACTAATATGTTTTCATCTCTAAAGTTATATAATATATATATAATTAATAATATACCAATAATACTAAGGATACATATTTAATTTAATTAATATTATTCAAAATCATTTTGATATGATTAATTTAAACAAAGAGTAAGTGAATGTAATTCTCCCCATTGAAGATCGGGTATTCTCTTTGAAAATTCTTAAAACATGAGGTATTTAAAAAAATAAAGGATAACATATGATTATTTATGAGGTAAAGGGTTTTATGAGGATCCATGTGGCATGGTTTCATAAATAAAATTTAAGGATTTGTGACTCCTTGAGTTATTGAATGTTTACCTATTTATAGTTCAATAGAATGATATATTTAGAATTATGCATTATATTTTATATAATATAATTTTATTATAAAATGATTAATGGAAAAAATAGAAAACATTGGAGTGTATTATGTGTTTGGGTAGAAAATCATATCAACTTCTCTTTTTAGATACAATCAAGAATGTTTTGGAGAATTTTAATTTACCTTTTTAAATTTACCCAAATTAACTTTATCCTTGGTAATTAAATTTTTAACATAATATGTTAGGGTTTATAAATCATTTAATTAAACAAAATATATGTCATTTTGAAAATTCTCATGTATTATTATCATACATAGATTGGAAAAAACAATTTAGAATTTTTGTTTCTTAAAATTTGGATTTTTTATTAGACATAGTTATTAATATTATCAATTCCCATTACATTATATTTTTATTATAAAAATACACAAGGAATGAGACTTTATTGTAATGTTAATAATGAATCGCACCATTAAAAATAATCATTTCCAAAATAATTCCAAAAACAATTTTTATAAAACTATGATTTAAATATATTTCTAAAAAACATGACTTATGGTTTTTATACATAATTAATATATGAAAATCAATAATGTTGTAAGAAAAAATAATTAGATTCTTAAAACCTATCATAAATTTCTATGATATGATCACATAATTATGAAATCATAAAAATTATAATTTTCCCAAAGACATTAATTTTTTTAATACAAATAAATCATTAAAAAAACTAAAAAATTATAGAAAGTACATTTTAAATTGAAGAATTATAAAATGAATAATATTATAAACAATTTCTATTGTAAAATTTTAATATTTATTTTTTATAAAAATTATATACAATAATGGAAGTAATTTTTTTTATAAATAACCATTTTCACCATTAAATCATATTAATTATTTATCTAATAAGGGTAAAAACATATGTTGGTTTACCAAATTTTTTATTATTTATTAATTAATTGTGGTCATAAAACAATTTTTTTATGATAGGTGTAGTGTGTATGAAATAATATATTGTATATAATATATTTAGAAGATATAAAATATCATGTTTTTAAAAATGGTGTCTTGATGCATAGTTGGAAATAAAGAGTTGTGGCTTAGGTTTTGATTATTGAATTTAGTATGAATTGGATTTAAAAATAAGATATGGTTTTGCATTTGGAGACAGAATGTTACCAAATAGAATTTAGTTAACTACATATTTATGAGAGTACAAATTTTAAACATACCAACAAAACTTATTGGGTAAGAGAAGTATTATTGTTAGAATAGTGTAACAAAATGTGTGGTGAAAATATTATAATAATCATATGAAATTTTAATTTTTGAATTAGTGGAAGGTTCCCACTAACATAAAGGATTATTTGGGTATTCTATGAAGTATCTTTGGAGGCACCACACTGTAGTCCATGTTATTATCTTCTTAGAGAGATACAATTTAAAATGGGGTTAAAAATATCATAGGTTGGGAATGGTATTATAAATATAATATTGGGGGGTCTCCTTGTTGACCCAAATTTCTTGGCCTCACCAAACTATGGTATGGAATTCCATGGGACAAAAATGAACATGTTTTTCTCCAATGTTGTTGTCATTAATCTCAGGTATCCTCCTAGGCATGGTGTGATATGAGCGACCTTGGGATTGGTGAACACTCACATGTCCTCATTTATTCATTTTAGGATTTCGAAATGGCCAAATTGGCCTTTCTGTATTTATAAAAGAGTTATACACACTAATCAAAGAACATTATAACACTATATATTTTTTATTGAAACCTAATTCCTTAGTTCTTCCCTCTCAGAATCCTATAAATTATTGACCTTTCTAGGTTATTGTATTCATTTAATGTTGTGGAGGGTGATTGTTAACCTATTTCCATTTATATTATTATCAAGGGTGATCTTAACCAACTATAAATATTAGGGATAATCAATGTCCTTTTTCACTAATTACATCCCACTAAAAAGCCTCAATCATATATTTGAACCCCCAATGTGTTCTTTTTAATTTGTTTCCTTATTTATTCTATTATTCTCTATTTTAGAGGTGTGATCTAAAATCAACTGTTGAATCATGTTTTTGATCAGGATATTTGTGTGATATAGGTTTTCATTCTTGAAGTTATTAATATTTATAGATTTGTGGGTTTTCACCATTGTGGATGTTTATTTGATCTATTGATTAATGTTTATGGTCTTTAAATTTTACATAAATAATGATTCCAATAATGTAGGTTTGTACTATAAATTCGTACATGGAATCATGCCTTTCCGATTTCCCAAATATGTTAAGAAATCTATGTTCAATAATAAATATGTTCTTAGAACTCAAATTATACTCTTTTGGGTCCATTGGTGGTGATACCAATCCCACAAACAATAATGTAGTTATAATTCATTTAATTTTATATCAAATCCTTAATTATGATATTTTGGTTTTACATTAACAATATGAATTGATTTCTCAATATATTAAAAATTGGAAAATGATTTGAGAAAAATATAAACTAGTAATGTTTGGATTTTGGTGATTTATCATGTCACTAGAAAATCTACCAATTGAGATTATATTCCTAGATAATATAATGAGATTATTTTATCATATTTTAATGTGATATGAATAGATATCAAATGTATACATTGTTGTCTTTTATAAATGTTGGTTGATGGAATGCGTGGGGGCGTGGACCATTGTCTCATGAGATGTAGTGCCAGTGTTTCATCCTAGTACCGTACATACCACATATTGAGATATGAGTCCACCATTGTGGTGTGAACATGGGAAGATGTAAGGGAATTGAGCATGGGAATTCACATGTAGTCAATTATGATATGGTTTCATTCCCATTGTCCTGGTATTTCACAGTGGGTTGGTGATAGTGAATCTAACATAGTAATTTTAATGATGTACAATTTGATAGGTTTACAATCATATTGGGATGGTATATAACCATAGTAGTATGTAAGAATCTATATAATGTTAATTTACATGGATCCCAGTTGGGCTACTGGATGCATGGTAAAAGCAATCCATCAGGATAATGGAGGATCCTCTGTGAGACAATGAAATCTAACATGGAGCTAATGTTGGTTTCAAAGTCCCTAACTATCAACATGTAACTCGATGGATGAAAGTATTATTATATGATTTGTATTAATTGATTAAATAACGCCCTTTTATAAATATATTTCAGAAAAGTTATATCAAACGAGTTTTTTATAAATGGTGTTGTCGACCTATTTAATTTTAATCACACCCTCTTTGTTTTTTAGTTTGGTAGCTAAAAAGATTTCGTGGACATATGTTTGGAAAACATAAAGGGACCATGATGATTATTTGTTTCTTCCGTGATGGTTGGTTTCATTAATATTGGATTGATGTGGGGTTTTATTCCTTTGAATATTGAGTTATATATTTATTTTTATTAATTCATTTGTATGAATTTTAGTATGACATTTTCATGAATTACAACTTATAATTAAATCATTCTATTAATTTTGGATGGTATAATTGACCCCCCATATTTTAGTAATTCATGATTCATGTATTTATGTTTATTTTCTTTCTTTACTTTTAAATTTATTTACTTCTTCTATATTATATCCCTATATCAGGAGGTACAGTCTCTCGTATATGTTCCCTAAACACACCAAGTTATTCAGTAACCTCCGTTAAAATTGACATGTGTTGGAGGTCCAGTCACAAAACTAGATTTTCCAGGATATAGATTACCGTCCCAGGTAACATTAAAAATATTATAATAGATGATAATTAATTTCATTCAATTGATTTACTAGTTTAAGAAACATTGAATGGAGACTAAGAATGTATCGAGACAGGGATTGGTTTTGTGCATTGGAGTATCTGACACATATATGGGGAAAATTAGAATAAATCAGGATTAGATGGTTTTTCATGTTGTTCAGTTATTATAGTCGATGTTATTTAACAATGGATGATTCCCATGTTGGGTATGCCATTATTTCATTATATTTATAAATGTGTCTTTGTATGGTAGTAAATGATTACACATGCATCACAATAGACACATAGAGATATATATATTGAGAAGAATTTTTCATGACATGTAAAAATTAATTCAATTTGGTATATTTTCATAAATAAAAATTGAAACAACATATCTTTTATATCTAATGAGAAAGGGTTAAATTGACTAACATGTTATCCCAATTAAATTGCTATGCTATTTTTTGTGATACTATGAGGTAGATCTTATTTATTTTTTCACATATTCTTGTTGACCATGCTTTTTATTCATGGTTATATTGTGTGTATTTCATTTTTTAATAAAACGTATACTCATCATACATGATTTGAACATTAGGTGTGCTGAAATGAACAATCTATGAACTTAGCTAAACGAGAGCTTCTTATGACTCTTGAGAAGTATATGGATGACCATCTCTACTCTAGATTATATGTGGTTATGAGATCCATAATAATAGATATTGTTTCACCATACCATTTATATATCATCCAAAAAAATTATATAACCTAAAACATACTTTTATGTTCATTTGAGAGGGCTGGCCTCATGATGATGGGTTTGGGATTGATATAGTCCAAATAATCATTTGGCACCTAAAAACCCCCATTGAAATGATGTTTAAGAATACTGAATATATGATACATTTTAAATACATGTATTTCTAGGAAATTAAGAATGATGTTTATCAGTTTATGATTTGATCCCATAAGAACATTTTCATGGTGTATATAAGTCAATTTTATCTAATGACATTGAAGGATGAGTGTTTTTTTTCATTCATGCACTGAAAATATATTTACTTGTTTATGATAGACTATAGTGGATTCATCAAGGAACTACATAAATATTTTAAATCAATAGTATCTCTTGAGTATCTAGTTATATACATTTCGATGATTTTTTCCCTCTATGTGTTTACGTATGACCACCTATGTGGGAGATCAAGTTCATAATGGAGTTATTGCCTATAGAAGAGCCAGTTCATATCAAAATTTACATGATGTAAGCATCAATTATTTGTGAGTTTAAATATTAGTAGGAATATATAGATGCATTGGGATTCAAAAAATTGAGTTTTTTAGCATGGGTGTATCCCATTATTATCACAAATAATAATGATTGGTCATTATTATTTTATATGAAGTTTCTTAGATAGAAATTGATGATAGACATGAACTATTATAACCTTCCATGTATCAATGATATCTTTGATCTAGTAATTGGTTACCATATTATCAAACTGTTTTACTACAGATCAATGTACAATCACTTTAGAGTCAGACTATCCGACATATATCAATGTTATTTTAGAAGTATGTATGAATTATATGAGTGTGTGGAGATGATGTTAAATATAAAGAACACAATGGTTGTTTTCATGATCTTGATGAATCATAATATCCATCCTTTATGGATCATATTTTGTGGGTTTTACCAAACATTATTGTGTAATCCCACTAAATAAATGAACATACCTACCATATGGACATCATCTTGAGTACATTGAGAGAGAATAAAATTTATATCAAACAAACCAAATGCATTTTCTATATATATAAATACCACATCACAAGTAATTCCATCTAAGATGTTTTATTTTCTGTGAAAACAGAGCAGTTTATAGTAGGGGTAACTTTAGAGTGACATAATAATTTATTCAATATTAATTTTTTTTGGGGTTTATGAGTTTTTTATCATTTGGTTTTCTATGAGATATCTCGTCAGGTTTCAGAGATGTCCAGGCTAGCCAAGAAAGTGGTGATGTTTTTTTGTTCATGATATTGTGATATATTTTTAGTAGAATAAGAGAATATAGACCTCAACACTAATATTATCCTTAAATTGGTTCGGTATGGTAAATATTGTGAAAATTCATGTATCTAGGGATGGATTCGAGGAATTTATGATGTAGAATGGTTATGTATTTTCTTATGAATATAGACAGTTGATACCACGTGAGATAAAAAATTTGACTAATCTTATAGTGATAGATATTGTTAAAGGAACCCTCATATATTAAATACAATATAATTTGGGAGATATAGTTTTGGTGTACATGGACTGCAAGGGCCTCAGGTAAATGTTTTCTAAGAGAGACCTAAACAATTAATGGGGATGGGGTGAATATATATTAACTTCTAATATCGATATGGATTATACATAGGGGAAGGAAAATGTTTTTAATGATTCCATGAGTTGGAAGATGGAAATGAATGATGTTTAAATGTCTTACGATGAGTGGTGGAGGATGGGGATATTTATTGGTAACCATCTATATTTTTACATGTCTTATGAATGAGAATCTATATCCTCAATATATGTTTTACTCATGATTATGGAGTGGATCATGACATATCAGTTAACCAATCTAATCGGAATAGCACTAAGGGACATCATATATGGTCAGCAGCCTCCATTAAGATGGTCTCTTAGAAAAAATAATTATCTTCATTTCCATGCTTTGGTATGGATTTATATGGGATTGTGCGAGTAGATGATGATATATTTTCATGCTTCATGATGGGTGGAACATCCAAGGATGAAAAGGATGCATTCTGATCTTCGTATATAGTTATAGTATATAGAATTGGATATTGGGGTAGTATCCTTCCTAGTGATATGATTCACTTGTCAAAAGGTTAATGGAAATCACCCTAGGTTAGTTGGGATACTACAACATCATCAAATTATATACTAGAATATGAATGATGTTTCTATGGAACTCATAATGGGATTACACACGACACCAGAGTATAATGTTATTGTATGGGATATTGTAGATCTATTAACATTGGTATCCCACATTATAGCTATTATAGATAATGTCACCATTGATTATATTGGTGGTATATTCATGTTTGAAATAGTTTGACATCATGGTGTTCCATATAATATTGTCTATGATTGAGATCCCCATTTAACGTATTGGTCCGGGAAGATATTTTAGTAGAATTTGTGATTAATGTTTCTTTTGAGTAAAGATACTCAACCTCAGACTGATGGCCAATATTAATTTATTCTTCATGTTTTTGGAGGATTTTTTTTGGGTTTATGGAATTGATTTTTGTGGTTCATGGGGTCAAAAATAGGAACTATTGGAGTTTTCATTTAATAATAGATTCCAATCGTCGATAATGATGTAATAATTATAGGGTTTTAATGGAATGTGATTTCATTAAACTCTTCATTTGTTAGAGGGATGTGACTTAACACTTATTTGACCTAGCCTCATGTAGAAGATATTTCATTAGTTTAGTTGATTAGGATGTGGTTTGTGACCATATAGAGAATTACAAAATTCTATATTGACTAGTGGATACTACCTCTAATGTCTGAGGTGGGTTATAATTTTATCTTTCAATTTTCAACTAGGATGAGAATAATTCATGTTAAAAAATAGGGAAATTTATTACACATGTTTTTCAGCACATTCTAGATAGATGCAAGGGTCGGTCTAGTGGAATACAGATTAACCATACTACTATTCTACATAGAAATTGATGATATATTTCATGTGTAAAAACATTGAAGATATTATGTTCTCCCTTCTCATGTGATAAAAGTTGATGACATTGATATTTGTCTAGATGTTTCCTTTGAGGATAATATGAAACAAATTATGAACCGTAGTTGGGAGTATATTAGGGAAAGGTATATACCTCTTGTATGATAGTATGTGATGAATTGGCATGCTCAAGAAGAGACATAGGAGGGGGTATATAATAGCCCCAAATACAATCTACTAGAGATGTTTCTGAAATCATAAACTATAAATTTTCACATAATTTTTTTTCAATCCAAATGATACAACATCGAATGGAAAAATTGGATTTCTTACATACTCAATGATATTTTAGTTTTAGAGTATTATATGATTAAGAAAAACTCATACATAATAAATTCTGATAATTTTAAATTTATATTGCTATGATATAGCATATCTTTTAATATTTCAAATAATTTTATCATAATCATCCATTTGAAATCCATTATTGATTAAAATAATTCAACATCATTTTTATAACTTCATAAAATGGAATCATAAGAAGTGTGAGCTAAAATTATTGGTTAAGGGAAATTTAAGAATTATCTAATCAATTTTATCAATCATAATAATAATAGAATAATGGTTAATGATATTAAAAAAATATAAGGACTATAACATAAGAATATTCAAAAACATCAATATATGGAACATCATACATGAAAACATCGAATAAGTATTTATCTATGTGACTATTCATAATAATAAATAATAATGATAAATGTGATATCAAATATGATCAAATGAATCATAATAAACACGTAGAAATAATTTATAATTTTTTTTCTTGGAGCCTCATGTCCTAGAACACATACATAACCCGTATAGAACTATTAAAATTGGAATAACTATACGGGATACATCCAATATAATTCAATGGGACCTAGAATCATTACCTAATGAATTGAAGGGGTATCTAGGTGCATCAATCATTTATGCAATAATGGGATCAGTAAACACAATTTTTGTGCACCCATTATTTATAATGTCCATGATATACTATATCAATAAAATATATAGAGCTGTCATTTCATCATAAAAATCCTAGAGTCAATCATTATTCAATTTAGAACATAATTTTCTCCTGGGAATGAAATTAGATTCATGTAAATATGTTATAATCATGATTTATCATGGAAAATAAGTCTATTCCATAACAATATCTACGAATCATCATTATCTTGTGGATGCAAAATGGTTTACATAAAAGACTCTATGAATCAATATCATTCCATATAAAGAAAGAATGATGATAGTAAAAATATAAAATATTATTAGGGTAGGATAAGTAATCGCATGTTTTATTGATATTGAAAAATGTAAATAACATTAAAATA